>JAWWEU010000001.1:36662165-36727547 GCA_035583155.1 Acropternis orthonyx | reverse complement strand
CCTGCTTAACATTCATATTATCTTTTAACCATTCTCATAGTCCTAATGCAAGGCTGCAATGCCAGTGTGAAGCAGATGTCTTTTGCACAACTGCATAAGAGTGCATGTAACCAATCCTTAAAAGAGAATGATGCCCAACAAATTCCTTGCTCTGCTACTCTTCACAAGATTTACCCCTACTGAATGCAGGAGTCTTGTGCACCTGTTTGTATTCTAGATGCTTACATTTAAATGGGATCAGTACTCTCCATGTCTGCCTCTTTTTGCATATAATTCTCATCCAGATATTATTCGGCCCAACCAGATGTGGCTGAATGTTGTCCACTTTCCAGCATCTTTTGCACACAAAGTCAAACACAATCCAAGTGCTTGCCCAAAGCTGGTGGATCTAATGCAGCTAGCTTCCTGTTGGAAATATGAAACCAAACCTGTCTGCTAGTGGAGTAGGAAGAAAACTTCCTGTCTGTTAAAGACAACTGATAAAAATATCAAAGTATTCTAAATATTAATTTTGTAAGAATGTCTGCTCCTTCTAGGGAAATGCGCTTACATTATCCTCTGTCAGAGAAATATCGTGTATTGCTTGGATTGCCCTGAAATGGAGGTGATAAGGAAACTTTCCCCCCTTCCCAATTCATTTATTTTACTGCAGCTAAAATGATGACACTTGCTGTATCCGTTAAAAGATTACTTCCTTTTTCCCCCCCCACCATGAATCAATTAGATTTATTCTAAAATAAATATACTGTAAATACAAACAGGGTTTAAAAATGAAGAAATTCAGTAGGACAAATGCTGTAAAAAATGCAAAAATCTAGTCTGTCCACATACAAGTATCTGTGGATAGATGCAGAAACATGTAACAATTCTTATTCTCTATGTACAAAGTCTGTTCTCCATTTCTAATAAAAAAATAAAACTGAAACCTTTCATGATGAGCCCCACATAGCCAAAAAAGATGATGTAATTCTGGAATGGTAGGAGTCAGCATGAGGTCACAGGCAGAAGACTGTAAAGGTCTGTGCATGAGCCAGCTTGCTGTTATCCCAGATAGCCATGCTACAGAATTTCATTTTACAAGCTAATTGCACCCAACCTCAAAAGCATGTTGATTTCTATATCTTAATACTATGACAAGAAAGTTCCAGAGCTTCAGTCTTTTTCTGAGCAGAATATATCTTTGAGTTCTCAACCTGAATGTATAACTGCTTAGTTTGTGCCCATTTGCTTTCTGCCACACTCACCATGAATTTATTAGTTGATTTTAACCTCCTGCTTCTCCCCTTTTTTGAGCTGCAACATTCCTGGACATTTAAAAATCAATAGTTACCTTCCATCCTCCACACCCCAGTTGTGGGAATGCTGCAGAAATTGCAATTCAATTAGTTTTTAGGATTTTTTTTCAGGGTCTGTTACAAGATTTTATCCTTTGTTTTTTTTCTTTCTAGTTTCTTTTTCATCTGAGTTAGCAGGACGTGTTCAGGGTATGTTTTCAAGCTTTTCTTAGAAACCTAAAGGAAGGAGAGGGACAGTGTGATTCCCTGCGTTGACATGACTCCTGTTGGGCTATTCCTGGCATTGACCATTAAAGAAATGTTATGTTTGATTCTTTGCGCAGATTTTATAACTAATAATGTTAGATTGGGTTGAGCCAAATAACACAAAGGGTAATTCTAGTGGTCTGGAGGAATTCAGTGTTTTGTACTCATGTTTTTCTTCAAAAATTGGTTGTTACCAGTGAGAACTTGAGCATTGTCATGTAGCAGCACAGCATATTAATGGCAGACTAGACATAGCCAAGATGAAACTTCTAGTTCTGTAGCAATATAATATTTTTTTCTTTTACAATTTAGGTTATCCTGACTCTGCATACAGTAGCCTTCTCAGATCTAAAAAAAAGTAAATCTGTTACTTGTCAGGTCTACATGTAGGTACCAGCTTTTAGTTTTTGCCATTTTGTAACCAGATAACTTATGCCATGACTTCAACAATAGTTTCTTTGAAATATTGCCTTTAATCCAGTAAGAGTTCCTCAAATCTGAGTCACTTTGAAATCTATGTTTCTGGATCATTGCACTGACACTTGCTTTGGTAGGAAATTTCAGACTGTGTGAATAGCAACAATTGTTATTATTCTTTTTGGTGTTATTATTTAATTTCTGTGAAGCAGTCTGTAAGATTGTCCTACCTCCTTAAAGTCAAAGAGATTGACAACAGAAAGACAAATGCTGGAGACAATATGAAGGAATTGTGATGAGTGCTCTAAATACAATAAGTTTCTCATTTCCCCAGATCTCTGCCGTCCTCTTAAGAAAGTAACATGGAAACAATGAGAAAAAGAAGATTTGTTCTGGTGTGTTCCTTCTGACCCACACAGAAAAGAAAAAAAGAAAGTAGTATGAGAGGGAGATACATTTCCTCTATCTGTATATTGTAATTAAAATCTACATATGCATGCACTCACATATAGAGAAATCCTGATGTCTTGGCTGACATCCTTCATTGACTTGAAGAACTAGCCTGACAAAGTGTTTAAGATACAGAAAGGGAAAAATAATCACTGCATGAACAGAGCAACCCATGGGATGAATGACTGAAACAGTAGCCTGCATGCAACAGCTTTGAGCAACTACACACAAATCCAGCCCACTGCCCTGGAGAAAACTCATGCTGGGATGGAACCAACCATAAAACCCCCGAGGTTACAACCAATGCATCTTGGTTTGATACGCTGCAGTATAGGACAGAACACTTTTTTCTCCACTCCCCAGCATATTTAGAGAGTTTCTATAGTATCCATTTTATTGTCTCCATGGTATAAATTAATGACAGGCCAAGATTTGTGTCTGTACCATGGTTTTAGGCCCTCAGGGCCCACCACAAATATCCAGTAGATACTATATCAGACACTTTGGACTAAATGAGTGTTTATTACATGGCCATGTGGGCATGTGCATGTGGGGTACTGTTCAGAATCCTTGTACTTGTGCTGTAGAGTCCTTCACAGAAGCATTCATAGAGGAATAAGGGCTGCCAGGGGTTCTTGGTTACTTTTCATTGTGGGACACATTTTGACCTTCCCGGAGTATTTCTGGATAGATGTTCTAACTCTCAAAATGCACATTGCACAAACTGATAGAAGTGAGAGTTTTAATGTAGCCATCTAATTTCCGTGTCTCTTTAACATGTTGAAGGCATGCTGTGAACAACAAAACCATAGAAAAGAGCAACAGCACCTCTCAGTAAATACCCCTGCAGGGTAATAAAGTGATGTATTAGAGCATATTCTATTTTTTACTCTATCTTTATACTGTGTCTCTTTTGGCACAAGAATGTGATTTAATAAAAATGCATAAGAAATATTGCTTTATGCTTCAGGGCATTAGACTTCTATATATTGCCTCAGGCTTGAGGGAGTTTTTTAGGCATGTCTTACCAATTGCCCTTTATGAAATTCTTCCTGCAGTTACTTTTAAAAGTTTCAAAAGCCTAAAAGTACAACATATTTTTCCCAAACCAGGAATTTTGATCTTAAGAGCTTGATAGTTCTTTTGCCATTTATGAACATACTGTGTCTGTAAGGAACAATGGTCCAATATTTATCACCCACTCTATTTCTCTGCATCAATAACTGTATATCTGTGGTGACTTTATTTAGCCTTTAGCATTTGTAACCTAATAGGCAACTAGTTAACTCCTCTGTGTAAACGGAAGGGTTGCAAAGGTTATTTTGATAGAGACAGGTTAAAATCAAACAACCAACTACAACTCTGGCATACATGATTTACTGTTCTCTGCAATATTATATGAGACAGCCTGTGTCTTTCACCCAGCAGATGAGCTGTTGTTCTTTAAAGCTTTACAGCCCCTTCATTTAGGAAAAAGTTCACATGTTTTACTTGAAAGTTTAACTTTTTCTGTTCAGTCAGTGTATGTTTCCTTGTCAGTGTATTGTAATTTATGCTAACCTAAAAAAAATGAGTAGTAAAACTTGACATTTTTCTCCAAAGCACAGCAGCATTAAAGGTCACATTTTCAAAAGGACCTGTAAAACTCTCCTAACAAATTATGTTAGAGTATTTAAGTGCACAGATGCTTTTTCTCAAGAATGCACAGAACGAAGAATGAAAGCAATTCTGGTAGTGTGTTTCAAAATTTGGCAGTGAAGCTGAATTAATGGAATTAGAATAATTTTTCAAAAACATGTATGTCATGTAGGAGCCTAGCTATTATTCTTCAGGTTTTAGGTGGAAAAATCACTGAAGTACTTACAAACATGGAACCTTTATCATGGGAAATAAGGAAAGTAGAACTAGAATTTCCATTGTTAATAACAAATACCATAGTTGTTGCTTGATATATTAAAATAGCATACTGAGACTTCCACAAGACAGGAAATTTGTTTTACTAGGCATTATTTAGTCACACTGTCAGTCTATCACAAAGATTGCTTCAGACTGAGAGATGAAATAAAATGTGGGAGGGAAAATGGAGGGCTAGAGAGATGAACTGAGACCATGAAGGTGATACAAATGGTCAGGCACAGTAGTTTTCTTTGAACTGTCCATTAGATCTTTTTTTACTGTATGAATGATGGCCTCTTTTTCTTCACATATCTTCAGATATTTGAGTGAACAAAACCCTATTGATCAGTTTCGTATTGAAAAACAGACAGAGCAGAGCTGTATTTGTAAGTAGACAGCCAAATTCTATTTGAGTAACCTTTAACACACTCTGAAACCCTTGTCAACAAAAACTTCCAAAAATTGCTACTTTGGCAGGTGGGCTTATGAACACTTATATCTTGTGCTTACAGGCAATCTTGACTTGCTAAAAGAACTATTGTGAGAAAAATATGCCAAAGTAAACCTTACAAAGAGGTTTTAGAACATAGTCGTAGGCCTTATTCTAGAGGGCCTCCCTATTTGGACAAATAAAGAAGGATATTACTTTGCACTGATTTTCCTTTTGTTACATGGATTGCCTGGCAGACAGGTAGGGTAGCAGTGACTTTTTTCCCCTCCTGTTGGGCTGCTGGCATTTTGAGAATTTTCTAGCATGCAGAGTGGTATATATTAGAAAGACTCTGGAAGAAGATGCCTGCAATTATTATTTAATATAAATTTGTAGCTGTTCTGTTAATTTATATTTATTTGCCTACCTGGTTTGTTTGTTTGTTTGTTTGTTTTTCACCTAGCCACTGTTAAGGAACCATGGCGGTTCTAAAACCTCAACAGAAAACATTGGTTTCACTGGCAAAAATAATTCAAAAGTGCAGGGTCAGAAGCAGTTGTATCTAATGCCATGTGGGAAAGAAATGGTGCCTCACAGCTGGTGGATGGTCTTTGAGATTGGTGGATCTGTAGCTACTCAAACTGGCGGTGTGAAAAGGAAAGGGGACTGGGGAAAAGGTACTCTGATTAAGTATTTTTCGTTATACTGAAAATGTCTCCAAATTGTCTTTTCATGTGGTCATCAGCACCACCTCAAGGTTCTTCTTTGCTCTTTCTTGGACAACTTGGTGGCTATGACAAAGACCATGTCTAGCGGTTCTCAAGATAGACTTAAACTCTAATGTATTTTTCTTTCTCACTCTTGATAAAGGTCTCATCCCCTCCAATTCCAAATTTTAAAATGTGAAGAGTTTGCCATCTTTTTTTTTGTTTTGGTTTCCCCCTCTACCGTGTTGGATCACAAAAAGGTATTGAGTGATGGTTAGATCAGGTGTGCTCAGAGAGCTGTAATGCTGTCAGACGTGCTGTGCAGAGCAAGGAGAATAACAAAGCTAATTTTGTCAGTTGTCCATTGTACATACCACTGAACACCATAACAGGCTGTTGCAGGGGCAGGGATTGCCAGTCAATCTGAAGATAGCACTGTCTCATCTTCCACACAGGGGAGAGAAATGCTTCAGCCATCCAATTTATGCTTTAGAACCATGCATGGAAGGAGTCTACATGCAGCAGTCTCTCTAGCAGTGCTTGTAGGCAATGAGAGGTGGCCTGGGCCGCCAGTTCAGAGGTGTTTTGTTTTGCAATTAGTTGGAGGACAGGACTTCAGGCATTCATTACAGAAAGTTGTTTGGAATGGGCAGATTGGTGGTTCCACTTTACTTCTTTTTGAACCATTATTACACTGAAAGCCATTTCATCACTGTGAAGGTTCAGGAGGTACAGAAATATAGCAGTTCAAGTAAGGGATAGGGAAACTTCAAGTTATGATTTGATGTTATTCACCAGTGCAGTCATATGTCGGTGCACACTAGAAAGGGGATAACTACTTTTTCTGACAGAGGCAAGAAACCAGCCCTGTCTTGTTCTGACAGCATGAGAGTGGAAGCTGTAAAATGGAAGGTGGGAAAGTCAGTGAAAGAGAAGTAGCTTGCTAAAAGCATATATCTCATTCAGTTATTCTGCAAGTCCAACACAGTGGTAGCTGTTTTTATCTCTTGGAGGCAGGGTAGAGAGGACGGGAGGTCACACAAGGGACACTAGTTTTCGTCCACTGAACATGAAAATGCAACAACTGAAGTATAAAAACTTCCCATGTGTCATAGTAGAAAATAAAACAATACTCATGATAAGATTGAATCTAATGAGACTGGAAAAAAAGGTATTAACTGAAACCTCTGTGGGAGACTGAAGACTACATTTTAACCAGCATGAGAGGAGGGTGACTGAGTAGAGTTCAGATTTTTTAGGGACTCCTGTGGTATCTATCCAAAGGTTTGCACAATGAATGAGCACTGGGTTTACATAGATCTTTGAGGAAGTCTGTATTCGCACTGCCATCATGGATTATCCTTTGATGACAGACAACCGTTTACATGATGAAGTTGTGCCTGCTGATTCACACTATGGACAAGTGGCAGGAACACCACTGGCCTACTGCCCACCATTTCCTTACTATCTTGGGAGTAGATTTCTGATTCTGCTCACTACATAGCTTCAGGTTATGCATTTTCAGGCCAAACCCTTCAAGGTTAGCCTCAAAATTATCCTTCATCTCCAGAGCTTCCCAGAAGCTTGCCTCGCTCTGAGGGAAGTAGAGATTTGAGACCTTTACTTCTGTAGCTTAGATTTGCATCAATATTTAAAGATGGAAATACCATCCTGTCACAGTGACCCTTGGACAGCAGAAGCAAGTGAGTAAACACAGCTGTTGGTCCTAGATAGAATACAGAGCAGCTCAGAATGATGGCAGGATCACTGCCAAAATGCTGTGCACTGGAAATAAGCCCACATGCTCATTTTGTTTTCAAATAGCACCACACTAGTGCTTTTATCAGTTCATACATACTAATCCTTGCATTGACAACTGACAGATGAGATATTATAGTGATCTCAATTCACATAAAACCTTACTGCATAGAGAAACTAAGGAAGTATATCCTGTTACATGGTTAGAGCTGCTGCTGAGATTTAGAGAAAACAAACAGAGTATGAGCAAATGTCTAAACAAGTCTTCTATTGAGGTATTCTAGCTAAAGAAAAGGCAGGTTTTTATTCCTTCCTGGTAACAATAGATATATAACAAAGGCACTTAAAACTAGGATGGAATCACTCATATATTAGAAGGGACCTTGGGATAGAGAGAAAGACATTTCTGCAGGACAATTTCAATATCTACATAGGCATGAAGGTGAGAATTATCCTCTGGCAGAAACATCAGCAGGATAGCTAAAGAAGTAGTTAGTTAAAGAGTATGGATTTTGAAGAAATTTTTGAGAGTACATAACCACCTCATTTCTGTTAATATTTTAGGATTTTCTTGGATTAATCTACAGATTCTGAAGTTATTTATGTGATGTGTTGTTTGAAGAAACTTTTTATAAATGGAAAAAATGTCTAAATATAAGGAAAGATAGATGTTAATACATTCAAAACTTTCAATTATAGTTTTTTTTAATATGTTGAAGAACTCTTCATCACATGACCATTAGAATGATAGTGGTCCACCTGAATTAGGCCAAATTTTGTGGAGGGAACTAAAAAGAAAGTTGGAAGTGCCAAAGTGCATGAAACCATTGAAGGAATTAAAATCTTCATGCTGTATGACATGCTTCTTTTTAATTAATTAAGCAATTGCTTTTATATGTACACAGTTAACTCATAAAAAAACCTTGTGACAAGAATATTCTTCAGTTTGGATAGCTTTTATAAATTTGGTCATGCATATACCTCACTAAATTTGTGTTAACACAGTTATTGCAGTGAATGTGATTACAAAAGGTCTTTATTTTTGCTTTTTTTTTTCTGAAAAGAACTATTTAAAAATAAATAGCAGTATGTTTAGGCAGAGGATACGTCCTCAGTTAGATGGAGGAAATCCAGTGAAAGATCTTCACTTTCACTGTTTGCAAGACAAATCTTCTCTAGAGGGGGCTAAAAAAAGTAAATGCAAGATAATTAGTACCACTTGCCCTTGAGGCCAGGATTTGGTTCATAGACCCTTTTCATTGGTAGTGTAGCCTGTAAGTCATGGTGGAAAGGCTGTAGTGCAAATTGCAAATAGAGATATGGAATTTTGAAGTTTGTTTTGACCTTCCATATACAAAAGAAAAGATAAACACAATGAAAAAAAAGTTAATTATGGGAAATTATGTTGAAATGTTAATCTGATGAAGACCTTTCTGAAACTACACCATAGGGATATCAGTAGGGAATCCCAAGTCATATAAGAAAGTTACAAGGTACTGAGGAAAAAAGAGGTGGAAAAATGCGTCATTAGTTGAGACACATCTTGAAGTACCCTGAGGTACTCCTAGTCTTACCTATCAGTCTTATGATCGTTCAGTTTTTGTTGTACTACAGGATAAGTCTCAATTAAGAAATTTAATGAAGCAGATTTTTCCCTTTTGCCATTCAATAGTAGAAAGATTAATCTGATTTTGAAAAACTTTGTATCACTAGGTTCAATATAATGATCTCACCTATCACGTTTCCTGTATTATTGCATCACTTCTATTTAACTCCCCTGTTAATGATTTGATACTTTTCATTTTGTAGTTTGAGAGTGTTATCAAAGATTATATGAAATTACCTATTGTTAGTTCAATTCATTGCTTAAAATTCATCATTGGGTTTTTGAATCATTAATGGCTTCATTAAGAAAGCACAGCCAGAATACTGTATTATCCTGCTAAGCACTTGTATGATCTCCATCAATATAAGACCTGAACACTTCCTAGTCATTAATAATTTTTGTCCTCTCATATCCATTGGAAATAGTGAAATATTATCCTTACTCTATTTAAGGAGAGGTGAAATGGAATAGATTAAATAGACTGTTCAAGATAATATGGAAAGAAAAAACCAAAACAGTATCTTACCTTGTGGTTGACTGTATGTCTCTTGATTATCATGTTACTCAGAATTTCAGGACCTCGCCCAAGCTTCTGACTATACCTCTTCAGATTTCTGAAGCTTTGGAAATGCTCAATATGCAGTAAAACATTGTAAAATATAGGTTTGGATGGAAGAGATATCAATATTCTCAATCACTTTTCCTATACTAGATAAACTTTCATCAGAGAAACAAAAAATACTGTGCTGAGAAATACTGTAAGAAATGTTTGTGAGGAATGTAGCTCAGATATCCTGTGTCCCTCTTCTGACTGTTTCCACAGTCAAAGTGTCTCAGACTAGACAGTCAAATAACCAATCGAGACAGAACTCAGGATGTGTCACAAACTTTCTACTTAGTCCAAACAGATTGCTTCAAAGAGGACAGGGACAAATGGCAAATGTATTACAGTGCTTCTTAGCAAAAAAATGTTTGCCTTTGTTTACTGATTGGGTTTTTGGTTTTGCTTTGTCTTTGTTTTGGTTTAGGTTTTGTGTGAAAGCAGATTATGTGGAAAAAACTTTCAAAAATTGTCCACTAAAAAAAAAAAAAAATCAGCTTTCTACACTGCATAATAATAGATCCCTCTTCCAACTGTTTCTCCAGTTTCCTCTGAAGCCTTTTGTTTTCAACATATTCACTAGCAAGGGTTTCCATATGTCTGCTACCCTTTCATGAATAACCATTTCCTCTAGTTTGTTCTGCACCTTGCTTCAACTAACTGACTAATAGCTCCTACTATTCTTGTATTAGAAGACAAAATGAATAACGATTTTTTTCTTCACCCTCTTCATGCTTTTCAGGATATTATAGATCTGTAGTATATCTCCCCTGGATCATCTATTATCCAGAGTGAAGATCCTAAGGGACTCAGTTCTTCCTTGTATCACAGGAAACAAAGATACATATCTTTGATCACTCTTCACCCAGAATTTTGCATTTCTATTGTTTTCTTAGATATTAGGGGATTATAGCCATACACAGAGTTTAAGACAAATTAAAAATACCCAAGGATTTCTACAGAGGCATAATTATGTTTCCTGTTTCATTCTCTGTACCTTGAACTTGGCCTTTTGACTGAGAGAAAATACTGAACTGGTGTATTTGTGGAAAAAGAAAGATTCTAACTAAACTATTCAAACTACTTGAAGTGAAAATTCTTGCCTATCACACCAGAAATTAGATTTCTTAAAACAGGAGAGTAGTATACATGGAAACTAACACCTGGGAGGATGCAGGCAGGGACTAAAGATGCATGTATAGCCTGTAAACATGAAACCAGGATCTTCTCTTCTGCGAAAATAAATGATGGAATAAAAACACCAAACATTTACTATATTGCAGGTTAAGCTCTGGATGTGATTTGCTTCATTATGTTTATGCTCCTTTTACATGTAGCCTCCACTGGGTTTAAAAAATAATGATTTTTAGCAGGTAGTCTCTGAATCACTTGGTAACCAGGAAGCATCAAGGAGGCGGCACATTGTAATACATACAACATTTATCTAAATCAATCCTGTATAATATGGCAAATAAACCCCTTCATGACAGTTGTAACATTTAGAACCTTTTCCATGTAATTCAGTTCGTAGACATCTAATTAAAGATCACTGAACCAAGTGTTTAAAAAGCAACCAATTTAACTGCTGTAATTGTATGATTTAGATGAATAATAAATGGACTAATGATACTGTAATATTAAGTGTTCAAGTTGGTGATCAAGTCAATTAAGATATAATTATAAAGCAGCAATCTACAAGTAATGAGTGAAATCCTTCCTATTGAGAACAATGTTGACAGGGAAAAAATACAGTAACCTTATCATGTTATTGCTTTTAATTTGATAGAAGGGAACATATAGACAAATTTTAATCCTGCTAATCATGTAGAAATCAGTGTCCATTGTTGTCCATCGTTGTCCATCTTTCAAACAGAGATACAGACTTAGCAGCTGGGAGCAAATTATAGCAAGTGTTTTAATTCTATGTTTTAATTCATAGGCTGACCTGCAGTAGTGAGATCTTCAAGGGCTATTTCAATCTGAGGTGATGGTTACACCTGACAACTCCACCAGAACAGCTAATTTCAGTGTAAACTACAGCTGTTTGTCAGAAATAGCCTTTGGAATCAATCAGAAACTGAAACACATATTTGCCAAAATCAGATGACAACGTTGAAGGGACCTGTTCTTCCCACTAACAGAGGGGGTATGAGAGACAAAGAAGGAAAACCAGTTTAGAGAAACTGGAGATAATTTGCCCTAAATTCCAGACATCAAGTCACTCTTGATATTCTCAAGGGCATATCTGGCAGTGTCATTGCTGGCAATCTCAAGGATGTCATGTGGATGAGCAGCAAGAATTGACAGCCTGGAGAACTCTTGGCAATCAGCAATACCTCCTGAAAGGTTTGTAGATGTGCGCTTCCATCCTTTTCCAGTACTGTCAACTCAACTTCTGCCTTTCAATGTGAATGAAGTTCACATTCAGCTGTTTCTGGTTCTGATGGTCTTGTTCCTTCATATTCCTACAAGTCCAAGAATTGCAGCTCTGCAATTGGAGAGGGAGCTTGAAGGACAAATTAGCTACTGCTTCTAGAGTTAAGAATGGGCAGCAGTAGGAATCATGGTGTGATATTCATTTTCCCTGTCATCAGCCATCAGCAGGAGACATGTCCAAGCAACTCTCTGCTGTTTGATAAGAACTTCAAGGGTATGATTTGCGGTGTTTAGAACAGGTGTCTGAGCTGGACAGGACAAATAGCCTTTTGAAATTAATCCTCTCACCACGAACTCTAGAGTGACATTACTTTACATCAAGCTCTCAGGTGGCTTGAGCTAAATGAGGTATGTCCCACCCAGTTGGTTTAGTACTGGGCTTATTTTTTAAAAATAATCCATTTATGAGTTAAAGGTATTTTATTTCTCTGAAGACTGTGCACAAATTTGTTTGCACTCTGCAAATAATTTCATGGGAAGAGTGAAGTTTTACAAACCAAAATTTGGAATGTAGCCTAAAAATTGAGGCAATTTCCTGGAAACCTAAGTTCAAATCTCTTTCCTTTTTGATTCACGGATGATCTTTAAAGCAAGATCTCACTGCCACAGGAGAAGTGCTATAGCGACTAGACTTCCACATCTTTTAGAATGGATTCAAATGCCTCTCAATCCAACCCATACTCTCCTGATTTGCTAACAGAGATTAATTAAATCAAGTTTTGCTTTGCAGGTGACTTGTGATGACTGGTTTGTAAGTTTGTGTATTTTTCCTTTTTGGTGCTAATAGTTAGATGTACTGTGCAAAGTGGAAACTCATGCAGGAGATTGCTAGTCCATCCTCTACACTTTCACTGGATGGTATGATATTGCTGTGGCAAGCCTTAATTTGAATTTTGCCAGTGAGAGCAGAAACTACAGTGTCTTTGTCTTGTGCAAAAGTCAGGCAGTTGGATAGGTTAGGAGACAGCCTTCATCTTTCTGTTTTGGAGAATTCCTTTGCTTTTCTTCTACCAGAAATGGAAGAAAATACTGTATAGTAGAAAATGTCGAGTTTTGATTTTTGAAAAACTGTATTTTTTTCAAGTCATACTTTTTTATTTCTTGTGCAGGCTCCAGTATGTTCTTGATCAAATATTTAAGGCATACTGAGATGCAGGCATAACCTATGAATCAATGGAATTAAAATTTCTATATAAGCATATTTAAAAATTATTTAATGTAAAGTTTGAGTTGTAGAATACTGAATAATTAAAGAACATAATGTAAACATATTTCATTCTCTCTTGTTTCTTGTTAGCAGTAAGTAATTAATGTTATTCAAGGTGTCTATATTATGTGTGTTTCTGAGTATGTAGGTTTGTTTTAGAAATATATCACTGTTACCACATCTTTATGTCAGGCTGAATGATCAAGGTCATAGACTTGAGTAACTGGGGAGTGTACATGAATTCACTTATAAACACAAAAAAATAAACCCTAAAACTCTGCAAGACAATTAAATAGTGTGCACATTCACCCAAACACAGAAAACACGTGTTGTGGTACCTAAAACTGCCCCAAAGAAAAGCTTCTAAATCTTCAGAGGCCTAAGCAAAGAGATCTACTAGAGTCAAAGTAGCACTGTGCTCGGCATGGACTCATGAGAGCTTCCAAGAAACAAAGCTTGTCCATATGGATGTTACATTACCTACTCCTAAAAGGCAAACCAGCTTGTCCATAATGAACTTCAGTGTCTCTGTAGCACGGCAGGCTAAATATATCCAAACTGCCAGTCCAGCCTCTTCGTTAGAACTGTTCTGTTGAATTTGACAATAGATTGAGAGAGGTGTTATCTTTTATTGGAAACTTCTTTTCCCTTGTCTGTTCCTTTTTGTGGAATGAACTACTGTAAAATAAATACGAGCACTGTAAAACTTTTCCTAAGAACAGCCAATATACCTTGGTAATAAGTTTGTACCCTAAATAAACAATTTTCCATCCTATCAAATTAGCATAATTTTTAATTGAATCTTATAATTTTCCTTCATTGTTTTTTTTTGTTTTGGTTTGGTTTTACTAATGCAGCTAAAGTATAATCATATTAGTCTCTCCCATAAAGCATGATAAAAGAATACTAATCAGACAGTAATAAAGTATGATGCAGAACTATTACCTGGAGAATGGATGGAGAATATTAATTTTTTGCTGGGTTGAAAACTTTAGTTTTGTCCATTCCTTCTATAGTTTTTGCTTATTCCTGCCACCATCCTCCCAGCACACCCTATTTAAATTAACAAGGAATTGTCCCCTCAAGGACATTTAATCCCAGATCTGGATAACAAGACAAGTTGCTGCAGATTGCTGACAATAGTGCCAAGGGATTTGTGAAGACATGTTTGAGGTTCAGGTTCATAAGCATTTTCCTGTATAAGGGCAGAAATAAAACTATTAAACATCAATATTACAATTTCAATGAATTCTGAAGAAAAGTACTTGCTTTCAGGCTGTCATTGCAGTATCTCCTCACAAAAGCTATCTCCTGATAATAAAGTCATCACAACTGAAGTATCTGAATATTGTTTATTGCACTTATTTTTCCTTGTCAGTAATGCAGAGATTTTTAAAATATTCTTTCCAGTACCAGTGACTCCAGTATGTTGCCCTTCTCTTTGGAAAGGCCTCTCTCTCAATGTTGATGCCTTTTTCCATGGCATCTGAAAGATGTATGTTTTGTTCCTAGGCAACATCTCTCATCTATATAATTTGCATTTGCATTTCTGCACTGGAAGATGCTCTCCAGTGACCACTCCTACTTTCAATATATTGAAGCAAAGGTCATATTCTACCCAGACCATATTTTTCTTTGCCTCTTTTCTGTCATTTCTTTTTCATCATCCTAGAAAACACAAATAGCTTTTGGTCTTAATTTTCAAATCCTTTTACTATCTTTCCTTCTTGTCTCTTAGTATCTCTTACCATTGTAGACGGTAGCATCAGGTGATTTTTTTCTCCCATTCTAAACTAAGATGCCATTCCTTATCCTCAACAAATCACATTTTCCAATTCTTTAATTTTTTACTCTCACCAAAGCTGTGTTCAAATAGGACAAACACCACATGTACATCTACAAAGCTTCTCTATTTTCCCCTTCAATTTTCTCCTACAAACACTCTATAGTCATCACTCTGTAAACACTCTGTAACCTTTTCCTTCTTCCCATGGCTTTGTTTCTGTGCTCCTAGGATCCAAGGCTGGGGTCTGATATGGCCCAGCTGTGCAGTCTTGGCTCAGACTTCAAGGGAAATTGCTAAGATGTGACAAAGAACTGTGAGAAAGGCTCTAGAGCTGACCCATGGCAGAAAACAAAGGAAAAATTAGAATTCAAGAGGTGGAGATTTCAGAATTCAAGAGAGAAAACATCATCATTGAAAAATATAAGATCCCAAAACAAAACACAAGGAGCTGACAAAGTGGTGGAAGTTGACAGCTCAGCAACATGGGGAATACATTTCAGTGAGCAATAGAAGCCATCCCTTCTGCTCTTGATTCATGCCTGACTGGCAGTGAAAGAGTATTCAGGTGGCCTACTGGAATGATGAATGAAAGCTTACACTAGGAGCTCCTCACATTCTAGCCACTGTTAGTGTGTTAGACAATAAATGACTACTTTATCATTGAAGTTGTATATATTTATGTTGTGGTTTAGCCCCAGTAGGTGGCTCAGCCCACGCAGCCACCTGCTCGCTACCCTCCTTGCTTCCAATGGGATGTGGGAGAGAACTGGAAGAGTAAAAGTGAGAAAATTTGTGGATTTTCACTAAACATTTTAAAATGGAAAGGAGAAGTAGCATACACAAGCAAGGGAATTAATTCACTACTTTCCACCAACAGGCGGGTTTTCAGCCATTTCCAGGAAAGCAGGTCTGCTTCATGCATAATGATTACTTGGGAAGACAAACGTCACCACCTAGGATGCCCCTCCTTCCTACTTCTCCCAGCTTTTATTGTTGGGAATGACACCGTATTGTATGGAATACCTTCTTGGTCAGTTTGGGTCAGCTGTTCTGGCTCTATTTCCTCCAAGTTCCTACTTGACCCTACTTGCTGGGAGGGTCAGAGTGAGAAGCAGAAGAGGCCTTGAGGTTGTGCAAGCACTGCTCAGCAGTAGCTGGATCTTCAGTGTATTATCAACTGTATTTGAGCTCAAAGTAGAGCAACTTTTTTTTTTTTTTTTAAACTTTTATGTATCCTGTTTGCAGAGTTTCTTCACATGAAGATAGAGTTGCCCAAATATTGTGCCCAAATCAATTTTTTGGCTGTAATGGTCATGCAAATCATCCCAGCAAATGATTTATATGCATAATATGCATAATATACTTGTATGCAAATGCATACATACCCTTAATCTGAGATAGTAATTTTAGACTTGCTTTATGAAAAAATGTGTGGCATAATATGCATCACACTAGAGTTGAAATTATTGAAATTACTTACATGACTCTCAGTCTAGATATGCTGGTTTCTTGTGACTGGCTGTGAAGAAAGCCTTAGATTTTGAGTTCAACTTTTGATGCCTATGCTATCTGAAGTGGGATACGATGAATGCCAGTGCTTTTTGTACTAAAATTGCTATAGGATTCTTTAATTTTTTCTTCTTCTTTCCTCTGTCAGTATCTACCTTTTGCCTTTTGTTATATAAGATTTCAGTTTTGTTAATAAGCGGAGTCTTAAAACTGAAGTAGTCTGTAAAGTTTTAAGATACTTGTTGCTTAGCATAGGGAATTAGAATCTGGACGACCTTTACATTATCTTGTAACAAATTCTTTATACAGAAAAGTGAAGCGGCCTTAAATTTTGTTATGCTGTGTAAAGCATCCAGCACAATGGAGCACTCATACATGCTGAAAGCCTCTGTTTTTTATCACAAGAGAAATAATCAATCATCTCTGAATCTTGATCAAATTATGTCTTCACTTTTTGCCTATTTAAATGTCACTTCCAGATTATATTGGATCATCGGAGGATATTTTTTGCTTTCTTTTTCTTCTTTCTCAAAACTTTTTGTAATGTTAGTTTAAAGCAATAACCAAATGGTGAATAATATACGACATTTGGATTTGGATCAGAGACTATAAATTCTAATTAAAGTCCCTCAAAAGGATGAAGAATATAGAAAGTTTAGAGGACAAGAGTTGAATAAATTACTATTATTTAATTGCAGTTCTCTGACTGTCTAAGGAACAGCCCAGGGAAATATTCTCTTCAGTATGAAAGAAAATCAGACACATTTGTTTCCACATCCATAAAAAATGTTTGTTTACACATTGAAGAACCTTTGCCAAGATCATAAGACCACATTATTAAAGGCATTTTTTCCTAGGGAGATTTCTATGGCAATACATAATAAAATATGACAAGATAATACTATTTACAGTCAATAATTATGGGATTACAGATCAGGTAATCATACACTACAATGCTAGTGGTGGGATTGCAAGTTCACTTAACTTCATTGAAGGAAAAAAGTTATCCTGAAAGTAAGGTGCTTGCTTTCAAAAGGCAAATGAGGACAAATGCATTGCTTGGATAGTCTGAGAAGCAGCTTGACTGAGGAGAAGTTAGGTGTGGAAAGACTCAAGTATTTCTTTGTGATGAAGGTTCTCAATAGAGTTGTTGTCCCAAGCATGGAAGCATAGTCACAAATGGCACAATGAGACAGTTAGGTATGCTAGAACATAAGCTTCAACATATCTATTACCAAGGATAGAGCAGATCGCTTTGCAGGAAACAGATCCAATAGCATGGAACTTTTTAATACATTTGTACCCAGTGTACCCATTCCACCTACCAGTTGTCATAAAAATTGCTACAACATCATACTTCGGGGGCCTAAATACTTGTTTTAAATTTTTCTAAGACAAATTGGGGTGTAAATATAGTGGGGTTTTCTGGAGAAACAGAAAACTTTTTTATATATTCTGACTTTTAAAAAATCTAAAACCTGTTAGTCCCATTCACATAAACCATCAGGAAGAATTTTTGGAATAAATCACATAAGACTGATTTGATATATACCTTTTATAAGTTTATAGCTTTTCAAGATAAAGGTAATAGATCTAAGCAATATGTACTTTCCATAAGAACTTGATGTACTGACCCACAGGAAATTTTTTTGGCTAAAATAAATGTAGAGTACAAGGTTGCTAACTAGAACAAAGTCACAGTATTAACCCAAATAGAAGAGACTAAAGGACTGATAAGCAAGGACTCTGAAAGTGAAGATAATATAAGAATTGTTAATATCAAACTCAGCTACTATGACAAATATTCAGTCAAAAACCAACAAGGTTTATCAATAAGAAATGACCATGGAAGGTGTTAGTCTTCATGTATGTGTTCAGGCAGAAGGTCATCTATAATACAACCACGTGTTGCAGCAAGGGAAGAAAATGCAAACAGGACAGAGTTTGCACGAGGAAATCTTAAGAATGTGGAACTGTAGGATTTGAACTGGTGACTAGCATAAAAGTTCCAACCACATATAGAACAATGAAGAACTTTTTTCAGGTAAACAACTAGAAGCCCTATGAAGATACTTTTTTTATTTTTCCCCTATAATTATTTTCTTTCTAAATATAAATATATTTAATTGTTTTATAGCACTTAATTAATCCGGACACTGTCAGTATCTTCACATGGGGAAGTTTTAGATAAAAATCCCAGTTGGATCAGCAAAGAATTCTGAAGGAGGAGTGTAGCCTTACTTGAAAGTCTCACTCCACATTTTATTGGGAAAAAAAAAATCAATACAAACTATTTTCACAGATAAATATCATTAAGAACAGTTCTGCTCTTTTATTCTGGGAAATAGCCAAAGTCCTAGGGGAGCTATTATCTTATGCCTCTGGAAAAGAAAAGTCAAGAGTCTGCTAGAACTTAAGGATAAAAAAACCTGAGTCTTATCTCTAAAACAACTTTGTAGCTCTTGCTGTCAAGTTCAATCAAAAATTTTTGCTCTGATTTACAAAAAGCAAACAGAAAAAAAAAAAAGAAAATCATTATTTTTGTCTAGGAATAATTTCTTTATTTTAATGAATTACTCATTCAGCAATGCTAAATACACTGGCTAAAGGCAAAAAACTCATCATAAATACACAGATAAAAAAGGATTAGGATGATAAAAAAACCACAGCTTTATTTGAATTATGTACCAAAGAGTCTGTATAGCTATGGCTCTATAATTCTGTAAGTAAATAATTTTAAATACTCTCTTTATGAAACAATGCTTGAATCAGCATAGAAGACTCATCTGGTTAAAGAAAAGTATTTATTTTGCCAATCCAACCTAAAAAAAAAAAATAAAAATATCATGCTTTGGAGCTGAACTACTAGTGATTGATATGGCTGGCAACTTTTATTCTGGCTTTTTGCTTCAACTCTTCTGTTTTATTGAACAGCTTCACTACAAATGATGATTTCATCAAATATGAGTGCTTTTGAAAGTAAAACACTCAATTCTCTCATGAATCCAGGAAATATGACTGAAAATTTGAGTTTTACACTCCTTTCCCTAAATCAAACAGAATCATAGAAACATGTAATGGTTTGGGTTGGAAGGGGCCTTAAAGATCACCTGGTTCCAACCACCCTGCCATGGGCAAAGACATCTTTCACTGGAACAGATTGCTCAAAACACCGTCCAACCTGGCCTTGAACATATCCAGGGATGGGGCAGACACAACTCTGGGAATCCTGTTCCAATACCTTGCTACCCTCTGAGTGAAGAATTTCTTCTTAATATCTAATCTGATCTAATCTAAATCTCTCTTCTTTTAGTTTAAAGCCCTTTGTCCTCTTATACACACTTGTCAAAAGTCCCTCTCCAGCTCTCTTACAGCTCCTTTTATGTACTGGAAGGTGCTATAAGGTCTTCCCAGATCCTCCTCTTCTCTGGAGGGTGCTATAAAATCTCCAAAGGATCTTCTCTTCTCCAGGCTGAACAACCCCAAATCTCTCAGCCTGTCTTCATAGGGGAGGTGCTCCAGACCTCTGATCATCTTCATGGCCTCCTCTGCACCATGTGATAGCTTTGGAGATACTGAACACAGAGATTGCCATGAGTCAATAGTCATAAGGAATATAGTACCATATTGATCCATCTCTCTGTAACAATCTCGATGCAGAACCTGGTCAGATACATTTGAAACACAGAGAGCAAAAACTTTAATTTGGTCATTCCAAATCTTGCACTACTAGTACTACTAGTACTTGTACCACACAGCAATACAGCTTAACTGCTGAGATTTTCGAAGTATGAAAAAGAATTTGAAGTAGAACACTAAGATTATCTTGAAATCATCCTCCTCCTCCAGGTTCTAGTTACAGGGGATGGGACCAGTTTATCACTACGTGGGTGGGTATAACCAAAACTGTGTGTTCTACACCCTCTATGTAATTTCTGGTGGACTGTTAATAATGAATCATTTTCAGCAGCTGCCCAAGGCACACCAGACACCTCAGGCTACAGGCTGGGTGTTAAAGAACTCTGTGAGATAGGGAAGTGTTCCTGTCTTCACACCGGTGACTCAGCTGTGATAACTCCCCTCGGGGAAGTCATTAGCACCTTCACACCCAGCTTGAGGGGTCATGTCTGCTAATGTGCCATAATGGATTGGAATAATAGGCAGCTGCAATGACCTAGACCAAAGATTCCAAAAATATCCCATGACTCACAGAGTAAATCACCCATTGTGAAACTCCACTTCCTGGGTGATGTACTGGGCATTCCCATCTGAACCTGAGCATATTTAATCTTCAGGTTTGGGGGCTTCTGGTACCATTTGTCGGATCCAGAGGAGGACCAGAACCTCAACAGGACTGCAACTGCCACTCTCGGCAAGACTGTGATCATTACTTTGACAGAAATGTGACCATCATCCTCACCAACAGGTTTCGTTTCCTCTTCCTTTGCACTCAGGGGGACCACGTGGTGCTCAGCATAGTAGCGATTGAACACCATTCTGTTTGTGTCCCAGGGTCCTGGGTTATACACCTGTCTTTGGGAGTTAAAATCAGTTTTTCTCTGTATCATTGTATTTATGGTAAACTTTTTAGTAAATTGTAACTCTGATTTGTAATCTCTTTTGAGTTGGGTTCATTTCTCCCATCGGTTTGCTTTTAAACTAGCACAAAAAGTTAAAAATATGTTCTTTAACATGGGTGGAGTCAGCATTAAGTAATCTAGAGTCAGAGCACATCAAGTATTTTCAGGAAAGGAAGGATGGCATTAACACAAAACTTATTTAAATTATTCTCTAGAAACTTATTTAATGCATCATTTTTTACTTGATAAATCTTGTAAATTGATTTCTTCAGCAGTTTGACATGGTCTGATATAGGCAGTATGGGATTTCTGTATATTTTTCTCCAGCCCATGGCGTTAGGGAGGAAATGTGGTCTAGATTAATGTGCAAACTACTAATGTACTTATAAAAAATCAAGAATGGACTGCCTGTATGCACAGTCAATATCTTTATGATGATGGCTGGAACAGAGCCCATAGTGGGAGGGATGGGATTTGCTGCAGTTTCACATTATGTTCCAAATATTTTGTATATAATGATGTGTTGTATCCTGCTATTGTTTTATATGCTGCTTAAACATTGTGTTATATCCTCTAACAGTCACAGTATTTGTGAAACAGCAAGACATTAAGGATTTTTTTTCCATCCTAAAAGCCTTCAGATCAATATTTACTTGAAGTGTTTCTTTTCTGCTGGGGATTGAGGTGCACTTCCTTGTGGTTTCTGCATCTTCATGAAAGGGCAAGCATTGCTACCATCTTTTGACTCTAGTGCTGAAGAATCCTTGGGGCTTTTAATGCATAAGTGATTAAAGCAATAAAAAAATGATTGCTACTTTTAGAGCAATAATGTTGGCTCAGGTGCAGTCTCCAGCTCAGTGAATTCCTAAACTGCTGAAAGATGTGGAGGTATAACCATGGAGACAATCATTCTATACCTGCCACTTTCTTGACCTCTTTTTCTGAGCTTTTATGCCATTGATCCTTGTTTGATTTCTGGCAGAAAATCTTTGCTGTAGTGAAAGCAAGGTGGGAGTGGGAGGAGGCGAAGGATGAGTATAAAGAAATAAAGTATTTCAGTGTCATTTTTGAATGGCTGTCCTCCTTGGCACAATCTGGCAAATGAAGAACCAGGTGAAGTTGGTTCTGGGGTTTTCTGTATGAATATGAAGCATCAGTGTAATGGTTCCTAACATTAAAGTTTTCAATCTCCTGTTTTTGAGCTTCCCATGCACATTGAGATTGCTGACAGAGAAACCAACAGTGCGATAGTCCTGACCCACCATCTTGGGGAATCAGAGGTGTTTCTAAGTTAAATTTCTGCCACCAAACTCCTCTGTCAGAAGAAGCCAGTCCTGTGGTCTGATTCTCCTTTTTCTTGTGCTCCTTTCAAGTTTCACTCAGCCCCTGACTTGATGAGAAATAATTCCTCCTTTTTGTTCTGCCCTTGGCATTTTTTTTTTTTTTTGTCTGTTCAACTTGGCTAAAAGAACAAAGAATCTTTCCTCATTTCTGTCAGTAAATGGGATTGATAGGGATTTCTATAAATAATTAAAGAATGATAATTAACAGAGCATAAACATATGAATATTTCAGGGTTTTGACAATAGCTGAAAAATGCAAAAGCATGAAGTGGGAGGAACTGTCTGGGTTCTTTATGACCTCTGTAGTCTCTAAAGCATTAAATTTTTCAGACTTGAGAAACATTATTCCAATTTATTTTAGAGCCTTTAGAGGCCCCGAAAAACCAAACCTTTTGGGTGAAAAACCCAAGCTGAAATCCAAGCATATGACTACTTTTGTCCACATGAGAGCCTGATTAAATCTCTTTCTGAAATATTTTCAGGATAGGTCCCCTAAGTACAGACAGACCAGTTAGAAGACCTTAGAGAGAATTGATTGTTATTCTTCATGCTTCATTAAAAAGAAAAAAAAAACAAAAACAACAACAAACCCAACAAACAAAGTTTTCTCTATTTGCTGAGTGCTGGAATTTAATTCTAGTGCACAGTGATCATATTTACTAACAGCAGACACCTCTGCTGTGACAATGACATTTCATTGTATTACATATTTCAAGGACCTTTTGGGCAGTCAACTGCAATTGACACTGCATGAAAAGACTCCTAACTAACCCAGAAGAGCTTCTAAAGCCACATGCAAAACTTCTCTACATTTTTAATGTTCAAATGAATTACCTCAATCTTAGCAGAATGCTACTGGACCTGGACACTGCCTTGTTTTCCAGTCATCTCTCTTTCATTGCTTGCAGCATACTCATTCAACTTTCCACATGTAGAAAGCTACATATAAGAGCTCTATCCCTAACTGCATCTGTGATTCTGGTTTGGGTGTGTGTCTTCACAACAAGAAAACAGAAAGGAACTGATTCAGAACAGAAACTCTGAATGAATTAAGCAGTGTTTTCAAAACTGCATCACACTGTTTTTAGAATTGATTTCATTGTTTCTCATAGTTTGATAGAGACACAATGGCAAGGTGTCTTGACAAAAGAAAACATAATTTTTTTTAAATACCAAAATATATTAAGAAATAATAAGGCTAAGAAAAGGCTCTTATCCTATTTTTAGATTCAGGTGGCTGAATTTGGCATTTATAAAATTCAATAGGGACAGTACTGTATGCATGGTTGGTCCCCAGTTACTCATTGATTGAGCACTGATTTTTATTAAAGAGCTTACCGATTGAATAAATTACCTTGCATGTAGTTACTGAACCCTCAAGTTATTGAACCTCAAGTAAGCTAGGAATGACAGGGGAGGGAGAAGACAGCCTATAACCAAGTGAGGACATGGCAATTCAGGTTAGCAAGCAAAGGGTTCAGATGATTTGGACAGAAGAGACACTGAGAAAAGTACAAAACAGGGCACATACACAAAGGAAAAATTGTCTACAGGAAAGGATTATAGAGATAAGATCCAGATATTGCTTCTGGGAAAAGGACAGCATGGATGCGTGCGTCTCAGAAATGCTTGTACACTAATGCATGCAGCATAGGGAAAACCAGGAGAAATTAGAGGTCTGTGCATGATTTTAGGGCTGCCATCTCACTCAGTAGAATGACAGAGACATGGTGGAGTAGCTCACACAGCTGCAGTCCTGTGATGGATGAATGTAGGCTTTTTAGGAAGGACAGGGTAGGAAGGCAAAGAGAGTTATTTGTTTTTTATTGTGGAGAGCAGGTGGAACACACAGAGCTCTGTCTGGGGACAGGAGAGGAGCCAGCAAGAGGTTTTGGGTCAAGACTACATCACAAATCAGCAAGCACAACATTTGTTGGTGTTTGCTTCAGGCCAAAAATAGGTGAGGGTAGAAATAGGTGAGGTCTTCTTCAGGAAAATGGAAGAAACATCAGTTTACAGTCCCTGGTGTTCATGGGGAAATGCAATAATCCGAAAGTCTTATGGAGGCACAACCTAGCAGGACACAAAGCAATGCAGGATGTTTCTGGATTGCATGATTGACAACTTCCTGGTGCAACTGAATTATTAGACCAGGATGAAAGATGGTCTGATGATCTAATACTTACAAACAAGGAATAATGATTCAGGAATACCAAAGCTGAGTACAGTCTTGGATGCAGTGGTCTTTCAGTGGTGGATTTGGGAATTCAGAGAGCACTAATCAGGGCAAAAACAAAGATCGCTATCATGGACATGAAGGCAGCAGACTTTGGCGTTTTCTAGGAGCTCTTCTTGTGGAGACGGTCCTGAAGAGGTGATAGGTCAAGGGGAGCTGCTTGATTCTCAAGGATCAATTCCTCCAAGTTCAAGCATTAAGCATTCTGATGTGCAGGAAGGCAAGCAAAAGTGGCAGAAGTACTCACAGTTGATGGTGGGGCGTAAAGAAGATGAAACCAGACTTCTCAGTGGTGATCAGTGGGCACAAACTAATACAAATACAAAAAAATACACTTAAAAATTAAGGAGTTTTTTATTTATTTATTACTATAAGCTAATAGAGTTTGCCCAGAGAGGTTTCAGAGTCTTCATCCTTGAGGTATTTAAAACCCAAACAGACATAGCCCTGACCAACCTGCTCTCTCTAACCCTGCTTTGAGCAAGAGTCTGGACTAGATGATCTCAGGAGGTCCCTTCCCAGCTTCACCACTCTGTAATACTGTGATTCTGTTCCTGCTTAGCCAGGCACTCTGACTGGCTGCATCTGCTCTATTACAGCTAATAGAGCTTCCAACTGTTTCATCTAAACCCCACACTTCCAGCAATAGCACCTGTTCTTTGGTTGTTTCTCATCTTTAACAGCAGTTCATGTAGCACATGGGATTACTTAAGGATCTTGTTGCTCAGATGAAAATTCTTAGTTCTTACTTTCCCCAATGACCTTTATAGCCCAGCACTGCAAGCCTCCTTTAGGTTAAAGAGAACATTTACTGAAGCACATTTAGACATAACTAATTGCTCCCAATTTTAATATATATAAAAGCTATTAAATTTCCTCAGTTTTTATGACTTGCTCCTTTTAAAAACTGATGGCTTAAATATTATCAAAAAAAAATTTTAAACAGAACAGATTTTGCACCTGGCTTTTTTCCTCTTTGTTACTGAGACACTATAAAAGAAAATCACAGATTTTTGCTTTGTTTTCCTTCCTCTGCTTTTCACTGTTATGCTTAGCTGTTGTAGAACAACTACAGTTCTTGCCCCTGTACATGTTCATGAGACCAGTTTTTAAAATTCCTTACACAGTATAAGTCATGCTGAGTTCAATGCACTTGACTCCTAAATATTACATAAACACTGTTTCCTAAAATGTTACTGCTTCAGGAAAGAAAGGAATTTTTCAAAGTATGAGTCAGACCCTCTCTTCTAAAACTGCTACAGTGCACTCTGTGGAAAGTGATGCTGTGTCATGCAATGTAAAAAACTGTGGTGTCCTTCTGGGATTCCATCAAGAGACTGTGCAAAAAAGGGGATGTCGATAAGATAAAACACTTGTAATGCAATCAGATGAGCATAATTAGCTCTGCCTCGGGGTTACCAAGCCCTAGATACCAGGTGTGCAAAGGTGGTTAAAAACTTCCCTATGTGTGCTTTGAGCAGCTTGAGACCAGCAATGTGGGTTTGCATTATGCTTTATGTGATTCCACTGTGCTACTGATGAAGGGGTCCTGCTCACCCCTACTTTTCCCTCCTCTTCCTCTGCTTCCCAGACAGGATTATGCTCCTGCTGCTGTCCTGCTTCAGTCTGGGGATTATGCTGCTAAACGTGACACAAACAGCTCCACAATCTAAAGGAAAATAGTAGTCCCTTTGGTGTTGACAACCCTGCATTTGCCATGCAGCCAAACCAGTGCCAGCCCAAGGGAAAGTCAGGACTGTGTGACGAAGGTGAGTGGCAGACAGCAGGAAGCCATTTTTGCCATGTCTACATTAGATCTCTTTGAGAACAGTGTGCCAAATTTAAAGCACTCGATCTTCTCCCTGACTATTTGTCCTGAGATCCTATATGGCTTGATATCTGCTCTAACCTGAGCAAAGCCAGGACAAGTTCTCTCTCTCAGTTTGGAGAGCACTAAAATTGAACAATGCAAGAAGAAGTTTTCTGATATGAAGAGGGCATTTTTGCTGTTTGTACAACAGCAAACATCACAGCATTCCCATGTGGGAAATTACTCAGGTACCAGGACTGGCAGGGGTAAATGTGAGAGAGGTGTGAGCTGTATAACACCAGCCTTGCTGAAGTAGCAGTCTTTATATTCATGATGATCTTGCTTCACAAGTTTTGTTGGCTTGGCATATCAGTCTATCATAGATGTTTCTGACTGGTAGACATTTCCCCATGGGATAATGTTATTCACAAATGATGTTGTGTCATTTGCACTGTGTTGAAGCAGCCTAAACTTTCATGGGCAATAAATCAGTTTGTATGCTGATCCAGTGAGAGGATTACCCTCTTCACTGTGTTTCCTGGATGTCTGTGGGCTCTGGATATAAAAAACCAGTGTCTCCTATCTAAACATGGCTATGATATTTGATTTTTTCCTTTTCTTTTCTGAATAGGAACACAGCGTGGGGTCTAAAGACTAATGACTGCTGCTATTCTGTCTATGATGATGGCATTTGTGGGAGACACAATGGGAGGATTATATTGTATCAGTCTGTTCACTAAGGACTATAAAAAAGAATGCACCTCCCGTACTGTCAGTATTTAAGTAGCAGATAAATAAATGTCATGTCCCATGCCTGATTTTGTCTTCAGTATATGTTTAAGAATATATTTTTTCTGTCACTGAAGGGTGAAGGGTAATCTCCAGCATTGCATAAAGAGACTAGCTGGAATCTCTTTGTCCTTGTCTTCTTCCCTCTCTCCCTGTCCTGCAGTGGTGGTCAGGGACATTAGTGTTTTTGGAAGTTTCCTGAGAGGAACCAAGGTCTTATATACTGGACACTGAACTAGAACATACAATTTATAATTAGTTAATAACTTTACTAAAGACTTCCTGAATTTTCTGTACCTGGAGTCTCTAAACAGGAAATAGGATAATGAGCCTTATGCCTGGTTTTAAATATTTTTTTCAAAGGAAAAGTAAAAAGTAAGCCAAGCTTCAAGACAAAATATTTTTCCAGTCTACAAATGACCTGACATTTCACAGGGCTCAGTTTCTGTTTGCTTGCCAGTTTTGTTTTGTTTTGTTTTTCACTGAAGTTCTGCAATGGTAGCAGTTTTCCTCTGCATCTCATGGCAAGACAGCAGTTTATTCAGCATGCTAAGCAGGAAACATCGTTCCCTCAGTAAGCTTTTTCTAGCCAGCAAGGAAACTGAATGTGTGTCCTCTCAAGGTGAAATAGGAACCATTGATTCCTGGTGCCTGGCAGGGATCATTGTGTGCCATGAAACCTGAAGATGAATCTTCCCCTGCAACACTTAACATAGCAAAGAAGGTGTGATGGAAACGCTCGGAAGATGGAAACATCAACTGAGAAAATATATGTTGTTAAGGGTTAGAAATGTCCTGAAAACTAACGTAGTTAGAGGGAATTTGTTACATGCCTTTTTTTCCCCCAAATATCTTTTAGTCTTTATTTACAATAAGATTCTTGTATCAAAAATCACTTGACTGGTGTTCTTTAGTATTTCTTTTGCTTTCTGTTTAGCTCCTCCTGTAATCTTGTCACCATCTCTACTTTACCTTTTGGCCCGTCTTAAAAAGCAGGTGTCAAAGCCTGGTCAAATCCCATCTTTGGTTACAGTACTGAAAATATTTTTGAGAAATGTTATGGAAATGGAACTTGTCATACCCCACAAAATTAACTAAGCAAATAAATCTTCAGGAGGGAGGCCAAACTTTATGAGAAGATTGAGAGTTTCCAGTGCAAAACCAAGAACACCCTTTTTTAGCAACAGTAAGGATTTCATAGAGGATCTGAAATTCAGATACCTGGGTAGGAATAATAACCAGACACAAGGAACTCTTGCCTCAGAACAAGGATTTCCTGTAGTAGACAGAAATGCATAGGATAGTCTGGATATGGCTTTTTTACAGAGAATTATTACGTAAAATTGACTGTTAAATATTTTTAATTTTCAAATTAACGTGAGGAAAGAATTCAGCTGTGGAGTGGTGACTATTTTGAAAGAATAAAAAGTATGCGGGGACAAAAAATATTTTTTGAAGAAAACAGTCATCTATTAAAATAAAAAAGGTTTTAATGGGAAAAGACAAACATTTATAATTGGAAGTTATTCAAGTTAGCAGTTAGTTCAGTGTTGTTATATATGTTGCTGGTGGGGGTAAGGCTATTATTTAGCATTCTAAACTACATTTTAAGGACTTCATATTGATGTCATGTTGTTTAGAAGCATTGTTATGGTATTGAACCTTACTTAAGGCTTTCATATTCTTTTGTCATCATGTGCTATTGCTGGTAGCAGTTTCAGTTTTGACTGTCTTTCAGATCCATTCCTGAACAAAGATACTGAAGGCAGGCAAGGAACTATAATCACTATTGATGATATTGTGCTATGGTATATAAAGCTATAGAGTCCTACACAATATACTGGAGTGTGATGGAAGGCAGATAAGCAGAGAGAGTTAAGTGATTTTTTTTCTCTCTATCAGGATAAAAAAAATAAAATCGTTATTAGAAAACTTTTGAACTGAGAAGTTACTGTCTGTTATCTGAATTTCCTACAGCTTTGGGGATAGTTGCATTATGCCTCTGTTTAGCATGTCATCAACTTGTCTTAAGCACATTGAAGCTTAACTCTTCCACTTCAAGTGAAACATAGATTTACTAAAGAGAACTAGTGCAATGCTGAGTGTTTGGGTGACCACAGATAACAAGCAACAATGGGTAAAAGAGAGATGAAGTCATGTTCTGAAAGTGAAAAGATTTTTTTTAAAGGAAAAAAAAAAAGCAGATAAACAAGAGGGAAAGTGAGCGCTGTATGAATAATACTGTCTCTGAAGCAAAGTACTAGAAAACAGGATCTAAATCCTGCTTTTTTTATTTTCTCTTGTGCCAAGCACATATGAAATGGAGGAGACTGACAGCTTTGAAAATTAAAGCTTACTGTTTAGGATAGTAATTTTCAAATGCAATCTCTTTCTATAACAGCCCTTTCTTCCAGAATTATTGTGAAGTGCTTTCATAGAGCAAAGGCAGGCACTGCAGCTTGGGAAACCTGGAGTGGAGCAGTATCAGCTAACTCAGAACAGTCCACCAAAGTGTTTCTCTCTGTACTAGAAAAGATCGCTTCTAAGTCAGTTGCCATTTCCTCCAGTCTCTCCTAGGTTTCTTTGACTTACACAACTGTAATAGAGGTCCAGATTTCAGCGGTACACTTATTCCCTGTCAGAAGACCAAAGGGATGGGACTGAGACTGGAAAGTGAAGATCCATTCTTGTATGACTTACTTTTCTCTGTGAGACAATAAATACAATGAGATCACTGGGAAAATAATTCCCATCTCTGTTCAGATATGCAAGGAAAGCTCTCCTGCTTCTCTTCTCAGTGAAGTCTGTAGCTCCAAGGATAGGGAGGGGGGAAAAGAGAAGCCCACCTACAGTGTCTGCTACAGAGCTGCACGAGCCTGGGCTCCAGTCAACCCTTCACCCTTGGGAATTCAAGGGGGAGAGTAGTTATATTTTAAACAGAGCATTCTTTGTTCCAAAATTTCAGAAAATAAGTCTCTCCATCACAACTGGCCTTTGATCTGCTCCCAGGATAGCACAGTATTTGAAGCCTGTCATGCACTAAGGTGAAACAGAAGGAGAGTAAATCTCCAGCCAACCAGACAGGGATGTTTGTTGGAAGGGAAGAGCTATGAACTTAGATATAATACTATTTCAGTTGTAAGAAATATTCATATGATCCAGACAAACCACAAATGATATGAATCAGCTCTCTCTGTCCTGTGTATGTGAAAGGGGGGCTGCACCAGTTCCCCTTTCCAGCCCTGCTGAGTGCAAGCACTGTGCATGGAGAGTAGCTGGCTGTGTTTCCAAAGGAAGCATCAAAATGTCCAGTCACTTTTGAACCAAGCCAGACTCACTGGAACACACACTACTTTTGGAAAGAGGTCCTAATGAGTTTTGCATGGGCTAGAGGGGCTACGTGGAGTCTAAACAGTGTGTACAAGGGGACCTGGTACTGACACAACATTTAGGAAATCTCACTTCCATTCCTTCTTCTGTTCAAAGACTGTTGTGAGTGACCTTGAAGTAATTTTTTTCTATTTTTGTCCAATTTGTCCCTTCAGAAAGAAACCTCAGTGAGTTTGTAAAAGCCTCTCATGCAATGTTGCTGAATCCGTGTTGCTGTCCCTACTTTCAGAGAGCCAATATTCTTGTCACTGGTAAAGGGCTCAGGTCAGACTGCTCTCTGTTCAAAAGACAAATGTCTGCACCTCACTTAAACAGAGGCCTTGTGCTGGCTCTCTGCTCTCTGTATTCCACTGGGTACTCTTTATCCTTCAGAAAGAAAGAAAACAATCCATACATGCCAGAAAGACAAATGCAAAAGCAAAACACTTCTATTTGCTTGGGTTAAATGCATAGATCTTGAATTGTTTTGGCCCATTTAAACATTACAATACCAAAACCAGCAATCAGTTCTTCTGAATAATTTTAGAAACTCTCTTTTCAAAAGCCAGCAGTGGTATAGTAGCATGAGACTAATAAGCAGTGACAAATTATGTGTGCTATTTCCAAGGGAAACTGTTGGCATTAACTTGATGTAGAGTCTTTGTTACCTTATGAATAAGAAGTGCAGTTAATATATTATACTCTATGTGTCTTCCAAACCTACCCAGAAAATAATTACACTTTATGGAAAGTTAAGTGGGCAGCAGACTAAGTGGTATGAAAAGCACATACAGTAAAACTCCGTTGGCTGCAAACACTGAACAGTTGTTTTGTCCTTCTACTTTGGGGAACTTCATAATTATACATATAGTGTTACTGAGAGATCCACTGTGCAATTACACAGGCCAGCAGTAATGGCACTAGTTACTGTGCAAAAAGGAGCCACGGGAGATTAAAACAAATGCATCAACAACAATATGTGGAAGCAATATGAGAACCAGCAGTGGGGTCAGGTGTTACTTTGGGTAGAGACTTTTATCGAGGTTTGTTCATATAAGACAGGAGCGTTAGGGCAGTGACTTTGTCCTCCAACAGGCATGGCATTGGCCCAAAGCCTCCAAAGAGAGTTGGTCTGGTTTGGCAGGAGCTATGGCATCAGCTGATGAAGGGAGACAATGGCAGGGCTGTTCAGCTGCACAGCCTGTTTCCTGGCTCATACTGGACTGAGGAGATGTCTGAAGTAGGTGTGGATCCTAAAGGGATTGAAATAGAGTTTGTACTTTAAAAAATACCTATTAAAGTATGGAGAGAGCTCCTACTTCCAAATTATCTGAACATCTCACAGTCATTACTAAATTAATTGTCACAGTGTCTTTGTGACACAAAGTGACTTAGCTACTTCACCCAACATTTAGGTGTCCTAATCCTTGAGCAGAAACTCCTGTCCTGCATTGGAGGGAGTGATAAGCCCTTCTGAATCAGATTCCAAACTTTTAATAGAGCTGTGTGAGGAGCAGCTGAAGCTACACTGTGGGTACTGGCAAGGAAAGCAGAATTGTTTGTGGAGAACCGTGGAGGGTGTCTAGTACTTTGTCACAGGACAGCTTCTAAATCTTCCTAAACCTAGACCAACCTTCACTGATTGTAGGTTGGCGTCCAAAGGAACTTCTACATTGACTCTATTCTTTGCACTAAAATAGATGCCAAGCTCTGTTTTTCTAAAGCTAAATAACACCTTACAGAGCTTAGCTACCATTTGCTACCATTGCATACAGACTACATGGTCTTAGCAGTGCCTTTCAAGACAGAAGGATATAATTGTTTTTGGTTTATAATGCAGCAGCTGTATTTTCAGTGCAGTCTCCCCAGACTTCTACAGTAAAACAACAGTCCATGCAGTCTACTGAGGAGAAAATGAAGCTCTGGACTCTTATCCAGCTGAGGAGGTGCATCCCAACATCTTTTATCTGCAAGGGAGAACCCCAATTACCAGGCATCCAGCTGTTTCCCGGTTAGCAGAGGTTCCACCTTTCTTGCAAGAATTGTGCTGAAGACCAAAAAAAAGGCAGTTTCCACAGGATGAGAGCCAGGTGAAAGATATATGAATCAGAAACTCTGGGGTCACTTAATGCACTTAGGAGGTGGGAAACAACTGGAGCCCTTTCCTGAGCAAGTATCTTTTTCTTTCTTGATCCCTCTTTCTTTGTCCTGAATTGCTTTCTTGCCAAACAGGAAAGATATTCCATCCTTTAAGAGGACCCCCCACCCTCCTGCTTCTACCAGTCTCTTGGCTTTTGTGACTTGGACATAGGACCTCTCTTATGGCCTCTCTAAAGGCCTCTTTTTAAAGCAATTTCTGACTCCTGTACCATCTTTTTTATCACCAGTCCAAGCTTATTCTCTTCATTTAAGACCTAGAAAAACACTCTCTACATCTTTCAGAGCAACTTTACCTCCTGAAAAGATGCCATTTTCATTTGAAAATAGCATAGGAGGGAAAAAATTATTTCCTACAACTGTATAATTTCCTGTTTCTCAAAGGCTTCCTACCATTTACCATCTCCTTTTTGCAAACTTCTACCTCTACCTAGTCTGTCATCTCATCGTTCATACTTTTTCTGTTACGTTGACTGGCAATGCCTCCTTTCTTTCTGGTCTCCTAGAGCATCCTTCCTTTACAGTCTAGATTCGCCTCTTGATTATGTTGAATACAATTTCCTCAGAGTACAATAAATCCCGCTATTCAAACTGCCCATCCCATCACAACTGTGCCTTGGCTTTCAGATCCAGACGAAAAGTACTTACATAAGTATACCTTTAATGGAGAGCTCATCAAAGGCAAGCCTGACTGATGCCTACAATAGGTATTTAACTTTAGTGTTCCTGTCTGAAAAGGTCTGTACTTTCTTAATGGGAAGCTTCTTTCAGTATTAGCTTAAATCAAGAGAATTAGCTTAAATCATTGAAAAGAGATGTGATTTGAGTATTCTATTGGTTTGCAACTCAATTGGAGACTTTTTTTATGCAGTCATTATCACATTTATGTCTCTTGCAAAGGTCTGTTTAAAATCTGGTTTCCTTCACAGGTAGAAGTGGAAACTGCTGTCTCCCAGCAACTGCTTACAAATTCAAATTAAATTAATTTTATTAAAATTACACCAGCACTCTCAGCATACTCAGATAGTTCACTGTAATTGAATTTATACAGCCATTTGTCTAGAAATCCGGATATATATTACATGTCTAGGTCAAATCAGTTCTTCTAATACCCGTGTGAGAGAGGTGAATAAATATACTTTCAATACTGATTTCTTTTTCAGTCTTAGATTTAGTTACTCAGATATATTTATAGCCTTGAAACAACTCCCGAACTCAGTTTTAGTGCTGAATAAATCCCTAAGTTAATTTTCCAGTGTTAATTTTTTTTTTTCCTCAGGTGCTTGAAATTACTGAACTGTAGCACTTGTCAGCTCTAAACTAGAGGCCTGGTAGGAATGTGGTTGTGTTTCAGAGCTGGAGCTAGTAGAGTCTGCCTTTTACAAGTGCATAAATTGTGGCTTAATCTTTGGAGTTAGTTCAGATATGGCTGAGACAGAGGAGACTGGACATGCCATCAGAAAAATACTCTGTAGTTGTATCTCTGCCTATTTCCAAAAACTGCCCTCCTATTTAAAATCAAAATTGAAATTTTGACATTTCCCTATTATGTATTTGCTTGGCAAAGTAGTCTGCTCTGAACAAGTATTTTATAAACTGATTGTCAAGTTGTCCCACTTTTGGCCGGAATAGAGTTAATTTCCTCCTTATTAGCTGGTACAGTATTGTGTTTTGGATTTAGGAAAGAGCAATGTTGATTGCACAAAGATGCTTAAGTTGTTGCTTAGTAGCACTTACCATAAGTCAAGGACATTTCAACTTCTTATGTTGCCCTGCCAGTGAGGAGCTTGGAGGACACAAGAGGCTGGGAGGGCACACAGGCAGGAGAGCTGATCCAAACTGACCCAAGGTATATTTCCTACCATAAGTCATCATTCTCAGCATAGAAAATGGTGGGAAATTTGGCTGGGATGTCATTGCTGAGGAGCTGGCTGGGCAGCCATTGGTTGGTGGTGAGCAACTGTTTTTCCAGTTGTGTCTCTTGTTCTTCTTGGGTTTTATTTCTCTCCGTTATTTTCCTTTTCATTACTTCTTCTTATTATTGTTTTATTTAAGTTATTAAACTGTTCTTATCTCAACCCACTAGTTCTTCTATTTCTACCTTTCTTTTCCCCCCTGGTGATGGGGGCTGGGCAAGAAGCTGTATGGTGCTTAGTTGCTGGCTGCAGTCAAACCACAACAAAAATGCATATTCCTTCAGTCAACAATGTTTTGATAGTTATCATTTTTTAATAAATTCTGCAGTTTACATTAAAGAAAATTTACGTGTTGTCTTCAATGAGTATTTGACTAGGACTGATTTTGAGTCTACAATATGTCTCTTACTCCTTTCTTTTCAAAAACTAAACAATCCAAATGTATCATTACATTTTCACAGACATCTGTATTATTTAAGCAGAATTTAGGTGTCAAGGACTGCAGACTGAAGAAAATCTAGCTATTTCTCTGTTCATCTCTCTGACTGGCCCCTCCTTTGTGAGTTAATTTAACTTACTAAGGTGGCTAGGAAGTTACTGAGGAAGAGCGACCTGATCATTTTCTTCTACATTAGTGAGCTGAATCATCTCAGAGAACAATCTGACAAAAAATTAGTTCAAATGGCTCAAGTGAACCACATTTTGAGGGTTCCTGATTCTCACACTGACTTTAAAAGGAATACATGGAGTGAGTTCAGAAGTAAATGCCTACACTGCAAACATCTCTATCTAGGAAAGATAAACCTTAAGGTGAATAGCTCAGCCTGCCCATGATTTTCAGACCACATCAGATATGCTGACAAGACCATGCCCCTCAAAAAGACATGACTATAGCTTTCCTTGTAAAAACAAGAGAAAGTTTTGTTGCAGGTATACAACAGCTGAGTTATCAGAACTAGGGTGAGACACCTAACTTTACTTCCTCCCAGGCACTCCTCTTTGGCTCTGGAGCTGCATTTTTCCAATACAATACATTAATTATCAGACTACATGCTGGAGGCAGGAATGAAAAAAAAATCTGGAAATATATCAGCCCTCACTCTCTTCTGTTTCTCTGTAGAATTGCCTTTGTAATTCTTTTTTCATATAACAAATATCAGTTAGAAAAAATGTGTGCTGTAGATAACCTGTAATTTACCACAACAACAAAAGAATGAATCAAAAAATCAAACTTTGGAAAAGCAAAAGCTTTTTCTTAAGACATGCTCATTCTTAATATTAGCTTTATATCAATGAAGGAAACTTGTTTGGTTTGGCTACTGATGTTAACACCTCACTGTCATCATGTTTCTTTGGTTCTTTCAGTAACAATTATACAAATTAGTGCTAATTTTGATCTGAAAGAGAAGATCGAGTCCAGGTGACAGTTAAAGGAATAAGGACATTGATTAATTTATCAGTTTAGCTAAGTCTTCTGTGCCCTAAAAATGAATCAGAGAAGCTTGGAGCCTGTTAAAGGTCTTAGAAGAAAGATACAGAAATGGATTTTTAAAAAAATTCCCAAACTTGTCACTTCTTCTTGCCTTTCAAGAGAGAAATGAAAAGCTGAAAGAAAATTACAATGCATCAGCTAGCCTTTTTAAATAAGGAGCTCTTAACACATGCCAAAGCAATGCCACTGCCAGGATGAATGGGTCTGTGGAGACTGACCTCTCCAGCATAGCATGTACACAGACCTGCAGTAATCCTTCACACAGATACCCATGCAATGGTTACATAAGTGTTGTGAATATTTTTGGCAGTATAGAGTGTGCTGTTGGGAAGTAAAATACGACTTGTTTGACATTTAAGTTTAAAAGTGTGTTGAGGACGGAAGAAATTATAAGATTTCTTTAAAACTTGTTTATGTAGACAGTTGCATGGAGGATGGTTTGAAAGCTGAAAAAATTAAAATCATATACTTTATACTGTATATTTTATGTTTTTTTTCTTTCATTTGACACTCCTCTGAGTGAGAAGAAGGAAAAGCAGAAGAATAACAATGGAGGTTTATAGAGTGCATAGGATTTTCACTGAAGATGAGGCAAGATGGATGTCTAGGTCAACTCTGACCTTTTAGAGGTCTGCTGAACAAGAAAACTTGGGAGGGAAACCAGGAGACCAGTTAACTTGAATTCTTGCACACAGCATGATTCACAGCTGAGGTTCAGTTGGGGGACCAGGGGTCAGAGCAACTCGGTTATGTGATGGTGGGATCCCTGGTGCCTTGACCCAACAAGTTCCTCAGGCAGGGAAAGGGGGCAGAGGCTCTTTTTCTGCCTTGTAGTCCACTCTCTGACACCTTCTTCACTGAAGGTCCCAGTTCCTCCCCCCGCCCCATTTTATGTGTCTGGAGGGACATGCACTGATCCACTGACACCAGCTAATGTTAGCGTTGGTCATGAGAGGTTTGTTGGCATGTCCCATTATGTTATTGGCACATCTCTCACTTGACAGAGAAGGTGACAGAGCACACATCTCTTCCTGTGCCTCCTTGAAGTACAAGACAGCCTTCTCATTGGAGATGTGGGCACAAACTGAGGATGTGACTAAGTAGCCCTCAAGCTCCTGGTCTGATTTCATTGAAGTCCATGGATCCCAGCAGCCAAATGAATCTACTTCTACATTTTCAAGTTTCTGAAGGTCCAGAGTAGCTCCTTTTCAAGTGAAAATGTTCTCTATAACTTGGCAAGAAGCACAGTCATGTTTTATTCCTTTCAAGAAAACACCCACTTAAACAATTCCATTTTCTAACCATTTTCCCTAAGACCTCATTCTGCCATAAAGAGAGACAATGCAGTGCAAACAGAGATAGATAAAGTATTAATTATGCAGTCCTTTGCTGTTTAGTTACAGGCAGAGTGTCAGTGTGCTGTCTCAATTCACTCCTGCCTTTGCCTTGACAAGCCACAAGCTTCAGATTCCCACTGTCTCCAGGGTCTAGCAGAAAGGGAGGGTCACGCTGCAGGCCTAACTGGAGCACCTGGAGATTTCAATGAGGTCTTCAAAGGGAAGTAGGCACTAATATGGGTAAGAAGCAACAATTTTGGTATACAAACACTTTGGGTTTTTCAGCCTTGCCTCTACTGTTAAAGGAAAAAAAAAAAAAAAAAAAAGAAGGGAAAGATCTCTGTTTCTTAGAGAAAATGGTTCAGATTGGCTTCAGTCATCATTTTTTAGGGCTATCCTGCTTTTGTGGAACTTTCCGGAAGAACAGGAAAGTGTGCAAGAGAGAGAAAGAGCACTGCAGTGGCCCAAAACAGAGCCAAGAGAGACTCTGGAGAGCTGTTAACAGCACTTGAAAGCACAATAAATTTTGTGGATAACTTATCTCCCTATTTACCAAACGCTTACAAAACAAAGCTGAGATTCCCTGCAGGAGAATTCTCCCTTGCTGAGAGGTGTCAGCACAAAACAGTCAGGGGAACAGACCAAGTGGATAATAATAGGGTTTTTTTCCTCAGCAGATGTATGTCGTTTTGGATGGAGAGAAATGGTTACACCTATAATGATAAATCAAAAAGGAGCAAGGATGTTTTCACTGGCACTGAGGCTAAGTGGCATGGCCCAGCTGCATTCATACTACTTTCCAGGTCTCTCTAGCTCTTCTGTGCCCTTGGTAATAGCCCAAAGAGAAAAGTAATTTTTCTTCTTCTTTTTTTTTTTTTTTTTCTTTTAAACTTTCTGAAATAGTGTGAGCACAGTGCATCAGCCCATCAGAATGGAGGTTTCATAGCATTGGATAGCATTTGTTGCATGTGCTGAGGTATCTGAGTGAGAAAAGTTTGCTAGTGTAGTAAGACCTGTACATGGCAGAAAGAGCCAATTTAAAGTTGTTTCAATCTTACTGAAGTTTAGTAGTACTCTCTACTGAACTATTTGAGACAGTTTTCGGTCATGGCCTTGGTAGAGCGAGTTGGAAAAGTTCAAAAAAAGCCAGTGAGTGAGCTAGCAACCAGGCAGAGGAAATGAGCGAGGGGTCCAGTGCTGACATCCCTGGTTCTCTTACTTATTAATGTGAATGCACACTGTGTGTCACCTGGGCCACTCTGCCCCACACAGAGTTAGCTGTCATGTGATTTATTCTGAGTTCCATCATAAGATCAAGACACATAAGGTAGGTCCATAAAAATCTGATGTTTTAATAATCTTTTTCCAGGTTAACTTCAAATCTTGAACCTCCACTCAGCTGCTTAAACTCTCCAAATGTTTACCTTTCTGCTAGAAAATTTTCCATAAACCTCAATGCCAGATAACAAGAGACACATCAGCCCTGCAAGGATTAAGCCATTTGGAGTCCAGGTTACCTCCAGCTCATCTTTGATCCTGTCCATCTTGCCTAGGCAGTGCAATTCAGAGCCCTACAATGCCTAATCCAAAGCAAAACACAGAGTTATTCACCAGAGGCCAATAAAGCCTGAAAGTTTCTTCTTTGCTTATGAGCCATGATATTTCTCATGTTTTCATAGTATTCCCTCAAAGACCTTACAGAGATGGGAAAGGAACACCTCTGCTCCAGAAGGGTGTTGTGAGAATAAATGATCCATAAAGGAATAAAAAATATACACTGGTTAAACTTGCAGTTGACAGGAATTCTGTGACACAGAAGTAATGCAGACAGCTGGATTAAATACAGGAACAGAGAAAGCACATTACACTTGCAGAACTGAAGACTTCTGGAAAGAAATAAATTAAAGAAAGACTTTGGAGTTGTACTCACCTCACTGTGAGCTCTCAGTGCATTTCCATCATCCGAAGGATTAAAACTGTCCCAGACGTATGCACAGGGAATCCCTTCAACTCTGGTTTCCATTCACACAGCAGTGACACTATAGCACTGTATTTTGCCCACTTATATTGTCCATGTCAAAAAGAGTGCAGATATACTAGGACTCAGAAGAAACCCTGTAAAATGATCCACAGATTAGAAAGCAACATTGCAACATGAAGCTACATTCTGTGTCCTATTGAGCTCTGTTCTGTACTGAATTCTGTACAGAAAAAACTGGATGATACAAGGAGGTGCTTTTTTTCTCAGCCTTTCAGACAGAGGAAAAAGAAGATTCAGCACCTGAAAACTGAGGTTAGACAAATTAAGACATGATAGTTAATTATACTAGGAATTAATTAAAGCACTGAAACATTTTATCCGGTAATGTCTCTATACTTGTGAAGTACTTTCTCCTGAAGTCTTTCAAATGAAAATAACTGGGTGTCAGAAGAGAGGTGCCTTAATCCAGCTACAGTTTGTACAGGTCTGGTGGCCCCTTCTGGCCCTGTAATGAATTAATGCAGATCTAGATCTGTGAATATTCTGCCTGGTTCTGGATTTGGTCACAGAAAGGGCAGAAAAACCTACCAAGTCCTCAGAATACTGATAACACTTGCGGCTTAATGTTAAGGCTGCAGTGAAAATCAAAGCTCATGTGTCCAGCCTGTAGCCAGTTGTCCTCAGGGTAAAGGAGTGTGAACACAGGCTCTAGACAAACAGAACTGAATGAAAACTAGAACTTTAAGTTTTTAGTAGAAAAAAAAAGCAGCTTCAGGCAGTTTGCCTTGCATACACATGAATTTTCTGTGCAATAATATATATTCATATTAAATCTATGAATAAACTTGTACTATAAGGTTCTGTTGCTATTAATACTTAAAGCCCCATGAACTGGAGTGTTAATGAACTTTTTGAACCTTTATCAGTGTGAAATGTGCTGTGTGTCAGGCAGGGGAGAAAGACAATTAATGGGCTAGTGGATGACATCCAGGTTAGGAAAGACTCAGTTAACGGGAAGTCAAGAGCATAGAAGATAAGACATCGTGCATTGTCAGGAGCCAGAATTTTTTTCCCCAATGTTAAATCTTGTCTAATTTAGACTGTTCGAGGACTACTAGCAAGCTAGTTTGGTTTGCTTTTTAAAGGTTCCTGAATTAAGGAGGCATCTCAACATATCTATTCTGTTGCCTGTTAAAATCCCAAAGTCTTCTTTAAGAATAAACTTTTGAAAACAGACTCCACTTTAATCTGAGGAGAAAAAAAAGGTGATGAAATTTACTTAAATGCTGATACCTAAATATAGATATATGCAAATCTATAACATATATATAAATGCATTCGTCCGCCATCTTCAGCATTTCCAAGTTCTCTTTCTTCATGTTACATATGTTTATTAGAAGTGCTATATCAGTTCATCTGACCAATCTTATCGTAAACTAAGGACACTGATGAAGAAATGGTTTTGAAACTATTTTGGGCTGTGAGCATTGATACCAATGCAATTTCTCTGGCTTTCTCTAGGCAGACACAGGATAGTGTGATCTGAGACTGCATGGCTTGTGGCAATGAACACTGAATATTCAGAATGGAAAAAGTATTGTCAGAAAATTACTTGTGAAGAAGATGAAAAAGCTAACCCAAATGCCTTAAAAACAGGGGGTTTTACTGTTGTATAATGCATGCTACAAAATGGATTTCTCCTTATTTTTCTGCAAAGTCACCCTCTTCTTCCCAAAATCCCCTGAGAAGACCCTTATCTGCTTGCTTAGGAATGCAGTCACTGTCCTTGTAAAAACTTCATGGAGGTTTCTTATTGGTTCTTATTTACCCTTTTCCATTGGCTGTTAACCCTTCATTCTTATTGGCAGTAGTCCAAATCCCTTCTGGCTCTTTTTTGGAGGAATTTGGATCCCTCCAAAGTCTATATATATCCCTTCCCATGTTCAATAAACTCTCTCTCTCTTGTCTCTCTCCTGTGGTCTCTGCATGACTCTTTTTGGGGTCCCTTGGGACCTCGTGGTGGGGAGCATCCCCACCAGCCGTTGCAATGGCTGACCTCTGTATGCAGGTAAGTAAATGATATCTGATAGCTTGTGACAAGCACAGTCCAACAGCAAAGCAGCTTTTCCTTAAAGTGACAACATGTAGTCCACTGCATGATTAGGGCATTTTAGCAGCTGGGTGTTATCCTGACTTTTAAAAATCACTTCTGTTTTGTGTTTAATTCTGCAATTGTGACATCAGTTGCCCCTTTGCTCCTATTTTAATAATCCCCCTTGGTCTTCAGCTACATGAAACTAAGGAATAGGAAAGATTATATGACAAGGTGAGATGTTTAGGATTTTCCTTGCCATGAGTCATATCTTTGTCTTTATAAACACACATTTCTCAGTAAATTAATCACCCTCAAAAAGAATAAAACTCTGGCCATCAGTGATTATGCTGCTTTTCCCTGTTTCTAAAATATTGTACAGAGAATGGGCTCAGTTGTGCTGCCATGGTTGTCTGCAGCCAATGGGAAGAAGGTCTAGGAACATTTCCAATGTACTTTCTGAGCCAGCCATTGAGAAGCCAGCACTCACTTTCCATGCTCTGGAAGACAGTAAGTTGAATTGCTGCTAAAATATGAAGTAAATATGATTTTTGGATCTGTTTCGCTTCCCTGCTTTTCTAGTTTTTCACATAACAAGCCTTCCATGGGTCTCAATGACTGAATGGACTCAAACACATGTGTTTTGCTTAATTAGCAGTCAGGGTGATGTGGAGACAATCCACACACAGCCCTTAAGAGATTGGAATACCCAGCAGCAGGTTTGCATTTGACAAGTGATTTTGAATTTACTTCTGCTTGCAGCTGTTGAGGAGATTTACATCTCTGAATTTCTCATGCTACTCTTGAGCCCAAAATTCACATGGAGTTTAAAAATCACCAAATTAATTTAGTGTCTTGCAAAAAACCCCAAACAAACAAACAAACAAACAAACAAACAAACAAAAACCAACACCCACCCCCCCCAAAAAAAAAAAAAAAAACTAAGGAAAGACAGGAAACATTTGGAAGGAGAAGTAAAATATAACTCTGCCTCTGATCTGCTGTATGAGTTTATGTGAGTTATTTCACCCTTAGTCTCTTTCTCTTTTATCTTTCTTGGCTATTCAACTACAGTATCCCTTAAGACAAAAACTGTCTATTAGAATCAGACAGTTCCTTGTATAACAGTGTCTTAGTCCCTAAATATATATTTGATGTTTAGTAATGCAAATAGAAAAAAAAAAATAACTTACTACACTGTTAACTCATTTAGTTCTGTAAAATGCAAATTGAGTTAAGTTTTGGTATAAAGGCTTTGTTACTTCAAAATCATTAATAATTTGGGCTAAAATGGCTAATTGTTGGGTGCTTCTCTCTGCTCTTAGATGAGATTCTCCAAGGAAAACGTGATTCTCCCCACAGCCGAATAGGTATTTTAGGTAAAATTAAGAACAATTTTTTTAATTATTATTATAAGCAAGCATAGGTATATTTATATAACACTGAAATTATAACACACTGAAATTAAAGAGGCTACCAAGGAATTGACAGTCACTATGATTCAGGACACTCCAGGGCTCATCTCTTTTAGGCAAAGGATAAAGGTACATACATTTAAGAGCTATACCAGGCAAGCTAACTCTGGAAACAGAAGAGAAATAACCAAGTAAGTTTGTCTCTGTGCCCTGGTTAATTAATGTTTCCAACAGACCAGGGTAATTAACTTATGTACTGTGATAAATTAATGCTGTCCTATTTGCAGGGTCCAATTGGATACCTCTGCCAAGCATTGTGTAATATTATGTAAATGTTCCAGCTAGTCTAGGATGATGCACAGCATAGATGCATCCAAAATCAAGCTGTGAGAACTGATCAATCTCATCTTTGAATCACAAGCCATTTATCTGTGTAGTTCAGGAAGGAAAATGTTCACCAACTACTACATTACCCTGATGTTTAAATATGTTACAGTGCTTTCCAAACTTCATTTGAAGCACCAGGCACAAGACAGTGCCAAAAACGTAATAACAGGTGAGAGGCAGTGAAGTTGTATGTTTCAAAAACATTTAGGTAACGATTCAGGAGGTAGAAATGCTCCAGATTGCTCAGATTTCAAACATAGCTGCTTTTTGAATTGCAATGACAGAAAATCTCATGAGAGAAATCAGGCAGAAAAGACACAATCACCTTTTCCCACCAGCAGGCAGACCATATTGAGTAAAGATACTGTGGAAGACTATGAGGTTGATAAATTAGACCTGACAAGCACATTGTATGGAGTATGAAATATTGTGCGACATATGTGTATTAGAGTTGACCTGTCAAAACCTAAGTAAAAAGAACCACATATCTCAGTACTTCACTGCCTTTTGGAAGGCAAGAGTCTCACTAAATGTAAATGCCCACAGTGGAAATGTCTACCTCTGAGCTAGTCACTCTTAATTCAGTGGAGGAGATGAACTTTCTGAGCAGAATACAGATAGGGCAAAAGAAACCATCTAAACCAGTTCACATGGATCATGACCGACAAGCTTGTTTTTGTTTTCCTTGCATCAGAGAAAATAGTTTAGAATTATTAATTTACATCAACACATCTGCTAAGACTGTGGATGTTTAATATGTCAGATAAAACCCGCTGTCTGATTTATTTTCATCTGATGTTCATGAATATAATGGCATAAAAATCTATGTTACTGAAATATAGTAGTGATAAATATGAATTAAGAGTAAGATCTATGACTTATTAGATGATAATAAATACTCCTAGCAACACCTTATATTTTTCTTGAGAGAAAAAAATGTGTGTGTATAAAAGTGTATGGAAGAAGATACACATATTGCATGTAGAGAACACAGAACATAATGCCTTCTAAAACACAGAAAAGTGGCCAGAGGAGGATTTCATAGGACTGAGATTCACAATAGTACTCTTACAGCTGTCCATGCAAAGCCACCTCTGTGGTCCATTATCTCATTAAGAACCAGTTCAGGTTCTCCACAACAGAAACATATTCAAGGGTATATAGTCAATTTGAAGATACTGTCATTAGATATACACTCACAGTCATCCTCTGCTGTCAACAGAAAAGAAATGGCACCTTCCAGGTCACTTTGGAAGATCTGAAACATTAGCACCTATTGAAAGTCTGTCTCCCTCCAGTGACTGTGCAATTTGTGTAGGTTTTTGTTATGAAAATTCTCTATTGTATCAATCAGTCTTTATAATATGAAAGTGTTTTAACTTTGTTAATATACATTAGTTCACATTATACCCTCTAATGTAGTGAGATAGTGGAATTTGATATTGTTCTTGTTTAAGTAAAACAAACTAAAAGGACAGAAATAAAGACATTGTTTCTTAGAAGCCTGTGATGGATAAAGGGCACCCCTGGAAGACCAACATTGCACCACCCTCCTAGTGCCCCTAGAGTCATAAGATCACTTAAGTTGGAAAAGACCTCTAAGACCATTGAGTCCAACCACTAACCCAGCACTGCCAAGTTCATCACTAAACTGTGTCCCCAAGTGTCATGTCTCATAAATACTTTCAGGAATGATGAGTCAACCACCTCCCTGGGCAGCCTGTTCTAATTCCTGATAAACCTTTCCATGAAAAAAAGACTTCGTATTATCCAATCTAAACCCCCTCTGGCAGAACTTGTATCCTATCACTTGTTACTTGAGAAAAGAAACCGATCTTCATCTCACTACAATCTCTTTTCAGGTGCTTGTAGTGAGCAATGAGGTGCCCCTGAACCTCCTTTTCTCCAGACTAAACAACCTCAACTGCCTCAGCTGCTCCTCATAAGACTTGTCTTCCAGACCCTTCCTCACTTCCCTTACCCCTCTCCGGACTTGCTCCAGAATATCAATGTCTTTCTTGCAGTGAAGGACCCAAAAATGAACACAGGATTTGAGGTGTGGCCTCAGCAATGCTGAATGCAAAGGAATGATCTCTGCCCTGGTTCTGCTGGCCACACTATTGCTTGTTTTCTAACATGTCTTTGAGATGCTTCCAGTGTCATCTGGCATCATAGACAAGTAATTATATAGAAACTGACTCTAGGATGCCTGGATCAATAGACAAGCAGCAAGAATGCCGCATAAATATAGTTGATTTGCAAGTTTTACAACGATTAGTAATTGCTAGTATGGGAGCTAGTGATCAGTCAAATCACATTTACACAACACAGATACGAACCCTGAGAAAGGTTAGAAGAATCCTGTGTAAAACCACATTTGGGATGCTTGAATTTGGCTGACACACATGAACAAATATTTATTTTTGTAACTCTATACTTTGCTCAGTCAGCAAGAGTCAGTTGTGAATTTTGATAACATCTTACTTTAGTATCTAACTAACTCAGGTAAGATAAACATGGACCAAGAAGAGTAGGAGATTTGCTAAATCACAAATAATAAAATTGTTACATAATCTAAATTAGAACCAAGATTATTTAGAAAGAACAGTAGTGTTTGGACTATAAGGCTATCTACCTTTCTATCATAAGTCTTTGAGTATGCAATATTATCAATGATAATTAATTTTATTATCAAATTTATCAGGCCTTGTACATACATAAGGGAATATAAAAAAATCTTTTAATGAACTGAGCTCAGATTTGTATGAACAGAATTAGACTGTTCAGTAGTAACAAGGTGTAAATTTCTTTTTTAGTAGTGAGCTGAAATCAGCAACACTGGGGAAAAAAAATGACTGAGTCTGACCTTGGGTTTCTAATGATTCAAAAAGATAAGAACTTTTTTTCTTTCCACATTATTAATGGTACTTTGGTCAAACACTTTTCAGAGTCAGGGTATTTTTAAACTCCTCACTATTCAATGGTAAAAGAAAAAAAAAAACAAAAACCAAAAAACATACAAACCAACAACAAAACAAATCCAGAAATTCCTATTTTCTCCTACACATATTTAATAAATCATGTACCATCTCTTCAACTTTAAGCATAAAGTAATATATTCTGCAAAGGCTCCACACTGTACAAAACAGAGAAACTGGAACACTAATCCACTCAATGCACCACCACCATCCTTCCTGTGCCATTCTTATTCTCTGCTGGATATTAAATAGAGTTAAAAAGTCTTAATTTTGTACTGAAAACTGTTCATGCCTACTGGAAAAACTCTTTTCTCTCGGTTCTTCTTCTCAATAAAGAAGAATCTCTGAAATTGTCATTGAAAACTTAGTGGACTGTAGGGCTGACAGTGGACATAGAGACATATCCAGATTATTTCACCAGTATTCCTGAGCCTATCAGAAGATGGAAAGTAATACCTTTAATACTTTACAATTTAGCTCTTCAGGTGGGCTGAGCAAGGTGCTGAGTGGGGCACAAACAAGGCAACTGATGGGAAACATCTGGTGGAAACCCTTAGGGAATAGGCCACCTGAATCTGGTCCATACACTGTGATATTCCAGGAAAAAAAATCATTTGGCAGATTTCTGTGTTTACAACTAAAGGTCATACTCTTTCTCGCAGCTTGTCCAAAGTGAGAGCAGGCAGCAGTTCATATGCAGTTTGATGTATGTTTTCAGCTGCCATGAACCAGAACAGTCATCGGAAGCAGTCCTGAGCTGCTCTCACTCCATCTGCTTAGCTGTGGCCCCCTTCCACTCTTGATGCTGTGTTGGCACATGCATTTGAGTGTTGTGCAATGGAAATGACCAGGGAACTGATCAGACTGAAAAACTACCTGTCCACAAAAAACAAAAATAAGTTAATTTTCTCTTCTATACTCCAGTGCCTAAAGTGCCCTGACCTTGTCTATTATGCAGTCAGTTTCTTCCCAGGGTAAAGTGTACATGCTACGGTTCCTTTTTTCATTAAGACATCTACAGGGAGACCACCACACACGGAGAGACTCAAGCTCAAAGTGACATGCCCACAATTACAGTATTTGCTATGTTGCTTGTTTTGTTGCAGTATTAAAATTGCTAAGCTTAACATATCAGATATTTGTTCCTCCACCTTTCAGTATTCTATTTGATTTCTTACACAGTGCTTTTGGCTCTCTGAAAAGCAAATCTGGGGATGAGAGACATTGATTATTTGTATATTTCTGCTCTCAACTTCAAATTAGCTTCCAGGCTTTGCATAACAAGACACAAATTATTCATGTGAGAAAACTAAGCAGTGATTTATTATCATGTCTGTTTTCAGTGAAGAATTTTCTTCAGATCACCCAGCAAGGAGGCTTTCCTACTTCAAGTAAGATAAATTACAATTGACATTGGAATTCAAAACATTACTCCAACCTTTCTCGTTCTTTTGGTCATACATAAACTAAGCCCATGAATTACATTGACACCAATGTTCATTAACAGTGTTTCTGAGCCCAGTTTGAAAAGTATCTGAAATCTCTTGTACAGATTCAGACCTGTCTACTCCTACTGCACCACTAGAGTGCTTTCCTTGCCTTGGGAAGGCAAAATGATCTTTGCCCCCACCTTACCAAGAGGATGTCTGGAGTGGATTTGGCACAATCTATGGGAGACAACTTTTGGCTGATATGTGGAAATAAACAGAACAGGAAAAGCTATACTTTGAAATATACACTAGTCGAAGGACAATGAGCCTTTCCCTTCCCTTGCAGACCCTGCACAGTCTCTTTAGACCTTGGACTAACAGGTAGAAATGAACACCATTGTTTGAACCACATCTTCCCTGTGGTAAACAGGAAAATCAATATTTAATCCAGAGCTGCAGAAGGTGCAGTTTCAGGGGAAATATGATAATCTACTGTTGATATAAGGAAAGAGGTTGATGAAATAACTATGGTTTTAAATTGAACTTTTAAGAGGAGAAAGATGGCAATGGAAGGTTGCTTTGGGCATACAGGAGTTAAGATCACATGCTAAATGGTAGGAAACACTCTTTAAAACAAGTGAAGACAGATAAACTGCCTAGAATGTCCATCCCTGTTCTGGAGCAGAAGGAAAATCTCCAAAGCAGTACAGAGGAAAGTGAAGGAACTCAGACAAAGCAGTACTTGGGGATGTGAGGTTTGTGAGAAGGTACATCCCTCAGTAGCTCCTGACAGGGCTTAAACAATGCAATGAATTGTCTCAGAGCACTGTCAAAGAAGAAAATTCCCATAAGATAAGCCACCACAACAGAAACTTGTGATAAGAGCAGATGGCAACAACAGGAACTAGGCCTATTGAGGCAAATGTGGATAATCTACTTGAACAAGGATTCCCACTGTGGAAAACTGTGAGAAAGGAAAGTGTTAATTACAGACCCAAACAAAGGCAAAGGTTTGAAGTTAGCACCCTGGACAAAATTCCACTGTGCAAACTGTGGGAAAGAAAACAACTGCTTACACCCATGCCATCCCAAGCTGTTGGAACATCTGAGCCAACCTGTAAATATCTGGGACTTGGACTGTATAAAAGTAGTACCGAGAAGCATGACTTTGGGACCCTTGCCACCAACAAGACCAGAACAAGGACCTGGTGGGATTCTGTCGGAATCCATGTGGTGGTGATATATATTTATCTATTTACTTAATCTCTGTCTCTCACTCTCTTTTTCCCCCACCTTCTTCTCTCTCTCTCCCTCATATTTATTATTAAATAAAACCAGTACTATTGACTTTGACATATGATTTCATTTGCACCTTAAATTGGGAAGAGGTACCTTTTAATAACCAAGATCCTAACAGTTCCATGTCCTCCCTCTGTCTTGATCCTTGACATCACTGACCTCGCCTTCCATCTTGAAAAACATGAGTAGCAAGATGGAGTTGATCCCACTTATCTCCCTTTAGGTTCTCCTTCATCTCTTGCTTTGGATCTGTTGGATAGCTTTCTGGATGATGGACTGGTGGTCTCAATACTCTAGAAGTCAACAAAAAGGGAATGGTTGCAGCTATCAACTTTAGAACAGACTGCTCTGAGTTTAGGTATGCCCATGAAAAAGGAAGGGATGTGACATTTGCTGGCCTTGGAATCTAATTAATTAACTTCATTATGTCACGTTAGAAAATAACTTTGGTATCTTACAAAAAAAAACCCCAACCCTTAAAATTCTAAGTTGTGCTTAAGAAAAGAAAATTTCTCTACAGAAAGTAGAAAATGAGTTTTTTAACTTGAAATTACAAATATTCAAACCTGAATCAGAATTTATATTTAATAAAACAAAAGCTATACATGGGTGACCACTATGTAAACACCTGAGTGTCCATTTAATATTTTAAAACTCTTTAGAGTAGTGTGAGGATGATCAGACTGCCAGATTCATCTGCTGTTCAAAAAAAAAACAAAAAAAGGAAAAAAGAATAAAAAGACTCATGCATTAATCAACTTTTGCCCTAATAACCCTAATGGAGCTCTAAAATGAATAGGAATTCTGCTATTCGCTGTAATGAAAGGTGAATCTAACTGGTAGCTTCTCTTGTAAGTAGACCCTGGATGTAGGTTTAAGATGTTATATAAAATGGCTTTAAAATTGGTCTAATATTATTAAATCATCATCTTGCATGACATGCTTATTATTTCTCGACCCTTTTCTGCTCTTACCCCTTTGGCAGTCTTGATTTCTATAGATTGTAATATCTCCCAGGCAGTGGCTATGTCCTTACTCATATTTGCCCACACATTTTATTCAATATTATAACCCAACAAATAAAAAATAATAATTTCTGTAATAATGACTGTATTTCAATTAGTTTTAAAATGGCTCCAAAATCCTTAATGTGACAATTCATTATATATAGGAAAAAGTAATGTGTGTCAAGATTTTTTTGAGATACACAGCCCAAACAAAGCACATAGGCTTTGACGTAGATTCTCACCCAAGGAAGGTACCTATGCAGAATGAAGAGATTAAATAACTTTGGTGATTCCACTCTGCAAGGATTGCCTAATCAGCATATGGCCCAGGGCCTCATTAAACTATGAATTGTATGAGTGTACAATGAAGATTGATTCCCCTCCCCAAGGGCTTGCATGTTAAACAGAGGACAGTAAGACAAGGAATAAAATAAGATCTAGACTACACCTGTCTCAGGGGACACTGGTTTGAAATCCACTTAAAATGACACAAACACAGTCACTGCGCACAAGATGTTTCATCAATGTGTGGACATTTGTGTTGAGAGGCATTTCTTGCCTCTTATACAGAAATTTTCTAAATATGAAGAAAAGCTAGCATGAGAAAGAAGAATGGACTGACAGAGGTATTAAAATCCAAAACGAGTGAGAGAAGATTGTGATTGTTTTCCAACAGTAGATATAAAACCTCACTGAGTTGTGGTCCCTCTGTGCTGCTTCCATCTCCCATTAAATCTGATGCTTTATTTTTCATTTAGAAATGTTTACAGGTAGTAAGGAACAACATTTAATCAACATGGTGAAGCTGCAAAAGATCGATCACTTCCTTTCTCTGGTTTTTTGGAGTGGAGTTTCTAGTGCTTACCTGAATTTGTAGTGGTAATTTCAAGGACAGAGTTTGGAGGCAGGAACTGAAGGAGATTTGGACTACCTCTCTTCGGAGCCAAAAATCCACTGCACAGACAAAAATGATACAAAGTCTTGTAATAGAACACATCAAAAATTCTCAAATGTAAGTAGAATGTACCTTTTTCAAGCAACCAGCTTAGGTGCTCCCTGAAAAAATCATCAGTAAAAGGGAAGTTATAACTGCAGTTTAACATACATGTTCTGAATTGCCCACCCAGCTGTCTGCCTCTTTCTTTGGAATATTTTAGTCTAGGCTTTAAACTCAGCATTTCAATCTGCTACTGAATGCTTTATCTGGTAATACTGTTTTGTAGATTTGAATGAAATCACTAGACTCATTCAGCTCTTAAAAGTTAAGCAGGTGCAGAAAAGATGGCACAACTAGAATGTTCTTTTACTTTATGCTTTCAAGGATTGATGCTCAACTACAGTGTGTAAACAGAGCTTAGGAAAGTTACATGTTTGCAAGTGCTTGAAATGCTTTATATATTAGCAATAATATTTATAATTGAGCCATGGATGGGCCTTGAGTGAGTGAATGAGAGAGTTACAGACTATTTCAGGAAGAAATTTGCAAAAATATCCTCAGAAAAAAGCAGCGGTTTTGCTGTGTTTAATGACTTAATTTCAAGAAGTTTGTTACAAAGTTGTAAAAAAATCTGGATGGCAAGTAAATAATTGTTCTTTTCAGCTCCACAGGGACCCAGCAGGAACACCTGCAAGATGCTGCCTCCCACCAGGCAGAACAAGGCAGGTAATGATGAGAACACACATGAGAATAATTATACCAAATACATTTCAGAAACACAACTGGGGAAATACCAGAAGGCTTGATAGACCTGAAGTGTGAGATTCCTGTGTCCAAGAGGATGTCTGCAGAGTTCCCGTGCATTTCATGGAGTTTTATGTCAGTTTTGCCAATAAGCTGGGTAGAATCTGGCCCAAAGACTGTCCTTTTAAAGGTGCATGTAATGAAAGAGATGTCTGTCAAGAATTCCAGAGTAAGAAACTATGGGTATGAGCTCTCTGAGTAAGAGTTATTGTCCTTTTTCACAAAAAGAAAGTGCCAGAAAGTCTGTGTTGAAAACTGAGTATTAGGTTTTGAATACTTTTGTTCTTGCAGCGAAGGCCTGTTACCCCATTGCCTTGCAAAGTCATTTACAGCTTAGGCTGGATGTGAAGCATAATAATAGACTTCACTTTATTGTTGAATTACAGTAAGTACAGTGCAATGTAGAAACAGTTCTGGCAACTGTTTTAAACCCAGCTGAGCAGAACACCAGCAGAAAGCTGCTGACAGCACTGTTGACATGTGGTACTTTTTGATGAAGTCTCTGTGATATAAATGACTCAACTTACTAATTAGAACTACTGTCACAGTGTCAATGTAACCAGGCACAGGTAACTTCTGTACATCACCGATTGTCAGCAGGTGTCATGAATTTTCAGAGGCGACCCAAAGCACCTGGTAACAGAAGTAATTAAAGTCACATAACATAGTTGAGAAGAACCAGTATGTCACACACTGATGCTTTTTCCACACCCACCCACCCACCCCTCAACCTCCCCACCCCATGAATGCTAACTGCTGGAAAAATCAACAGTTGGACACACAAAAGTGAATAATACTAAATGAAACAAAATTAATTAGAATGGTATGTCAGCAGCAAGTGGCGAAAGAATAATCTTGCATTAAGAGTCTGCTGCCACTTGACTACAAGTGAGATGACTTTTCTAATAGCTATTCTGTAAATTGATACTGTAAGCAGAACTGCCTTGAAATTCTCAGTTATATCTCTATAATCAGAAAATTTTGACTAGCTGAAACTAGGTATTCTGTTGAGAATATAAGCATCAGTGTGAAAAATGGATATGGTTTCTGGTCAAAATATAAGTACTTCCAGAATTTAAAAACAAGTTTGAAAATAAAGATCTTTCACGTGTCTGTACATGAGGCTGAAATAGAAATGGGAATAATATGGCTGAGAAAGCAAAGATTTCTTTTACTTCTCTCATATTTCTGGTGGATACTCTCATTACTTACATTCTTAGAAGAACAAGGCTGAGATTTTCTCTGGTTTCTGTTGAAAAGTTTCAGGATGTTTTCCACAGTGTCCAAGAATCATTTTTTAAACAACAAAACACTCCTTAGATGACTGTTGGCCACTTGCCATATAAAACTAATAAGGGTTCCTCTCCCAGAGTCAGGGTAATGAATACTGAATTACATGCAGCACTAGCTTGAGACTATATATTTGAATCTTAGCTTGCCCTGTATCTTCACTACTTAAAGACACAGCTAGCTAGCTATTCAGCTGTGAGCTGGAAGTTACCCACCGGATCCATCTGTAAGACCCCAGGTTCAAGCTGTGACCTCATCTAAGGGGTTTTACTTTAAAAAATATACAAGCCTCCAAAAATCCACTCACTGGATCTATTTAAAGGGCCTTCAGTTCTTTTAATACCTTGAGAGAATGCACAGGAGAAGACGCTGCACACATTTCTCAGTAGGTCAAATAATACACTTTTACTGGCAAACGTCAGAAAATAAGGCAACTTGGCAAAATTTAAAGGGCAACATTCAACCAAAATAAAGCATTCCACAAAGCATTAATTTAGGACATACTAACCCATACAATTTAACATAATCCAACCCATCTGGTTTTATATTACCCAGGTACCTAGAAAGGAAATTAATAAAAGAAGTAAAGAAAGATAGGGGAAAAGACAGAATTATAGTTACCAGCCCAGATCCAGCATAGATCCACCTACCAGGAGTCCAGAAAAATGGCAGGGCCACAGACATAGCCACAGCCACAGATTTTATCTGCTCTGGCCCCTTTGTGGCCACACTCCCCCCAGGTGGGACTTCCAGAGTGCCAAGCATTCTGGGGTTGGGTTAGGGGATCCAAGGGGTGTGGTGTGGGGCAGTGCTCCTGGTGTTTAGTGACTGACAGCTGCTCCAGGGCTCTCCAAGGAGTTACCAAGGAGTTGGGGTATAGAGCATGGCACAATTTCACCTTTGTGACATTTGGCCTGTCCCTTCCCCCCTCCACACACACTTGAATTGGTCTGCCCCAATAGTAAATATAGTAAACCAGTGTCTTACATCATTGGAGCAGAATTCTTGGACATAAACTACCCTTTCGCAAGGACACTGCCCTGTACCTACCTGTGGTGTAAGTGGTTTTTGCCAATAGTTTCATCTGCCTTAGTAGTGATTTTGGGTGGCCGTGATTTGTCACAGCAAGGATGGCTGGCATTTTCCCATCTAGTTTGTACCACTTTAATGAGAATGAGATCCTCTACTGCAAAAGAGGAAGCCACTTAGAACACTCACAAAGCAGGAGAAATCAGTCAGTTCTCAATTCTCTATGGTGTCATGCCCCCATTGAAGCAGGAGGCTACTGAACAGGTTGCATATGGACACCAGTAACTTCTTTGGAAGCTGTGGCAAAATGCTACAACTGTGTGGCAAGAAGGATGACAAAGAAGAAGGAACATAATTCAGAAGATCAGCAGTCAGAGTAATTAACAGGGGTTGGATGGAGTGTGCTCTGATTCCCATTTCTCAGGCAGTTGAGGGATTTGGCATTCAGGTGATATTTGGATGTTAGGTATCCACTGGCAGTGACGAGTGCTTGAACTCAAGAGTATCCGGCACTCAGTGGAGAGGCCTTCCTGATACTCCATCCAAGAGGAAGCATAAGAGGCATAGTTAGACATAGTTAGACATTCTATTTCTGACTAAATGTCCCCTAGATCCACACACGGAAGCATGGATTCACCCCAGTGCACACTGGGCTTTGTAGTGATGAAATCACATACAGGAGCTTAACTGTCCTCTGGGGGTCATTCAAATGATCAGGCAGACGAAACCTGTCTCAGCTGGTTGACAACAAAAACCAGTGAAGACAAATAGGCTTCTAAATTATGAGCTTCCTCTTGCTAACTAAAATTAAGATGAATCAAAATCCCAATCTTGAGATAGTGAGATGCTTAAATAAGAAGTACTTAATGAAGTGCTTTGATCTCTCCCTTAGACTTTCATTCCCTCATTTTTTCACCTGTAAAGTAGGGATAAAACAATTCCATCTTTCAAAAAAATGGTGAAGTAAATTCAAGGGTATGAGGGACAAGGATCGAGGCATTAGCTTTCTCACCTGAATGAGAGATGTGAGCACAGCTCTCCTGAAGATGAGAGTAAAATACTTCTAAGAAAGGAAAAAAAAAAAAAAAACAAAGCTGAGAGAAAAGTCTTGAAATGAACACTGGTGTCTTATTGATAATCTCTTTGTTAAAAAGTGAAGACTTCAGGAAGAATAGAAAGTTTTGATTTTTCTCAGTTTATGATCCATGTTCTGGGGAAGCTGAAAAATATGTCTGTTCATTCTCAATCTTAAGAAGGAAGCCTTAACCCAGAGTTTTGTAGACACTCATTTTTAATACTTAAGTGATGACTGCAGAGTAATGTTTTAGGCCTTTTTATGTCAAGCTGTTTTCATTCATAGTGATACTCATTTTTGTACGCCAGTATGTCACTCTTCCCTCCCTCTTTAAAGAACACGTAACTCTGCTTAATGTTTATCCTATATTCAATTATGAATGACTCTTCATCAGCTGACTAATTTAAATGACACAGTTTACATAGATGTGTTCTCACAGTTTTACAGATACAGAGCATTGTGACCCTGGATGGAAAATAGCTGGAGGAGATATAGCTAGAAAATTTGCTCCATGGAAGTTATACTTTGACAACAGTGAAACAAAAAATTTACATTGAACCATTACAAAGAGATTAGAAGAATAAAGAAAAAAAAACAAACGAGGAATTAGGAGTTGATGAAAGACTACCTACAAGCAGCTTCACTGGCTGGCATTCAGTCAATTTGCAATTTAAAATTAAAAAAAAAAAAAAAGAAATGAAAAACTTTGCTAAGGTGGACTGAATTTAATTATATATTCATAAACACATCTCAAGTTTTTTTACAAGTAAAAGCCTTCACTCCTCCTCAGACTTGTTTCATGGGGATGAATTTCTGGTCAGTGGTAATTAGGTTCCAGTCGCATGGACTGAATTATAGGATAAAATTCTGAGGAAACTATCAGGCAAAATGTAATAGCAACAGAGAGTACTTGTGAATTTAAAGATTTAAATATGATGTATGTGGCTTTGTATTTTACTGAATGGAAATTTGAGTAATGAGAAGCTGAACATGCAGGGGTTCTCCTCAGTTGTGATTTACACTTACAGAGGTAACCTTTGGGTATTATGAAGTATCAAGCACGAATTTAAATTTTTTAATGTTTTTTTTTTTTTTTTTTGGTAAAAGAATTTGTGATTTTGAATCTCTGGAACATGCAGTCTATTTTGAGATTTAACAGATTTATATTCAACATACAGTCAATCAGCTCTCATTTTGGTCTTTATAAAGTTAAATGTGCATTACTGAAAACTAGTGAATTTGTAGTTTTCTAATACAAAATGATTGTGAAGCTAACTAAAAAGATAGCTATATGGATAGAAATTATGAGTAAGAGGATACACCTTATGAATTCTTTAGAAAATGATTTTTATTTTAATCTAACATCAATAAAACCAATCATCAGAAAATAAGTACTTTAATCCAGGCAAATTACTTCTTACAGGCTCACCTTTAAATCAAAAGGTATTACTTTTGCATCTGATTTTCACCGGTTTTATTTATACATTTTTACCTTCTAGTTTTCAATATTGAAGGTTTTGAAAAGACAAAAACCTCCACTAAGAGAGTCTTGAGATGTTTTTGCCATTGCCTAGAGATATATATTATTACTTCCTAGGGGTTATATCCTAAGCCAGTAAAGTTGCCAGTTTTGTCACTGGTGGCAGTGGATGCAATTCTGCTGTTCTGAGGGTCTCCAAATATAAAGACAGATGAAAGACTAAACAGGATGATAACCTAATGCAATATCATAGTTTCAATATCCCTGTTCCTTCTGTATATCATAAGACTTTGTCACAGTTGCTACAAACATATATAGAGGCTCAATGATTTAAAAAATATATGAGGAACTCATTCTTCAACTGTAATTTTTAGTGCTTGTTAATTTAAATTTATGCTGCTGAACCATGAAGATGATATAATAGATAGGAATGTTATAATATCATATAATGATTTTTTTACAAAGTGGCTTCTATATGGAAACTGTGACAGAAAAAAATACATTCATTTAAGGAATTATCTATCTTCCTATCAGAAAAGGCATATCATGTAGCTTACCCTTTCAGTCTTCTTTCTAAATTCCTTCTTATCATAAATCTGACAAATGTGTGCCCTATTTACGTGCCCTATATTGAATACTCTGTTGTTATTATTCCCAGCCCTTTAGACAAAAAAAATTATGTAATTATTCACTGTAAGTTTGAAGTCTTTTATAACGTCTTTGGAAGTTTATTTTTTCCACTGGTTTGTATCATGGGCATTCATTTAACTTGACTTTTTTTATCAGTAATGAGATGTTTCTTCTGAGCTAGTAGTTGTCTGTTGCCTATAATTTCTCTACAGTCAATGAAAAGAGAAAGTATCCCAAAAGATCAACTATTCATATTAATCTTAGATACATATTCTAGAATGGGATGGGCAAGAGAGAAGTATATCTTTCTCAGCTCATTACAGCCTGAACCAGATAAGGTAAGTAATATGGTAAGTAATATTCTGCCAGTTTTCACATTCTAAATTTCAGATCTGAACTGACTAAAGAAAGAAGTCACCTTTACAGCTAGAGTAGTTTCAAAGCACTCCTTACAAAATAATTAAAGAACATATTTATGCCAGGGAGACAATAGTCTTCATAAGTGTTAACTTAGCTGAAGTTTTCTTGATTTGATTTTTTTAGTTTGGGAATTTTACTTGTAACCAAAGGGCAGGGCTATGACAGAAGACAATATTTTACTTGAGTATTTTTAATTAAATGGCTTATTCCATAAAACACAAACACTTTACATAGAAGTAAGTTAATCTAGTACACCTAATTAAGCATTATGTATTGGAGCCACTCATCAGTGATTTGAGTTATATCAATAGACCTTTTCATTTATTGAGGCTGACAGCACAAGTTTTTAAATATAATGATAAATGACTTCCCTTCAAGGGAATGATACTTCACCTTGGCAGTTCTCTATCTTTTTTTAATACTTTAGGGACAGCTAAGAGTGATCTGTTCATAAGCATCCTAAACAGGCATTCTTCCATTTGATTAGTTTTTGTAGTCTCTCTCCCCCACTAAACCCTTCAGGGTTACCTAGAGGTGACTGCACTTTCCCTTCCCATCTAGTCTTTACAATAAGAATTTATTCAGGAGCAAATTTGTATGATCATTTGTATAGCCATCATGTATCTTACAAAGTAATTTTGAAGACAAAAAGCAACTCTGACTTTATGAGACATACAGCTGGCTCTGCTTAATGTTGGTGAGTGCACATCTCAGGCCAGGGTGGAATTTATTTTACCCACTAAATAATTCTGAAGAAACATTTCTCACTCCTCTTTTTCTTTCCCTGAGAATATGGAAGTATATAGCTCTGCCTGAACTCACTGAATTCAGTGAAATAAAACATAAATAAAATTGGTAACAAAGAATGTATTGTATCTTGCTTAAGCGAACTTCTTTGGATGAATTCCAGAAATAATGTCTTAACTGTATTTTTCGTTCACCTTCACCTTTTTAATTTTCTCTCTTGTGCAGGATGCTTTCACTTTCCCTGAAGGTGTTAAATTTTCACAAAAGACCTAAATATAAAATAACAATTCACTTTTGGTATTTGATGGAAGCTACAATTTTCTTTCTGCATGTTTTTATTTTTATTCATAGCTGTACCTTTGGTGAGGTTATGTAATCTTGGATAACCAGATACAAGTCTTATTGAAGAACATGCAAACTGAATGGTTTGGCAAAGACTTGGAAAAGATGTTTACTATCCTTTTACAGTATTTAGGACTAATATCTACACAATTGTTTTCAAAAATTCTCTGGCTTCTCTTAAAATTAGTTTTCTCCTCTTGCAAATTGCATTCTTCTTATCTGGAGTTGTTCTCTAATGAGAGTTCTTAACGCTCTCAAACAGATTGTGTGAATATGTACCTGGATTATGCAAGCCATTGGGATACTTACCCAGTTTTAGCTGAGCTGCCCTGGATGTTGCATCTATTTCAGAAGGGCATGCATCTCCCTTAAACTTTGCTTTATATCCATTAGTCCTTGGTAGAGGGCTCAAAATATTTGGGAAACTCAAATGGCACTAGATGTCTAAGTTCAGGCAAGAAGTGTTCAAGGCCAGGTTGGGTGGGATTTTGAGGAATGTAGTCTAGTAGAAGGTGTCCCTGCCCTGTAGCTTGGAGCTGTGTATGGAGGTATAGCCTATCTAGAAGTTGTTTGAAAAGTCTACCTTCTAGACTTGTTCCAAAAAGACTTTGTTATCTGTTTCATCCCACAAAATAGCCCAGAATGCAAGCATATAAAGTTTTTAAATCATCCTCAAATTGTTATTCATGTCTGATGGCTGAAAAGGAGGTAGAGTACAGTTTAACATGTCTATAATTATTCCAGTTTTCAGCAGAAACATATATAGAGGACTTAAAGAGAAAATGTATGCTCTGAGAATAGAAACAGAACACACTGACCCCGGGCAGTCATCAGGACCAGTGGTACTGACATAGCAACCAACATGACTAGCTTTCCTGAAGAGTACATCAGGTCAGGAGCAGAGATGTGCTAATGAAGATATACTGACTGCAAAACCTGATCTGGCATTTCTTTGCAGCTCTGCTCTGCCCTTCAAGGTGAGGGCTCTTGGAAACATGGCCCACCATATGTTGCAGGCATCTCCTTAGCTAGCCAGGAACTGCTAGAATATGTGCAGGAATGCTGATGGATTCTTACAAGCAAGTTTAAATAATTACCCTAGGATATGTAAATTTTAAAACTCTATAGGCTTCACACATGATTTTTTTAGTGTGCTATAGGGCCTTCAGAGTGTGACTTGGGCTGTAATAAATCCAGTATTCTGAAATGGAATGGGTGGGACAGTTAAAGGATTACATGAGTCTTGCAAGGCTGAAGTGAAACGTGTACAATGTCTTACTTATGCATATTACTAAATATTCTTTTAAGGAAGAGTTTATAGAAGATACCCAAGTACCTAGACCTGGGAATAGTATCATATTTACACATAGACAATTGTAAACACATACACTGTATATGCATTAAAGTTTGAAAGATCTTTTAAGAGTTTTTGTCTTAAATTAGACCATGGCTACCATGCACAATTGGCAAGTATCTGATGTGTGAAATCAGCCGTCTGCAAGATCTAAGAGAAAAGGAAAGCTGAGACAAATTGAGCTCTGTTGGCCTCTCCAAGGTGATTAGTCCATGCTGTCAGTTGAAGTGAAGCTGGATCTTTGGATGTCATTCTTCTGTTGTCTTACACAGTGATGTTAGATATTTCTTCTTGTTCCCATTTGTGCCTCCTTGGAATCATAATTAATTTATATTAACAAAACCAATTTCCATTTGGTATGACAGTTCTCCAGCTCCCTCAGGCTTCTGAAATAATAATAAATTATCTAAATAAGAGGTACTACTTTACTTCTGTTCCAGTGTTTCACATTTTGAGGGTCCCTAAACCTACTCAGATTAATGCATGTTTAACAAATTGGAATTCAAATGGCCTGATATTCACCCATATTCCTAATGTGGCTTTACTTCAGTTGTTTTTTTTTTTTTTTCCTTGCAGTGATGTGCCAATCCACTGATCATAACAAGTTATATTTGGAGACCTACACATGCTCTTGCTGGGAGGATTAAAAGGGTGAATTTATAGCTTCCCAGCTGGATGGCAGAATGCATTTTTTATACTTGTGTGCACATTCAAATGATTAGGAGAAAAAAAAAAAAAATGTTCTGTCCTCCTAACTACAGTCAAATTCAATGACTAGTGTCCCAAAACCATTCTGTCAAATACTGAACTTAACATAATTGCTCCATAACTCATGGCTCATCTTACATAGTTAATAAATGTTTCCTTGTCAGCAGAATAAGTGAGGGGAAAATGCAAACTGTTGGTTGGAAATGATCTGTTGATCTTGTATTTGGGGTTTAACCCAAACATTTAAATTATTTTTTTTCTTAGCTGTGCAATACTGGAAGACCTGCAAGCACGGATTTATTCATGTCACACTTCACCACTGTTGGCTACTGTCAATAATTGCTACCATTTTATTTTCTGAAAAACTCTCCATTTTAAGTATTGTGGTTTGGCAGCTCTGTGAAATAAGCTTGAGAGGCTTGTGCTGTTATCTCTCATTTCTGCAGAGATAAGTGTCCACTTTCCCAGAACCCAAAGTATTACAGCAGCTGGAATGATTAATAAGCTTGATGACAGTATCTCCATGAGCTAATGAGCAGAATAACCTCAAGAACCAAGGATTTGCTTTTTCATCAAAATGGAAGTATGATTGTTACATGAACAGCAATCCTAGTTGTATCATACCTTGCATGGATTACAATGATTGAGCTAACAGATTTGTTTGGGTGCATCTTTTGCCTCATTTACAAGCTGGGGATGAAGGGATTGAGAACAGCCCTGAGGTGAAGGAGTTGGGGGTACCGGGTGACAAGAAGCTCAACATGAGTCAGCAATGTGCACCTGCAGCCAGAAAACCAGTGGCATCCTGAGCTGGATCAAAAGCAGCATGGCTGGTGGGTCGAAGGAGAATGATTCTCCCCTTCTACTCCACTCCGGTGAGACTTTGCAGTACTGTGGCCAGCTCTGAGATCCTTAGCAAATGAAAGACATGGACCTGTTGGAATGGGTCCAGAAGAGGACCACAAAAATGACCAGAGGGCTGGAACATCTCTCTTATGAAGACCAGCAGAGATAATTGGGGTTGCTCAGCCTGGAGGAGGCCTTATTGTGGCCTTTCAATACTTAAAGGGGAAGTACAAGAAAGATGGGGACAGACTGTTTCAGTGGGGCCAGTAGAGATAGGGCAAATGGTAATGGTTTTCAACTAAGGAAGTCTGTTTTGACTAGACATAAAGAAGAAAGTTTTTACAATGAGGGTGGTGAAACAGTGGAACACGATGCCCCATCCTGAGAAATAATCAAAGTCGGGGCAGATGGAGCTCTGAGCACCCAGATCTAGTTGGAGATGTGCCTGCTCATAGCAGGGGAGGGTAGAAGTAGATGACATTTAAAGGTTCTTTCCAACCTTGTAATCTCTTCAGCCTCTTGTTCCTAGAATCAAGCACATCAGCCCTTGTAGGTTCATAAAGCCTGCATCAAAACCTGTACTCTGCATCATCACTGCTGTAATTACTTCTCCTAGTTAAAGGATGAATAAACAATTATTTTCTTAAGACACGGCTGACACACTGAAGACAAAGCTTGTGCCAGTTTGCCAGTGTCTTCTGATGGGACTATACAAATTCTCTGGTGTTTCAGCTTTACACCTAAGGTGGATAAATGATCCACTCTACCATTTCCATTCAGCCAGCTCTCAAGCTAGATAAACTAGCAGCTGACATTCTCTGCAGTGATTCTCCAGAGAACCAAGCCCTTCTGCCTCCATATGTGTCCATACACAGAAGGATGGAAAACATAAAATATGTATGTGTAATTATGGATTGTGGAAGACAAGGTGACAATACATATAAGGAAGTTTGAGTGCATGGTGAATGCAAGAAAAGTAAACCCTGTATGTGTATAAATAGCAGAGGAATATTGATATGAGTAGAGCTTGGTCTTTGCAGTTTTATTGTAACTTAAGTAGGAGAGTCAGGCTCACGTTTTAAATGGAGGTGGAAGACTCAATGTTATTTTTTGTTTAGGTCAGGTAGCAAATTCTTGTCCACTTCATTCTTGTCATTTTTCCACCTTGTATCAAGTGGAGAGATATACTCTCTATATGAGATGTGCTTATATAAGATGGATCATGGACCACAGGATTTCAGACAGGGAAAGGTGCTCATTTTTTGCATGAGATGCAACATTACAACTTTTCCCTGATACAGAACTTGACATCTGTCTCATAAGCTAGCCACATGGGAAAGTAAGTCTCTGCCATGGGGAAAAGGAATTTGCCATAACACAAAGGCAGAAACTGAGCAATAAAGGAGTCATTTAGAACTCTCTTAACTTCCTTACTGATCCCAACCCTAGACAGTTGCACTAGTCCACGTTTTCATCTGTTCAGACACTTTTGAAAAGTGCAGACCCTTGCACTGAAAAATGCTAGTGTTTCAACTCTAAAAGTTCATATGTCATGAATTTGATTACAGATAGACCCAAAATGCCTGGACTAGAAATAATGAGAAAATGTCTGCAGTATTCTTTATCTGCCTCGCAGTTTTTGGACATTCAGAGCACACTTTTATCATGTCTTTCAACTGGACTTGAAACATGGTTGGATACTTTGTAGGGTCTTATTTTGTCTCAACTTAAAAAAAATATAGTCACTGGTTTGAGGACCTGTAGTTTTAAAAAAATGTCTAAAAGTCACACTACTTAAAATAATAAAAATGTGTGACACTGAACCCTACACACTACTTAAAATAATAAAAATGTGTGACACTGAACCCTACAACATAAAAGCTGTCCAACTTGAAAAGGTCCTATCCCAAATATGTAGAAAGAGAAGAATTGGCACAAGGGTGCCAATAATGAGAAGGCATAGTTACTTAGGAAGGAGACAAAAGCGACTTTGGGTTAACCAAGGACAAATCTTGATTTTAGTAACTCTGAATGCTCTGCAGGTAACTCATCCTTGCTTCACCCTTGAATGAATCAGATTTAAATTGCTCATCCTTTCCCTTACTGACCTGTCAAAGCCTGCTTCTTCAGCTGTAGTCTCTGCTCTGTGACTTCCCCCCGTGGTTTCCTCCAAGCTGTGTCTCTCCATTGTTTTTGCAGAACCTCATTTGTTTTCCAAAATCTTGTATGTGATTGGATGCTCCTGATCCCTCATCTTGCAGGACCAAGCTGACAATGTTGTTATTTAAGGATACACAAATAACATGATGTGCATTTCCCTGAGTCTCCATGTATTTGAATGTATATACGATATTTTCATAATACACCTAAAAATGCATGTAGTAATAATCTATCTAGCTCTAGCTATTTTTAACTAGTGCAATGGTAGAAGGTTCAAAATAATAATATTAAAAAAAAAAAAAAGAGCCACGTAGGCAGTATATAGCAAAAAATATACATTGAAATCTGGGATCCTAATATCTTTAGGGGAAACCACAGTGCATGAAGAAACTTATGTCCAACAGTTAAGTATGATAATTTATACAAGTAGCAAGACTTCTGAAGATGCTGTTTTTATCATACTTCTTGAAAATGGGAAACTAAACACTAATGAAAAGTTAGGAGAGTGGAATAAAATAACAGGCTTCAGCAATTCACTCATTTTTCCTCATTCCAGAGCCTGGTGTGAAAAATTTAAAACTTTGCAAAACATTTGAAAAAAAAACCCCAATATATTGCATTTGATCAGATGAATCTGCATTTATATGTACTAGTTTTAAATTTCTAAGCCCTCCATTTCAGTTTCTTACAAAATAAGATTTCTTTTTTTATGTTACATAAAGATACTTTCTGGTTTTGGTGGGTTTTTTTGGGTTTTTTGTTTTTGTTTTTTTTTTTTTTTTAAATCAGTTCATCTGTTTCAGAAATACTGTAATAGACAAATTACGTTAGTGTGCAAAATCAGGCTAATTGTGGATATATTTATCTGTGTATATGTTGTTAGTAAAAAAACATTTTAAAAGTATGTTTTCTAGTTTTATAAGAGTATATAAAGACCATTCATTTGTACAGATTAAATTACATATAATTTAATTCTCAATCTGAAAGAACTAAATGCAGCTTCAAGAATTAAGTAATAACTGCTTATATTCTAGTTTACCTCCTAAGCACATCTTTTTTCTTTTTTTAAATTAAGCTACTTTTCATTAAATCTTGTAGCTGTGGGGAAGTCAAGTGGTAGAAGGCTAAAGCTGTGCCAAATCTAAAAGGAGGAAGACACAAGGAATTACAGGCTCGTCAGTCTCAAATTCAGTCTAGGCAAAACAATGAAACAGCTGGTATGAGGCTTGACTAAAGGCAAAATAAAGAAAACATTGTAACTACTGACAAGCAATACGGAATTATGGAAAACAGACTTACACTAACTAACCTGTTTAGATTAAAATTATGTTGAGATTTATACAAAAAATAATGTAACATAATGTACTGAGATGTAATAAACTGCACGGGAATTTTCCTTTGAATGCAGAATCTTCTACAGAAGAAATTCTTTAAGTGCAGTAAATAGCCCACAGTAAACAGGTGGGTGGGGAGGTGCCACAAGTAGTCCAGAGGTCTTGGTTCTTGTTCCTTTCACAGCCCACTTATTTTAGTCATGTTCTATATAAGCAAAGCAAAGCAAAACAGCACAACCAACCAAAAAACAAAACATTCCCCCC
>JAWWEU010000001.1:36627776-36662065 GCA_035583155.1 Acropternis orthonyx | reverse complement strand
TTTAGTCATGTCATTTATAAGCAAAACAAAACACAACAAAACAACCAAGCACCTAAAAGCCAAGCAAAACCAAACCAAAACCTCCATGAAATTATTAACAATACATATGGAGGAAACAGAAAGACTGAAAAAATTATAAATAATGAATGAGATGGAGAGTTATGTGATTCTTTTAGTAAGTAGGGCATAAGTAAAGACTTTTTTACATGGAGATGAAAATTCAGAATGCAGGAACAAAGAGTGAAAGCTGCACTTCTCTGAGGGGAGTCTGCTTCTGAAGCAGTTACTTTGAGAGTCCCATGGAGGCATATTTCCACCCTCTGCGTGCTAAGCATCCCCTCCAGCTCCTCTCATAGAGGATTTCTGGTAGTTCTCCCTTCCCCAAGGCTGGGTTAAGAGGTCTTACTGCAGCAGGCATGGCTGTAACATGATCCAGTGGCTTAAAATGGAAACTAAACCATAGAAAACAGGAATTAGACTCTCATATTTAAACCAAAGTGTGACTAATCTTTGCAATAACACTTCAGTGCCTGTGATGGGTTCTTTGACAAGTAAGAATTAAGTCTGCTTGCAATTTGAATACTGAATTGGTCAAAGAATTCCTAAGGGTCTATGCTGTGTAGGAGGTCAGACTACCTTGTCGCAGTGGTATTTCCTCACCTTATAAATATGAATGATAATACTCTCTATGTGTTTCTTGGAGCCTAGTATCTGGGAAATGTGATTACATGGCATTTTCATCTCCCTTTAAAAAAAGAAATCATTAAAATGAGGATCAAGCTTATGAAAGCAGAAGACAAATGGAGATAACTTTACACTTCTTATTTTTAAAAAAATCTTAATTTCCAAGCCAATTTTTCCCCCCCCCTGCATTTCTTGACAAATCACAGACAGTTCCAGTTTTCTACTTCATCTATTGTAGCTACCCCAGGCAGCAATGCTGATGTGTTTCTGTGAAGAATATGTCAGATTTATGTATGAGAAGACAAAACTCTGATTTCAAGTGCAATAGTCTGTTTCTTTAGTTTGTATTAAAGAGCACAGGTATAAAATTGTCAAGTCTTGTCTTACTTTACAGCTCTGCTTAATGACATCAGGCTATTCTCTTCTATTCTCCTATTACATTGGGGGATTGCCATAAGTAAGACTTTATTGCATAGTTACTACATTCTTTGAAAGTTTTTCTTGGAGTCACTGCAAAAGAATAAGGAGTTCTGGGTTGAGTCTGGACTGGTCCTTAGAGTCTTGGTGACAGCATAAATACCTTTCATGTCTTTAGATTTATTCTCCTTCTAAGTATTACACTCTTGAAAGAATAGAAATTAACCAAAAAAGTAATGATACTATAACTATACTATTAAACTTTTAAAGCAGAAGTAAATTCTACTGTAAGTAGACTGCTCAGTTAAAGAGGAATCTTAGCTATAACATCAGCAAAACTGGATATTACTCTTATTTTCCCACTATTTGTTATCTGACATTGTTTGAATTTCTTGTGTGCTGTGAAAGCTGAAATATTTCTCCTCCTCAAAAAGTAGTGACTGCCCCTTTAAAGCTTGTGAATGGCCTCTCACTGGAGTAGCTGTTTGCTATTGCTCCTCTCTTTAATAATTAAAATTAAAACTAAATTTCTCAGAGAGGGTCAGCTCAGAAACAGCCCTGGTGTTTGTCTTGCCTTTTTTCAGTTTCCTTTTTCGCTTCAAAATGTAACAGATAGGTGACTAATAGAAGAACACAGCCTTCGTTCTATATGTGTAAGACCAGTAATTTGAGTCCCAGAGATGGATGGCTTTCCAATCCACTCTCCATCGTTGTACTGCATCTGTGATTACCCTGGAGAATAAAAAGAATGAAAAAGTAGCTCCCTTGCCTCTCTTCTTTATTACTCCAGGCAGAGAGTATCATTATCAGCCTTAGAGTTGATATAAGAAGACCCCTCAGGTTAGTGGAAGTACAAGTAGTGAAAGAGTAGCTAAGATTCCTTTCGGATCCTCCCTCCCCCCATGGTACCACCTGTATAGTTTATTTCCAATAACTTTCGCTATCTAGCAGTCAACCAAGATTCAAAAGTCTGGAGTATATATAAATAAATTCTTAATAATAATCAAACCTGTGCTTTCTGTAATTAAAAAAAAAATCCAAATCTAATGTTTTGATGTGGTGACTGACACACACTTCAAAGAATGGAAAGATTCTTGTCATAGATGGAATGTTAATGCAAATGAAGAGACAAGTGCAAATGTCTCAGAAACTGAAGCTTTTACTGTAGTGTGAATACATGCTACAGGTAGATTTGTACCTTTAATGTCCCTGTATCTTCCATTCCCTAAAACCCCTGTTGTAAACCCCTTCCTCATTGGCCCTTGTTAAACCCCACCCCATTGGTCCTAACTTAGGTCCCCTTTAATAGTAAAATTACCCCAGTCCTTAAAGCTCTGTACCAACGGAAATAAACCCTCCTTGTCCTCTCCCTCTCCGGTGGTCCCGTGTGGCTTTCCTGGGTTCTGGGGGACCACTTGGTGAGAGGGGTGAGTGGGGAGAGCGATCCCCTCAGGTAATGAAAGCAGTGCCCATGCCGGGGGGAATCCCAACAACCGTTAGACTTTCTAGTTTGCCCTATACTGTATTTAGTAATCAAAACCAAACATTATTTTCACTTTCTATTAAATAAATTAGTAAGTTAGGAAGTTGCCAAACATTTATATTATGTCTGTAAACATTCAATAGGGGAATGGATTTCTCCAATGCAGATTTTTTTTTTTGTCTTTTACTGATAATTTCATATAAATCAAACAAATCCTTAGCTTAGAGTGGATTTTTTTTTATTGGAAGAAATTAAGAACTTGATTACATCACCTCATTCCTAAGTAACTAAAGGGGCAGAAAATTCAAGAAAACCAAGTAAAATTAATCTTTTTGAAAATATAAAATAAAGGAACTCAGAAGAACAGTAGATTAATACAAAGTAGAAAAAAAAGTAGGTACTTTCAGATTCTGCCCCAGACTTGCCTGCTGAAAGACAGTGGCTTGACTTGCATTTATGTAAAAATCTGGAAAATTCTGGATTCTTGGGTGTTCCAGCATTTAGAGAATTCCTACAAAAGAAAGAAATCAGCCTTTTATCTCAAACTACAATTCAGTGAGGCACCCTTTAAGCACATGTGAAACGGTCTCATAAAAGATCATTGTTGTTATAATGACGTTTTCCCTTTGATATTTTGCATTGAAATATAGTAAAGTATGCCATGACATCTAGTGTCCTTGAATTATCCTATGTGCCCTATTACTAATGAGAAAGGGCAAGATTTAACTTAAGCTTTAGATATATAGCCTGAGATAGCTGTCTTTGATTACACTTCAAGTAGGGAAACATGGATTTTGAGTTATTTATACTATTTTAGATGCTTCTCTTACGATGAGATGAATTGGAATTGAAGTACCATTTTCCCCCCTGATTATGAAGGGAATCCAGAGTGGATAGTTGAGATTAGAATCCCTAAATTAAAGCAGATGAATCCTCCACAAAATAGCTAAGTAAAAGTTAAATTCTTAGTTCTTCAAAAGTGATTTTAATAGATTTTATTGTCAAAGATTTTGACAGAACATACACACCAACTAAAGTTTTCTCTTGGAACAGTGCGACCAGCTGTATTATCAGCGTTACTTTTTGTTCCCATACTGCCTGGTAACCTAGATCTAGAAGAAATAGCACCGAGGATCTTGCTGTGTATCTTCTCACTGGTGCAAGTGCCCCCATGAAGATGTGTTCACTGAGCCTTTTAGTGCTGATAAAATCACAGAGGAAGAACATCTTTCTTTCTAGACTTGGCAAAGTGAAATTCCACATTGGCAATTGCTTCTTAGTGTGTTTATAATGGAGAGATGATACAAAATGCTAGTCCATACTTCCCCTCTCTTAGGGGATATAATGTCTGATAACTTGAATTATGAGAGCAGAGTGATTGCCATTCTACTTATCACATAGTAATGCTTTGCAAAAATACTCCCCTTTAACCTGACTCATTTTCTGAGCCTCATAGTACTTTTGAAAGCAAATATTGTGATCCTGATCCTTCATAAACCAGGTCTTGGCTAACAATGAGTATAAATGACATACAGTGATAGGTAAGGTTACGTCTGCATTATTTCCTGAAAATCAAGTTAAACACAGAGAGTCCTTCATTATCTTTCACATATGACTTTCATTGTTTTGTGAGATTTTGTAAGTTCTACCAGCTGTGTTTCAGTGTTTGATATTTAAACTGTAATGAGTAAATGTGAGCTGTGAAGCATGCAGCTGGGATGTCATTTTAATTTGTTTCTAGGTTTCTTTGCGTAACTCAGCATATTACCTCATTCCTCCTTCCTCCATACACGCCTTCTGTTCCTCTGCATTTTTAATAAAATGTTATTTCTCACCCTTGACTGATTACACACACTTCAACCCCCACTCTTTCTTTCTGCTGTCTGCTACATTCTGCACCTGTATCCACAAATAAGTGTAAGTAGAATATGAGTTGTAACGTGGGGAATATTTTTCTGATGGATAGTTGAACTTGTCAGAAGTGTTTTCATAGCAAAATTACAGTTTTCGTCATGCCTTTCAGCCATCACACTGAATGAGAGAGATTTGTCCACCTCTGCTGTGTCCTATTCAACAACTTTTTAAAAATTGTGTCTGTCTAAGTGGTTTCCAATCACTCAGTTTATGTGGCCAGAATTCAAACAAAATATTCCGTATTTGCCAAAGTATCACAGATTAGTATTATGTGAAGAATCACAGCAAAATAGGGCCTTTATAGAGTTGCAAAATGGAACACAATGCAGACAGCAGAGAAAAGTGACTTTGCAGGTTAGACGTAACAACGTAACAGGAACATTGCTGGTATTGAAGAGGTGTCACTTTGATTGTAGCTTGGGAAATCTGTTGTTCAGTCATTCCTTTAACATGTTTTTTTGGTCAATATGGCAGTTTCTGTATCATGTATGTAAGAGCCTACCCTAAATAAGCACTATTTATGCAGAAACTGAAGCAATAAATTCAGATTCTTTGGTTTAGGCTTTTTTGTGATTTGTGTGGTTGGGGGTTTTTTTTGGGAGGATTTGTTTGTTTGTCTTTGTTGTGTTTTGTGTATGGATTTTTATTTGTTTTTAAATTTTTATTTTTTTCACTTAGAAACACACAGAGTATTTTCCAGATACTTGGGTAAACTGATATGATACAATGTAGGGATAACTAAAAGAAAGAAGAGGTTAAAAAAAACCCCTCAGTCAAATAAGGTACATTTAAAATATAAAACTTCACATATTGTTTATTGCAATGGAGAAAACTTTTCAGCTCCCTCAGAAAATTCTTGGGTATTTAGAAGTTATTTACTTTTGTGCTGATGGAAGTTGTAAGAGCCTTCTTTACTAATTTTATTCTTTTTCTCCCTGGACTTAAATAAGTATAGTGCCTACCAAAACCACAACAAGAGTCTGGAACATGATTTCACTGACACCAAGCCATATTGTTGGAGAAATAAGAAAGAGAAGAAAAGGTGCTTCAACTCACTGTCCTGTGATTTTGACACAGGACTTGATGGATGGAGGGAAAGTAATTTCTAGGGCGTAGTAATTTGGCTTGAAGCAAAAGATATTTATTCTTTGTTTTTCAGAAGGATAAACCCCCAATGTTTGAATGTGATCCAAAATGCTGTCTTTTATTTACTTTTGAAGATGTGTAACTATTTTAGCTGAACTCTTAAAGGTTAGAACAGTTTATAAAGGAAAAGTTCTATTTTGAAGCAAAAAATGGAAAGGTTTCCCTTCAAAAATATGAGAATTAATACTGGGAAACTACTGCATTCAATACACTTTCTGTTCCAGAACTATAACCTTGAGAGGTTTCCTATTTGTCAATGAAATATTGCCATTTCCATCTTAAATAACCAAGGGAGCATTAATCACCAACTATTAGGAAATTAGTAATTAAAACAGTCAGGTTCAGGGATACCTAAGTCACAATAGTACAAATCTGAGCCTTTTCCCTTTATGGGAACCATCATTAACAGCCTCAGTGGAAGGGAATAAAATCCTGAGTTATTCCTTCCATCTTTGGCTGAAAACTGAGATGTTGTGGAAAAGGGTCACTGAATGTGCTTATTCTGCAGTCATATCTTGGAGGCAGAGGGGAGCAAGGATTTAGAGACTGGAACCTTCCAAGAGCATTATACACTTTTTGCTTTTGCATGTAAATTTTTTTTCTGCATCCTCCAGCATCTCTTGTTTCCTTTTTTAATGAACCTATCAATTAGGCAGATGAAGCAAAAGTAGCATAATAGAAATAGCGCAGTTTTCAAATTCTTTAGTAAGGGATGTACTTCCTTAGGGACTTGGCATAAAACCTTTCTAGTTCTCAGAAACAGGAAGGTTATTAACTGTTTCTTGCCTCCATCTAGCCATGTAAGTTTTTCCATGTGCAAGAGCTGCAGTAGTAAACTCACTGAATCACAGCTGGTAAAGGATAAGCATTTTAAGGTCCTCAGCAGTGATGGCTCTGCTCCTGTGACTGATAGCTCCATGGTAACTGTGGCCAGCAAAAGATGAGTGCATGTGCTCTTCTGCCAAGTGTCTTCATAGAAGTGCATGGAGATGAAATAGAACTGAAAAGGACTGACATAGTGTTCTACTGAATATTAAAACTACTTTGAAAAGATGCAGGAAAATCCAGATCTAAGTGAAGGTATTTAGAACAGTTCCTCTGTGACGTAATGGAGCCAGGATTTCATCTTGTAGAAGGCAGAGGGGTCTGTTTCCATGCTATAAAGGTTTTATTTTATTCTATAAATTCAGCTGTAAATATACCCATTTTCCCTTCCATTCTACAGCAGCATCCAAGAACTATAGAAGAATTTTCTCTGTCTTTTTTTTTTTTATTTTATTTTTTGGTTTTATCTACTCAGACTTGGCAATGCTTAACACAGAAATAAAATATAAAGCAACTGGAAATGTTGAAAATGACCAGAGAATATAAAAATATTGATAGCCTAAATCTGAGGTCTATCATTCTCTTCTTTTGTTGTTGTTGTTGTTGTTGTTATTGTTGTTGTTGTTGTTGTTGTTGTTGTTGTTGTTGTCAGTGTAGTTATTTTAAGGTCTTACAACATAGTTGTGGTCATCAAGGCCCAGACCTTCTGCAAAGGTATGTGCCACACTGTGCCATCTCATCCAGGGTGTCCTTCAGTCAAAGAAAATGTTCTGTTAAATCTATTTTACTTTCTGGCTGAATTAATTTGTCAGTTAAATTTTCTGTGGGTGACTCCTTAAGAATGAGATTCAGGAATATGACCCACTTCAAGTAGCATCAAGTACTCATAAGCTTACTGACATGTATAGTGGGTTTGTGAGTTTTGACCACCATCTTGTCATAAAAACACCACAAATAGCTCTCTCTCCCACCTCACACTTCTGAGTACATAAAAAACATGAACTGCAGGCAGTAATCACACCTTCCTCATTAAGGCCCAAATCACTGCCAAGCAGATAATTCCACATGGCAATTCAGTTAATCAAATTTTAGGGAGAGATGAGCCAGCAGGTCTACTAAAGAATCAAGGAAGCCCAGTCGTTCCCTACTTCACTATAATAAATGTTGCTGTTGTTTAGAAGTACAAATTCTGATACCAAACAACTAACGTGACATAAACTCAGGATTGGGGTTTGTCATAAGAAAAAACACTTTTATTAGCTGCCTAAGTATACAGGTTCTCAAATGACTTAATACATTTCCCAGCAGACCTGCTCAGAGTCCTGACATGACTTCCAATAAAGGTCCTTTTACATAGACTTTATGACATTTAATTTGCACTCTCAATTCAATATGGTATCTTGATATCTCAAATTAAAAAACTGTGTTTTATCTCACTGCTGACTTTAAACTATATGGAACTACTTAGCATAAACATGCAGTAAAGGCACTAAAATTCTCTTTAGGCTATGTATCCATGTGTAAAGTCACAAGTAAGGAGTGCACATAGCAAGTGTGATAAAATAATGGAATGATGGAACAATCTTGAATAATCATAAAACTGCAAACTCTCATACTGTTCCCAAAAGTTTTAGATATGTTGTAGTAAAGATAGTTGAATGGGTTTTATCCCTGCATCATCAGTTTCATACCTTCCAGAGAAAAGAAAGAGCAGAATTGAGTCCACAGTTGAAAGTGTTTAAATCACTGAAACTCAAGATGCACAAGATCTGAAACTAACTTTTCTTAATTGAGAGTTTCTGGTTCCACACCATCTGTTAGGTTCAGCACTTAACAGTCTGAATTAAAGAAACACACTGCTAGAAAATTCCTACTATAATATTGATTAATGTGGCATGTAGTTTGGGTAATTTAGACTTCTTAGAAGGCATGTGTTGTTTCAGGTCATAGAACAGAGAACATTTTCTTGTGACAGGAAAAGCTTATTCTGTCTTGCCTGATCATTAAATAAATAAATTGACTTCAGAATATACAAATTAAAAAATATGAGAACAGAATTTGATGTCCTTTGCAGAGTATACTCATTCATACATGTATAGTATGATGGTTCAGCATGCAGCATACAACATGTATGTCTCTGCTTGAATTTGCCTGGCAAAGGGAAAGATTCCTCAATGTCTTTTGTTCAAACATATTTTCAAATATAATGTAATGGCCCTGTGTATAGATGGAAATATATATATATATATATGCCCACTTCTAAGCATGCAAAATCAATATTGTAAATTACAGCCACTTTTATTAATGGTGTTAATGTTGGTTATGCACAGATTTAGTCATTGGAGCATTGGTGGTGAACTAGTGGGATTTTTTTAAAAAATTGTTTTAAAGATGACTATATTTGGCAGATTATAGGGAAATTGATGTTATTCGAGTAATGAGTGATGGGACAAGAGGAAATGACCTCAAGTTGTACCAGGGGAGGTTTAGATGGGATATTAGGAAAAAATTAGGAAAACATTTCTTCACAGAAAGGGTTGTTAAACATTGAAGCAGACCACCCAGGAAGTGGTTGAGTTCCTATTCATGGAGATATTTAAAAGACATGTTGATGTGGCACTTAGGGACATGGTTTAGTAATTGATTGGGCAGTGCTGGGTTAACAGTCTGACTCGATATTTTTCAACCTAAACAATTCTATAATTAAGGCAGACATTTCTTATGTATTAAGTGGGTAGTTCTAGTATAGAACCTGCCTGTAAAATAAGTATTAACACTGAAGTTAATTAGTTTTCCAGTGCTTCAGCTGAAAAGGAGTGTCTGTAGCTTTTAGATGAAGAAAGCAATTTTTTTTTTTTTAAGTTGACCAAATCACTTTCTTTTTCTGAATATACTGAATGGGCTAAACTGTTTGTTTCCATGGAAACAAATCTTAATCAGAATATCTTTAAAAAGCCATCACCTTAAGTGCATATAACAAGCAAAACTGGAAAAAAAAAAAACACAAAAAAACCCCAGGAGTGAAAAATTATTTAAAGTAAGTGAGATACTGACTGACATTAAAACTTGATCCACCTTTGCCAAAAAGTGTCTATCATTCTGTGGACCCAATTTAAAATTAAATTCCCTTGTCTTTGTTTCAATTTGAATAAAATCTGCTGATTTCAGAAACTTATATAGTCTTATCTACAACTTCTTCAGCTTTTTTTTTATATATTCTTAACACATAAGTACTCAGTACTTCCAGATCACTGGACATCTATTTTTGTCCATTATAGGTGAAGTATGTACTTTTCTGGGCAAGCATTGCATAAAGAATCAAATGAGTATTTTAAGATGGAAGATCTGATAAATGTTCCTCTTTTCATGCTGATTTAGAAGTTCTATAATTTTACAGCTTTTATAAGATGAAAATTCTTCCATCTACATTTGGGCTTAGCACACCTATTAAAAAAAACACAAAAGGAATTAGAGATCACAAAACATTGTTTTCCTGGTCATGTAAAAATTTGGGGTTTAAATTTTGTTAAGTTACACTGCTTTTAAAGAATTGCTGTCACACCTTTTTTACAACAGCCATTTAGACAGATTTTTTTTATTGTACCAGAATGACAGCTGAACATAAATGGTTTGTCTGAAGATCTCTCTAGTCCCCCTTCAGAAAGATTAGCAAAGCCCTCTTCCAATAATGCCTTCAGTTAAAATGTTCTCTTAAAGGAACATTAGCAGAGCTGATGGAGAAAAATATCTACTTTCCCCAAATTAACATGCTGCCTGAACATATGTATTCAGATATCTTGATTGCTAAGTGAAGAACATCAGAGTGGGAAGATTTGTTTTTCAATCAATACCACAGACTGAGAAGATTGCTACTAGGGAATCACATAGTCCAGCATCTTGTAAGAACAGATATGCTTATAAGGAGAAAGTTTGAACTCAAGTAACAATTAAGTTCTGTTATCAATACTAAAAAAATCAGAATCATAGAATCGCAGAATACCCTGAGTTGGAAGGGACCCACAAGAATCATCTGGTTCAACTCTTAGCCCTGCATAGGACCATCCCCCAGAGTCACACCATGTGCCTGAGAGTATTGTCCAAACACTACTTGAACTCTGCCAGGCTTGGTGCTGTGACCACTTCCCTGGGGAGCCTGTTTCAATAGCCAACCATCTCCAGGGTGAAAAACGTTTTCCCGATACCCAACTTAAACTTCCCTTGACTCAGCTACATGCTGTTTCCTCAAGTCTGGTCACTGGTCACGAGAGTGAAGAGATCGGTACCCGTCCATCTGCTTCCCCTCACAAGGATGTTGAAGACTGCAAAGAGGTCTCCCCTCAATCTCCTCTTCTCCAGGCTGACCAAGAGATCTCAGCTGCTTCTCCCCTTCAGACCCTTTCCATACTTGTGTCCCTCCTTTGAACACTAATATCTCAATGTCTTTCTTATATTGTGGTTTAAAAAGTTACTTCGCTAATATTTGAAATGTTTTTCATATCCTACATCTCTGGGCAATACCAGTTAAAGCAGTTAATCAAAATAGGAGAGATTTTAATTGACTGTATTGAAAATAGTATTTTAAAAGGCCATCAACTAGCTCTTGCATTTCTCAGTTGTAATGCATACCTGTCACCCCATGGTACATGTGTCACTCTATATTACACACTGGTCTCCCAGTACTTCAGTGATGGAGCAAATGGGTGATGTTTTCATAAAAACCTGTGTGAAATGTTGTCACTGAGGAATTAAAGCAGTAAGTTGATAGATATGCTATTATTTTTTTTTCTCAGTAGATAGTTTCTGGTTAAACAGATTTGGTATACTCTGCATCATCATTCTTGTCACGATCCTTTCTGACTCATAATACCTCTTTTTGTACTCTTGCTCATGTTGGAAGGTGAAGAGTTCAAACTTTCCTGTGTAGTCACGCAGAATCAAAAACTGGTTTTAGAGGAGGGAGCTGAGCCACATAAAGTGTACATTCATGGTATGTGTGTTGTCTGTGGGGTGGCACTAGAACTGCAAGGGCATCTGTGAGGAGAGACAGTTTGGTTTCAGCTGGCTCCAGCAGACTCACCACAGCAACTAACTGGGCTAAGCGTGTGGTGCCCCTGTGAAAACTTATTTAAGAAAGGGAAAAAATGCTGGAAGAGCAGAGGATTGAGGGGGAAAAAAGTGAGAATTGGTAGTGTGGGTACCAAGGAGAGAGCAGATGAGGGGTAGGAGGTGCTACAGTCACTGGAACAGGTGATGCCCTGCTGCTCACAGAGAGGCTACAGTGAAGCAGAAATCCACACTGCAGCCCTTGGGAAGGACACACACTGGAGCAGTTCCCAAAGGACTGCAGGAGGAGGAAAAGGACTGACTGAGACTAGTGATTAGGTAGTGACCACAAACCCCATTCCCCATCCCCCTGTGCCATGTGGGGTGAGGGTGTTGGGAGAGTCACGAGTGAGTTGAGTCTGGGAAAAGGGAGTCTGTTGGTTTAATTTTTGCCTTGGGTTCTCAGTGCCCAAATCTATATTAATCAATTAATAATTAAATTAATTTTCCCCTAGCCAAGTCTGTTTTGCCCATGACAGTAACCGACCCAGTGCCACTTCAGCTGTCTGAAAGCCCAATACCCTGTGATTCTAATATCCTCTAATACCCTCTAGTGTACATTGTAACAGGAACAATCTCTCAGACTATTAATCAATGTGCAGTCATGCTGTATGCTGGTGAAATTTTTCCTAGGGTTTTAATGATGATTAAGTATGTGTCTAATAAGTAGTGCAATGCTTCTAAATGAGAAATTAAGAAATTCCCAGTTGCAATCAGATGAAATTCACATGGTAATCTACTTCAGACAGGAATCCTCAAGGAGAATGCATTCAAACTCTCATAATTATTCATCCTTTTTATTAACATGGCTTAAGTTTGGAATTTTTGAATGAACAAACATTCTGAAATATTTTAACTTTCTAATATTCTAAACATTAAATACTCCAAAATAAAATATTCTAAAATACTATAACATTCTAATATTCTTACTAAACATTTTCCTGAAAATTCATACTCTCATCCTACAGTGTTATAAAAATCTCTGTATTATCAGTGGTGCAATGCACAAGCATAAATACATTTTTTCATAAATTCTAGAAAATTACATTATTTATATAAATTTATGACTACTATTTACATTGTTTAGTTACAGAAATTTAAAGCTGTGGAGTCATGATCAATACAATGCAATCACTAGTCCTGGCTCCGTGACTCTCTGCTTTTACAAACCTGCTGGCTCACATGGTGACTGTCTGCCTTATAATCTGACTTCAGCTGCATTATTTGTGTTAGAGAAAGAGAAATGAGGTTCTATATCACTGAGACTCCTCTCACCATCAAAATGCAACATCAGCAGTGTACACTGGTGTCTGAGAAATGTTCTCTGTCTCACAATTTCAATGTCGCTTTACACTCCTTACACAGCAAACAGAATACAGTAAACCTCAGGTGGTGTTCTGGGTCAGTTTTGGAACACTCCAAGATTTTGATATCCTTAATGGGGTGTTAAGTGCTAGCTAAAATGTTTGTCCATCTTTAGTACAACTACTGAAGGCATTATTATATTTCAGCTTTTATTAGCATGCTTTATAAGCAAATTAAATGCTTTTATTTTAGTTACAACCCAGACAGTAATTTCATTGGAAAAAAATTAATAAATATTTGCAAAATTATTTAAATTAAATGTCTGCATCAGTAGTGTGTTTCCCTCTATTTGAAATAGAGAGGAAATATAGAACACTTAAGATTTACAGTTTCTAGAACATCACTGAAGTTTAAATTAAGATGGCATCATTAGGCGATCTGTTGTGGCTTCTTACATATAACATATGACACTCCATTGTATTTTATTTAATTGTCCCTTTATTAAGCATAATAAGTCATGATTTATTTATTTCTTGTCTTTTAGTAAGAGCTTTTGTATCTTTGGAATAGATCGTTTATTTTAATTATTCTGTTACAGACCAGAATATCTATATGTGGAGTATTTTAGTCAATTTAACTAAAACTGATGAACTTTTTTTCATTATTATATTGCTTTTGAGTCTCCAGTCTTTGCCAGCGCTCCATACTCCATCTGAAATTCAGATAAACATCGAACTTAATCTTTCTATCTTTTAGAAAAATGATATGCACACACTTTCTCTAATGCCTTTGTCTCCACTGCAGACAGAAGTAAAACTTGTTCTGCTCATTCGTCATAACAAGAGTATCCATTTAACCACTACTATTAAGAATTTCAACCTTTACACAAAGAGAGCATGTTTTTTCTCAAGACTTCATCACAACCTTTCAATATTACTGTTGCAAATAGTACAGATAGGAAGAACATCTGTATTGCTATTGACACCAACACCTAACTAGCATTGCATCTTTCCCTTTCCTTTCTAGCAATTCTGGAGTGTAACAAAGTGTCTTACCTACAGAGTTGCTCCTAGGGAGGAGACATAATCACTGATGTTCGCAAATACTTGCTAATCATATACCTATTAATCTGCATGGGATAACAACAAAATCTAAAGTCATGATTTTAAGTTTGAGTTAATTAATTAATTCAGGTTTTTACTAAACTATAGCTTGATGAGTGCTGATTATTTATGGCCATATTCATTATTATTCCTTCTTGTGCAGTGTGAGAAGCAGATAACTGGATTATATCATAATACATACAATGTATTTATAAATGCATTTTCCTTACTTAAAATAAGTTTTGCCAGATGATTTCTTTGCCTCTGCACCAGCCTCAGATATAGTGCTCAAAAGTCTTAATAGTGGAGTTACTTTAACTTCTGTAACATAAATGCATAACAGAAAATTCCTTATTGTACTTTTTGAAAATAATGCTGATATTTGTCTTAGAGGAGAGATTTCTGTGAAGAGGCCCAACACAATATATTCAAGGATGGCATTAGTTGTTCAGCCTGGAGAAGTCAGGGCTACAGGAGAACTTTATTATGGCCATTTAGTACTTAAAGGGAACTATAAGGAAGATCATAGAATCATAGAAAGGTTGTGGTTGGAAGGGACCTTAAAGATCATCTAATTCCAACTCCCCTGCCATGGGCAGGGATGCCTAGAACAGGTTACTCAGAGCTCCATCCACCATGGCCTTAAGCTCCCAGGGATGAGGCATCCACAACTTCTCTGGGCAGCCTGTTCCACTGCCTCACTCTTCTCACAGTGAAGAATTTCTTCCTTATATCTAACCTACCTACTCTCCTTCAGCTTAAGGCCATTCCTCCTTGTTCTATCAGTCCATGCCCTTGTAAAAACTCCCTCTCCAGCTCTCATGTAAACTCCTTTTAGGTACTGGAAGGTGCTAGGAGATCTTCCCAGAAACTTCTCTTCACCAGGATGAACAGCCACAGTTCTCTCAACCTGTTTTCATAGGAGAGGGGCTCCAGCCCTGTGATCAACTTAGTTACCCTCATCATTCCATCAGGTCATTGTCTTTCTTGTGATGGGCCTGTTGTGATAGGACAAGGGGTAGTCGTTTAACTCTATGTGATATAGAACACCATAGCTGAACCAAATCTGGAATACTTTCACTCCTGAGAACACTGTCTTATTTCTTTCTAACAATTTTCTCTTCCTTCTTTTATGTACAGACTATTATGCACAGTTATCTATTATACAGATTTGCAAAGCCACACCTGTGATTCTGAGAGTTCAGTTTATTAATGGTACCCACTTATGTGTGGGAGTAGTATGCTGCAGTCACCTTATCCATTTGCTTTATCTGACCTGGCTCATATTTTATACAAATTGCAAGCAATGTATGAGGGCTGCAGGAACATATGGTTAATTATTTTTTTCAGACATTCTATCTTTTCTCATAGAGTCATTCTTCACCTACAGAGGGAACATAAGGACTCTTATCACTATGTTTCGTCACAGGTGGCATTCATCAGTTCTGCATTTTATATTTTACCCATTACATTTATTTTGTTTGTGGATTCTTAAACATTCTTCATGAATTCCAGTTCTACTTATTTGAATTACAGAATCTGCACTTCTATGATTGAAAGAAATTCAGAGACAGAACCATCTTTAGATATCTCCAGCATAACAGCATTAAATCTATCTCTTTGCAGCAGATGTGATTCATTAGACCTGTCTCATACATGGCATAAAGTCCCCAAATGGCATAGACATGACTAAGACATGTAAGGAGAATCAGGAATGAGTAGCCAGAAATTCCTCTGGAATTTGAACTTCTCATAGTGTGGGATTAAAGCTATTGTTTAATTCTTCTTTATGGATATTCCTTATGTAATTTCTCTTACTTATTTGGTCTTTTTTTCACTGATAAAAAAATATGTGCATTAGTCCTACACACTGCTAAAGATCTATCAGTCTATTAACTATGGCATGTACCCATAGGGAAAAGGCACAAATTTCACCAAAACAGTGGAATGTTGTGTTCAATCCTCCCAGACAACCTCATTAATATTGTGGATATTTCTCTTTGGAGAATCTGTGCCATCCCCTTTCTTTTTGCCAGGTATTTATAAATTTTTCACATTGCAATGCAGTCAACAGTTGCAGAATACATTTCCTATCTTATTTAGAACACATATATAATTTTTAATTAGTATCATTTATGATAGAAACAACAAATGAAAAAACCCCCACAACACAACATTAAAATTACTTTCTATCAACTTAAGTCAGCTTAGAATGTTTTGAAATACTTTGTGTTACTTATCTTCAAGAAGAAAAAGTAACTCCGTTTTTCCATTAGACTAGTGTCTTTTTTAAATATTTTTATTGGATACTTCTTCTCCCAGAATAAGGCAAGTAAGGGGAATACAGTCATTTGAGATGGATTCTGCAATATATAATGAGGGACATTAAACTCCAAATTTTTGGGGTAACATTACAAAAATAAAATTTTTCATTGAATTTAACTGAAGGGGAACTAAGTGAAGTCAGCTAGTGAAAAAAAAAAAGAATTTTGCTTGGCACCTGAGACAACTTTGAAATTGCAGAATGACTTTAAAGCAGTGATGAAGGAAATACCTGTGCATCACAATATCAGTGCCATGTAACACTTTGAAGTTTTATAATACCTATTATATTATCTTTTTTTTATAGTATCAGAAACATTTTCTTGAAAATTTCTTGTTCTTAACACAAAAGCAAATTAAAAATGTCTTATGTGGATTGTTGTTCTTTAATTAAGATAGTGTATCTTTCCAGAGATTATCATGAAAGTAATGAAGTCTACGAATCTACTTTACTAAATTCTTTTTCTTGCAGCTTCTGGACTCTGTAAGGGTTTGTTTGTCTTAGGGATCAAGGTTATAGGTGACACTTTTCCCAGAGAATATCCAGAAAGCAAACAAAGAAACAAAAATGCACCACTGATATAGCATAAAAATAATGAGACTTTAAGGTTACTTTTCAACCTCAGAAAAAGGTCTGTTGTTTGGAAACCTGCACTGGTGTGTGATACTTTCTAACAGGATTGTTCAGGCTCCTCATTTCACTCAAAACCAATTCCCCGACCTAGTATTCCTTCTGCCACCTGCTCACCTGATCTTAGCTTCCCTTTACCCAGTGGCTGCCAGGCATGACCCTTGACCAACCTCCACCTAATTTCAGTCTCTTCTGTCCCAGTCTTCTCTCAATCTCATGTATCCTGGTCCAACTAATAAAATTTTATCTTTGTTGGCAACATTCTTTATTCCCCAGCAGCCTGTGTAAATAAATATGCCTCCCCACTCTTCACACATCTAGCTCTTTTGCTTTCTGTACTTAGATCAGGTTTCCCCATTTCTTGGGCTCAGAAGAATAAATGCTGGAAGAATGGAAAAAATTTCTTACTGTCATACAGCACAGACTCAGCACTGCCAACTCTCTAAGCTTACCTGGGCCTAAGGCTTTAATAATGAAATATGAACTGAAACTTCAATTATCATAATTAAAAATCACATTGTTGACAAAAGTGGATGCATCTGCTGTATGGATTTCCAGTCTCAAGTTTCCGTGGATGATAGTTTTACAAACAAAAGATTTATTAATTTGATTAGCATAGGTAAAATGATGAATGTGAGGGTGAAGATCTGTTTTTTGACTTGCCTCTTATAGAAAAGCTCAGCTTCTGTCAAACATGTATTGTGCAACGTCTCCATCCAGAAATTTGCCTAAGTAATGAGCTACTGCATAAGCTACAGACCAAAATCATCCTCAGCAATAGCTGGTGCTAGGACGTTCTGTACACTAAACTTCATACCTTTCACTTGGCTATAACATGCTCAAGAAATTTCTCTCCTTTTTTCCTAAGACAACACCATAATGGGAATTGAAATCAACAGTGAAAGTGATTATTACTATAGTTTACCAGAAAAAAAGTTTAACCAGCAGCCGCTCTAGTGAAATGAAGGATTCTGTAGAGAGTTATCACTGTATAACCACCAATATACTTGGCAGTATATTAAGCAGAAAGGCTATTTTTCAGTCTGCATCTAATAATTTTTTTACACATAATACTTTTTGTTTTGCTTGAAAAGGTTCTGACTTGTGATTTGAATATCTTACAAAGAAGATACACTGTCCAGTGACGTGATTGTGTTCAATTTTAGGATTGGAAATGCTTGGTGGGAAAAACTAGTTTTCTAAGGACTTCTGAATTTGAGAGTAGAACCAACTAATAGAGAAAACAACTCAGTAATCCCAGTTGTACTTTAATGATGGACTTGAATATTATACAATGTTATATTTCACTCATTCTTAATTTCCTGCAGCATATGTCACTTTGCCAAAACACCTGAGCAGCAGACAAAGAACTGCAAAATTAGACATGAAGTTGGATAAACTCCATCTATACTGCTGGATAGTCTGTACCTGTAAATACCTGTGTGACAGTATTACAGTAAGGCCACTGGGCCGAAGGTTGGGGGGTGAGTGAGAAACAGTGTGGGGCTTAGCTGGAACCAGGGTCAACCTACTAGAACAATGCAAAAGTTTTATGAAGTAATTTTTATACTATCTACATGTACATTGGTAGATGCATCTTTCATCTCTACCTCCCATAATCCCTGTTGCTACAAATATGTATAATCTAAAGGGAGGATTTAAAAAGTAAATACTTTTTTCTTAACGATGACTACTTTAGGCATTTCCTAAGGGACTTGAAACTGATAGGAAGCAGAAAAAAATACAGTTTCCAAAGCATCAAATTCTACCTGCCCTTTTGCATAGCAACTGCATAGTTTTGTGCCGGGTGCCACATCCTGTCGTTGGAATAGGGCTCCAAGTTTGATTTTAACAGAGGATGTATTTTGTTCTTACCCCTGCCACATGTACAATCTCTGTACTCCTTTAGGTCACAAAACAAAATTGCTTTTCTCTCTCTGTGGTTTATTCAACCTCTCACAAATCTGCCATTCCCTGTAATTTTCCCTCCTCCATTCTTGATATATAGGTATGAATAGCACATATTGAAAGAGAGGTAGAATGGAACAAAACAAATAACAGAAGAAACTGTGTTTAGTAGAACAGTTAATTTTATGTAGATGTCTGTGAATTGCAATACTTTCAAATGTTTGCCTTAAAATTAAAAAAAAAAATAGTAGTTACTTAATTTTTAATATAAATCTTCACATTTTGAAAGCACTGTATATCACCAAGTCTCTGTGATAAAACTGTCTTGTATCCTTTAAAACACATGTATCTTTTTGTGTACAAATGGCCCATTTTTTCTTGGTTATCCATTCATTTTAGTTCTACTAATCATCACCTTAAGTCTCCTGCCTGTTTGTGGCTTGTGTCCTACTTTTCTCTCCCCTAGCATGATGTATAGTTCTAGCAAGAGAAAGGTCAAATTGTGATCAGGAGAAGCATAATAACTTCACATATCAATGTACATTTCTTCTCTCTTGACAAATGATCACCATTCCTCCTGAAAATTCCCTGCACCACATGGTCCTCTTTGACCTTTTGGTCAATAAATAATGCATTCTCTCTAAAGTAATTGAACTCCCTTATTTGGCTGAAAAATCCCCTATACGAGAAAGTGTGATACATAGGACAGTGAAAAATTACACTGTGGAAAGACTCCAGTTTTACTTTAGCTTTTGAAGAAAGAAAGATCCCGTTATGTTCTGACCTTTTTTTTCCTCACTACCCAACAACTTGATCTAAACTGAACTAAAATAGCCAGCATTTCACAGACCAAATGAGATTGTTTCTTTTTAAGGATAATTGGAGAAGTGCCTGGAACAGAAAGGATTATAATCAGAACATAGTGGGGAGGGGTGGAGGTGGGGAGTTGTTAGGGACCAGTGTGAGGAGAGGGAGATGACTGTCTGTTTTATTACTGCAAAGTGACTTGAGAGCTGTACATTCATAATTTATTGTGTTAATCAATGGCAATTTGTTAGCTATCTCACCTCACACAGCCAAGCCCCCAAAATGGGGCTCAGTATTAGACCTAACTTACAAGTTCACAACAACATTGAAAAGACCTATATACCTGCTACAAGATAGAGCATGCCATAGGGTTTGGGACTCATTCTGGGTTTGAGGAGAGACTACAGGAGACTGTGAAGACTGTAGAACTATTAAACACTGTAAGAACAAAATATTGCACCCTTTAAATTCAAGTGTATGACGAATCAGGGAGCTAGGTGACACTGTAGGGTTTCTGTCTGCTTTCAAAGAATTTGTTCCTCCAAATAAGTGACCTTTTCCATTTATTTGTAGAACAGTATCAAGATCATAATAAATTAACTGCAAAAGTTTAGCTGTTGTCTTCTGGTATTTTGAATTGTCTTAGTATTTTGTTCCTGTGAAATGGAACCTAAATTTTCTCATGAATGTATTTCAGTATTTTCTAAAGAGATCCTCATCCAAATAAGTACTAGCTGTTTTTAACCTTAACCATGGGTTAATAAAGTATTTTGTCTGGATTTAATACATTATATATTCTACAGCATGACACTGAGTAGTTCAGGAACACATAAATCATACTAAAACAATCTGTGATGGAATCACAAGCATTGTTTCATGATAAGCTCCTAGATTATAACAGAGTATTCCCTTGTGAGTAAAGTACTACTTTTCTTTGCTTTCTGGGCTGCTTTTTTTGGTTTTTTTTTTTTGTTTTGTTTTGTTTTGTTTTTTGTTTTTGGTTTTTGGTTTTTTGTAAGAGAAACCGTACCTGAAAGTGCTAAAGCTTAAAGCTATAAGGAAATTGCCTTGAAACTGAAAACCTCCAGGAAATTGAATGGACATACTACACACAACATCCAAGATACTATGTCTTGGTTCTCTTTCTTGGGATTTAGTGTTGGTGATTTTTATTATATCCAGCTACAGATACATTTCTCTGAAGAGAGTTTTGACCAGAGTTTTGAGGACAGTAATAACATTAGACATATCAGGAGGAGCTCTCATACTAGGCAAGAGGTCAGTTGCTCTCCCCATTATGCCTATTGGTGAAAAATATATTTTAAAGAAAGTCATTACAATGTCTTCTATGTGATGCCTGTAGAAGAAACATCTATAAATGCTTCAGCAGTGTACTGTTAAGAAGCGGTACTGGAAGGGGATTATTTTGTACTCCATCCAGTTATCTCAGAGCAAAATCTTCCATCCAACAAAGCTCCCAGTGCTCTGATCAATAACAAGGATGGAAATAAGATTTTAATGAAACAATTCAAAACATGTATTCTAGATTCTGAGACTAGACACTAGTGTAGTGAAGTTTTGCTCTACTGCACAATCCTTCACTTGAGTCCCTGCCAAACTTCTGTAGGTATACAAAGACTTAAGCCTACAGCTCGCTTACTGAGTATCAGTTCAGTATTTCTGCAAAAAACTTACAGGTCAGATATGGTCAAGTCTTCATGGCTGTCCAGCTTTTACTAGTTTCTGGGTCATAATCCTTTCCAGATGGATTGCATTTCACTAGTTCTTTACAGTAGGTCATAAAAGCTTTGGCTTTATACCACATGCTTCTGCTTTTGCAATCTGCTCGCCCTCATTACTGTACATGTGTGTGCAAGCCTTCTCCCGTATTCATCATCAGATCTTCCTTCTCTGAATGTTGTATAAAAATTTGCATGCAGAGATCGCTTTATTTAGTCATTTCTGAAACAAGTGTGAGAAGAAAGGTTTACAGATGTTCTATAGTAGTTTTGAGGAGTTTCTGAGAGGACACAAGGAGTAACTTCCCAGAAGTAACTCGTACCCATTATCCACATCTTTTCCATGTGAATTCTTGTAGAAAGGAAGTCTTCATTTTCTTTGCAGCCACCTTTTAAATGCTGGAACATGCTGACAAGGTCTTCCATAAGTCTTCTTTTCTCAAGACGGATCAAATCCAAATCTCTTATCCTTTTTTTCATATAGTAAGCTTCCCAGTCTCTACTTCCACTCCCAGCCCTACAGCCAATTAAGTTTTTGATAGTTTCAGAGAGTTTCTTCTTCAGTGCTTGCACAGGCAAAAGTGTTTTTTTCAGGTAGGCAAGAGCAGTTTTAAGTGTAAAGTTAAACCTTTTTAGCTCTATTAAATATCCAGAAAATCAGGGACTTCATGACCCTTTCCCTGTCTACATCTCCTTTGTAGGGCAGGGACCAAACCTGAACACAGAATTCCAGGTGTGGCCTGACAAGGCCTGATAGAGTGGTATAATGTCTTCAAAATTTGAAGTTGAGATGCCATTATTTTAGGATAAAAATAAATTCTAGAAAACACTTCAAAATATGTCTTCTAGATTCTGAAAGTAGCCACTGGTGTAGTGAAGTTTTGCTCTTGTAATGGTTCAGAGCACTTCCACATTATGTTATGTCTTTTCCTGGTTTTAAATATTACAAAAGGATAAGGCTAGGCAGGGAGAAGGAAAAAAAACTTCTGAAAACATGAGAAGAAAAATTTATTTTTGTTTTGCTTTACTTCTATAAGATGGAGCTATATGGGATATGGGTCAAAACAGAAGATTTTTTTTTTTTAATTTGTGAGTTTTGGGAAAAGTTGCATTTGTCCATGTTGAATCAGGACTAATAATACACTGTAAAGTACTTTTTCAGTCAATCTAATCTGATTTTTTTATACACAAAACAACACCTTCCTTCAAGGTACAGATCTTGAAGAGTATGAAGCAACATCCAGACCTTTCCTTCAGCTACTGCATCACATATTTTTTGTCTGTTTTTCTTGAAGTTCAGTCAGGCAGATTCCAGATATGACAGTGCTGATGAAACCAGTGACTTTCTCTGTCCATTGCTGTGTGTGTCTCACACCAGTTACCACCCCAGACACCTGCTGACTGAACTTCTGATGGGATGGCTCCCTATCCCATCACAGGCTAAAACAGATAGGGTTGTTAAGATTATTTCATCTATTTAGGATAATTCATTCCCAAGGTAGTTTAGAAACCAATCCCTGAAGGAGTTCTGCTTGTGAAGGTTGTTTCTTAGGGATGAGGGGAGGTGATAAGCTTTAACAAGGAGCTGTAACAGCAAATTTTCTACCACCCCAGATGGGCAGGGGAAAAGATATGGGATCCTGGCCTCATGCCTTAATGATGCATTATCCCACAGTAATGAGGACATCAATAAAAGAAGAATGGCACCATGAAGCCAATTCCCTGTCTTTAATAAAATGTGTTTTTTTCAAATTGTAAGGAAGCTAACCAGGGCCCTGGGGTTTCAGGCCCATACGTCTTTCAATTCTTCTTTTTAAAAATGAGGCAAACGTTTCCTCAGAAGTTATTTGTACTCAAGAATGATGACTAAACAGATGATTATGTTTGTTTGAATGTTGACAGTCTGACAAGAACAAAGCCTGTTTGAAAAATGCAAGTCCTTTTTTTCCTCACCACATGAACAGTTTGAGCAAAAGAATCTGGCACAGGAAAGAATGTGCCAAGACCCACTCACAGAAGCTATTATTTATATAGTACAATATGCTCATATCATCAAGACCTTGATCTCTGAAATATACACCTCAGCTTGAAAACTGTCAGTATTTACAAGAAATGAGATGTTAAAAAAAAAAAAAAAAAAAAAAAAAAAAGTGGTACCGGCTGTTCAGGCATTGCTGCTTCATTAATAAATCTTCACTGAACAGAATTGCTAGTTTAGGCCTATAAAATAGTTAGCATCTGCCAGATGTACTTTTACGGTCCTCAAGCTATAGGAGAGATATACTTTGGTTCACATGTGCTCTGAAACCAGTTCAAAGTAAATGGCAGTGTCTACTGATGTCTTCAAAGGAGAGACAGCTGCCACTATTCACTTTATTGTATTAGGGCAGGAAAATGCTGTTTAAATAATAATGACATTAAAGCTACAGCATTTTCTTGATACAATTGTTCTCATGTTTTACCATTGTCTTTTCTATTATTCAACTAGATTGTGCTCCAAAGGTGTAAGAGTAACCCACAAAACACAGTACATGATGAAAATTTAAAGTAATTCAAGTTCAATTTGAATCCCAAAATACAGTAGCTTGGCAGAATTGCCTTTCTCAAAGTAGAAAAAGAAAATATTCAGTAAGGAAAAAAAAGAAAAAGCAAATCACTGAGAAAATAAACTTACGCTGACATAAATACGTATATCCATCCATATAGTATTTTTACTTAAAGTGGTTTTTTCCTAAGTCCTGTGGATACAGATCAGGCATATGCTTATTTGTCAATACCAACAGCTGTTCTGATGACATCTTCTCTTAGGTGTATATAGACATATACATGGATTTATATATTAATAGAAACATAGAAATAAATATAATAAAATGCAGTTATGGTAGACTATCATTCCTTGGAGGCATTGCTAGAATTACCTTGGAAAAGACAGTAGATGGTAGGAATGCAGAGGGAGGGGAGTACTTCACAAAATGGATAAAAGGGTAAGCCAGGAGCCAGGGCCTCAGCTGTGGCAAATTACTGTGGCTTCCTTGATTTCTGTACCCCTCCAGCCTTTCTACAGCCATATCCTTAGTCTCAATAAGCAAGCAAGGAATGACAGAAATACAGCTCCACGAGAATGGGGTCTGAGAAGGCAATAAAAGAAGTGAACTGCAATTTTTATATTACATAACCCCTCCCCCCAAATTCAGAACTCTAGTGAGGATTAAGACAGGTTCATGACAGAATGGAGATGTCACATTAGATTTTTATTTGGAATCTAAATGCAGATAGTAGTAGGAATAAGGGTTTTTTTTTTTTTTAAATTAGTCGTGTTTAGTGGTATTGTCTCTTTTTGAGAATTATTGAACTTGATAGCTCTCCAACCTAAACCTAAATATGAAGTTTTCAACAATAAGACTCCCTTTTTATGCACCTCTCTACATACATTTTAAGACTATTTTATTCTTTGAAGGTAGAAGTATTTAAAGAATTTCAATGTCCCAATACATGGAATACTTTGTAAATAATGATAAGTGAAAAAAATGTTGCACCAGACAGCTTTAATTAATTGTCATGGATTTTATTATAGTTAAAAAGAAAAAGCATTCCATTAACACCCTTCACACTTTACAGTGTGAATGAGGCAGAATAAAATATGCTCTGAAGTTGCAGTCCAAAAATACTCCAAGGGGAGAGAAAGCTGTCTGACAGAGCAAACCAAGAAGTGCAGCAGTTACACAGTGGAATGCTGTGATCTTCATGTTTCCAGAGGGTTGAAAGCAACAGAACTAGCTCAGCTGGATAAGATTCAACCTTTCCTTCCCCTTCCTTTCCACTTCCCTTCTTTTTGCCAAACAAGCCTTCCTCAACCTGACCCCTGCCTCACTCTGGAATCTATAGCATTTGATACTTCAGATGATTATTTAAATAAAATTAAGGTTTTATCACTATAATACAATAAGACAAAACCAAGCTGTTATGTAAAATAACAGGAACTTTTTAATACCAGCCAGTGAAAAAAGCAGAAAAGAAAACATTTGAGCTTTGACCAGTCCTGCTTTTTCTTGAAGTCTATGGCATTGTTCCCTTTAGTGTGGTTTTTTAATGGGAAGGCTATTAACCTGCTTACTACAGCAACTGGAACAGAACTGGTCAGAGAGGGAAGGACGGGGTTTACAATTATGTGCTCTGAAAATGAAGCTGTTCACTGAGGAGCAGGCATAAGCAAACAGGGAAGCTGATGGGTGTGGGAAGAGGGCTCAGAGAACAACAAAGGAGACAGTCTGGGGAGCTCAGACTGAGATGGCACCTGTTTGTTTCTCCTTCATAACTAGCTAAATAAGTGCATAAGTGTCCCTGTACATTGAAATGAGAAGACTTAAAATCAGTAATCACAAGTGCAGAATAAAACTTTGTTGAAGATTCATTTATTATCCATATGCAAATGTTGCTGTATGCAAATAATTCTTTTAGAATGAGATACCTAGTCACAAAAATGCCCTGCATTTCAGCACTGTAATGATAGTGGAATTAGAGTAATTTAGTAATGTCCAGTACTTGTCTAACATACTGACCTCTACTAATGAGGTTTAATTAAAACCTCTTTTTAAAAGGCAATTAAAATTAATTGTGCATTTTATTTATACACAACCAAGATACTATATTCCAGAAAAGCTCCCTTCTAGACTGGGGCCAAGATCAGGATTCTCTTTTTGCCTTATTGTTTTCTAACTTCTGTAGTGCACAGAGACACAGCATGATGGCAGATAATTCTCCAAAGCACTCAGCTGGGTGAAGGTGCACTTCCACCTTTAACAGTGTGTGAAACAGGCAAAGAATCCTTTTCTGCCCTGCTCAGACAGTGCTTTATCACTTCTGGCATCATAGTGAAGTTGAAGGGCTTTAGGACAACCAGGGCTTGGGATGGAGCTCTGACACAGTTATCCATATCATGTCACTCTTGTCATACTCCGTGGTATAGATTAGGTGTGTAGAACAAACAATCTCCCACGGAAAAAAAACCACCTTGACATAGTTTGGGGGGATAGTCCTACCATGAGTCAGTAGTTAGGGGAAATGAAATAAACCTTTTGTTGCAGAAAAGAAAGTTTAACTGTAGAGAAACTTTTTGTGTGTACATTTTTTTGCTTGGGAGCAGCAATGATTCCCTGGTAGCCTCTGACGTTGTCAGTAGGTAGTGAGACCCAGCAGAGAGATCTGTAGAGTGTAGTGGTTGGTGCTGAGGACCTGGTATAAGCACTGTACTTGTTTTGTTTTGTTTTATTTTGGTTTTTTTCTTGAATTAACCAGCTTTTAGAGATTAGAACATGCAATAGGTGGTGCTTCTGGTGCACATTCTGTTTAGTTTGACCCAAAATGTGCCTTGGGACTGCTCTGTGTCATGAAACAAAGCCTAGTAAATGAAGACTACTGAGAGCTTTACTCCAGAAGGGTACTTCAGATTAGAAACAGAAAGCTATTGCAAATGCAACCACAGCCTACACAACTGGTGTATAAGGGAAGCAGATCACAGGTGAGGTTTGAGCTTTTCTTGGTTACTTGACTTAGCTTTTTAATTCAGATAAGTGAATGCAGGATGACCAGGAGCAGTTCTAAGCCTTTGCTAATCTTATTTGCACACCTGTGACTCTGCTGTTACAGGAAAGAAATAACTATACCTGAGTCAGGAAATATGGTAGGTGGTCTGAATTTGACCCCCTTTATCCTTGGCCAGCAGAACACAGCTCTGGAAAACAGGTAGGCTTCAGTGGTTCAGGTAGCTTTAGAGCATGCTGGGGAAAAGGGGCAGTAAAAGTATCCCTGAGAAGCAATTCTTACTATAATAAAATATTTAGCTGATAGTAGATGTAAAATGAGTGAGCCTCTAGATGAAAGAAAGCGCCTCCTCCCCCTTGGACTTTCTCCAGCTCACAAATCTCCATCTACTAATTGGCCTTAATCCACAGAAAAGAAAGCGTTTGTAGAACATGGAAAATACTGAAATCTTGCATCAATCCATTTTCATGTTTTAAGCCAAAAAATGTATGGCTTTAACCTGGAAAACTAGGTAATTGAATAAGTAGCTTTAAAAACTAAACCCAGAAGTTAGTGGGAGGAATAAAAAAAAAAAATAAAAAGGAAAAGGAGGTTGGGAAGTCAAGCTAAAAAACATGACTATTAAGTAGTAAAAAAAAATTTTTGGTCAGCAAATGTACACATTGTAAAATAATCAAAATCAGCCCTCCCTCAACAATAGGAGCTGGTAAAAAATGACACAGTTAATATATTTTCCATGCCTTCTCATTCTGCAATTAATGCATTTTTTTTGCTATGTTAGAGCAGGTCGTTCTGCATGAACACAAGTTGCTCTTTGAAATGAATCCCTGAGGTTTTCAGTTATAAAACTCCTGATAAAAATAAAATATAAAAGAACCCTTTAGGGACTTTTCAGCTAGAATGAAAATTGTAGCTTGCCCTGCCTCAGAATTTTCCACTCATTTTCTTTTTGTATAAAGCCTGAGCTTCATCAATAAAACTAAATGATAATAACACATTAGTCAAGACACTTCTCCACAAAACCTTTCCCATTAACACACTAAACTCCACTCCCATTGAATTAGAAGATTAAAAATAAACTAATTACCCTTACTTTAGCATCCTAAGTAACTGGTTCCAGCCACCTGGCTCACAGCTGCTATGGAAACTACTCAATTAATCAAAATAAGGTTGGGGGGTTTTTTCTGATTATTTAAAGGGAAAAGAAAGGAATGAAAACCCACACACACTTGGTAGGAACAACCATCCTTTCTGAAATATTCCAGACAGATTTCAATCAGTTCAAAATATTAACATATAAGTACTACTATTGCAAAGAAGTTAGCATTTATAATAAGATGGTGAGAAACTTCTCTTCTCTGGCCTCCTAGCACCATAGTGTGAATATCTGGTACAGAATTTTACCTTTTGTGTGAAAAGGTATTTGGTGAAAAGCAGAGTGAAGGAATGGCAGCTTCAGCTGTCTGTTGCTCCATTTCCATCACGTTGGTGAAGATGACTGTGTTCTTCATACCTAACAAACATCCCAACCTCTCTGTGAAAAGTTATGCACAAGAATATAGTTTCTTCATATATGGTACGTGTGGGGTGGAGGACAGGGTATGTGGAGAAACATGTCTTGCCCTCTCCTGTGACTTGTAAACACATTTTTAGGAGACTAGGATTAAAATGCTAATTTAATTTGGCCCAGCATTTTCAAGAGAGATTAAGGAAATTCAGCAGTAAACATCTCACAGGGACCTTGAAAAGCCAACTCTGAATTGCCTTTGATTGTACCAATTCAATGAGTTATTAAAAAAATGATCTGTCAAGCCTTATCCTTGGTTTTGATGAAGAGTAAGACTATAATAATGTAAAAAAACCCAAACCCCCAAAACATGAAATACACTAGAAATTGTAAAGCTAGTGTAGTCCAAATTTAGATCTCAACAATAAATCAAGTGGAAATGTTTTTAGCTGTGTCCTGCAGTCCTATGGATTAGATCCAATTTTTTTTTTTTTTTAAATAATTTAACCTGTGATGAGAGATGTTTTACAAAGTTGTGTGGTGACAGGACAGCGGGGAATGGCTTCAAACTGAAAGAAGTAAGTTTAGATTAGATATTATCAAAAAATTCTTCACTCTGGGGGTGGTGAAACAATGGGTCAGGTTCCCCAGGGAAGTTGTGGAGGCTCCATCCCTGGAAGTGTTCACTTCCACTGATGGATGGAGGTCTGAGCAACCTGTTCAGGTGGAAGGTGTCCCTGCCCACAGCAGGGGCGGTTGGAACTGGATGATCTTTAAGGTCCCTTCTGACCAAACCTTTCTATGATTCTATGATCTAAGTATGACATTATGGTATTTTTAACTTTGGCAAGTAGCACAAAGTATGGAAAAATGGCCTATCTCAGTTAACAACATAGCCCTACAGACATCTGCTTGGTAAACTGAGCTTATTAAAATAAACTGTTCTTTAATGCAGCCACAAATGGTACAAATTTTTGCAGGTACAAAATGCATATTCAGGGCCAAGAAATGAAAGATATGTCTACAGAACTTACAGAGAAGAGGCAGGTGAAACCATAAGTCTGACACAGATTGATTTCACCAAAATTTAACCATGTGAAAATGCAGTAGCTCTCTATAAAAACAAGGGAGAGAGATTTATCTTCAGGGACCCGTTCATGTATCTCTTTTACAAACCCGGCTCACAGCAGAATGAGTCACCTTTGAAAATACTTGTTAAACTTACCAATAGAAAAGAATCAAAACTTGCTAAATTATTTGTCTTTTGTTGGGGTGAGAATATGATTAGGGTGGGTTGGGTTCAGACTCAGAAGAAAATCCTGTCTTACAATGTTGTGGCTCTGTCCTTCCAGTTGTCTCCATATTTCAACATCTTCTTCTGAATGTTTTGTTCCTTTTTCACATTTTTGTAAAAAATTATCCTGAAAAGTTTAGAGCATCATTGTGAATTAACAACTAAATACAGATTCTCACATGAAACTAGGGCCAAAAAAGCTAGGATGATTCATAGCTTCCTAGGTCAAAAGCCAATGAATAAGAACGATATATAGAAGGTTCTGTTTGCTTCTGCGTAAACCACTTATGGAAGACGCATGAGAATATTGAGCATGGATTTGATTTTTAACATTTTCAGAAGAAAGCAGAGAGTACAATATAACAGAGAGTAAAAATATTCTGATTCAAAGACTAGAGGAAATGTCATTTAGCAAAAGACTCAGAGATCAATTTAACTTAGTAAAAAGACAGATTGAGCAGAAAGTTGGTAAGAGTGTGTAGCATGTTGTCATGAAGGAGACACCATGTACTAAAGGGACTAAGTTATACAATAGTTCCTTTTGTATTTTAGCTCAGCTGAATACAGATATGCAGCACAGACCTATCAGTGTAGAAATGCCGTAATGTACTAAATAAGATAATATATGACTACACTGATCTTGAGCGAAGTGGTATTATGTGTGCCTTACACATTGGTGGGAGGTTCTGGGAACAAAGAACAACCTGCTTCTGGTTTGGAAATAATAAGTAATATGGGTTAATTTGACTGGACATCAAAGCTGATTCCTTTGGATATCAGAAAAATTGAAACAAAAGCATCCAAATGGGAAAAAAGCAAATAGCCCATATCACATTGATGTATTCCTTTCAGTTTCAGAGAGCTGTTTGATCGAATTATGTAGCCAATAAATGTTAAGATGAGAAGTGTTCAGGAACATGCACAGAACAGTAGCAGATTTTCAAATATTTATGTTTTCTTCTTAGGAGGTTTTTTTCTCTTTCAAACTATCAAACAACATGAGTCTGCATTAAAGAGAGATTTTCATGCCAGTAAAAATGTTCAAATCTTTCAAACTAGAAACTTAGATGCATTTTCCTTTTAGATTATTTTTATAGTTTTCATAACTGTCATTCCACTGGGACTGGTATGTCAGCTGGCTGGAGGTGGGTAATGGTCCCAGAAGGATGTGTTTTGTTTTTTTTGAATAAATATGGACATACATTGGATGGAAAAGCATCCTGGGAGAAATTTGCTTCTCATTTTGTCAACATTGCATGCAACCAGGCATTATTATTTCTTATTTTTGTTACAGTGGGGTGTAAGTTAAGTGAGCCTGCCACTACTGTAGGCAGTAGGAGATTAGACAGAAAAATAAAGTCTCTCCAACAGGAAGCCTTTCATAAAACTCTGTAGTATGGGAAAGAAATTAACAGCTCAGGGAAGTGAAGTAACTTGCAGAAGGTCACACAACAGATCGGAATCATTGCTGCTGGGGCAGTCCAGGATGGCTGATTCCATTTGTATAAGGCTGTTAAACCAGTCTAAGGGAAGATGACTTTCTATCCCTATTGGGTATAAATAAAGATAATCTGTCCAGACTAGCAGGTGGCAGAAATCAATGAAACCCCACTGAAGTCAAGACATTCATGTATTTATACTACCTGTAAGCATAATTTGCTATAGGGTTTGTCATCAGAATTTGTGAATTGAGCTTAAGGAAACTGGACTTTAAAAAGACAACAATAGTCATAGTGCAATACTGGTATAATAATAATAAAAAAGAAACATTTTCTGAGAAAGCATAGAACAAATGGGAGATCTGATTTAAAATAAGCTGGGACTGATGGGATGAGCTCAAAGAGGTCCCCAGAGCCTCCATAGACCTTTTTTAACATTTTAATACTCACTTGAGTCTTCTCTCAGTGATTGCTCATCCCTTTTCCAAATACTGCTAAATCAACCCTGCCAGATGCCACTCATCCCATGGGAACAACAAACACTGAAAAATTACTGTCTTTGTTTCAGAAAATGCTGGATACCATCATAGAGCAAGTATCTTTTTTTTTTTTTAATTTTTTCAGACGCTTCTTGCACTGAAGTACCAACTCTCTGCTACATCATCAGCTCAAATTATAAACCCCTACACTTTGCTTTACTATCACTATTCTCTGTGGATTTCTAAGGCTCAAAGTATAAACTACAGGGCTGTAAAGCCAACAACCTGAGAGCCTCCAGTTGGCAAGTCTTCAGCAGGCAGTGCAACTTACCTTCTTCGTGCTAGTGGGAAGTTCTGTGACAGCTTTTTATGCAGGAAACCCTTTCCTGCTCCTTACTGCATGAGTCAGAGCTCTGAAACATAGCTGGGTTTAGCTGAGTGGTGTTTCACCTTTCCTTAAATGTTTCCTGATTCCTAACCTTACCTGAAAAAAAAAAAAAAAAAACGTAATTGTAAATTGTTTAAATATTGTTAAGTATTGTTTATGCTCTCACTAATCCAGCTTGATAATTTGCACTTTAGGTACATGTAGATGATCAGAGGTTGTGAAGAGGCTGTGATAATTCCCAACTCAAACTATACACAGCATATGATTTCTAGCTATTGGTCGAAAAACCCCAACAAACCAACCAACCAAACTGAGTTACAAAACCTGGTGCCTACTGGATGTGTTTGAATGCGGAATTGTTAGGATATACAAACACCTGCTCTATCTCCCTGCCCATATGGAACCAGTCCTTGCAAATCAATGAACCGAAACCACCAAGAGTCCCCAGGTTATTTGCTCTTGTGCTTGTTATAGCATGGAACTGCTGGTCTTCTAGTATTTTCCCTCTGAGATTTGTCCTGTGTAATTGATTTCACAGTCCAGGTTAATATGGCATAAGGTGATACCTGCAAATTGACTAGGCCTTGCATCATAATAATGCTGTACAAGTTGGTACAACACAACCAACAAAGGAGAGGAAAATGTCCTCGAGCAGAGCTTTGATGCCCAGGCTGCCTATCCCACATGCAAGGAGCTAAAAGGAAAATTCCCTGGCAATTCTGTTTCCAATCTATATTTTGGGAGGTAAAAACTTATGGTCTCCTGCCAACTCTGCCTAATTTGTAGTATCAGGCCCTGAGAGAAGATGACAGCTGCAGACGGTGTGGAAGGAAAGCCACCTTGCAACATATTTTGTCAAGTTTCAGTCTCTGGCATTGGCCCAGAGGCGGTATTGCTGGAGACATGATGAAGTGTGAAAAGTCCTGGCAGGCATTTTAGACAAATAAAAGATGGGAGGCAAGGGAAATTCAGGACCAAAAGAGATTAATATTTGTGAGGTTTATAGCAGAAGAGGGAAAGCAATAGGAAGTAAGAAAACCTCCACAGGGAATTTAGTGCGACAGCAACAGATTAAAAACAGGATGGACCTGAAGAGGAAGCTTATTTTTTCCAGCTGGACCTTCACCTGAGAGCAGAGATCAGGTTGTGAGCAGCAATCAGAGAAAAATAGAGGCAATAATAAGCGAATTTGCATCCCCCAAATGTGAAAAAGTTCAATGAGGCAGTGCATGTGTGTACAGAAGGGGAAAAATGATGGAAGAGTGCAGGATTTTCTAAGCTGGGAATGGTAAAGGCACCATGAAACTGTGCATTTACTATTGGTGGTAACTGTGCAATCTTACTTATTGTGTGTGTGGGTTGATGGTGTCCTAGCTGCATGTGGAGGTGGGAATTACTCTTCATTACTTCCCTTGGAAGTTCTGGTTTCCTTGGAAAGAGACACTTGAGGGTAGAGAGGAAGATCCAGAAGGAGCTATCTCTGGAGGATCAGGGATGATCTTAAGGACACGCTAGGTGACAGAATGCAGCTGGAGTCACTGCCTGACCCCACTGGTCAGACCTGATGGGTGGTGGGGTCTGTCTGATCTGCTGGAAATCTCCTGCATCCCCTTGGAAGTAGGACAAACCACATCATCCAGGGAAAAAACAAAACCATTTTGAAGAAATTAAAAAAAAAAAAAAAAAAAAGAAGAAACCCACAAAAAAGCCCCCAACAAAATGTGAAGTAAACCCTGAGAGAAGGGCCCACTGGCAGAATGTACTGTACAAACCACAAATTTCACAACAAAACAAAAAAGGTGCTCAAGTTTGCTGTTAAACGGTAAATTTCTGGATTTCATTCCTGTGAAAATTCTAGCAACTTCTGTCTGTCCAGTTTATTATATCAAAGGTGGAAGCTTTGGATGACTTTTGTTGCTCATGGACCATCACCTGTTTTGAGAGGAAATGCAGCGCTATTTTTGGCAATAATTTGCCATGACTACATATTGTCTAGTGAAATCAAAGACTTTTTTTTTTTTTTCTTCATTATATTCTTATCAGGAAAAGCATATCCATTTCCTAATTATGTAGCACATCACTGGTAGACCACAGAGTAGCTATTTTTAGCTGATGAGACAGAAGTAACCACTGGAGCACAATTCTCTCTAATGAAGTACAAATACAGTGCAGAAGAGGCATGTTATTGTTTTGGTTTGACTCTTGGCAAAATGCCAACCACTTCCCAATGTGACAGAGTTTCAGTTAAAAGAAG
>JAWWEU010000001.1:36569050-36626527 GCA_035583155.1 Acropternis orthonyx | reverse complement strand
ATGAAATACCTCACTGGTCACTTAAGTCAGCTGATACTTGTCCCTAACCACATGACCCACAGAAGTGGGGCCTAGCTGAAACTAAAACCTTAATCTGAGTTTTTTGGGATTTATCAAACCCATCACAAGGGAACCTACAGAAACCAAGCAACTTCACCCTGCTTCTGTCCTGGAGGACCAAGTAGACAGTACCAGGACTTGTCTCTGGCAAATGAGCAGGGAATGCAAACATAATTACATGTCAATAATTACAGGTCAAAAAGAGTTGGCTGGGTAGTCATCCCAGTCACAGAGCTGGTGTCCCAAAATCAGCAGCATAAATAAGGATGAGGCACAGGCAGCCCTTTGATGGGAGGAAAGGGAGAGAGAGGTAGGCATCCATGGTGTTTGGTAACTCTTCTGACACTTCCTGTTGACTTCTAGTTTGATGAATCCACACCTTTTGTTTCCTCTTAAAAAACCTCTTCATTCTGATTTCCTTCTTCTCATGAATCATCTCTATTTGTGTCTGTTATCAATGATACTTTTAAGTCTCTGATTTTCTCATGCAAGTATTCTGTCTCCACTTTGTCTATGTGCTACTGACAGAGAGGTGTGGTCTCCAACCAGGGGTGAAGGTTAGAGAGGACAGACTTTTAGATGGGAAATGATATTCCAGACCCTGACTCAGAAATATAATACTGGTTTTTCTCTTATTTCTCCTCCAGCAGAATTTGCAAGGAATCTGAGCTAATAAGCCTGGCTAGAGCAACCTCATTCCACCCAGAAAAATGGGGACTTTTCAGGAGCACTGTGGAAAGACTTAAGCTCTTTTTCTGACCCTGTATAATCTCAGCGATACCTTCCTCAAAGTTTGGAGAAGGTTTTCTTTTGGACTTTCTCTAAACTTGCACTGCATCTGTAACTTGTTGCTGTGGGTTTGAGCAAATAGTGGGATGCATTTTTACACAGAGGTGGAAGATTTATCATGCCTCCAGGTATCCTGAATAGTTATAAAGTCTCTTTCAATACATTTTCCCTGGTATTTTAATTGTAGTGTTTTGGAATTCATTTCAGTTTCAAGTGCCACTGGCATGAAAAAGCCCTTTATTGCTAGGATGTTGTTGAAGAAGGATAAAGATGAGAACTCTTCACTTCTGCCAAGAAAGCTTGCTGAAGGGATAAATGTCTTGAGAATCAAAAGGTGTAACCCTCTCTTTATTTCAGGCTTCAAAAAAGAAATTAATGTTAATTTAAGATGGGTAAGTTTACAAAATAGACTAAGTGTACAGAAGAAAAATTGAAGCAATGCATTCTGATAATATACATTTTCAGGACTGCATTATACCATGCATAAGTGGTGTGCTAAGTACATCCATCAAGTACATCCATCTATTGTAATATTACCTTATTGCTATTCTTGACTTTTCCCCCATCGTAGATTCCCCTGTTCTACGTATGCATCCAGTGCTTCCATATATGTAAGAAAAAATGAGAAGGTTTTTTTTTTTTTTTTCAGACTTTTGTTGGACATGTGCATAGGTACACTGAAATCATAAAATGGGGTAGACTGTCATGTTGCCTTTTGTGTGCTTTTCTTTGATTTAATGGCTTTTCAAGATTAAATATCATTGAACTAAAAATAAGTACTATAGGCACCTGAACACCCATTTGAGAATGTGAGATGTCGTTATAGGATGTGCATTTTTCTTCCTGGCTGTCTTTTTATTCCTTTTTCACAGACTCTTCTGGTAATACTAACTTAAGTAGCTCACAAGGGTGTTGTGCAGATTAATTAAGTGCTAAGTGTTATTAAGTGGACTGCAATCCTAATAAAGTTTGAGTTGAACTTTTGAACCTATGATGTTCATGTGGGTGCTAAATAAGTTAAACGAGCTTACACAATATTTCAGCATCCAGATGAAACAACCACGGTGAATTTAGGTATGTAAATGTAATTACTTGGCTTGGAATTTGGCCAGAACACCATAGACAGAGTACTAACCATTCTCTTATAAAAGCAACTGAAGTATTTTAACTACTACAGTAGCATACTTAAGAAGGATTTTTAAATCACAGGTATTGAATTAAAAATTACTGTTTGAATATTTTTCAGGTTTTTGAAAATCAATCTCAAAATAAACCCAGAAATATTCTGAGTAGAAGCCATGTGATTTTTCTTTTCCCAGGAATATTTTGATCAATCATAAAAATGGGGAAGAAATTGGGTTTTAGTTGAGATTTTTTTTAATCCTGAAAGAAAATCATATCAAGCTATGTATTTTATTACATAAATAAATAAAAAAAGTAAAGGCAGCTTCACAACAGAAGTTAACCTATTTTAAATAAATTTCACTGAATAGAGAATGCCATGTCCATGAGGATGTTTCAGTGTGTGAGTGTTTTGTCCATGGGTGTCACCTTTGACCCATAACTACAAAAGAAAGTAGAGGTTCATTCACCTCATTCATGTTGTCATATCAAAGTTATCTAAGTCTTAGTGTGAATAATAAATTCCTTCTGTGTTCAAGAGAGAGAGACATGGCTGGTATGTTTTAGGTGCAGATCTATAATGGGTTGAATCTCTTAGAGATGTCTACCTCTACCAATTTTAGAGAACATTACTAGAGCGTCAAGCTTTCAGATGACTAAAGGCAGGTGAAGTGAGCTTCTCCTTAGAATGCTTATACCGCACATTTAAGCTTCTCACTTGGATGTGCTCAATTAGGTAAAATGAATCTGTGCTTTTGTGTGTATGCCAGGGAAAGGTGCTAGCACAGGCAAAATGCATTCCAGTACTTGAAGGAGCATGAACTTCGGGGATGTAAAACATGATAGTTACTGTGACATGAACACACCTTGGACAAAAGTATTCTTTGCCGTGGAAGAACAGAGTCAGAGTCTGCTGTTGAACTTAGGAGATTTCAATTGTAATTCCCAGATTTGTGGATTTTTATTTTTTTTTTATTTCCCTCATCTCTATGCATTGTAATGTTGTCAATGTTTTCAAATGACTTTATATGGAGGCTTCATTTTTATGTCTATCTATACAGGTTCTTTTGTAACATGTAAAATGCTAGGTTTCACATCTCATTTTATTAACTTCTATAATCTGAACCCTAGCAATGGCAGAGTCAAGCCACCAGAAGGTTATGGTCTTCTGGGTGGAGAAGCCATGAGCTCTGTATATAATTTATTAGATCATCTGTTGTATGATACTATTAAGAACCTGAGCCTTTCAATAAGGTTTATAGGTCTAAAAGGCTGCTGAGGACTTTGCACATGGTTATTGTAAAACCTGATCTAAATATTCCTTCTCCTGTGTATAAGCACACAGATCTTTGCTAAGGAAAACAAACAGTGACCATCGTTAGCATTTATTATCAGCTACACTGAATGTAGAACACTTTTAAATATGAGATGGACTAGCCATTTGGCATTCATCTCAAAGGCCTTCTTCCAAAACATGCAATAAAAACCAAAAGGGTAATAGCCTTCTTGTTCTCATGCGCAAATCATTGCCCTAAATTGTAATTTTAAAGACAAAGCATGGATCACCCTCTTGAAATACTATTACATAACAGTGTAGAGTTGAAACTGTACAGTGTGCAGATAACTGTTGTTTTTTAATTAAAAAAAGAGATTTGCACTGATACAAAAACTTAGTTGGCATTAATCACTATGTGAATTCAAGGTATGTAGCCTCATCCAGGTTTTTAAATAATTTTCTCACTGTCCTGTGAAATAGAAGCAATTTATGGCACTTTATATAAGCAATTATAATTCTTTCCACTTTGCTAAGTGTATGGTCCTCAGAAGACATTGCAAACACTGAATTTTACAGTATTTCAGGAAACTTTTGCGTCATTTTATTAAACAAGAAATGAAAAAGAATAGAATTAAGTGAGCAAAAGTGAAAAAGAATTTTTTTGTAACTGAGGTAAAAATTGGTAACCAATTTTTGCTATTCTGGGATTCTGTTCAGTCTACTATTCTTTGGTTTGAAATCACTCAGATAAAGAAAAGGATTTATTAACTACTTCCTTTTCTCTTTGTGGGTCTCAAGGAGAGAGTGAGACTCCATTGAAAATACTTGATACTAAGCAGATAAAAATCAAACAGTTTCAAATGCTATTTATATTTTGAATTTAAAGGCATTTTTAGTCCTAGAATAAACTCCAGTAAGGTCAAAAGGAGAAAGGACTTGTGGTAAGCAAGAATTTTTTTATTAAAAATCCGAGTCTTCATAAATTGTAATTACAAGTGAGAAAATTAGGGATATTTGAGCAGGGATACTGGTAAAACTAACCTAGCAATCAGACTGTCATCTGGGAATGTTCACTTTCCTCTATATTTGCGATAATTCATACATGTAACCTCTCCTTAACAAGCTGAAATTAAGCCTCTGCTGAAGCTCAGTTCAAAAAAACCTTTGATTTTTGCACATCTTTCCACTGTAGGTACAAGAAACAGCCTCCAATGGGCTGTGCCTCTGAGCTGCCAAACTTATTCAGTACATAACAAGAACAAGAAACAAGATTGATGGTCTATAAACCTTGCTGAATACTGGCAATTGTTTTAAGGACTTACTGAAATAAGTTTCATGTGATCCATTCCCTTTAATAGGAACTCTTCTCCATTGCTATGAAGAATCCTGTTTTGAATCCACTGGCTCTTCTGAATTGTTTTCAATGACTTTCACAGTTTAATACTTCTAGAGCAGAAAATATGCTTCCATTTTCTCCCCTCTTTTAACCTGCTTCCCGATTATCTGATGCAGTGAGTGCTGTTTCTTTATTCTTCATTACTTTTGAGCACTATATCATGGTGCAGATGTTGTCTCTTATCCAGAGATTTATACACTGTTTATAAAAGTAATTTCCAGACTCCTCTAATTCCAGGGAAACCTGAAGTTTTTCAAAATTTAAATTTCAATTTTGCTGAAAATGTTAGTTGTGATTCAAGAAAAGCAAAATGATGTCTCTGTAGCTTTCAACTGGGAAGCCTATTGTCATATTCACTTCTGCTTCTAGGAAGAAAGTAATATTTATCTGAATCTGTCAAAGAAAGCAGAGGAAGTAAAACAGAGCTGCTGCAAAGAGAGCACAGCTCCCCCAGTGCCCTAGCCCTGAAGCCCAGCGGGAGGGGAAATTGTCAAACTGACCTTCTGGCAGAAACTCAGTTTCTGCTGGAAATGGAATTTGACAGAGCTCTTCCACTGGTGGTTGTCAGCTGACAGCTACCGCTGAACCAGGTTTTCCCCTCTCCCCTTGAGATACCTGCACAAGGTATTTTGCACTTGTGATTTTTCCTTACAATATTGAGCTTTCCCTTTTCCTTATCCTTTTCCTTTTTCTCCTTCATGAGCTTCTGCATTTTTTCCTCTCAGCTGTAAGGCTTGGTAAGGCCTGTAAGCTCTGGAGATGTCTTAGTGCAGAATTTCTGTCAATTTTATTTTAGCTCATCATTTGTCATGTTCAATTTTAAAGTGCCAAATGATGGGGATTTATTTAATGGCATTTCTTTTCACAGAGTGACTTTGGTGGTTTTCATTCAACATCACTTTCATCATTCCCTGCTAATTAAGAACTTTTGAGAAGAATATAAAAATTAAACTTTCATTGGTATATTTCTTTCTGAACCTCACTGCCTTCTCATAAAATGTGATTCTTCTCTGAAACTGAGTGTACAAAATAACATATGAGATCCACTTTTATTTTTCTTCTAGATGTCTAGCTATCTTAAAACCGTATCAGTCTATGACAATAGAGTCAATGACAAATTCCTGAACTTTTAAAATTGTTCCTGCAAAATTTAACAACTGTCATTATACCAGTTAATTACCTGAGTCTTGCTGCGTATTTTCTTATCATGATCTAATGTCTTACATAATTTAGTATGCTAATTTTTCTGGTTATTTATCTCAAAGATTATAGACTTTGAAGACTTCATCTCTCATTGATTGTTAGAAGAAAAAGGAGTGAGCTAAAAAAGGCCCAAAGCCACGGCTAGAATATTAGGTACACCTATGCAAAACCACTGAGTCTGGTTGTCAGTCCCAATCTTTCTTCCATTAGATCAAGATGATTTGGTACAGAAGTGAAGGCTGCACTAGGTGAGTTAAAATCATTAAGAAATGCCTTATTTGGGTCTTAGTGTGAGTTAAGGTGAGGTCAGTTCTAGGGGCAAGTGTAAGGAAAAGCACCAAAAGTTTATATCCCGTACAGTATGAGCCTTAAGGCATTCAACAGACTTGCTTATTCTTCCTAAGGAGGATACCAAAGCAAGGAACTTTTATGTTAGAAAAGCAGTTGCACATATTTTTGTCTTTTTGCAACACCAGAAGGGGCCTGTAATAGCTATTCAAGAGGGTTTATTGTGTTCAAATTAAAACTGAAGCAACATCCTTGTAAAAACGGCTATGAGCTTGCAAGCTGAACAGGGTTGAGGGGGTCAGTCATCCACTTGCTGGCTTCTGAAGTCAGCAGAAGAGTCTCAACGTCCTTGCAGAGGATAAGACATCGCCATATTTGCACATTTACCTTCTCAAAAGATTATTGTTCTCTGATAAGTTACTATTGAAAATAAAATTTCATTAACACAGGCTAATGCCTACATTAAAAATCTGGCCAAAATTCAAGATTCCGATCCTGAGGATTTTAGCTGTACAATATGATAACATTTTGCTGATTTTTATTTTTGTTAGAACATTTTCACTGGCAAGAAGTTCTTCCAGTGTTATTTTCTTAATTATAACAGGTCCTGCTCACATACTGTCTACTCAAAGAATGCTCTTCTCCTGAGATCTTCCATTGGCCAGCATTTTCAATAGGAAATTATAACTTGCCTCCAGGATCTGTGCTGTTATTGAATTATTAGATATAATAGCATCACTAATGAAAGCCCATGCTGAATGCTGTGTTGTGTGAGGTTTATGTTATGGTTTGATTTGAAAAGTTACCAAATATTTGTGAGAAGGTTGCAAGCTATACAGCATCACATGGGAAAATATTCTTGTTTGGATCTAAGTGTGTTTTTGATTATATGAATTCTGAGTTCTGGACCATTTTCCACACCATCTGCAGCCAATCTGCATAGCCTGGGAAATTCAATCAGACATCTTGCCCATCTGTAAAACCAGAACTGCTCTGTTACTTTTTCACCCTAATTAATGGCATTTATTTCATTTGTTTCTTTGTTTACTGATAGCCCTGTACTCTAAGTCTCATTAAGATGAGTACAGAGTCGTTTCAGCACCTGATTAAAATGCTTCTAGAAGTATTATGTAAGTTATATATATATATATAAAGAAATTATTTGGTAAATTAAATATGTCAAATTGTGTGGACATGGCAGATATGGGAATGTATATGTTTTGTAGTTCCAGCCTTAATAAGTAACAGTTTCCAAAATATCTTTTTAATTTGCTGCAAATTGGTATTGCATAGTTCTATGAAATTAGATAATGTTGATCAAAACAGGTGCATTAAAATCAGTGTTAGAGAAAAACAGGATAGGGAATGGTAGAAGGCTAGAGAACCACTGCCAGATTTGAAAGGATTAAAAAGAAATATTAAGAGTTGGGGCTTATGGTGCTGTTTCGTATCAACTGAAAATTAAAAAAAAACAATGCTATTCAATCTGTTTGTCAGAGATAATCGATATTTTCTAGGCTACACATTTTTATTAAGAAGATGCAGAAAGAGGAAAAGTGAGAGGAAGGACTTCAGACATTGCTACTGTCACATCACAAAACTGCTTTGAGAGACACGAGCTTGCTCAAAAGCAGTGTTTGTTTTCTGATCTGCTGCATAAACAGAATCAAATCCCAGCTGCTGCTAGGCTAATAGAAGCTATGCTAATCAAATAACAGAAAATGTTAAACGAAGCCCCCAAAACACGTGCTTTGTCCTTTGTTTTGAGTTGCATCTATAAACAGCTTGCCAGGTACAGTTTCCATTTCTAATGAAAACTTGGTTACTCTCTTCATTGTTCCATGCTTAGACTGAAGAAAATGCTGGTTGAGATCTTTTGTAGGACTACTAAATTGATAAATTTGTAAAACTAGAGGAGAATTCCTTCAGCCATTTCAGAATCATAAAATCCCAGCCACACACACACACACACACACACACACACACACACACACACACACCCTCTCTAGCCATGATGATCTTGAAAGGTTGTGTTTGAGGGGATACAGCCTCTGGAGACAGCAGGTCAGGTGTGGGCAGCTGATTTTTAAGGAGTGTTTTATGCAGGGATTTCATTATACCGACATAAAGCCAGGAAAAATGGTTTCCTAGGTCAGGCACCTGACCCGGAGTTACAGGACATGATTATTTTTGTGCTCTTTCAGATAAAGCCCCTGCTTAAGCATCTGAAGCTTTGCAAAGAGCCCTTGGGGACCAGCAGCAGGCAAATGCTGCCTGTGACACAAGAACAGCACCTTCTTGCTGTGACTTTGTCTACTCCACCTCAGCCAGACAAAAAATTGGGATATTAAATATGAGAGGTTGCATTTAATTTCTCAGAACATGTGCATACACCCACTCTTGCTTTACAGGCTCATTTCTTAACTGAGCCCCATATTGCACCTTCTGCAGAGCAAAGACTTTAAATCAGAAGATGAATGGGTCTAATACAGATTTTCAGTGAATTCAAAAAAATTAATACTGTTTTAATGAGCTCTTTTTTGGACTCTCAGCTCCTTAGGGCAGTTATTCTCCCTTATGAATGTCTAGAAATTGCTGAGCACTTTGTGGTCACTACCATCAACAACTAATGAACAAAAATGATAGTGATTATATCAGAAGAACCAGAACTCTGAAAAGCTTTAATCACAACAATGTAACAGATTAATTAGAATGTCCAAAAAGCAGAAACAATGCATCTGATTTTGAGATGTCTGAGTGGGAATTTTTATAAGTGTACAAGGAATTTTAATAACATGGAAAATCAATTATATTTATAAGAGGTATAATAATCATAAATACATAGTGAATGTTAATGCCAACTCTGATATAATGCCTTGTGTCAGTAGATCTCAAAGCATTTTATAAAGGAAGTATTCATTAACATCTTAATGAATACCAAATTAGTTTTGCTAATTTACATTATGTGCAGTGCTATATCATCAGGGTAGCAAAGCAGGCAGATAGCTGTGTGTGCAGGTGAGTCAGTAATGTAACTTATTTATTGTGGTGTAGGAAGGGAATGAAGGGAGCTGAAGTGTTTTGCAAGCCTAACAAATAAAGAAAAAGATGTAAAAAGTAAAATACTCTGGTTTGATCTGGATATATTAAACTGCAGTGCAAAAAAAGGAAAAAAAAAGAAAAAAAAGGATCAGTTGGACTTTGCCCAGTTTTAAATTGCCTATAACATACTTCTAAAAGTTATGAGGTTGTATATGATTAAGCCATGGACTTCACACATGTGCAATGGAATATTCTGCCCTGTTTTCAGTAGTTTAATCACCTGGGGGCTGTGGAGTCCTGGTAAATCCATTTGCAAGACATCACGGAAGCAGAATTGGAGAAAAACATTGAGACTGGCAATCCAGAGGGACTGCTTATTTTCTGTTTCCTGAAATGTACTTAGATATTTTTCACCTTGACCTAAGATTTCCTATGTTTACCCACAGAGCTATGGTGTATGTCTATAGAACATATACTGGAGAAACTTCCTCTGAAACACTATAATCATAGAAACAAGCTCTGTCACAGATATGCCTTAGAGAGCTGCCTTGTATTCCGGTCACATGCTTTCCAAAAGAACATTTTTATGCTGGGAAATTCTATGTTACTTCAACAGTATGGGGACAACTTTTAATTTGTGAATAGAGTTTACCTGCTATTCTTTTTCAAAAGCCTTTTCAGTTTTGAAATGTTGTTGGGTGGTTTTTTTTCCTTTATCTCAGTCTGGTTTTATTATTGTTCATTTAACTGAGAAACTCATAACGTTGAAAGTGAAGCAAAAAAAAAAAAAAAAAAAGATTCTGTTCTAACTATGTATTCCAGTAGGTTAAAAATAACATCTTGTCTTTTAAAATCACCTTTTGAAGAGTATTATAGATTTATCCTTACTTTTTTTTTTTCCTTTGCTTGTTGTTTCACCAGTCTGGAAGAAAATTGTATAGGAGACTTTTGGAATTTTCCATGAAGTTCAAGTTCCACCTTATTAGCTCCCTGGTATAGGCTTCTGAGTGAGAAATTTAGAGTAAATGTATTCAGACAATTAAACTTCATTTTATTATCCCTAATTGCACAACACGGAGGGATTTAATTTTAACATGAGTTCCTTTGGTGCTAGCAATTGCTTGACCTGTTGTTTGACCCATGCTTTTATTGAACAGATCCTTGCTTAGGACTTTTTTATAAATTGTTCATCTGAGCTTTTCATAACATGCTTTCTGCTTGACTGTGTACAGGTACCAGATTTAAAACCATCCCCATCCTAAGCTGAGTTTTCTTCGTGACACCTGCTGTAAAAATGCCATGGAGCATCTCTTTCCAAGTCCCTTTGCTTGAAGAAATTGGCAGCTGTAACTCATAACCTCTTCATACAACCTGCAGGAATCACTGAATGCATTTTAGGGATACATGAGGACTGTGACCTTAAGAATATATTATAAATTAATTTAATAGGTAATATTTATGGACCCTAGCTTGTAATCACAGTGTGGTTTTTCACTCAGTATCTATATGTTTTACTCTCTTTTGCCATATACTGTTATGAATATACCTATAGAAATTATGATCAGAATAATGTCTTTTTGCATATGTTTTTGACCACACTGTATCTGGAGGTCTCCAGGAGGCCTTCGGCATCTCTGTCTGGTACAATGTTGTATCTACTTGCTAAACACAGATGGAGGAGAGCAAATAGTTTCTACTGAACAAATTTATGTAAAGGCTGAGGAAACTAGAGATTCAAAAGCATTCAGATAGTAACAAGCATTTCACGAAAGATTAGAGAAATTCTTCAGACATTTATTACAAAGAATCCTCCAGATGCTCACTACAATATATCAGCATCCTCTGTTAACTCAAGCCAAATCTCTTTTATCAAAATCTTGCCTTGGCTAACTCTTAGGAAACTAAAGGCAAGTAAATGGGGTGAAATCTGTAAGTCAAACAGTGATGTGTGATTTTCCATATTGTTTAAATGCTTGAGCTTTTGGGGTGCAGTTTTGTCTGTGCCCCCTACCACTGTACCAGATTATGTTTGGACAGGCAGTAATCTTACCAGATAGAGTTTTTCCAAACCTAAATCCGTCTGGATGGACATCAGCTGTGCATGCTGCTTGCTCTCACAGTGTAAGTGCTCAGGCCCTAGCCTGCTTTAGACACTACAGACACAGCCAGGAAGACCACGTGTCGGGTGAGGAGGCTCACGTGCAGTGTAATGAGACTTTTTTAGACATCCTTTTAGAGGCTCTGTGCCTTAACTCCCAATTCTGCAGGAAGAAAAATCTTCTGAGATTCAAAAGGTCATTTGGAGGTGGGAAAGAATCTACTGTGGGATGGGACATGTGCGAAGAAGTGCCATAGACAGCCTGATGTAGGTTGTTTGGCTTATTCTCATTTTTCCTGAATGATTTTAAATGAGCCAGAATTGGTTTCTCCCAGGGCTTTCAGGAGCCAGAAGTGTCCTGGAGATTTTCTCCTTGAAGCAGTTTTGTGTCTGGTCAGGCCAGTGCCCCTGCTGTATGCAGGCTAATGTCATACATATGGCTAACAACTGACATTCTCAATGTCTATTTCTTTGCAAGGGTATGGATCCAGAGTGGTGCTGGGTGGTTCCTGATGGGGAAAGAGCATACTCTGAGCAGTCAGTGAGAGGTGAAAGACCTCAGCATCTCTAAGGCTGGACCCAGCATGGTGCAGAAAAAAAGAAGTGTTTCCTACTAACATGTACCTAATTGTATTGAATTGTAGTACTATTTCTACAGTGAGATAAGTTAATGAACCTCAGCTGATTATGTCCTCGTTTACTTAATAGTTCACATTATTATTTAAATGTGAAGCAGTAAGTATGCCAGCCTATAATTGCTTTTACTATTTCTCTTTTTTATTGTAGTGCATCTGTAGTATATGGTTTAATTATGTTTTACTCTGTACTCTACATGTAAATGAAGAAAATAGTCTCTGTTTTGTCTTACAGGCAACAATGATGTTAGGGAAGGATTAGATGCCAGAAGGGTGCGGTCCAGGAGTGCAGATTGGGGCCGTGTAGCAGGCAGTCTGTGAGCAACCTTGACCAAGCCATGTGGGCTGCATTTTCCAAAGCAGAACACCAGAGATCAGTGCACTGAGCAGCCTTCTGTCTTGGTTTTCTTTGTGTGAAGGGCTTGTCTCTGCTGCCGATGAAAACAGAGCAGCATGCTGTGAAACAGAGATACAACTGTGAAATGGCTATAGATTTAGAAGTTAATGGGTAGTTTTTCAGTCCTGCTGGGTGCCCAGAGCTCCTGTTCTCTTCAGGGTAGTAGAAGCTGTAGAAAATCAGGACACCACTTGGGTTATCTAAATAAAGATTTAGTTTCCTAGCTGCTATGAGCCTCTGTTCTGGCATACCCATAAAAAGGATAAGAGTCCTTTGGCAAAATACTGCTGCTTAGAAATGTCACAGTTGTTTCTTTACCACGAATCCCATCCACCTGGAAACTATTTGAGAAGAGCATGGAAACCTGCATGCCATCAAAGTACAGGCCTCTGACACTAACCCTGGAGTAACATGCTCAGCACAAACGCCTCAGATAATTTCTGGCTCTAGAGCTTCCAGGTAGTAGCTTTCCATATGTGTTCTAGTTTGTTAGTTTGGTTCCAGTGCTGTCCTATCCTTGCCTAATTAGTGGTTTTACCCCGCAGGCAAGTCTCTGAAGCTAACAGATTTTTACCTAGCAGTGTAAGCAGAAGAGAAATTGAGGATCATACTCATAATCCTGTGACTGGCCTAAGGCAGAATGAGTGCCTGGCAGCAGGAGGGAAGGAGGACATAGAGATATGCAGAACAGATGGAGAATGAAGCCCTCTGGGACCACCAGTGAAAAATACCCTAGGCTTTCCATCAGTAGCTTTTCTACAGGGTTTTAGGTGATTAAATTCCAGAGATGCTCTGAGATTTGGCTGAAACAGTCTTACAAAATTGCCCTGTATTGTTAAATGTGAGGAAAAATGGTCAGCATTGATTTTATTTTGCAGTTGATATACTGTATGACACATAATCAGTGGTTGTGTTGTAATGTGCATATGCAAGTGGGGAAAATAAAAGCAGAGAGAATATTTGGCCTTAATTAGTACTCTTTAAATGCTAGGTGCTCACATATACAGCCATACCAGAGCAGTGGCGTACGTGATGATTAGTGCCATTATCTAACAGAGTATATTTCTCCTCCTGGAGACGAAATCTATCTAATGAGTGTAAAATGGTATAAACATGACATGTGTAAGAAGGCAATCTGCATTTTAGTTGTTTTAGAGCATTCGCAACATGGAGGAGCTGATTAATTTTAGATTGACTTTTTCATTCCCTGATACAAGAATTGCAACACTTATTTTTAAAAGGGACATAAACAAAAACAGAAGCCAATATGATGCTGATTTTTTTGCCTTTCTCTTGATCTAACCAGATACCCACTTTGCCCTCAGTGAATATTATTTTCATTTATTTTGGCCTGGTAAGTTGTCCAGTTCAAAGCTAATTGTTTAACCTATAGAGAGGACAGTGCCAAAATCTGAAACACTTGTTTCACTTTATCACCAGGATTCTTGCACTAGAAGTGTGGCTTCTCGCTGAAAGTGCCATCTCCTGCTCCTCTGTCTCAGTGACCAGTGTTATCAGATCATTTCTCCTCTACCAAATGTATCTGATTGCACAAACAGAATTTCAGTGGACACCAACAGCTAATGCCAAAATCCTGGCTCAATTGTGAATGGATTTTATGGAGTCTGACAAGAGGACTCACACTGTCTTAGTGTTAGAGCTGGCAATAGGCATTTTTCTCTATTTTAAAAGAGAGCAGTAAATTCAAACCTGGCAGGAACTGCTGCCAATCCTACATGCTGCACAAAGTGGATTGTTTTCAGCTAAGAGTTTTTTTGAAGGAGGAAAATAAGAAGTGTACTCAAATGCTTATGAGGAGGGAGAGGAAGAAGGAGGGGAAAATACTCAAGATCAAGATTACAAGGCATTACTGTTAATCAGGACAGAGATCAGTGTTCTATGCTGAAGTACAAGAGAGGTCTCTACTTTGTAGGGTCACAGCAAAATATAAAGATGTATTAGGCTTCTGATTTTGAGTAGCCCCCATTTTTGACCTCTGCAACTGGAATAACCTGATGCATACAATGTTTTTAAGGCTGGTTTTACAGCTTTGGAGGAAATATCTATTTGGACTTGTAAAAATGGAACTTGAGAGATGAGGAGAGATGCTTTTTCAGGAACTTGACTGATATTCTTAAAAGTTAAAGGCACCTGATGAAATATAACAAAAAAAAGGAAATGTCTTTCCACCCCTATTTCCATTTTGGCACAGTTATGTAGTCTGGATATAATAGAAGTGCCTGAGAAAAGGTGCCCTTTGATTGTTACTTCAGGGTTTTAAAGTGACAAGCCATAAAGGGTGAAGGCTGACTCTTTGATCTTAAAGAGCTTGAAAAGAGGGAGATTTACTCTGTTCAAATTATTTCAGGTAATTGTAAGAAATCCGAATTTAGTCTTGGCTGCAGGGCTTTACATAAGTGATTCACATTTGAAAAGTTTCTGAATAAACATTTATTGAAATTTCAGGAGCCTCTTTACTGTTTTAGACACTTTGAATAAACTTTGGTTAACCCACTCAGGCTGAGGCCCATTTTGCAAGAGGCATCAGCCTATGGGAGAAACGATGACAGAGGCAAGAAGGATGAAGAGAAGGGCTGTGGTGATGCTGTGTGCTAGTGCTAACCATATCTGCAAAAGGCACTGCCCTTCCTTTTGCACCTAGGGAGTGGACCAGTCAAGGAGCATTGTTAAATGAGCTAGTGTCAGCAGGAAGCAAGAGCTTGGCAGTGTTGGAGAGCATTGTCCTACTGAGATTTTTAGAGCTACAAAATGCCTCAATGCCCACCTTACAGAGAGAGATGTCTGTGGTGCTGGTGTTCAGTACTGAATGTCATGCTCAGAGCCTGTCTGCAGCTCTGCAGTGCTGGGATCACATATGGATTCAGCGCTCCAACAACCTGGCTTTAAACTGAGAGTAGATTTAGACTAGATATTAGGGAGAAATTCTTCACTGTGATGGTGGTGAGGTACAGGAAAAGGTTGCCCAGTGAAGTTGTGGATGCCCCATCCTCAGAAGTGTTCAAGGCCAGGCTGGATGGGGCTTTGAGCAACCTGGTCTAGTGGTAGGTTCCCTGCCCATGGCAGGAGTATTGGAACTAGATGGTCTTTATGCTCCCTTTTAGCCAAAATTGTTCTAGGTTTCTATGATATCTGCTGAACACAATGTCTTTGAGTCTCAGGAGGCTTCATGAGGCAGAATCAGAGGGATACCCATTGACAAACTGTACCTCAGTCATAACTCAGTTACAGAGATGACTTTGAAAGATTGTTTGCTGTGCAAGACAGATATCTGTGCTTCATCAGCAGAGTCATTTCTGGACCTGTTGAAGATAATGACTAGACTGGTATAAAGAGGCATTTATGAACACTTAACGCTCTTATTAGACTGAACATACAAAGCCACAGAAGTGCAGGAAAACTTGTTGGTGTTGAAAAACTTTGCTTTGGCACATCTAACTTCCAGTGTGGTCTCCAGCTCCACATAAGGCACTAAGGGTCCTATTTACAATGTACTAGGAAACTCAGTGTCTGTCTGGAAGACTTAAAATTATGTTGACTTAAAATTAGACATGCACCAAGTCTTATCCACCTGGAAAAAGAGACATTGAAGAATAGTTTTGTTAAAGCTCTAAAAAAGCAGGAATTGTATGAAAAAGATAAATAGAATGCCTGATTTTTTTTCTTTTTCAGTATGAGATTTAGTAAACCTCAGATGGAAAGCTACAGAAGAAAGTAGCAAATGAAGCTGGCTCTTTTGTGGAACTTCTTGTCCCAGGATATCATAGATGCTGCAAGATTCAATGAGTTCAAAATGGGATTGAACAACTAACTGAAGGCCAAGGAAAACAAAGGCACCTGTTATTGGAAAGTCTGAGATGAAAATCAGTGGAGACTGGGATGCTATTTTTTAGGGGGGCATTGCCCTGATGGTTTTGTTTTTAAACTATTGTCTTGGTATCCATTTCCGGCTACTGTTCCAGACAGAATGGACTTTTGCTCTTTCTTGACCACTTCTGGCTCCCATCAGTGGTTTCTGATCCAGTATCTGATATACTGCTTGTTGGACTGTGGAATGGTGTTATCTTGTCAGGGTGTGTGGGGAGGCTCCACTGACACACCACAGCCAAACCAAGCAGCTGCATCTGATATGTTGGATTCTGTACTTGGAGAATGGTCATACTGGTGAGATGAAAACGTGTGAAGGACCTCAGGCAACATCAGGCTCCTCTGTGACACAGCAGAGAATCTCTGAAGTGGCTGTAGGATACAACAGGCTGTACATCATCTCTTGTGTAAAAACTTCACCCTCATTAGTGCCTTTTTATTCTTGAGAACTGTAACAAGGTCTAATTTCATTCTTGAACAACTTTATTTTTAGAGTATTATATTTATTTATTTATCTATTTATTTATGGATTTTGCAAAGATTTTAGTCTTCTTAAGTTTTCTAGAGATACCAAGCACTTCAAAATCAGATGAAGCACACACCAGGGACTCCCAGCACAGCAGTTACTTCAATTCAGTTCTACACTTGAAGATAATTAAAATATCTGCTGACTGGGAAATTGAGTTTGGTTGTAAGGTTTACAAAGAAAAGAAGCTTGTTTAGTGCCTGGGAAAGAGTTTCCAAACTTTCTCTACTGAGTTCAAGGAAAAATAATAAATAAATTTTCTTCAGTCTGCCCTTACAACAGATCGGTATAGAGAGGGTGGATGTTTTTAATATGACTTTGGTCTTTATGTACAAAAATATTTTTGCTATAAAAATTTGAAAGTAAACAGACTGGATCTGATCTTATATTTTCTTGGGATGTTCAGAGAAGGGTGGATTAGCAGAGGTAAAGTGTGGACATGGCTAAAGGTAGAAAATATGGAGAGAAAAATTGATTCTAGTATTCATCTATACCTGCTTTCCTAGTTTCCTAGTCTGATGCAATTCAAAGTAGAAGTGTTCAATCTGAATCACTACTCATATAGACCCAGGAAAGCACTGAAGCATTTTAAATGAAGCCAAGCATTTAGAGGATACTCAAAGTCAATTACATGGTCTCAATTTAAGGGGCAGTAATTTACTAAGATAGCATTAACTCAATCTCTTGAAACTGACCATAATCTAATGTTTCTCATTGTTTGCAGTCTTTAAATCAAATCGAGACAGATTAAAAAGGCACTGAAGGCTCACTGAACAATATTTCTCGGTGGCTGCAAATCCTGCTGTTACTACAACACGAATCAAATGGGAAGAAGACAGGGTGAAAGGACAGCTTCTGTGAATATGGCAGGGAGCTTTCCACTGGATTGTCTTTCTGTGGAATTATATGTACAGGAAAATAATTGGAGAACATACAATGTACACAAAGAACAGGAGTTTGAATGTGGAGAATGAATGGAAATCTGAGTAGGTGAGAAAAAAGTAAGACCAAAGTCACTGTCTGACGATTTGAAAGCTGGACTGCTCTTTAATGCATGAGTCATTCCATGCACAGCTGCCTCAAAGTGAACATGCAGGAGAATGAAATGGGCACATGAAAGACAGTTGGTTTTAGATCACTGAATCAGAGACCATACATATGTCTTTCTTTCTGAAGAAGTGAAGACAAACTAGCAGATTTGCTCAGCATGTGTTTTGCTCTTCAGCTCACCTGTTTATGTCTGTATTAAAATATTAGTATTCTATACTGAGTTAATTATCAGCCTACAGCTTGATGCTATTCCAGTATCATTCAGTGCATGAAAAAGACATATCTGTTTTCTTAAAACATTTCCCACTTCATTTCAGAAGTTGCCAATTTTTTGTGTTCTCAAGGGCATTCTCAATACAGTTATTTTTATGTCTGTAATGTCAAGAAACAGGAAACCTCCTTAGGATTCAAATGATGTCTATAAGGCAATTCTTACATTCTACTGAATGTCAAACTTTATTTATAGTATTTTGCTTGCAGAAGAATCAAACAATGACTGTCATGTTAGCCATCCAATAAACCCAGGCCTTTTTATAAGATAAAGAGTATGAAAAGTACCTACAGCACAGAGTTACTGTTTTCCTTCTGAAATCTAGACTGAGAGTTATTAAGCCTTCGTGGGTCACTTTTATTATTATAATATGACTTAGAACTCTAACAGTTCTTAATAGTTCAGGCTGTTAATGCAGTGAGGGCAAGCCTATGTAATTCAGTATTTAAAACACAAATAAAGTTGCACTTCTTCTGAGTTTTAAAGTTAATTCTTAGCAGAAAAAAGAAGGTTGCCCTCATGGCCTAATCAAAATACAGCTGAATTAACCTGCACTAGGGTTACTTTAGTTTACTGAATTTGATAGAAATACCTTTGTTTCAGCTGTACTTGTGGGATTGCAGTAGTGCTGTTTCACGTGTGCATATGTTGTCTGTCTGTGTGTTATGTAAGATATATATTTGTTTGTGGGTAAAAAGCTAGACTGGGAATAGTTTCATGGCTTGTTGGTTAGAGGTACACAGGCATTAAGAGGCTATATCAGGTTCCAGGACTTATACCAACTTCTATAACAGTATAAAAGTATTAAGAGTGTTAAAGAGAGGACTTTCCCACCTCAGGCACATGCTGTGCCCATGATCACTTACTTGTATTAATTCTGTGAATTGCCTTTAAATCTCAGAAGGGACCTAAGCTGTAGAACTGATAATTTCCTCTCTGCCAATCAGTTCTTTCAATATTTCCAATTATTTTCAGTCTTGCCAACTGAAGCATATTGCTGGGCTTCTGTTACTTCATGATTTTCTGTTCTTCTGAGTTTGCTGTCAACATGTTAGGACTTTTCAAGCATCAGAAATTGACTTTTGGGTGTTTGTACCTGATGCAATTGTAAAAGATTTTTGTGCCACCTGTGTGAATATAGCATTCTGTGTGAAACAACTGGATGAAATTTCATATGATGGGTTATTTAGTGGTCAGATTAAATCATACTATGGATTCCTCCTGACCTTAAAATGTTATAAACTATGAACAATACAAATTACTTGATTAGATATCACAATAATCAAACCTTATGAAATATGGTATGATGCATAGTAATTAAAAAAGTTTTATAAGTTTTTTAATGATAAATCAAGTGTGAGTCTTATTTTAAGAGAATGGATAAATTTAAAGGAGAAATTTTTATTCTTTGAGAGGAATATGCTCTTCCTCTTTAATTAATTCTGTTTGCACCAATATATATTTTGTCAGCTTTATAAATTGCATCTGTTTTTTTTACTTGCATCCTCTTGTGGTTTAGTGAGTTTGCATATTAATGGCTCTTTAAACATACATAATGTGTGTAGGCATTTCAGATTAATTTTCCGCATAGGTATATAACTTTAAAAGATCTTCCTTTTAATTTCTTGTTCTTTGCAAAAGACCGATACTGCACAGGGATTGACAATTTATTGGAAACTTTTAATCAAATTCCTCACATGTTCCATGCCAGTGGAGCTTTGGCAGGACATTTACAGTTAAATGTGAAGAGTACTGCATATGAAAAAGACATTTTAAAACTCTTGAAAACAACTAAATTAAAATAGCTTTACTTGGGATTACATGAAGCCATGGCAGCAAGTCATGCTTCACTGTCCAAGTTTCAAGACTCTTTCTTCTCCTCCTGAGTCATCAGAAATATTTTACAAGATTTGCAAAAACCCTGTAACAATAAAACACAGATTTTGCATTCTCAAATATAACAACTGTTTACATTCAGGTTTTTAAAAGCCATTTTATGGATGCCTGAGAACACATTATTTAATTTTTAAAGGTTAAATTTATAAGCCTGTGGTAATGTACTTTACAAATGGAAATGTAGGTGCAATATTAACTTCAGACATCAATATAGACCATATATAAAAATGAAATTCCAGATGGTGACCCATTCAAAATGCCAACTTTCCACACAAAATAATGGTGCAATGTTTTATTAGCATAAGACACATGACTCTGATGAATCAGAACCTATAAATTTTTACTTAAAGGAAATGGGAATAAAATTTTGTGTTTGCTATGTGCTTCCACTCTGTAGGCCAAGGTAAGAAGCAGCTGAGGACAAAGAATACAGTCTCTACCCTCAGTGCTTAAAGTCTGTGGGTAAGATAAGGGGATATGTCCGTCACGGGCAAACACCAATAAGTACAGAAATGATACCATATTGATCAGGACACGGTAAATTACTTAATAAAAAATATTGTGGCGTACCACTGATATTTTATGAGCACCACAACAAAGTAAAATTTTATAGAGAAATTTTGATAAGAAGAAGGAAGTGACTTTATAGAAGTTTAAGGTGAGCTTCTCCTAAGCAATAGTATTTTCAGAGGACAAAGGACACTATGGGTTCTTTGAAGTGTGATGGCCACAGCTGCCTCCAAAACTTTCAATTCTGAATGAGTGCTAAAAATCAGGAGAGGAACAAAGATTATTTGAGGCACTGGGAGTGAAGATGGACAAATGGCATGATGCCTCAGTTAAGATATTCATGTGCTGGTGCTCCGGGAAAATGATAAATTAGGGAATAATCACTGTAGCAGCTTTCTGGATCGATACTTGTAGGCAAAGTGACCTGAAGCCTGGGAGAAAGACTGCTGTGTTAGCTCTGATGGGAAAGACAATCTTGCAAGAGTCAAAGAATCAGATTACACTGACTGGTGTTATACCCGATGGCATTGGAGGCGGAGGAAACTTGATTTATTTTCTCTCATTTCACTCTGTTATAACTTTTGCATTAAACCTAGTCATCAATATTAATGTTGTGTTAGGTTTGTTTGGGTTTTTTATTTTTGAGAATATGCATGTTAAATATTTAGTGGCTAATTAGAAAAATGACTGCTTGACTTGAATATTTGGACTTGGATCCTTAGATTTCTAAACCTGAAGTAGTCAATGTAATGAAGAGTGAGCTTTCCTTTTCAAGACAAGTGTTTGACCTTGACAGAGCTTCTAGACAGACTCTTCCTCTCGGGTGATGAAAGAGAGTTCAAGGTGTCTGGCTGATAGACTTTCCATTTGTCAGCACTGAACTCAAGTGAGATGCAGTAATTCATAGTTCTCTTACTTCATTTCTTTTAGACATCCTGTGCTGTGTTAGAGTTTTCATCTTGATTCGGGACAATTCCTTTCTTTCTTTTTTTTTTTTTTTTAACTTCCCCTAAATATCAGTCCTGCTGACAGATGAAGAGTCTTATTTTCTGGGCTCCCTTACAGGGGAAAAAAAAAGAATCTGCTGGTACTTGATCAAAAAGTCAGAAAGTTGAGTAAGAGCTCTGCTAAACTGAAAGGCATTGAGGGAGGGCACTGTTTGCTATCTACTTCTTACCTGCTTTTGTCCTCACTTCTTAGTGGTCCATAATCATTATTGAGTTGTGTTTTTCCCAACTCCTTATACAGAAGGAAAAAAAATAATACTTCCATCCTAATGAGAAGAAATTGTAACTAGGAGAGATGTGATCTGTAACCTGCTGAATGTTTCAAACTGACATGACTTAGGGAACTCCAAAGTGGTGTTTCCTTCACCTTTTGATCCACAGCTGTACACATCTAATGTTTCCCATGTACTGGAGCAGAAGCTGAACTGTGAGTCGGCTGGTCCAGTTATCTGTAGAAATCTAACCAGCTAACACACAAACAAACCAAAAAATTTTCATGAAATCTCGTGTTTATCTAAATCCTGAAGGGACTTATTTGATATTGCATGTGAAAGGAGACATAATGTCCAGTTGATGTGGTGGAGTGAGGAGAAAGGAGAGGAGAGGGTGTCTGTCTCTGGCAATGACCTGAAGAGCCACTGAATTAGGTGCAGTGTAAAATACCACGGATATTGGCTGGCTGAATCAAAACTCAATTCAATTTCCTCCAAGTTCCACATCCTATCTGTTAATCTATCCCTGTGATTTATTTTCATGGGAGTTTTGGCTGGAGATGAAGGGTCTTTCAGCAATCTGAGTACTTTCTGAAGACAAGGTGGTATTGTTTGATTTCCCTGCATCATGATGACCTATCCCTGAGTTTGCATGTCTCTCTATACTTCTGCTGCTACAAGATGATACTTTCCTGCCTTGTAGAGCAGTCATAAAGAATGTACAGTAAGGACTGGTGTTCAGACATCATTGGGTATGGTTATTTGGGTTGGATACCCATATTTAACCTTCATTGTGACTTATTTGTCAGCATCAAGGATCAGATTCAAATTTTAGGGCATCCCTTACAAATCCCCAGGCCAAGATGTTACCTAATTTCATCTTGAGATTTTCCTTTCTGCATCATTTTCTGCTGCACTTGGAGGTTGTTAAGCCTTTCCAGGGAGCAAGGCCTTACCTCATCATTTGGTGAGGACCTAGCAGCTTCCTCTCCCTTGGCCACCCTGCTGTTTTAGGCTGTCCATTTTGCTGCAAGTTTTGTCTTGCACCATTCCTTGCTTGGTTTGATAGCTGCTCTGACTCACCCTAGCAGATATTTGTCATTATTTTGCCTCTTAAAAAATACGGCTGTGAAGTAAGACAGTCTCTCCTTTTATCTTCTGTCTTCTCAGGGAGGATTCTTATATGAAGTCTCTTCTTCATCTTAGGAACACATGTAATTTTCACCCAAGTACTGGATGTTGTTGTCCTCATCCCTGGGTCACCACTCAACCCATGCACATCTGGACAGAGTTATCTTACCTGGACCATTACCGCTACACTATTTTCTCCAATCTGTAACTCCTTTCTTAACAGAAGAGAACCTTACCACACTGACTCATGCAATTCTAGATGTTAAGGCCCATCTATCATTCCTTTTTTTTTCTCTCCCTATAGCTTCACTGGAAGATGACTCAGTGTCTTTCAATATTTAGACTTTTCCTGGGATGAAGGGATGGTCCAAAGTTGTTTCTTTTACATTCTGGCCTCTGCTACATGGCTATGCATGTGTCAGCCATGGTTATTACTGTAACTCACAGCCTTCCTTCTCTTCTCCTGCTCCTGCTTATTGCTGATGTCCTGCTTCCACATCTGATGCAGTACATTTTGACCAAGGGGACCTGGTGGCCAGGCAGTCAGCACATTTTGCGTACCTCAAAGATGAGACATAAAAAAATCTTTCTGCCAGCAAGAAGGTGAAGGCTGTGCCAAGACTTCTTGATTGTCACTTACATCAGTCCTTTTTTCTCTAAAAGCATTCATGGCACATATATGATAAGTATTTGTTAAACAAATCTAGCTTGTCACATGGGTCATACATTGTCTAGCTTTTAGATAGTAATTGTCAAAAATTACAAAGAAGGAGATGGGGAAAATGCAGGTACACTAGGTATTTATACGTGCAACTTACAGTGGATAATGACATTAAATAATTTTGAATATGTAATTTTTCTAATCACCAAATATATTTACATAATCCCTTTTTCTCACATTGATTATAAGATTTGTGTGGCAAGACTTACTTTGAAGCTGCATATTATTTATCTCCCCATTTGGTATTCCATCCAGCATAGATGAGGTTTATTTCTGATTTTCTCTTGCATGCACAATCACTTTTTTTCCTAAGCAGCACTGTTTGAAGCTGAGAGGTACTCTGGGGATTTAGCCTTACTTATATACTAGAATTTTAAGCTTTATGCAAAATTATTTGCTATCAGTGCTGAATATCCTTGCACACCCCTAAAATAAATTGACAGTTTCTAAGAGTTTCTGCAGTCTGGAGAATCTGACAGATTAAAGAAACACATTGTAAATGGTTGTGTTTTGTTGTCCTTCTTTCCCCTGTTTGTAGTGTCAACACATTGTCTTTGAGCTCTTGAATAATTTTTAGTGATCCACTCCATAAATTTTACCTAATGTTGTTGCAGGTAAACTGCAAAGCTCGGGTCTCTTAAATAAAGTATTCCTGTACTCTGCAAAAGTCTGCCTCCTGCCTTCAGTAAGACTCATCCCAAGTTTGAAAGTAAGCATGAATTTAAAGCACGAAACTATTTATGTGGCAGATCACCTGTCTCACCTCCACAGTATGCAGAAACCCCTTACAGTGATCCTGACTAAATGAAGGCATAGTAGTGTAGTAATGAATGTCCTATATTTTGCCTCTGCAAAGATCCTGGGGATGACATGGTGAGCATTGCAGATTACAAACCATGGGTCAAAAAAGCAGCTTTAAAGGTATCTGCTAACTGGCTTTCTGTAGCCTGTGCCTTTGAAGCATAACACACTCTCTTCAAAATCTCAGTCTTTAGTATTGTAACTAGAAGCTGGAGTTACCTATGTTAGTTTTCGATGAGTCTTTCCCTGACTGCTGGCCTCAATGTCATTCTGTAGCAAGGAGTTTCACTGATGCACCTCAGCACCAAGGGTGCCTGGAAGTCATGCTAACCAACTCCCCTGCTCAAACAGGGTCACCTAGAGTCAGCTGCCCAGATTAAAAGCGATCATAAAGCCCCTGACAGCACAGCTGTTGCCCTACAACATGGCATTAAGGGAGCTCTAGTATGAGCCATAGCTCCTTAAACACCCCCTACCTGACGATTTTCCCAGAAGTTATAGGAATATATACTTTACTTAAAAGAAAAAAACACTACTTGTTGCACTATATTTTTAATTTTATTTTTTTCCTAACTACTTCTGTAAGTGCATTGGAAGAGTCTGTAGGTCCCTCTCTTTGTTGGTCTGGACTTTTTCCTGCTCAAGTGTTAGATATATATTAATGACTTTCAATGAGATGGAAATAAGCCACCTCTGGGCAACCAGTTTCACAAAACTCTGATTCTGTTTTCATTTACGTAGATTTGCTCACATAATGGGAGTAATTCTAGTTTACTCCACGGTAACTTTAGTCAGAATCTATCCTTCAGTATTTCATAAATTATCATTTTGCAAAACTATTTCAACAATAAATGTGAATGAAGAAGTCCTGAATTGGGAGTTTTTGTTGTCTATCTATCTTGAGCTTTATTTGTCATTTACTTTTTTTTTTTCAGACAAAATCAGTGCTAAGCTTCCAAATCTGTAACTCTCCATATGTGTTTAGATGCCAGAAAAGAAATGTAAGGAACTAGAGATCTCACAGGTTAGAATTTCTGCTTAAAATATGGGTAGTTTTAACTGTTTTTCAACCTACATATAGGACAAATAGTCTGAAGTCTCCTCCATCAGACATGCTCCTGCTGTTACACTCTTTTCTATTATGATTAATAACGTCTGAAACCTGAAACCAAGTCAGCTGCACTATAATAAACTTGGTATCAATTTTACAGGTCACAAATAACCATGTAATTCAATAACCCTCTATATGTTCCAGACCAACATGGGACCACATGCTTGTAGGGAACAATGAATAGGTAATTTGATGAAGAATGAAGACCATATTCAGGGAAAAGGCTCTGAAAGCTGAAAGCATTTTCTGCAGGAGAGCAGGAGGCAGGATCAGAAAAAGAAAGCATGTTTCTCAGAGATGTTTGTTTTAATGGCATGAACTATCTCCAGTCTTTAAAAACTGTCTATGCTTTTTGGAGTATGTCCAAACGATGAAAAATTCATTTTGAAGAGAAAGAATATGAACAGTTAAAGAATATGACATCAGACTAGAAATGGTCAGTCAGAATATTGGTGAGGCAGATTAAAACTAAATTTTGCTTTGAAGGTGAGATTTAGTTTCAGAGATAAGGTGATCGGGCTCAACTGCAGCCAATACCAGTCAAAAACTACAAGGGATTGCATTAAGAATCAGGACCATCATGTAAAGGCCTAGGAAAATACTTAGAAGGAAAGGATTGTGTGTTCCATATCTAACTTGCAAAGTAAGGCGGTTAAGTAAAATTCTCAGCTTTCTTTTGATTCAAGAAAATAAAATTTCTTTTGTCACAGGTGTACAAAAAAAGCTTGAAAATGTGAAAAAAGTGAACCCTCCCTCCACGCTCAGAAATCAGAAGACAAATAATGCACTTTTTTTCATTTAAACTTAACCATATGGCTGCATGGCCAGCTGCGTAGCTTTTTTGGGTCTGCCTTCCAGTTGTTTTGCACTGTGAACTAACAATACTTTGCATGAGAAAGATGTCCTCTTTTCATGTCTTAGAGATTAATTGTACCTGAAGGAGTCTTGTGACTGCTATTGGCATCTGTTAGTATACACAGAACCTTTCCAGTGTCCACCTTGCACTTGCAGCATCTAAACCCCATCAGGACATGTGTTTCTGACAGTGATAAAATGTACAATTATACCACATCTGAGAAGATCTGTTGCTAAAACTCAAAGTGATTCTTGGACATATCCTCACCTGTCATATTTGTATGGCCTAACCGGGCAGATTTTTAGATATATACAGTAGTTCACTAATGAGGAGAGATGTAGGAATTGTCTCTTTCTTGATTTAGGCAGCTTGTTTCGAAGCATTGTGTTGTGTTTTTCTATGGTGCCTGTATCCATCCATATCAGAATGTTTGTGAATGCCTAATTTCAACCCAAGCAGTAAGGCAAGATTTAGGTGCTTGTAAACTGAATCTGAAGATGCTTTTTGTAGCCTAGTTCCCGTATGATCATTTTGGGCTCCCCAAATTTAAGATATCACATATCAAAACATTATGAAATATCTATATATACATAAATATGTATTACACATATATATGTAGACAACATGAGGGTTGCTGTAATGTTATAAAAACACTAGTCAATCAGAAGATGTGCAGAACCTCTATAGATGGAATATTATATCAGAACATTACCATAAGAAAATTCTGTTTAGGCATTTGTGTTAGCCTAAGCTGCTGAAAGAAGTTTATAAACTTTCCACTTCTGCATTATGATGCCTCTTATCTGAAACTTCAGTATATGAAGATATTTACGTTCATTCTTTACTGGGACTAGTAATATTAGAAACAAAATTTTGTCAATACAAAGTTAAAATAGTTTGAAAAGGTATTACTTTGGATTAAATGTTTATTTTTTAAAATATTAGGTTTCTTTTTTTTTTCCCTTCTAATTGCAACATAAATCTAGGAGCAGAAAACTATTTAAAACCCTAAATTAAAGTAGAATTTTTTTTTTTGCTAAGAACTTGTTTGAAAAAAAATTTAATCTTGACATATTTCCTTTTTTCTTATTCTGGTTTTCAGTCACTAAAATGTACAGTTAAAATATCTCAGTTGTAGGAAAACCCTTATAATCATAGAAAGGCTTGGGTTGGAAGGGACCTTAAAAATCATCTAATAGAATATAGAATATACTGTGCACTATATAATCCATACCTTTCCCAATGTTCTTGTTGACCAAAACACTAGTGAAGAAAATAAAGAACTGGAGATCATATTGAGGTCATTGAAGTAATAAATGAAGGACGAGATTGTATTTTGTACCATGTGTGCAGAGAAATTCAGACTGGTTCTTCTAGTCCTGAAATCCAACACTCCAGAAAGCATGCTGCTGAGCTATCAAAACAGTATTTTCCTGTTCATATTGTTCCTTGGCTCTGACAACATGATTATACCACTTCTGAAGATGAGGTGTTAAGTGAAAAGCTTTGCTGTAGGAACATATTCACACACATGGGTTGCTGATAGCTTGAAGATCTCTGGGTCACACCCCATAGCTCAGTGTGAAGGGAACCACAGAGCCTTCAAGAGAAGAGAAGAAACCCAGCCAACATTTTCCATCCCACATATTTTTCACTTCAATTCCCAACCTTAACACCAAAAATTGTATGCCCAGTTCAAGCATTTCCTACTGGTGATGGCTGTGTTTGTATAGGTGTGTGATCTGACTAAACTGGACATTTTCACACAGTCATCTAGATCTGCAGCTGTTTTGCTGCCAACCTGCTTCATGGTCAAAGAGAGAAATGGGCATTACTAAGTCCAGTTGAACTCATCCTGGTATAGACAAATAGAATAGGATAGAGAAACACATCACTGTAGTGTTTTCTCCTGTAAAAACAAAGGAAATCTGAATGTCAGGAGTAGATCCCTACACTGAAGATGCCTAAATGGCTTGTCTTATGTCTGTGCAGATGTTGACTTCCTAAGCTGATGAATTACCTCAAAGGTTTGCTCCAAAATATAAGCAGTATTTTCCAAAACTCTCCTCAGTTTCTTGTTCTGCTATATTATTATATATTTTTGTTTATAATTAATTCCTCATAAAGAGCCAGTAGAACAGTGTGGCTGCTTACTGAAGGTGAGTTCCCACAGTGCCCTAGTTGCCTGTCACCTGAGAGTGACTCTGTGCTTTCCACAGAGGCTTTGAAAACCCAATTCATGCTTTGCATTCAAAACAGTGGGCAGAGATGATTGTAACTGGCCCCCCCCTCTTCCTTCCACTAATCATCAACAGGTTGTCCAGAATATATAGTTGCTCATGTGCTATCTGGATTCCTCCCCAAAGAGCATAGCGTGTTCAACAATATTCTCTTACACTGTGGCCATTTGTTTTATTAGTTGCTTGTACCTTCTTTGTTTGTCTTTTGAATGTAGCTCAAATACTCTTTTTCTGCCATCTGCTAGTGTTTTAATGTGTTTAGCACTTGACCAGTGTCAATATCTTCAGTTTATTTCAAAAGCTTCTTGCAGAGAAGCCTCTGGTACAAAGGTTTGGATGTTTGTCTGTGCGAAAACCTCACCGAAAAGGCCACTTATTTATAGAATGACACCTTCTGCTGGCTGCTCTGCTTGAACTGGGGGCTGGTTCATTTGTACAGATCCTTATTCTGAAGTTGGAATTTCTCTACTGATACAGTAGAGCTTAAATGTAATCTCAAATATAAGATACCTAATATAAATAAATACATCAGAAAATCTAATCAATATAACTGCGTGCCTAGGAAGGTTAAAGGTCTTCAAGATACATATGGGAATGTGATTCAATGGAGTCCAGATTCTGCTTCTGGTTTCTTGACTTGCTGCTTAATCTTTCTCATCTGTTGTGAATCAGTCTAATTCCAGTATAGCCAGTGTGAATCCACCAGCTGGGATTCACACCTCTGAAAATATCCACAGAAACCCCATTGCTTAAATTCTCAGATGGATCAGAAATCACTTCTTGATACACAGAAGATGGAAGACAACTATTCCTCTGGATTCAGTAGAAATTTGAATTCAGTATACACAAAGAAGTGTTATTCTTGCCCTATTTCCATACATGTTTTCTCCCATTCAGCGAAGTATGAGGCATTGTTTAATATAAAACCAAGAAAAAACTAGTCCGGTGCTTTCTGCAACATTATGTCTAGTATCTTACCCAGGGAACTAAGAAAGTGGAGTACCATGTGAATAAGTTTCTTACTGGCATTTAAAGACTCTCAAAAGACTCAAACTCCTAGGCCTTTAATGAGAAAAGCATGGACCTGTTGGAGCAATTCCAGAGTAGGGTCACCAAGATGATCCAAAGTCTGGAGCATCTCTCCTACAAAGACAGACTGAGAGAGTTGGGATTGTTCAGCCTGTAGGAGAGAAGGCTCTGGGGAGATGTTCTAGCGGCCTTCCAGTATCTAAAGGGGGCTACAGGAGAGCTGGAGAGGTACTATTTACGTGGGCATGCAGTGATAGGACAAGGAGGAATGGCTTTAAACTGAAACAAAGCAGGTTTAGATCAGATATTAGGAAGAATATCTAATGTGAGGGAGCTGAAGCAATGGGGCAGTTGCCTGGAGAAGCTGTGCCTGCCCCATTCCTAAAAGTGTTCAAGCTCAGACTGGACAGGGCTTTGAGCAACCTGGTCAAGTGTGTGGCATCCCTTCCCATGGCAGGGGGACTGGAATTACATGATCTTTAAGGTCCCTTCCAATCCAAACCATTCTATGGCTCTATGAAAAGGGACTTTAAGAACTTTCAACTGGGGAAAAAAAAGAGTAACCATTACATGCCCCTATCAGTGTGCTGGGCTAAGGAAAATACCTTCCTTGCTGCTGCAGGCTGGCAGCTCTATGTGCATGTAGAAGTCTAGGAAATGTGCTCTGAATTAATTCCAGAACAACTCAGAGCAAGATTCAGCTCACCCATCTGTAATTTTGTTAGAAGAGGCCCTACTGCTATTGAACAGCTAAAAAAGGGATAAAAGAAAACTGCTGTAGCTTTAGAACCACAGACCTTGGATGAAGTGTCAAACAGGTAACTCCTCAAAGGTGATTCTTCTGAGACTACTATGCTGATGGATCTTAGATATCTTCACCCAGCACTGTTTGAAAACACAGCAGTTGTAGTCTTCCCTGAGGAAGTGGCAGCATGTCATTACACTTGTTAGACAGTAGAGAAGGAATTTAAGGAGGAACATGAGGACAGAAATAGCACTTTTGCCTCCTTTTGACCTGCACTTTGGTATACACAAGGGAACCCGAGTAACTGAAAAAGCACAGGAGGGCAGATGCAACTGCTCTTCTGTCCTGTTGTTTTCTACAGACTCTGCATCCAAAACAAAGAGATTCAGAAGTACTTAGAAGCAATTTCTGCCTCTATGTGTACCAAGAAGCAGCTTTTTGATCAGTCTTCAAATGTGTAAAATCCAGAAATTTTCACTGACATCTCAAACACTTCAGCAACAATTGCAAGTCCTGTTTTCCACCTGGGAAGTCTGAGACATGAAGTGATGAACATGCGTGAATTTGGTGGTGGAGGCACTCTCAGCACCCAGGGCTGTGAAGGTGTGTACCATTTCTCCAGTACAGGTATGTAAACTGTTCTGTTAGCTGGGGCCTGACTCAATGCCAAGTGAAATCAGCACTATATGCTTCCATTGGCTTCTGTGGCAGCAAATTATGTCCTTAATAGGTATGTGAATTACAAGAGAGTGAAACGTACAGACTTTGAGTCGTGGTTTTATTGTGTTCTTTTCCAAAGACATTTATTTTATCAGAAAAGGGAAGAATTGGTGGGCTGGATATTTTAAATATGGCTTTTAGCTTGTCATCAATATGCTTTAAAAGAGAGCTGTGAGATGAAATTTTTATTCTTCTCTCCTTTAACTTTTTTTTTTTTTCTCCTTACAAAGAAAGTTGTAAAGTATACTTTAGGAGAGGTAGTTTGAGAATTTTTTTTATAGATATATATTCTTGGTGTGTACGGTTTTGACCATTATTTTTCATTACCTGTTCTGGCATGACTGAGATTTCCTGTATTATTTCTAATACTTCTTTTTCCTCCCTGGGGAAATTTCATGTCTGCTTTTAACATTTGTCCTTTATTTTTACTTTGTGAAAACTGAGGAAGGGAATGAACTTGGTGTCATTGCCATATCTATTTTTTGGTTAATAATATCTTACATTTACAATATTCTAGTCTGTAATCTCCTCGGATGACCTCCCTGCCCTAACACATTGCTATTGCTTCTCTTGTCTCCTCACGTGTTACTCTTTTCTCTACACTTTCTCATCTCTCCCTTCTAATAATCCACATTTTATCCCTCACATTTAGTCCCTTTGTAACCTTGATTACTTTGTAGAGGGCATTTTTCATTCACATCGGCATACCTTTTCCTTTACAGTATATTTACTGGCTGGGCAGCATACACATACACAACATTCCCTGAGGCAAGCATGAATTTTACTTTGAACACCTTCCAATTTCCCCCTTCCTTTCATGATTCTATTTCTTTCACTTTTACCCGACAGTGTCAATTCTAACAAAGCTTGCCCCATTGAAATTGAACACCCATACTTTTTCCTCTGTGTTGGCTTGTTTACTCCCTTGTTAGAAGTGTAATTAGATTATTCCTCTATTTCCCTGCTTCATGGCTTTGTGTGCTGCCTCGATCAAATAACCAAAAGGACATTAATGAAAGATTCTTTTTTGCTTCTATTCTATACTATATATAAAAACCCTCTATATATTTTTGCTTTTTGTTCTCTCTTGAATCTTTCTCTTTTCTTACCAACACACATTTTTCCCTTGCTTTGTCTGCTCTCCCCATGTGCCTTTTGTCCATTCTCCATGTCCATTTAGTTGTTCTCTTTGTAGGTTTTGCTACTGTCTACAATACAACCTGTGTTTGAACTCTTTTGTGTTTCCTTCTGTGTCTGTTAGCTTGAACTGTTAACACTGAGAACCAAAGGTTGCACACCTGTGCCCTGTTGCTTTCAGTAAACTTGCTGGGCTCACAAGAAGCACAAAAAAATCTCTTTGCCCAGAAGAACCCCTTGATCACTTTCACGTGCCACTCTCCTTTCCACTCCTCACAATGAGTCTAGGTAGCATTTGACCCTTGACTGTTGTTTTAGGGAATATTTTTGGTCTGGTGTGTTCACAGGTAGTTTAAAATGGGCTTGTGTGTTGTGTTAAACTTAAGGATGGCCACCTGAAGACATATTTGACAAATATAAAATAGACTGGCTCGAACAGAAATTCTCAGGTAGGTGTTTCATAGCTCTCTGCACCCATAACCCACCAACCTTAAAAATATATTTGTCAATATATTGGGTATATTCCTTCTTCAGAGACTTCTTCAGGTTTCTTTTAGGCTGTTTTCAAAGGACATCCTTACAGGGTATATTATAGACAATAAACAGCTCTACTGGGATGTTTGTCAGCATGTTCTACTTCGGTGCCTCTGCACTAGAGAGGAGTAGAAAAAGGACTGAGTTCATGGAGAGTGTAGCGGAGTCAGTGAGGCATCAGTACCCCATTCAGATGCCTTGGAAGTGAATAGGGCAGTGTATTACGCTGCTAGAAGAAGGCTGGTAAATCAGAGTTTTTAAGGACAGGGAAAAGAGGGGTAAACTATGATCTGAAACTGAATTAGTACACCTGGCATTAATTGCAGGTTAAGAGTGCTCATGAGATAACACTCATGCAGACTGCCTGGGTGCTATATATTTATGGCCAAAAAGGCAACACGGGAACCTTGATAACTCAACAGGCTGTCTTAATTTCACCTCTGGGCAACAGGTTGCCTGGGCCTTTTCTTGCATTACTGCAGGACATTTATCAGCCTTTCTTACCACCCTGCCCCAAATGAGAAAAGCCTTTTGTATCCCTAGTTTCTAGGAGGCTAAAGCATTTGGCTGGCCTGCTTGTTCAGATGCCAGCTCCCAGCGAAAGTTCCACCCTGCTCAGACAAAGGTGTTAACCCGCAGTGGGGCTCTTCCTGGGCTGAAAGAAACTTATTGCCTCAAGCTTGTAAATATTACATAGCACTACAATAAATCAACTTTCAAAGACAGCAGCTTGGCTCTCCCAGCACTCAACAAGTCAGCACCCTATATGCATATAATTCTCTCCTTAGATATTTTCATTTACAAAATATTAAATCTTGTCTTGCTTGCAAATCACAGATTTACTCTCATATAGGTATCTAATCCTCAGTCTCCTGAAAGTTAATCCTGTAGTCTACCTCTTCCCCAAAAATACTCAAAAAAGAACATAAAACAAAATATAAAGATAGCCAGGAACATGTACCTTTTAAAACTTCAAATTAGTCCCATCTGTGGCATGACTGAACACAGAAACGTAATGTAAAACACATACACAGTACTCATACTTATCTCTTGAAAGATTGTGGGTTTTAACAGACACTGGTTGTTTGGGGGTTTTTTATGTTAAGATTTAAAAACATATTTAACTCAAATTTTAATCCCCCCCTAATTATTAGTTAGTAATACAGATGAAACATTATTAATCATAGAGTAAATATGTTGAAGTCTTATACAAATCTTCTAAAACATTTCATATGTCTGAGATCTAATTTAAAAGGAAAGGAGCATAATAGCCTAACAGGGTAAAAGTCTTACTTTTTAGTCTTAATCTTAATCAACATGTTTGGATGTGAGTCTGTTGTCAAGCCCATATTCACCAGATGTAGCTCTACTGCAATAAACTGAGTTAAATGGTGCCATGCCACAATGATATCAGCTTCTCACTGAGATTCCGTCTTTCTTTAAGTCAGAGTAAAACTCAAGAAAGACCAAGCAAGCCAAAGAATTTATTCTAGTTTTATAAAACATTGTTGAGGAAAGAATCAGTCTGATTAATCAGTCAAAGTCATTCAAGTTCATCCCTTAACATTTCTTTTAAAGAACTATATTTTTTTCTGCCATAAAGAACACTTGATTTGTGCTTCCTTGCAGGAAGAAGTCAAGATATTTTGCAATTAATTTCCATAGTTCAACAAATCATACAAATCTAGGGGGAAGGGATGCTTGCTACAGACATTATTCAATTTTTTATGAGGTCTAAGCGTGGAAATGAGAAAAGAAAATGTATGGGACTCTCACATTTCTTTGCTGGAACTTAATGGATAAAAAATGAGAATTACCAGCTTTTTAGCTAGAAGGAATAATATTTCTGAGTGCTGCGACTCTGTCTTTGCAGAAAAAAAAATTTTGTACATTTTGTTCATTATCTGGTGATTATTATTCTGGTATTAGGAAGTGAAGGGATAGAGTCCTTTGTTTCTAGGTTAGTGGATGTAAGGATCATATATATTTGGCTAACTGAAAGAAAAATCTCATGTAGTGAATGTATTCTGTTTTCTACATATGATGGTCAGACAGTTTAGCTCAGAGAAAGAATTTTCTCACAGTATTAGGAAGATATTCTTCAGGAACCTGAATACAAGACATTCTCAGGAAAGTGAAGAATGTCACGTTGCCAGGTCAAGGGCAGGGAGGTTGTCCCTTCCATTTCCCTCTTTCTGTTTTGACAAACACAGTGCTTTGGGTGTAATACATTCTCAGTTTCAGTTATTCAAAACTGCCTTCTTGGTCTGAAAGTGTCTGATCCTTTGCCTACACATGCATAGGTATAACTTTGTACAGAATCCTTCAAGGTGGTACTATCTTACGTATCCAACATTGGTGTCTTTGATGAGCTGATGGTAACTGGTATCTTTCCTGATATAACACTTCCAATCCAGGAAAGATGCTCAGTACAATGGGAAATAAATGAAAGAGGATATAGTTGTCTGGAGGGTTGCCTTCTTGCAGAGTACAAGCAGAATCTTATCTGCTCTTCCCATCAAACATAAAATTTACATGGGAGTTAGTGACACCTGCAATTATAAAGCAAATCAAAACAAAATTAAAAAGAAACAAACAACAATAGAAAGGGATAGTGAGAGAGAAAAAAAATTTTTTTTTTTTTTAGGCCTAAGAAGGAAACTAGACAAAGGTAAAAATGAGCAAAAAGAGAGACAAAGAGCTAGACCATGACATCATTATTTTTGTTGGTAGAGCAGCTTATTCAACAACTGTTCTTTTCTTTTTGATGCTGAACAATCTTCTTTTTATTGTCATTTTTACTGCTTTAGCACAGAAGAAGTCCATTTATGGGCTAAGATTTACAAGTTCCTTAGACTATTAATAATAACAGATGATTGTTTTTTTCTGAGGAGTCCCTCAAGAGACAAGTATTTTTCCCACTGTGCCTCTCTGAGGCTAGGATAGAGAACCAGAGCCTGCCCTGGGACATTACTCACCATTGTTATATCTGAAAAACTCCTTCCCCCCACATCTTTGTAGAGATGCACCCTGCTGCTCCTTGGCCCTCCTAATCACAGTGTGGGAACAGTAAGTGTGTTTAATATCACTAGTCTTGGAGTATTGAGATGTCACTGTAATGAACATGAATTCACTTTCTTATTACGAGATAGAAAGAGATAAGGTAAAAGTAAATTAATTTTTTGTGCTTAACTACCAGGTGTAAGTAACAAGTTATTATATTTGATAAATCAAACAATAGAAAGCTATAATTAGTTTTGATTTTGATTTTCCATCTGAGTGCTTTCCTTGTTGTAGGTGATCCAGTCAAATTAAGTTTCAAGGTACTGTACATAGATTCTGTGGACAGAATTTGGTCTATAACAAACCCTAATTTTTCCCAAAGTGAATTCTGTCCTGAAGTGAACAACCTCAAATTTTCCTTATTCGTGGGGTCACTTTGGTTGGAAGAAACCTTTAGCAGTCATCTAGTCCAATAAGACCACAGCAGGTCTAACTTCAAACTTAAAGCAAGTTGCTCAGGGTCTTCCTCAGCTGAACTTTGGAAATCCCCAAATGGAGATCCCAAAGGCTCTGTGGACAACCTGTTTCAATGTTTGACAAATTTCATTGTGACTTGTATTTTCTTTATGCCTACCTGGTATTTCCCTTGCTGCAGTTTTTGACTCCTGTCTCTTTTTCCTTCACTAGGCAACTCTGGGAAGACTCTCCATGAAGTAGTTGAAGACAGCAGTTAGGTACCTACCGCACTTTCTCCTCTTCAGGTTAAACAAGCCCAGATCCTTCAGCCTCATCCTGGGTGTCTTATGCTCTACCCACAAGATTTGTCCTCCAATGGGCGAGTTGCTGAAATTTCTAATTTTTTTTCCTCCAATACAAGGGAGTTAAAAAATGGGCACAGTGCTCCAAACAGGATTTAAAAAGTGCTAAACAGATGAGAATAATCACTCCTCTTGACGCGCTGTCTATGGCTATGCTAATGGTCAGGAGATTGAGAGAAGTGATTCTGCCCCTCCACTCTACCTTCATGAGACCCCATCTGGAGTACTGCATTCAGCTCTGGGGCCCTCAACATAAGAAGGACACAGACCTGTTGGAATGAGTCCAGAGGAGGCCACAAAGATGATTAGAGGGCTACAACATGTCTTCTATGAAGACATGTTGAAGAGAGTTGAGGTTCAGCCTGGAGAAAAGAAGGCTCCAAAGGAAACCTCATTACAATTTTCCAGTACTTAAAGGGGGATTATAGAAAATAGGAAGAGTGACTTTTTCCATAGGCAGATAGTGATAGGACAAGAGGAATGGTTTCAAAGTGAAAGCAGAGAGATTTAGATTAGATATTAGTAAGAAATTCTTTACTCAAAGAATTGAGTAATGAGGCACTGGAACAGGTTGCCCAGAGAAGTTGTGGATGCCTCATCCCTGTTCAAGGACAGGTTGGATGAGGTTCTGTGCAACCTGATCTAGTGAGTGGCATCCCCGTCAATGGCAGGGGGATTTGAAATAGATCATCTTTATGGTCCCTTCCAACCTAAACAAGTCTATGATTCTATGATAATAAAGCCCCTGGTGCTGCTATGCTTCCTGGCTGCAAGAGCACAATGCTGACTGCTCCAATCACATATGTGTGAGTTTGTGTAAATTCTTCAATCTCATATTCTTGATTACTGATTTAATTAGGAAAATGTCTGACCTCTTAACTCTTGTCATCTAAACTACAATTTTCTGACATAGCTTTCACAAAAAGGATAACATATTCAATTGAATTAAATCTGCTTTGCATGTTATGAACTAATGCATTCTGCATCCAAGTTCATGAGCATGCCTCTTCCTGCAGACCAATCCATATAGCATTTTCCATGATTTCTGAGTATACATGAGTTTATACACACACTTTTTCATAAAATACAATTTGCATAAAAAACTTAAGTCAGAACTAGAACTGTGTTTCATTAAGTAATTAATTCCTCATGGAGGTTCAACCGGATAAAAAATAAACAGCACTGAGATAACATTAATCTTGTTTTAAATAATCCCTAAAGTGGTTTCATGACAACAATCAAAAGAGATGCCATCTATCTGTGGGACACTGCATGCAGAGAGAAAGGGAATAAAGTATTGTGAGGCAAGTATAAGTCTGCAGTATCTGTGTCCTAGAGGCATAACCCCTAAGTTTTGTAACATGGGATGCTCCTATGGAGGATGAGAAGGGAGAAAAACTGATAACAGTTTCTGAGATATGACAGCATCCAAGGAGCAGACTGAGGAAAGCAAAAATTCCTTGCTTATAGACAGAAAAATTTAGCAAAATGGAGGCAGCCCTTTAGATCTGAAACATGGAATGGTGTATTGTTATGGCTTTGCAATGTAGCTTTGATTCAACATGGCAGAGAAGGCGCAGCCGAGAGAGGGATTTAGTGAGAGGTGTGTTAATGGCCAAAGTTGAAATTGCTTCAGAGGTAAGTTCAAGGTGGAAAGATTGAGGCAAGGCAATAAGGTTGGATGAAAGTTTCTACCAAAAGTTGATTGGATAAAAGCCTGGATTAGAGCATATGTTAGCTATCTGCAGATGTTACGGAGGATTAGCCAGAGTGTTATCTCCACATGGTGCCAAAGCAGAGTCCTCCAGGCTCAGCCTCAGACCATCACAAAGGTGCACTAGTCAACTCAAGAGCAGGAGAGATTGCTATGGACAGTACTGCAGTAAGAAATACTCCTATAGCCAGAGACCAAGTTTGAACCCAGACTGCATCATTTTGGAATGATTTTCTCTTAATGCTGAGGAGAATCAAACTCATGAGGTGTTTCAAAATGACAGCATAAACCACTGGGAACATTAGGGGGAAAAAAGGACAATTTAAACTGACCATTTCCTTGTGAAATTAGAGTTAGAACAAAGACATACCATTTCTTCACATTAAAACAGAAGAAGGAAAGAAATTAGTGCTTAACTCTCTGAAAGGAAAATTGAAGATTTCCTTTGAGAATTTTGGTTTCTGGAATCAAGAGTCAGGGAAGGGCATTGAACCAAAAGTAAATCGTTTAGCTATTGGAAAGACTAGTGAGTTCTGATAAAGTTGTTACAACAAATAAAGGAACTTGAGAGGGTAGTAATTTTAAAAATCATTAAGAAAAAAAGAAAAGGAGAAATTGTTAAGATTTAATAACCCTTTAAATGAATGGCATAGGGCCTCCTTAGAATGCAAAAGACCTGAATGACCTTATTAAGAACAGACAAAAGTAGGATCTTACCTGAACCCACAGAAACTGGATGGAGTTGTATTACAAGATATACATCAAGAAGCCAGAGGTTGTTAAATTAAAACTGGGACGGAAAAATCAGTTACTGCACAGTTTTTCAAATAAAACACAAAATCTAAAGCAGACAGCAATTTTAGTGGGGAAAATATTTATTTTATGTTATAGGATATGCCAGAGATCCAGAAATATGCAAGGTCAGAAAGTAGTAACTGGAATTATACATATTAAAAGCAGTATTTCTGGAACAAATCCCTTGAGAAATTACTTGTATGGATTTTGTCCAGCTGCTGGGAAAAGCTTATGAAGTAGTTGTTTCAGAAATATTGCTATGCAGATGATGGTGGTTTAGACCCATTCTGTGCTTCCTCTGTCCTGATTTAGTCAAAACTCCCACTAAAATTGATCAGTGAATGGATTACTTGCAGAATAACCCACTTACTGTAGTCCCTGGTTGAGCAGTTCTTTCATGCTTGCTTTCTCCCTTGTATGTGGTTTACAGGATAATGGTATTCCCTGATGAGTTTTAAACTGGATTTCTCAACTGTGGAAACTAACTGTTCATTCACTAAAACAGTGACAGAATGGAAGACTTTTGGTGTCTGTGGGAACTGAAACTAAAAAAAATTACTAAGGTTAGAGAGTTCCTAGGGTTTTCTGGTGTTTGGAGGTCTCCATGCAGTATGGCACTAAAACTGCCCTACTAGTGTGATGGATTAACAGTCTGAGGCCTTCAAAGTACCAGGATCAATGTGCAATGTAGAGACTGATGGTTAGGCTGGATCAACCCATTCTAGCCAGTGCAATCACTATGCAGTTGAGGAAAAGAAAATTTAACAGTAAGAAGGTTTTGGAGTGAGAGTAGGTGGAAATTAATCTAGTCATAATAATTTCAACTTAGAAATAAAGAGGGAGGGAAATTAAAATGCTGAATCATTTCTTTCTGACATTTTAAAGTATCTAATATTAAGTGAAATATTTTACCATGGAACCATGAGAATGTTATTTTCAACACACGTTAGAGAAAATCTGTCAATTCTTTGGTATAAAAATAATATTTTTGGCTTATAAAATCTGAAATTCCATTTAAAATATAAAGAAAACAGAGTAAGGTGACTGACACTAAATCATGCAAGTCATTTTATTTTTAAGCAAAGTAAAATTCATATTGAATTTTCCTTAATTGAAAAAAAAAAAAAAAGGAAAATTTCCTCAGACATACCTGAACTAGGGATTTTATTCCCTTTGATTTTTATTCCCTGTTGCTATCCTGATCTCGCAATTCAATTTTTACTATGAGGTGGAACAGTAAAAATGTTAAATGTTGGAGTTATAAGTCAGTCAGCATGTCAGGTTCACCAATTATTTTAGGGAACCATCACATCTGCAAACTCTAAATGTTACTGAGGTAAAGTATAAGAAATGTGTGAAGGGAAGGGCTGTCCTTGAGAGATGGTGTATCACACTGCAGACAAGAAAATGAGACATGGGGTAGCCCAAAGCTGACTAGTCAATCAGTTAGGAGCAGAATTCAGTTCTTCATCCAGTGGCTTTGTTCATTAGGTCAGTGTCCACAGCATGAAAAAACAGGCATATTTTTTTTCTTTTCCATTGGCTGTGAGGTTCTTTGCATATTTATGGAACGGTAATGGTATTTGCTGAACTTCTCAAAACATGTCGATTTATCAGAGGCATTTTGGGTTTTAAAAATGCTCAGGGAAACAGATATTTTTTCTCTTTCTCTAGAAAAAAATAAAATCATACAAAATAATGTCATGAAGGATGACTGTAGGGTTTGTTTTTTCCTCAGAGAGATTGCTTTTGGTTATGCCTCCAGTGGAAGATGCTTCATGTAGCTTTGGATGCAGGACACAGTCGTCTAAAGAAGCAAATATATCCTTGGCACAGCCAACTGGCATGAAGAAAGCACATAGTAATATATCTGGTTTTCTCCTGATTTTCAGGTGGCCCTGTGCCATTCTGGGTGGGAGCTCGAATGGTGCAGGAGGCTGTGTTTAATTGTCTGGACATAAGTGCTTCTTCCTTACAGGTCAACACAAGCCCATACTTGGCACCAAGGGACCAACAGCAGAAGTCTATAAAATTATGAGAGTCAAGGAGCAGGCCAGAAGGGAATCACCATTTACTGTCTTTTCCAGTACAAGAACTAAGGGGATTTAAACAAAACTAGCATGTGGCATGTCTGGAAAATGAAAACAAAGCGGTACTTCATATAACTTGTGAAATTCATAGTATTGTACATCATAAAACATGTATGAGTTAGAAATGGATGGGCCAAATACATGGAAGAAAACAGTCAAGAAAAAAAAAAAGAGAAAGCAAGCAACCAAACCCAAAACAAAACAGAAAAGAAGCTGCCATGAGGCAAAGATTTCTATAGGCTTGTAAACACCAGACAAATTTCTCAAATTCTTCTGTGTTGTCCACTGCTAGAGATTGGTACCGGGCTAATCCCCTTTGTTCTGCTTTACAGATGTTCTTGTAGCTTTATGGTCTTTTCTGATGAAAGGAATCAGACACTGAAAACACAAGAGCTTTTAAGAATAGAGACATGCTAAAGAAATAAATACCATCCAAGGAAAATTAAAAACTATATGGGAAATATTTTTCTCATGGGTACACACCATCAGTCATTGTCATAATAAGTTATTGAGACAAAGAATTTCACAAGTTTCAAAAACAGTTTACTTGGAGAGCAAGAACAGCCAGAACAAAAAAAATCTTATGTTAAATCGTGTTACTCAGTGTTTATACAACTAAAAATTACGAGAGTGTGATATAATTGTGAGGCAGAGTATCCTGTCTTATACAATGCAAGTTTTTTAAAGCCTCCTCTGAGTCTTCTGGTATTGTCCAGCTCTGGTTAGAAACTGGGAATGGGACTGGCTTGTTCAGTATAGTGATTTCTTTGATGCTATAGGTATGTTCATGCCATAGTGTGCACTTGAAGAAATTGAATGGAAAGGTATTGAAATAAAAGGGAAAAAAAAATGGAAGTGAGGCCTAAACAATGTAAAATAAAATGAAAAACCCCAAAGAGTAGTTGGTTGAGTTTTCAATTTTCTGTGTAGTCTATATAAGACTTATCTTAGCAGTTAAATGAGTAGAGAGCTGTACTGAAGCCCTTCAGCCTCTACTATCAACCCTCCAGGTTGGTTAAATCACAGTGGTAAGATGATGCTCACCAATGGTTCAGGACAACAGAGTTAGAAAGGACACCTTGGCAGAGCCTTCAGCAAACAGTTGCCACCTCTTCTTATGTGTACACTAGGAAAATAGAGGTTTTCATGAAAACAAACAAACAAACAAACAAAAAAACCCAAAAAAACAAAGCAAAACTTTCAAAACGGTTTAAATGGAAAATTAAGGTTAAAGAACAGGCTTGTTAATGAAACATGTCAGATCTCTCCTGTCCTCTATGACTCATCCAATAAGATCATGAAACTGGCCATAGCAGGTGGGTTTAAAGGTCCACCTAACCCTAATCCTATCAGTTTAAGTGACCGGAATTGGATTTTTAGAGGAGAGTACTGGAGTAGGTCCATGTAGGCATTTAGTAACATAGTCATAGTGTTGTATTTGGTGGATTCATGTTCCTTTTTTTTTTTTTTTAAGAAACTTTATCTCCCTTTTATATAAGCAAAGATTTTCACAGAAAAAAAACCAAACCTATGTCTAAGGAGATCACAAGGATTTGCCTAGAAAACGTCTGTTGTTAAACATATGACCTACTCCTTTTAAAACATTATTCTTAGTGAATACCTTTTTCTTTTTAATCTTTTCTTTTCTCTGCTTATTTTTCTTTTTTTTTTTTCCCTTTTGGAACCGACCCAGTTTTTAAAACCCTGCCAAAGATCTGATGGTTTGTAAAAGAATCCATGTAGTGTATTATAAATCAATTCAGACCTTCTGTAACTGATGAGGATAGATAGTGTTACATCACTATCATCTCACAATTGAAGTAGTTAACCTGATATAGATCTTTCTAAAGCATATTTTTTCATGTGTTAGCAATGAAATGAAAAATCCAAGTTTTTGGTATGGCTGATGCTCTTTCATTTCATATCCATGCATGCTCGTTAAAGCTTAAGGCCTCAGCTCTGCAACATGCTGTTGAGGAATTTAAGTGTATCCCTACTCAGTAAAGCATTGAAGAACACGTTTATGAATTCCTGAGCTCAGAGGAGGGTAAGTACATGCTTAAATATTTACTTCATAGTGATGCTTATACATGAATTTAAAGCTAAATCTGTGCTTCAGATCTCTCCAACTGGGTGTGAGTGAAACCATAGGAGAAACATCATAATGAAAACTATCATTACACACACTGCTCCCTCCTGTGGGCACCGGTGTGCACCAATTCAGCAGTTCTGTCTGCGGGCTGGCAAACTCAGTTTGAGAATCAAACCCAGCAATGACAGGCTTCAGAAGTGCTGAAAAGTCCCATTTTAGTGTTTTTAGCAAAATGTTTTGATTTTTCGTTTCAAAATGTCTCAGGAGAACAAAATCAAAACATGATTGTTTTGATTAGCCTCAAAACATTTTTCTGAAATATTGTGTAACATAAAATTATTTTTTTCCAAGCTACTTCTGAATGAAAAGGAAAAAAAAAATCAGAATTTTTCAATATGCAGGACAAAAGATTCCCTGTTACCTTTCTTAAAGATGGCAGAATATGAAATGAAGAAGAAAGATGATTTTTTAGAAAGCTATTAAAGCCCGAGAAAGAATATATTTTTCCAATTACTTTTCTAAGTGTTGTACTAGAGGAATACTGAACTTCAATTTACTTTATTTGGGTAAATGAATGAAATATCTCATTTCTGTCCTTAAAATTCACAACAGGAATCAAAAAATTAGAAAATATTTCTCTTTAAAACAAATAGAATGTAAACAAAAATTTATCAGTGTTAAAACTGTAACATTTACAGACTACCACGGGGGGAAAAAAAAGGGCTTAAATATCTTAACTTTATAAAAAGAAAATAATGGAAAAAGTAATCAATATCAATATTTCCAACCAATATACAAACGTTCCAAATGGAACTGAAGCTGGCTTGGTTGTACTATTACTTTATAGATACAGGGGGGGGAAAATCTCACTCTCAGAGGGTTTTTAACCTAAAGGACACAGAAAAAGGGGAAGATATGAAACCCAGCTCCATAGAAGGAAGAAAATATTGATTGCTAATTTTATATTCTATTAATGTGGTTATTAGGTATATACTTTATATGATTGCCTCAGATTACCTATCAAGTCCTACATTACAGTTTGTACAGACTGATCTTGGTTAAAGACAAGAGTATAAAAACTGATATGTTTATGATACAAAGGCTAAAATTTTTTGTTCTAATAAATCCCATAGAGCTTCCTCCATATTATTTTTTCAGACAGTCAGCTCTACCAAGTGGAACACTTATTTAAATACTTCCCATAAAAATTCATAGCTAAGTGAGTTAGAGAAAAATAATAAATGGTTATCACACGCTGTCTGTATAAACCTTCATTTTTGACAGGACTATTGGGAGGGTTAATCATAATTATATGATTCACATGGCTTAGTGGGTGCAGCCTGTTCAGACAGGTACAACATAAAAATAGAGAAAGACAATCCTTACTTCCCGTAACACTTTTTCTTATAATTACCTTTGAACTAAAAATATTTGTCAGTTGGCTATTTTCATTTAATCTGAGAGTTGGGAAAGCACTGTCCTTATTTTCAAAGCTGGCAATTTCCATACATAACCCTAGAAGGCTACAGGAATCTTACAGAAAAGATCCCCATGACAAACATGGCTTCTTCACAAGGTGACTGTTAACTTTTTTTGTACCCTCTGTAATGAAAATCTGACAGAGAGGGCAGAAAGGACACACAACAGGGGACATGCAATGAACTATGGTGACAAAAGGCATTGAGCTTGGCTATCAGTTTTACACACCCCAGAAAAGACCTTGATAAATGGCTAGAGGAGGCTCTGTGGATCTCATCCAGAAACATGTCCTGTCTGTCTGTACCAAGATGAACCAGTATTAAAGTTTTGGGCCAAATTCTTTATTCCACTGAGTTCAGTGGATTAACAACACATTTTAGATGCTGGTCATCTGTGTTCCTATTCATAGCTATATATGAGTTCTACTGATGAAAAATCCATATTTGAGTGCAGACAAGACAGCATCATATTCACTAATAAATAAATAAATCCAAAGGAAAGGGAAGAACCAACTCTTTCTCATTTCTGTGAGAAATGTTCTGTGGCAGCTCAGACTGTATCTGTGTGTCGTAAAACAGAAGCTGAGCCTAACCACATCAGGAAGCTGATTTCCAGACCCAATTCATGAGCCTGAGATCAGACTTCTTTAGCATCACTCATATATCTGCACATCTACTACTCACACTAATGCAGGATAACACTGTTCAAACATGTCTAACCCTATATGGCATTGCAGTGCTCCAAGTGATTTTTTTTTCCTGTTTTCTTTCTGCCAGAGCATGTTATGACTATTAATTCTGACACCTGGACATCATTTCATATTGGTTCTTGAAAGCATCATGAAAAAGGGCGATAAAAACCATGTAAATCTTTCCTAATTCCTATCTTAACCAGCTTACTTTGTTTTCACTGTGACACAGTGGAGGGAAATTACATCCTATTGTTTTATCTATCTAAGGGCTAATATAGCACTTGAATATATGACACAAAACACAGCATTTGCAATTGATTAAACACTGGAATAAATTCCATCTCAACCCAATGTCCAGAAATTCCAGTGTTGCTGGCTATTGGACAAAACCAGAACTTGAAATCTCTAAACCTGCATGCTTTAGAGGGTTTATAATTGAAATGTGTATAATGTAGATTAAACTTGGACATGGTGAAAAAAAACCTAATCTCAGCCATTATTTTGGTACCGAAAACTGGATCAGGAGGGTCTAAGTTTCTGACACGGTAAACCTTTTGTTTATTCTATGACACAACAGAAAAACAAAATAAGAAATCTAAACTGGCCATACTGAAATGGGAGAATAATTTGTTTTACAGGATTTTTTTCTTGCTTTCCTGTGGAGTTACGAGAGAGGGGACCTTATGTTTGAAAACTTGCTATGGATGCATCATTTCAGGATTCTCTTTTTGGTGCACAACTCATAAACTACAAAAGGGACAAGGATACAACATTAGTGGGGAGACTAAAGTCACACTATTATAATATTTCCACAGAGAAGTCTATGTTTGGGAAATATTCACAGGTTTTTTATTCACAAAAATATCTAGAACTGGGTTGGATTTTGCGGCCCACAACCTGAATAATTTGAATAAGGAAATAGCAATTCTTTTTTGTGGGAGGGAGGGATTAATGCACCTTTCTAGATAGTGGAAATCACAGTATTAGGAAAAAGGAAAAAAAAGTTTCTTTTCTTAAGTTCTCTTCTATAATAAGTGAAGAGATATTTAGACCATTCCTGCAAAGTAATATCTGGGTTTGATTCCCAAATTTCATGGACAATATAAGAAGAAATTTGGAAATCACTCATGAAAGAGAACTAAGAAATGTCTAATATGGGGGAAACCTACATTCTAATGTGCTTGATTTGTTGCTTATCCATGGAGGACTAAAATTTTTTTTCTATTCAAATTCTATAGCTGCCTACATTAATTTCACAGAATCACAGAATGTGTCAAGCTGGGAGGGACCCACAGGAATCACCGAGTCCAACTCCTGGCCCTGCACAGGACCATCCCCAAGAGTTACACCATGTGCCTGAGAGTATCATCCAGATGCTTCTTGAATTCTGTCAGGCTTGGTGCTGTGACCACTTCCCTGTTCCAGTGCCCAACCACACTCTGGAAGAAGAATTTTATCCTGATATCCAACCTAAACCTGCTCTGACACAACTTCAGGCCATTCCCTCGGGTCCTGTCTCTGGGCGCCCCAGAGAATAGATTTGTAAGACTGAAGGTTCTTATCCCAACAGAAAGAGAAAATAATACAAAGTGGTAATGACAGAAAGTGAAGAGAAAATCACACTAAAATTTCCAAGCAATTTTTGTAACTGAACATGATAAAATGTGGTTAAATATAAATAAGCTCAATTTTTCAGCACTTCAATTGGTTAACACTGACTTGTACGGTTTGCTCAAAATCTACTGAAATTTGAAAAAAAACGTTATGTGCTAAAAATGCTAATTGCAGAACAAAACTCTATGTTTTGGATTATGTAAAAATCATCTTTTGAGATTTTTACATATTTTAGAACTACCAGTTCTTAATTTGGAACTTCTTAATTCAGACTGCATTTTCTCATTGAAAAGATCATGGCCAGAATGTGGCCTAAGAAATCACTATTTTACTGTGCCAGTAGGATTGATCTCAGTTTCATAGGCTCCAAAAAGACTTTTCATTTGCATGCTGCATTTAATACACTGTTCTCTTTGCCAGACACTCAAAGAATTGCACTTTGACTTTGAACTTTATTAGCTCTATTACCATATTTTCTGAGTCAGTCTTCTTGCTTTGTTTCAGCAATTTCCATTCCTTTCATCCATCTGTGAGAATTGTGGTGCAAACAAATCAATTTTCTGGGCTGTTGCTCAAGTTTTTAAAGGGAGAGGTATCTGTAGTTGTGGTTACTGAGAGCTGAGGAATTTGAAGGGGGACACATGAATACACTAATTTCTTCCTTTTTAGTGGAAAAAATTACTTTGTGCTGTTTTACTTTCCTGGGTATCTGATGCCCTGCACTCAATATAACTTTTGTCAACTAAGTGTTCTTCAGTAGATGAACAAATAGTGAACACAAATGGGGAAACAAATCTTAAAATTGCTATGGGAAAGAATCTTTGTCTCAGTTCTCAGTTCTGCTATAGGCTCCATTGGTGAGTTTGCATAAAACCTTCAGTTCTATATGCTTCACTTTCCTCCTCCATAAAATGGCATTAGAAATATTTTCTGTAAATATTTTCCATTACTTACTTTCAGTTAGTGATGTCTGTTATCATGTTTGTTATTGTATACTTTGCTGGAAAATTCATGAGTGCATAAAAAGCAGAAGCAGAACCCAGGGTTTTGACTCATCCAGGCACCCAAGCCCCTCTTCCAGTCTCTATCTTCAGTTGATTGATAGGCACTACTTTGCTTTACTTTGTAACAGCACAGAAAATTAGATATATAATTGTATTATTATCACACTTAGGAACCCCAGCCAAGGACTTTATACCAGTACTGCTCAGTTACATGACAGAGTGCTTCCTAGTCAATAGAAGTTACAATCTCAGTATAAAACAAGCCATGAGAATGAAAGAAGACTGATGAAACAATACAGCAATTTAATTAATTTTGTTGTCCATTGTTGTCAGCCGCTTTGATGCCCCACAGCACCACAATAAATAAACAGTTGTTGCTTCAAAGTTTTTTATTTTTAATTTTTTAATTCTTATAGATTTTAGAAGTTATTGTAGTTTTAATGTACCAGTAAAATGACCTCAGTAGCTAAATGCTTACACATACCAACCCCATCCTATATCAATCTCTCAAAATTCCAGTAGCTCTTTAGTCTTCGTTTCAAGGTAGAATTGCAGAAAAACACCATGAACCTTGCACCAGAAGATAAAGACATAGACAGAAGGACCTCCAAATCTAGAACTCTGGAAGACCTCCAGGGACCCAATGTGCTGCAAGGAAGATGAAGATGATGAAATAGAGGTCCCAAACCCCCAGACTCAATTCCCAATGGGGTGTGCTGGGGGCAGAACGGGACAGGACTGGAGTGGGTAGCAGAACAGGATTGGATGAACATTATTATAAAATCTTGAAACTAGGGTCAGAGGGGTATTTTATGGATATATGTGGATTTTTGTGTGTATGTATTCCTGGAATCTGAAGGCTCATTAAAGCTTCTGCTCTCCTTATCTTGTCTCCTACTAAACTGGGCTAGAGTTTTGTTCCTCCCCAGTCTTTAAGGCATCAAGTGAAAGCTACTTCCATTTAAGATACCTAAATTTAGGCATCTGCATGAAGGTGTCACCAACGAACTGAGTGTCCATGCCCTTGTTATAGCCAGGGATGCAAAGCCTGTCCGAAACAGTCTCCAGCTGTTCATGTAGATGGTAGATCCCCCTTAGCACAGATACACACTTAGGGCAGAGCTTAACTTTCACTGACACTGTAGCTTGCTGAGGTTATTAGAAACACACCAGTGTGAAACAGATACCAAGGAGACAAAAGTTAAACCTAAGAGATCCAGTGCAGATTTTTGCTCTATTGTTGTAAATGGCATCCTTACTAATTCACAACACATTTATTACCAATTAGAAATGCTCTTTTCTAACTTACAACATAAAGTAAATGGAGCAATGGTATCTTATACAAAATACGTGATTCACTTTGGAACTGCCAAAGAGGATTTATTCCAGACTTTCTGCAATGCATCAGTTACCTCAGACAATTTGCTGCCAGGGACAGCAACAACTCTACCTCTGGACTTTTTAAGATAAAGGAAATATGTCATGCTCTCCACTTTTGTAATGTAATGAGCCTTTAAATGTTGCAAAGTTTTCCCAGAAAAAAATGAGAAAGCACAAAATGAAATGTAAAGCAAATGAGGGCTTTCTTTCTGTCAACCATTTTCTATACTGTTAGAATATATGTTTCAAAGGACCAGAAACAGCCTAGTATTGAAGTAAGATCCTAATTGGAATTGAAGATACTTTTCTGAAGCTTCACCAAAGTGTCTCCCACTTTTCAAGCATCAAAGTGGCAACAAGAGAGTTGAGAATGGAGGTAGAAATTGTTAGTTTTGAAATTGCTGGTATACTGAATGTACATGAATCATCCAATGGATGTTATTTTTCTGCACTGCGATTCTGCTAGTTAGAGGTGGAAATGACTCGTGAAAATATGAAGAGAAAAATAGTAAAGATTAATTAAAAACTTTAAGTAATTTTCAAATTTAAGATGACCCTTCAGTTTTGTTCATAGATTTCTAAAAGACTTTTAGGGCAAGGAAAAACTAATAAAATTCTCAAGTAGCAGCATCAGAACCTGCCAATCCCCATTTATAACCTTTTCATTCATCATCTGAAAAAGAAAAAAGGCTGATGGAACTCAAGTAATCAAGTCTAGCTTCACAGATTTCCCAAAGAACAAGTTTGATTATGTGGTGACCTGTGGTAAAGACTGGTGTGGGAAAGGAAATTGGAATAAGAAGGTGAGAGAAGCTAAAAGACTTATATTTAAAATTTTGGTCATGCTATGTCTCAAGGTAATGACTAATTAGTAACTAAACACCTAATTAGTAATCTATCATTGTAGTGCACAATGTAGTGTAGCTGGAACAGAATCATATAGATACTTCATTAATGAGTGAAAAGCAGCCAAAGCTGCACAGAACTCAGAAAAATGTTAGTTTTGAAAGCATCCTTACTTCTTAATGCTGCTTCCCATACTTTCTATTTTAAAATAGTTGCAAGTTTTCTGAGTCCAATGGAACTTGAGTTATAGAAACAATAAAGTACATTTTTAAACTGTTAGTTCTGATCAGAGTTCACATCACACTCCAAGTGCAAAGGGTTGCATATAAAAAGATTTTGTATCCTTGAAAAGCTAGAGGTTAGTTATTCTAGTTATTTTTTAAAACATCTTGGGAATTCTTTTAAGTAACAAAAGAGATATAGCTGAAAGTATGGTAAAGACATATGACATAGCAGAGTTATTTTACACAAAAATCTTTCAAAGTGCAGCTTGTAAATGCTCAAATACTACACTTTACCTATATATCTTAATGTATTAAGTGAATTTGGTGCTCACAGGATGGCTTTGATTTACAGACTGGAAATAAGCATGGTCCATGGCATAGTAAAATCTTCCACATTCTCACTCTAACACTGACAGATCATGGTGTCCTGTAACTCATAGACTCTCAGCTCATACACCCTTTTATTGTGCTTACAGGTGCACAATTAATTGTACAGGTGTTTGTTGCGCAAGGGAAGGTGAGACAGGTCCACATACATGAAGATGTATGGGCAGGGTCCTTAGCAGATGACATACATCAACTCCAATGTTGAAAGCTACATTTTGAGCAAGGAAAGGAGAGAGAGAAAGAGAGGGGATCAGGAAAAGCATTGGGAAAAGGAAGAGGAAAGGGAGAAAGGAAGGGAAAACTCTCCAGTAGCCAGGCAGGAGGAACCGTGACAGGTATCCAGGATGAATGTGCTCCAGTGGTGCTTCTCTCCAAAGCAGCAAGAAGCAACAGCAAAGATGTTTGGTGATGGTGATGATGAAAACAGTGATGGCAACTTTCACCAGGCTTTTACCATAGCATCATAAAACTTTGAATCAGGAACTGCTCAAGCTTCCCATTCCTTGTTTCTGCCAGTGAAACTATTAGTCTTGGTTGGAGCATGCTAATTGGGCACGGATGTTGCAAATCGATTGGCTGCCAAGCCTCTGCACATGTAGCCCTGGATAGCACTTGTCAAGTATATAACTGAGTATTATCTACTTTGCTGCCTTTTTTTTTTTTTTTTTTTGCTTTTTTAATTTTAATTTTTATAAAATGAATTATGAAAATTAATAATAGAAGTGAGGTGTTTCTTATGCTAGTAACCTTTCCTTTCCATGAGAACCTGTGAGAACATCAACATCAGGGTTTGGCAGGCACAGAGTTGTGGGGCCAACAGCACCTCAATTTTAGGATGGGAGAAACAAGCAGAAAGTGCCACAGAGACTTTGGAAAAACAGTGTTACGGCACCTTAGGTGAAAAGGTACAAAACTGCCAACTCCAGACCCTGAGCACTACTGCTGCTAAGGCATGAGGATATCTCTGTCATTGGGCTTCACTGCTGGCCAAAGAATCCTATTTTGTCACCACTTTGTATATTTCAAATGGTCAGCCAAAGATATTCCTCATACCCTGGTCCATGAAGATGCTTATTCCTAAATTCGATGTTGACACCGGAGAGCTCTCAGTCATTGCTCCTCATCCTGCAGGTGGAGGTGACAGCATCAAGAGCTGAGATGTGATAGATGTTTGTGGCAATGTGCTTAGTCGACTTCAGTACAAACATAAACTAGGCCAGGAAAACATCTTTGCCTGAGGAGTAGCGATTAGCAGCTCGGGGCAATGGTTTCCAGCTGTCCCACCACAGTCCTCATGAGCTGAGCTGTCAGTCTCACAGATGTAGCACAAGGGAAGTAGAAGAAAGGAGATCTGAGCCATTTTCAGACTGCCTACTGCAGGCATCTGTTCCTCCAGGGACTTACAGGGAGATCTGATACTTCTGTATGAAACTCTCTCTCTGCTGTTACACAGTTTAGAAAGGAGCAAGAACTACTGAATTTGGGAACGAGGGCCCTATGCTTAGACATCTACTGATCTTGTTAGCCCAAAATGATCAGATGATCTTTACTGCTTTTAGAGGTTAAGCGTTGCTGTAGAATTTGTGGTAAGATTTTTGTTTATTTAGGTGGAATACAGAATAACTTTAATTAACCTAATGTTGTTCTAATACATTTTTGTTGGCATACATCTTAAAAAATGTATAAATAAACTTCCTGAAGAAACTGAGATTGGGGAATACTACCCACTCCTTCTAGTTCTGGGGAACTGATACCTGAAAAGCTGCCTCAGTTGAAGCAATTTCTTCCTAAAAACAGAATATTTTTCTAAACAGTCTTTTATCCAACTACATTCTTATTTGACATCTAAAGAAAATAAAAAACACCACTTAGGCTTTATCTTCATCCTGGAAGATGTTTTTTTGAGACATGGTAACAGGCAAATTTGTCCACGCAGGAGCATGTGACACACTTAAGTTAACTTTCATCTCTATGGGAAATCCAGTTCTTCAGCATTACTGCCAACCTGTAAAAGGGGAGTGAAAGGCAAAAAACTGGCATTGTGTTGTGAGCCGAGGTGCAAAATACTTCAAGCACACTGCAGACATCTATTATCTTGGAGAGAAGACAATGCTCCTGTAGATCCAGCGGACATGCCAATAGCCTTTGTTGTAAGATTCCAGTGAAGACTGTAGGAAACTGTGTGTCTCATTGTCACCTATAAAGAGAGGCTGGATGCCTTAAACATAGCGTTAGAATTTGATCTGGTGGCAAAGACACAGTTTTAATAAGCATCATTATATATTAGCCTTACCAGGTAATCTGTCAGCATCTTAGAAACTTACTGAGTTATGAAACACAAAGAAATTAAAGCAGCACAGTAGGACCCAGATGACATTTTTAGTACATCAAAAATAAACTTTCTTGCAGTACAAACTGTTTGAAAATTCCAGTTATTGAGATGCTCTCTGTGTGTTTGTTCGTATGAGTTCTTTCCTAAATAAACAGAGGTAGGGGGACAGATTTTTCAGCACACAAAAAGAAAGCAAAAATCACGAAGAGGATGCCATCCTAGCAGATTAAGTCATCCCTTCAGTCTGTGTCATTGATTGCATTTTTTTTATAATATCTGAAAAATTCATTTTATCTGAACTTTTTAAATTTTATTTTTCTATTATTTCACATTACATCATACATTTGAGAGAAAAAGTAATTTGAAATGAAATAAAAATATTGCATTTAAAAATTTTGAAACAAAATAGATTTTTGTCAAAAAGAGAAATTAACCAAAAAACAACCCCTAAACTGAAATTCTTCAATTTGACAAGCAAGATTTCTTAGTGGAAAAATGTAAACCACTCTGAATTAGCTTCTCTTATTAATGTCAAGTTCTCAGTCAATGTGTACTTGAAATATTCAAGAATATAATTATTTTCTTTAAATTCCTGATACAGATAAAGTCCTTCAGGAAAATTCCCTCTGTGACTTGCTGTGAAGTAGGGCATCACTTAAAACCTTTGTATGAAGTGTTAAGCAGAAAAGACTGATCATTTAAGGATTATTTTGATTTCTTACATTGGCAACAATCTCTTGGCACGTAATGTGACAGGATGAAATACATTAATTTTTCTATGTACTCCATTTCTTGGATGACTCTTTAGGTATGAGCCAACATCTGTAATTCTACCCTGCATCATCCTTTGGTAAGTGAATTTCATGCCTTTAAAGCTCAGACAGGCAAAAGAACTACTTGCAAACCAGGAGATTCAGTTGCTTTAGAGCTCTGAATTTGCTTTAGAAATGAATGTGTTCAGGACTGAGCATAATCCAGACATTTCTGGAGTTAAACTAACCATAATTACCATCTTTTACTGAGCTGCCATATTCACATTCACATATGGCATTGCACTGCACAAGAGTGTGATACTCTGCTAAGTGTTTTGGGATATACTGAACACAACCAGTATTATGTGAAATGAAACCCTTTTCCTTGCAGCTGTATCTGACCACAAAAACTCATTTATTAATCTATTTCAACCAAGAATACTAAAGTTGTGTAAAGATCTCAGCTGAACATTTCCTACACATGAAACCTGAGATGTCCTACACAGAAACAGAGAGGGCAGCAACAAAGCTGGAAGGGCTTAAATCTATGATGTCAATAAATTTCTATGATGCCAATAAATTTAAATGGTTCAGACATCATGCTTAGCAAGATCTTCCAAGTCAGAATGACCAAAAGCTTATGGATCAGGTTTGAAGGGAGGGCAGGGACAGGTGACATTGTATGGGGGTCTGCTAGAGGCCACCCAATCAGGAAGACTGAATGGATGAGGCCCTCTATGGAGACAGGAGCAGCCTCATGTTCACAAACCCTGTTTCCTCATGGGGGACTTCAACCACTCTGATATCTGCTGGAAGTCCCAGCAGGGCACAGGCAATTCAGGAGGTTCCTAGATTGCTTTGCTGACAACTTCCTTCTCTAAGTGACAGTGGAGCCAACAAAGTGAGAGCTGCTATATTGGACATTGTTCCCTCATGCCATGCTGGACCTTCTTCTCACCAACAAAGGTGGGGAATGTTAAGCTCAAGAGTAACCTGGGCTACCATGACTACGAAATGGTGGAGTTTTTGATCCTCAGGGTAGTGAGAAGGGTGCTTAACAACTCACTACACTGCACTTCAGGAGAGCAGACTTTGACCTCTTCAGGGATCTAACTGGTAGAGTACCATGGGATAAAGTCCTGGAGGGAAGAGGGGCCCAAGAAAGCTAGTTGATATTCATGTATCACCTCCTCCAAGCTCAGGATTGATGCATCCCAACAAAGAAGAATTCAGGCACAAACACTAGGTGGCCTGCATGGATGAACAAGGAGTTCATAGACAAACTCAAACAAAAAGGAAGCCTTCAGAGGATGGCAGCAAGAACAGTTAGCCTGGGAGCAATACAGAGAGATTGTCTGAGCAGCCAAGGATCATGAAAGCTGAAGCTCTGATAGAATCAAATCTGGCCAGGGAGTTCAAGGATAACAAATTAAGCTTCTATATGAACACCGGTGATAAAACAAGTATATGGAAAATGTGGACCTTCTCCAGAATGAAATGGGAAACCTTCTTACTGAAATATGGAGAAGGCTCAGGTACTCAACGACTATTTTTGCCCCAGTCTTCACTGTCTCCAGCCACACTGCCCAAGTCACAGAAGTCAAAGACAGGGACTGGGAGAAGGAAGGACCACCCTCTCTAGGACGAGATCAAGTCTGAGAACATCTAAGGAACCTGAAGTTGCAAAGGTCCAAAAGTCCATGGGACCTGATGAGATGCCTCTGTGGGGCATTTACTGTGGGGGTGGTGAGGCACTAGAAAAGGTTACCTGGAGAAGTTATGGATGCCTCATCCCTGGAAGTGTTCAAGGCATTGGATGGGGCATTGAGCGTGGTCAAGTGGAAGGTATTCCTACCCAGGGCAGACTGTTTGGAACTACATGATTTTAAGGTCTCTTCCAATCCAAATCATTCTATGATACTATTGCTCCTGGTACTGCTATGGATAAAAATCTTAAATTACCTGATATGCAGTGCAAAAGTCACAAAAACTGAAAGTTGTTACTCCCCTTTAAGAAGTTGTCACTTGTTTTTTGTTTGCTTCACTGGATATTTGAAATTGCCCAGGACTCATTTTCCACTGACTTGACCAGAGAAGAAATTGATGTATTTCATTGTGAAAGATTCAAGACTTGGCACTCTCTACAGTCTGGGAGAAAGGAAACTCCTGCATTATAATACAAGGGATGGTCTCAAGCTTCTACAATGCTTACAGCACTTCACACACACTGAAATGTTTTGCTCAAAGAAAAGCTGGATCTGGAGCCAGATCAGCCTCTGAAAACAGAGGTCATCCTGGACAGGGAGAATCAGGAAGAATCATCTCAGCTCAACACTATTTTTCACCAAGACACATAACAACAGCAGCTTATCTTTCACATTGCCTCTTTTAGAGTTTATGGGAAATAATTATAGAATAATTTAGGTTGGAAAAGACGCTTAAGGTAATTGAATCCAATCATTAATCTAGCACTAGCAAACTGTGTCCCTACGTGACATTTCCAGAATCACAGAATCATAGATACATAGCATCATTTCATATGCAAAAGACCTTTAAGATCATTTAGTCCAACCATTAACTCAGCCATGCCAAGTCCACCACTGAACCATGTCCCTAAGTGTCTTTTAAATCCCTCCAGGGATGATAACATAATCATTTCCTTGGGCAGCCTGTTCCAATACTTGAGAATCCTTTCCATGAAGAAAATTTTTCCTAATATCCAGTCTAAACATCTCCTGGTGCAACTTGACACCATTTCTTCTTGTCTTGCCATTTATTATTTGGGAGAAGGGACCAACCTCCCAACCCATTACAGTCTCATTACAGGTAATTGTAGAGAGTGATAGAGTTCCCCTCTGTGCCGCCTTTTCTTCAGGCTAAACAGACTTGTTCCCTCAACTGGTCTTCATCAGACTTGTGCTCCAGACCCTTTACCAGCTCTGTTGCCCTTCTCTGGACACACTCCAGCATCTTAATGTCTTTTTTGCAGTGAGGGGCCCAAAACTGAACACAGAACTAGAAGTGAAGCCTCACCAGTGGTGAGTACAGGGGCACGACCACTGCTCTGATATTGCTGGCCACACTATTTCTGATACAGGTCAGGATGCCATTGGCCTTCTTGGCCACCTGGGCACACTGCTGGCTCAAGTTAAGATGCTGTTGGTCAACACATTGAGATGCTTTTCTGCCAGGCTGCTTTCAAGACACCCAGCCCCCAGCCTGTTGCACTGCAGAGGGATGTTGTGACCCAAGTGCAGGACCTGGCACTTGGCCTTTTTGAACTTCTTGCAATAATGACGTGATCAACACAGATATTTTAAAAGTACTCTAAGAAAAGGACAGACAATTCCACATCAATTTAGCAGATGTTTTCCAGAATTTGGCTTAAGTAATTGGCTACAATTGGCTTAAGTAGTTCAGCAGACTCCTGCTGCTGCTTCAGCTGCTTCAAAGAAAACTTAGAGAAAAGTTATATACCTGAGGGAGCAGAAGGCTTTTGTTCACATCCCATCGTAAATTTCTTCATTGTCATGGTAGCCAATAAAAGGAATATGCATCAGTCAAAGAG
>JAWWEU010000001.1:36551093-36568950 GCA_035583155.1 Acropternis orthonyx | reverse complement strand
GACCCACAGAAGTGGGGCCTAGCTAAAACTAAAACCTTAATCTGAGTTTTTTGGGATTTATCAAACCCATCACAAAGTCACTCTGAAATGTGACCTTATTATGGTAATTGATCTTACTTGCAAACTCTCCAGAAAACAGGGAACAATTCATGGCTCTCAACTGAAAATTGAGACAAATACAGCAAAAATTCAAGAAATTTTTATGTGAATAAGCTGAGAGTCATGTGATGCTGCCTGACAACTCAGAGAGACTCTGTAGCTACAAAATCTTCTCATATCTAAAAGAAATAAAGATAATTCTGTTTTTAACACAGGTATTTTTCATCTATTTATGTTACTCTGAACATCAAGACTTATTTGCTATTACAGAGCACTTGACCAAATCTTGTCTTATAGCTTAAGCTTCTTCTTGAAGTGCCCTGGCTCACTGGTGTCCAAACAGCCTCTTTTATTCTTCTTCCCTCTGTATCATCCTCTTCTAATGACAGAATGCATTAGATAAGCACCTCTTCTGGATTCCTGTTGGATGTATAATCCTTCTATCGACAATGTAGTAGTGCTTCAAGAACCCATTTGAAACTGATTGTGGGTCATTTCCAAACGGAATGACTACTAGAAGAAAGCACTCATACATGTTTAGTAAATCGTGTCCTAAAATGTGTTGTCTTGGCACAATTTTCCTACCCACCTTCCTGCTCACCTACCTTTGATTATATTGCATACTTCAAAGTATAAAGTAAAACCCACTATGTAGAAGTGAATGGATAAACGAGTTTTTAAACTAAAAAAAAATGCAGGAAGATTCCCATATCATGGATTTAAAATAATCTGGTTTAAGGTACAGAGTCATGCAAGATCCCTGTTGAAATTCACATAGCAATGAAACAGATTTTCAGTCTTATCACAAGGCTGAAATCTTCCAATCACTCTAGATGAGTAACTTTTCTTCAAAGCTTCATGTGGCTTCCTTCAAGCGACTAATTCATCAGTATTTAAGGTTGTAGTTTTTATGCTAAAAAATTGAAATTAAAAAAGGGTTTATATGTTATTCCATTGTAATTAGAGCATGCTCCTACTAAATTATGATCAAATATTTCCTGGGAGAGTAAATAACCCATTCTGAGGCTTCAGCATCTGTGTTTTCTTTTTGTGGCTTGTGGTGACACATCAGAAAAGCAAGCTTTATCCAGATATGCTGTGGACATCCACTGCTCTACAGCTGCTGTGGAAAAGAGTGTTGTAGTATCTTTCCAGCCATGAGTATCCACGTAACTGTTTATAAATACTTTTCCAACTCTTTAAATATGGGTAATTACAATAGACAGACAATTGCTAACATGATATTATCACTTTTGGCTTCTGATATAATTCCAGTTCTGGGTAAATAATTTCCTACATTTTCATTTTTACTCTGCCGTTGTGATATCCTGAAATGAAAAATTAAAATCCTTGAAGGCTCAGCTATTGTTAAACACACTGTCTGAGGCCTCAGAGAAATGTGACCTTTATTGTTCTTCCCTCTGCATCATTCTCTTCTCAAATACGTTTTTGTAACTGAGAGCACAGTGTGAAAGCTTTTAAAGTCACTTGCGGAATTTCATTCCTCAGGCATTACTCAGAGCTCACAGACTGCTCCAAGATCAAGTGCTAGTTTCATCTGGATCATTACATCTTAGCTATATTGCTAGATCAATGTTATTTAGCCATTTTTAAACAGTATCATTTGTACTCAGAGTTTGTGGTGAACTGGCCTCACTATCTCTTCCTCCTGAGAACAGAGCAGGGTGAATAATGATTTTTTTTTGTTGTTGCTGACCATTACAAACCAGGTAATTTGGATCAAACTCAAAATTTTCAATTGCTTAAAAAAGGACTGGAGTCTGAATAATTTGAGGTATTTCTAACTGCTATTAGCTTATGTGGAATCACTAAATGAATACTCATTTTACAGGAAAAAATAATTGGATGAAGTTCATTTTTTTATTTTTTTTTCACATTCTGAAACACTTAGTGACATCAGAAAGCATTCTCAAAGTTTTTGTTGTTTGACTTCACTAAATTTGCAGTCAAAATGTCATCTGGGTATTCTGGTATTCTTCACAGCTGTGCTTTCCATTAAATTGGCATGGTACTGTAATTAGTGTGGTACTGAAGGGGGAAATTTTTTAAATGTTCACTACAATACACAGGACAAACTGAAATTGAGCATTCAGTAGACTCCCAGAGCCAAGACATCTTGTAGTTGTGTACAGTGCAAATGACTATTAATTATTTAGTGTTGACCAGGGTCTTTCAGCAGTCTGATTGCAGATTCATAAAAACCACCTTGGAACTTCTCTTACACATTGAAATGCTGCTGGAAGCTAAATAAAAAGCAATTTAGCCCCTTCTTTCCTGTTACTTGAAGGTATGTTTTCAAAACATCCTTTACTGAATTATATGGCTTTGTCATTATTATCACTGGTGTTGCCTGACTTACAATAAATGAAAAGGATTGAACATGTTTTTGAGTTGGTCATAGAGAAAACTTAAGAAATGTTATTCTACAGTCCAAGTTGATATATTTTTGTAGTTATCTTAATAACAAGGGAAACCAAATCTATGAAAATCATACTTCAGCCAACTTTCCCAGCCTAAGTTCCACTTAAATCTCTGAGTGTGGTATTTCCTACTGGCTGGCTGCCTCTGAAAACCTAGAGCCAACAAAAAGGTACCAAAGTTTATGTGGAATTTAGGCCGAATCAAGGCCACTGGAGCTAAGTATTGCTCATAAACTAAAGTAAAAACAACCTTCTCTTGCTTTCTTCTGTTCATTTTACATGGTAACAGCTCAGGACTCTTATACTCCCCCAACCATGCCTGGGGACTGAATCAAGCTGTGACTGCTGTCCCTTGTATAGCAACTTCTCTGTTTTAAATGTCTCATTGTTTTGTCTGTTTGTTTGGGTTTTTTAAGTTATTCATTAGGTTTTCCATATATCTATATTTCAGGAATGGCAGACATTTGAGTGAGTTCCAAAACTTCCCTCTGATTTTTAAAATTGACTATCCTCCTATTCTCCCCAATGGCATATGATGCTTCATATGCTGCAAGCTGTGCAAATAACTAAGTGAGCAGCAGGGGGTGGGAATTAGGAATCACTAACACAGGTTCGTGCAGACTGACTAACCTTATCCTAGTGAGAAGTGGGTGGAAGGCAGTCATAGCTGGTATTACTTGAGTACTTAGAAGTTATATCATCTCTGCTTTGCTCTATATCATCCCATACCTTCCTGTTCACTCACTTTTCTTGCTACCTATACTTTCACCAATTTTACGGTTAAGGAAAGTGTGTTGACATATCGTTGGAATGATACATTGCAGGACGGGGTGGAATATGACATGGTGTGGTGGGTTGACCCTGACTGGAGACTAAATGCTCACCAAAGCCACTCCATCACTCCCCTCTTCAGCTGGACAGGGGAGCGAAAATACAACAAAAGGCTTGTTGGTCGAGATAAGGACAGGGAGACATCACTCACCAAATACTGTTATGGGCAAAACAGACTTGATGTGGGGAAATTAGTTTATTGCCAATCAAAACTTGAGTGGGATAATGAGAAAATAAAACCCAAACCTTAAAACACCTTCCCCTCACCCCTTCCTTTCTCCAGACTCAACAGTGTGTTAGTCTTCAAGCTGGCTGGCCTTGGCTCTGTGGAACATGGGGGAAACTTCCAGCACCTTCTCACAGAAGCTGCTCCTGTAGCCCCTCTACTAACAATACCTTGCCATGCAAACTCAATAAACCAGGAAACTGAGAGGATGGAAATAAACAAGGAGATGGAACTGGGATCCTACTTGGTGTGGGATGTGAAGGATACATGTTAGGGTAGGAAAGGGGGGAAATAGAGACTTTTTAAGTGTACGTGAAGCCTATCACAAGTGGGAAATACTGCCATTTACATCAAGACCATCACATCTTTCTTGTTGTAGTAAAGATAAGTGGCAGAATTTCTCAAAACATTTTGGAGAAAATAAGAACAACCCTTCTTTTAAAACAAGTGTTACTTCTGCATCTCGAAAAGAAGTCTCTTTAAACTTCAAACTTTTCTCCACCCAGATAATACTCCAGGTATTTATATTTAGGAAAACTATTTTTATAATTCCAGTTTTAGCAAGATATCCATAGGAAAGCTTTATGATTCTGTATTTTTGACTTCAACTGAAATTTCCAGCCATCACACTCACCATATGAAGAGCTTGAATAGCCAAAGCCTGGTCTAGGTTTTCTGTAAGAGTTGCGGTAAAGGAGATATATTCCCTCAGGCCAGAGAATGACAAAACCTGGTAACAAGCTTCCCAGCACTTATTAACAGTTCAAGGTCAGACAGAGAAGCACCTTCCAATCCTCTGTTGTTTCATATATATATACAATTTTTATGAAAAGAAGAATTTTCAGCTCAATTTCATATTTTTTTGCTGCCTGCATAGACAATTTACCACACAAGCGTTAACAGACAGAATTCATTGGAAGGTCTAACTGAACTGGAGATGGAGACTTCGACTGAAGGGAGCCTGGCTGTTCAGTACAGAAAATGTGCTGCCAATTTCACTGCGGGTAACATATAAATAAAGCAATTAAGTGCCTGATACTTTTTGATGGAAAAGCTATTTTAAAAGATCACAGTCTATCTTCATTTCTGACATAATAAATCAGTCAACACCTGGTCCCATCACTCCACACCAACCATCACTTCCTTTCTTCCTTCGCTGTAATTTAAATTATGTTGGACATGGCAGAAATGAGACCCCAGTCCTAGGCTTCAGCCTTCTGCAAATGATAGAAAACAATCTTTTGCAGCACATCAGTTGGGAGTTCTCAGTCATGAATAACATTTCTTGTATCTAATAAAGTCCCCTAAAATGCATATTGCTTAGTGTGTCTGACTTTCCCTAACACAAAGGGTGTAAATTATATTTTCATAAACATTGTTTTCATCATACCATAGTTTCTTACTAGTGAACATAGAGGAGAATTATATGTATAATCTAGGAGACAAAGCAGGCTCAGCAATAAATATGGAAGAAAGAAAATATGATTATTGTTGTGAATGGTACACAGAATCTTCATTAGCATTTGAGTTGATGAGAGGGCACAGTGCATGCAAATAGATTCAAAGTCAATAAACAAACCAGTGAATTTTTTTATATATATGAATAAGTGAATAGGAGCTATAATTATTTAGAGGGGGAGAGCATCAGGATGAAAAAAATATCCATTATAATTCCATAACTTTTAGCTTTGACAGTAAAGACAGAGATTTTCTTTTACTGTATTGGGCTTTGATCTCCTAATCAGTGTGTGTCCTTGCTACTAATAGACACCGTCAGACTATTAAACCATCACACCTTGGGGCAGATCACTATCAAGTTACAAGGTAGTATATCTGAATGCTCCATAGATCTTTATGCATAAAGTAAAGAAAGGAGTGGGGAAATCAAATAAAACAGTGATGAGGCTGAGGCTTTTAAGCAACACAGAAACCTTTGATTAGGTCTTTTAAACTATGCCATTTGTGCTGTCAAGGCAGCAGGTACAAGAGCTGCCTGGCTGTGAGAAGGGAGCAAGCAAGGGTAATTTGGGCTGGCATGGTTGGTTTGCTCCATCATGCTTGCCTACACTGTCCTTGTCCTATAACGTGAATGCCAGGATCCCTGTGAATGGGCAGTCATTTCCAGTTTGTGAAATGCTCCTGGCATTTCATCTCCATGGTTATGGGGTATTTATGACTTTGTGGCACTCAGCTGCATGAGATGTTCAATACACAGCTCCTGGAGCCAGCAGAACTGCCCATCTCTGAAACAGAAATGTGTTTAGGATGACAGAAGTACAACTGGAGCAGGACTGTTGCTGGTTTAATTCTAGAGAGGGTGTTTAGTGTAGCACTAATTCATATTTTATATATAATCATCTAGTTGTATGCATGGATTTGCCATCACTTGCTTCTCATTTGAAATATCACAGTAGCATAAAACATAATTCTCTAAATGAAGTTTGCAAAACAATCACTTTAAACATGTTAGTTAAGTGGACATATGGGGCCGTCCCCTGGCGTAATGGTTAGCCCTCTGAACTCTAAATCCCAAGAACACGAGTTCGAGTCTCAGTAGGGACCATCCCCTGGGCAGTTAAATGCCTCTCTGCCGAGCGCAGGGTCAGCCCCTGTGTTTAGTACTTGGGTGCTGTCACTGTCCAAGCTCGCTCGGCCGTGGCAAATGAACCTTAGGACTTAAAGGGTGGGGCCAGTTCTGCGCACGCTGTGCCTCACCTAAAAAAATCCACTGCGCAGGCTGGAAGGGCACACCCACGTGGGGAGAGCCCTTCCCCAGATCTTCATTCACGAAGTCTGGCCATTATTATTATTAAATGGACATATCCTTTAAAGTGTTTTAGATTAGAAGTTTGATGCTGAAGTTGCACTGCCAACCATGATAAATATATTCCACCACTGATATAAAGAGTTTGATAGCTCCTGGTTTAAATCCCCTCTATATTTTCTCGTATCTTTTATCCCAATGTGTAAGATTGGGCTAAAGATGGTAAGAGTTTCTCTTGGATACAGCTACTATTACATCAGACAGTGACATGATATTGGTGGATGAGAATTGTCTGTTCCTGAAGGATAGATTTACACCTAGATCCTGAAGTATGATGCTATCATTATAAATTGCAGATTTTGCTATTTTTTTCATATCCATAACTTCCATCAGATTTTAGTTCAGGTTTTAAAATGGTATACATACACTTAAGGCACAAAAACCAATGCAATCGATATCAGGGGATCATACAGTTTATCTAACCATGTTGTCAAATGAGATGCTGTCAGTGCAAACTACTATTTCTCTGCCAGATGATGGTAAAATTAAGTTAATCCCAAATTAGCTGCCTAATTTTGTTGTTGCTTTACTGAAATGTAAGTGCTTGAACCTTAGAAATACGAATGCTGCCCACTGGGCATCTACACTCGTGTGCCAACTGAATAGATACCCCCAATAAACTCCTGAGAGATAACATATTTTTCTAGTTTGCAAGAGCAGTACCTCCCTCTGTTAACTGTAGAAGGAATCCAGCCTCTTAGTTAAGCTTTCACCTCTGAGAGGAGATTCTAGAATCCCAGATGTCATACACTTTCTATAATTACTATTCAAAGATGCTTTTATATTTCAGGGACTTTGATTTGTACCTCAGATTCTAATCTCTTTCTCAACAGGGCACCTTTGGTGCTGAGTTGTAGATAGCATTTTTTCTAACAAAAGATATCCATATTAGACCTATTAAAGTTTTGATTAAAAAATAATGTAAAAGAACCTTCATTACTGATACTCTGTTAACCTTAGTGCAAGCCATGTTTGAAAATTAAAGTATTGCATTGCAGCAAATTTTTATGAAGCAGTTACTTCCAATAAATGACACTTCATTTGAACACAAGCAAACAAACAAAGCAAATTCAGGAACTTTAATCTTGAGTGGCATTGTTTCCAATATCCTTTCTGTAGAACAGATGTAGTTATTATTGTCCTTTTCCATGATGGAAGCTCTTTGCTGTCTCATTAATTACTCCATGCTTTGTTTAATGCTGGTTTATCAATTATTGTACTACAGATTTTCTTTTATTTTCATGTTTCTAAATGTATTCTACAAGCAACAGTAATCAAATTGTCATCTTGGGTTTATTTTCTCTGTTTCTCTCAAGAATTACAAAAAAATGGTTGCAAGAGGAGAGCATGGGAATACAGCAAGATGTCGTGCTATTATGTTTGTAAGGAAGCATTAAGTGACCATATCAAGTCGCTTGTGAAGGCAGCCTGATAGTAAGTGTCAATTGTTTTACATGGGCTTTACAGTGTTTAACAGAATACCTGGCTGCCTATAAATACATCATTAAATATGTTGGCTAAATTCACCACCTTTCTCTCATAATCACACTGTGAACAGAGGTTTATTTTGAGTCCTGTTTACAAGCATGCATAAGTTTTATATATATATTATGTTAAAAACACTGAATACTTGGTGTTTGTATGGTACTTCTGGGGTATTGTGGGCCTTGAAGATAAGGATGGAGACCATAAATCTAATCTGTTGGCTTTAGGCAAGCAATATAGTGTGTCAAGAAAAAGGAGTCATGCTTCAGTGCTCTGGGCCAGATGGAAATTGCTGAGTCTGGAAGATTTCCTTCCTGCTTATACTTCGATATTCCAAAGTAGATGGTATAAATATATGAAATACTAAAGTCTTGCTTGTCACCATAAACCAGTTTCTTCTAACAAACTGATATTGGTATGAAGTCATGTTCGTGAAATGCTAGCCAGTGAGTTAACCTTGAGATTGTATCACAATATTTTCTTGCCAGAGAACACACCATATTTTACTCTGACTCTGTTTCATCTCCACCCATGAGTTGAATAGGGTCAGGTATAGAAAGGGACAGTAACGTTGTATAGTTAACAGTTAAATGCATGATCTCTGAACATTTTCCCTTGTAGCTGCATGCAGATTCTGACTAAGGCTGGAAAGATAGCAGGTCTTTGCATGATTACAGACAGGCAGTCAAAGAAATGAGGTTTTTCAGTGCTGTTATTAAATGTGTATTTCTTACAAAAGGTTACTTTAGCACATTCCTTTGGAACACCTCTTTCCTTTCATGATTGCAATATGCTGTGATTGTTATGAATTGAAATGTTTCAAGAGAAACAGAAAAAATGGAACATCTGGCCTGTGCTTCAGAGAAAGATATAGAATAGTTTGGGTTGGAAAAGACCTTCAAAGGCCATCCAGTCCAACCCCCTACAATGAGCAGGGACATCTTCAGCTAGATTGGATTGCTCAGAGCCCAGTCCAACCTGACTTTGAATGCTTCCAGTGATGGGACATCTGCCACCTCCCTAAGCAACCTGTTCTGTTCCTATACATATAAGTCACCAGTGACATTGCAGTCCTGGGATCTCTTTAAAACTATTTGTTGGATCAAGGATATTAGCTTCACTCATATTTGTAAGTAGCTGAGCTTTGCCTAACTCTGTACTGTTTTGGTCAGGAAGGTAACTACAGTGACTGCAGAACAGCTGTAATCAGCTTGGTCAGGGTAAGTTTTCCTATATTTGGCAACAGTGTTAAAGTGGAAAAGAGGCTTTTTTTTTTTCCCATGAAGCACTCCAGATTGTAGTTAGAATCAAGGTTCCTTACTGATGATGCTGGAATATATCAGCAATTTTCAAAGCTATGGATTTTTCATTGATACAACAAATTCTAATTTTGCTTTCTACAAACCATATCTCCTCATATTCCCTTAAGATATGCATTCATGCCCTCTTTTTTTGTCTTATTCCTTAAGCCAATGCTATTAACAAAATGCTAATCTGGCAATAATGTTTGGTGGCTTTGGAACAACTGCTTACTTGTCATTCTGTTGTTAAGCATTTTTGTTAAAATCAAAGTGCCCCACAGAGCAAATCTTTAGCTGAAGTGTTTAAATTTTTCTAAAAGAGTCATAAAATATGGTATGAAACAAACCCTCTTTAAAAATCTGTCTCTTTCTCCTTTTTCTCTATAAACATCTGTGCCTTATATTTACAGTAACTGATACTTTCTCACCTGTCTACAGTTACCTGATATAGTCAATTTGATTTAAAGATTTACCACCCGTTTGATCCTTAAAGTTAGAATAGCCTGTTATAAAATTTATAAAGCTTAAACTGAAAACATAAAAATGAACGAAAAATAAAACATGTGGTTTTAATAACATGCGTGTTGGAATAATTACAAGTTATGGGGCTAGACTCTGCTAGGGAAAACAAAGATAATTCTGGTTGTACCTGCCTTTTATCGGGACATGTCAAAATTATTTATAACTGTTAATTAACTTGGCTTCACAATCTCAGAAAATAGTATCCTTACCTTAATTCTATATTTAGATGACATCCTTTTTAAAGGAATACAGACCTCACAGACAAATAAAACCCACTTCCAATAAACACAATAGCAATGGAGACCATAGTGAAGTTCCCAGGTTATCACTGTCATGGGTAGTCTGGCCATAATAATATTTAGAAAGGCTTTAAACTTCTTATGATCTGAAAACCTGTAGTTGGAAGTCATCAGCTAGTGAAAATCAATACTGCATTACTGGAGTTTTTGTATGAGACCTCAGCTAGCAGCAAGTGATGTACCTCTGCTGACATAAGTGCTTGATTAACTACAGCTGGGAATGCCAGCCAAACGAGGCCAGCTGGATATCCCACTGCAAACCTTTCTGCGTGCCTTTCACATGCTGATAATATGCTGCAAATTGCTATTTTTCAGTTACCTTGGTTTAGAGCAATGGAAGTTCTTAGCTGGTGTCCTGAGAACTTGAACTAAAGGACGCTCTTCTCCCTTACCTCCACTAATACAGAGGGCACAAGCTGGAGAACAGCTCTGAATCAAGAGGTACAAAACCTTTCTGCATGGTCATTTAGAATAATAACATTTCTTCATGACATTCTGGGTATTTCCCCATCACTGTCTGGGATACACACCTACTACTTAACCTTATCTCTTGGTGGACCTCTTTAGGACTGCTTCAGCAGCAAAGTATTTTCTGGGTCCAGGGAAGACATCAAACTATTCCTTGTTCACATCTAACCTGCTTGGAAGATGTTAATGATCAAAATTAATCCCGGCAGCCACTGACTCTGACAGATGGCTGACCTTTCCTACTCTGCTCTGGAGGTTATTCTTTCTGCTGTGGTAGTATTTGAATCAGGCAACTTGTTAATAGGTCTGGGTGTGAATCATGTTGATGCAATGAATTCACGTGGCTTCCTCTGAGGATATCTGTAGTTGATGCAACTATGTAATCAGCCTCTACCATCTCATGTTCATCATTTTCAAGTCTGTCTATGGGCTGTGGGGCTCACTGTATCCTTCGTTTCATCAAGGATCTCCTCCATCAGTGGAAAATGAAGGAGCAAAAATGTGAGACCAGTCAGAAGAGCATGTTTGAGAAATCTGAAGTGTGCTGGCACTGTTGTATGAAATTGAAATGTCCCTGGATAATGACACCCAAAGGATTGCACACAAAAGACGCTGCTTGTTAACAAGTGAAACTGATGAGTTCTTTTCTGTCTCTGTTCTGGAGACAGCCTGCTACAATGCTACAAAGGGAATTTGTCTATGCTCTGAAGCTTACCTTGCACAGGTCAATGACCTTTGCACCAAGAATGTACAGGTCCTTGTGATGTAATCCAAAACAGTAGCCATCAAAACTGCATTTCCCACCAAATCTTATTTTTGTAGAACTGAGAAGAGACCTCTATCATAAGGGGGCAGAAGAAGGCTGGGACAAATATAAGGGATTTAACTTCAAAAGGCACTTTTGGATTTATGAATATGTGCTCTCTGAACCAAAATTGTATATTGTTATCATCTGCATTCAGACTGGTTTATGATCTTGCCCTATTTTATAGAGAGATGACATAAAATGTCAGCTTTACATATTTTATTTAAATGTATGATACAGCAAAAGCCTAAAAGAAGCATTTAATGCTTGGAAGAGTGAATACTTTACAGCTTTTAGAGAATATTATCCTTTAAAAAATAATATTTTCAATATTTATCTATAAATATATTCAATATTGTTTAAATTATGCCTTTTTCAATAGTGATGTCTTTTGATCTTTGATTGGAGATTTAAAGTATTAGAACAAGTCTAATGCTAAACAATAAGCAAAACATGTCCTCTTTAAAGGGCAATCCCTCTCTAAAACTTACATCAATGTACTGAGTAAAGTTTGTCCCCATGTGCTGGCATTACTGGGAAATTATGGTTTTTTTCTGCAGAAAACACAAAAGTCCATACATTAATTAAAATGCTGGACTGTTCGTGTGCATGGCCATCACCATAAAAACTCCTTGGCAAAGTTAAAAATACAGGACTAATTAATGGCACCTGTAAAAACTAACTGAGAAGCTGGGACCATGTGAGAGGGGTTTGATATCTTAACTCACCTACAGAAGTGTCTATATGGGTGATGCGATTTAAAAGAGTGTAACTCAGTTTGGGATTCAGGTCGAATTAGCAGAGCATTCAGTTAAGAATACAAAGTATTTCTACTTATCTCCCCTCTGTAAGTTTCACTTACACTTTGGCATTTAAATGTTCAAGTAAAAACAAGGCCAGTATTTGAGAGCTGTAAAATTAAAAACACAGGCAGTTTCAAATTTGCAGTGAACTTAGGTCAATTTTATATGCTGCATGAAGAATGCTCCTGTGGAAATTCCATAATTTTAAAAATCACATTATCTCATTTTAAGCACCAAAACAGTAGGCATTGCTATATAAAGATGTTGATACTGGGAGAATGGGAAATGCTACTATACTGGTGCTGGTGAGCACTAGTCTGCAAGACTATATTTTCCTAGTGACCCATATCTGAGAAAGAGAAACTCAAGCAGAAATAGGTGCTGGAAATGCTGATCAGTTGTCAACCTATATATGGAATGAAGATGAAAGAATCTGATTAACCTAGTAAAATATAAAACTGAAAATTCATAAATATAAAATTTTGTTGTTTCTCAGTACACTGGTGTGTAAGAAGGAAGTAAGAAAATCTGCTGCTAACTGAAATTATTAAAAGATATTTTCTCATACCTTAGAAACTTGGAGAGTAAAGAACAGAGGCCAATATTCCCAGAGGGAATCCCATCTGAACTCCGAAAAAGACAGTCAACAAACACCTACCTGTTAACTGAGAGACTTTAGTGAGGTACTGGAATATATAACCAGTATCCAGACTGGTTTTGGCATAACAGCAAAAAGATATACAAAAATATAATATTTGACCTCTCTCAAAAATACCCATCCTTCCAAGAAGAATTTCAACATGAAATTACATGGCCGGAGTTTAGGATGATGTCTTGATTCTCTCCCTGAAACAAGGAGTGTCATTTCTATATTCCTAGGATTCACAAACTTATTTTGCTTAATTTCCATCATTGACTGTAATAACAGCCACATAAGAGAGGATTTCAGAGTAAGGAGAAATAAGACAAGGAAGGCCAAAGCCCATCTGAAATTAAATCTGGCTGGCAATGTCAAGGACAACAAGAAGGGCTTCTTCAAATACATCAATTATTGAAAGAAAGTAAAGTATAATGTGGACCCATAACTAAATGGAGGGAGGACCTTGATAACCGAGGACTCAGAGAAGGCAGAGTTACTGAATGTCTTCTTTGCATTGGTCTTTCACTCACAAGATCAACCCTCAGAAATCCCTGATCTGGGACACCCTGGTAAAGGAATGTTGGAAGAGACTTTCCCTTGGTCAAGAAAGATTCAGCTCCATCTGAATACAAAGAAGAACTTCTCCCCTGTGTGCTGAAACAGATTGCCCAGAGAGGTTGTGGAGTCTCCGTCACTGGAGATAGTCAAGAATCATCTGGATGCAATCCCATGATATGTGCTCTAGGATTACTCTGCTTCAAGAGGGAAGTTGGACCAGATAAACCCACTATGGTGTGTCCCTTTCACAAGTGGTAGTCTTTCGATCCTGTGGTCCCTTTCAACCTTACCCATACTGTGATTCTATGATAAGAAAAGGCACCTTGTTTTTCTGTCCAGATTTTTATTTTATGTTGTGAAGCTTTCTAAGATTTTTCTTTTTTTATGTTCTGTATTTTGCTTCAGTGTCATGGATAATATAGTGCAGTATGGACCTTGCTGAAGTAAGAACAATACTCAAGACATCTTATTGCCAAAATGATAACAGCTGCAAGGCCTTGCTTCCTGGGCTAAATGGAAGGAGAAACACTGGGCAGATGTACATTCATATTTGCATGTTAATTTTACCTTAATTAATTGCCTTAATTACCTGTTTCCTTATTCTCATAGGGATACACAATGTTTGCATATGTAACTTAATTGGTAACTTGTAATAATGTTTCAGGAAGTTTCAGGAAAAAAACCCACAGGAATATAGACACAAATTTTGACTTGCACATTCTATTATCTGTTCTCAAAATTTAGTTTACATAAGGACAAAATATAGAGAGTTGCAAAAGAAATGCACAACTTCATTTTCTCCTTTCTAAAGCTAAGTATAAATATAAAAAATGACATAAGCAAACATGCAAAATCTTTGCTCTGCCATGAAGAGCAAATCTTTACTCTCCACTGCCACATTTTTAAAGTTAAGATCATATAACAACATCCTAGAGGTATACAATAACTCTGAATAATGTGAAAATGTGATAATTATTGGCTCAGAATTCAGACTTACTTTTAAGTGTAAAAAGCAATTTGAATTCTGGAGTAAGCCAGTAAAGAAAGGTGTTTGGAAAATATTTATCTATGTGACTATGTTTTAAGATACTGATCTTACTAAAAACTATGTTTTAGATATTTAAAGATAAAAAAATACCATGGAGATATACATGTTGATTCATTTTATTCAGAGAAACCAGTACATTGTTCAAAGCAAAAAAAAAATCTGTTAAGGGATTGGTTTCCTCTCAAAGCCAAAATACCTATGCTTATGAAATGTAAATGTCTAAACTGCTGAGTTTGACCTCACCTTAGCCTTCATATGTGCCATGTCACCTTCAGTTTAGTATTTCTATGCCTATGCTATACTTGTCTTGCTTAATGTTCAAAGTAATTCATGAGATTGTCCAACAGACTGGTCAAAGAAATAGTCACCCAGATCTCACTGGAATCCATGAAAGGCTTTATTCTGATAAGGAAACAAGGCTCAGATTCAAACTAGTCTCATAAAAACCCATGCAATTTTCTGTATATAACTAATACTTACTCTAAAAAGAGACTTTATTTTCATCCTTAGATGACAGTACTACTCGGAACCTACTTATTTTCACTCTCACAAGCATAGGGTTGATAAGATGGATGAAGAGTATCTTAGAGACACAGGAATAGCATGGAAAACCTAGCTAACCAAATGTAGAGAAGAGAACAGATTAAGGAGCAAATTCATCTTCTGCATCATCTTAGTATCATCTGAGGCTTAAGAATTGCATTTACAGCCCCAAAAGCCTACAGAAGCTTTGTGTTGGGCCAGTGTTTACTGTCCATCCATGCTGTATAACCTTTGGTGTGGACCTTAATAGGAGTTTTGCCCAAGCCCTTCTTACCGCCCCAGGCTGTGTCCAGGTAGCCTTAAGGGGAGAATATGGCAACACTCAAGTATTCCCACCCATTACTTGCTGTTCATGCAAATTTCCATGTGAGATCAACTCAGGTGATCAACATGTGAGATCAACAGGTGGTGAGTCAGCATCTAGCTATACAAAACTTTATACTAAGAAAACTGCACCAGGTAGATTCTTACAGGGTTTAGCCTGTCTGAGAAATGTGAAGCAACCAGTAGAAAGTGACATAATTTAGACTTCTGTATTGAAAAATATCAACCTGGACAACAATTGAGACAGCTCTCAAGAGAAAGCAGCACAGAAGCTGGCTAATCTCAGTGTGAATTCAGTTTCAAAATGTTCTTTCTAGTGAATCAGCACATGTGCTAGAATAATGCTCATATATGTGTGTCCCTTTGAAAAGGGATATGAATTCAGTTCACATGCATATGTGACAAGTAAACAAACTAAAATCTCTGAAAGATGCTACCCTGAGTTGCTTGATGCAGATCTCTGAATCTATTGCACTACAATATATTGTGTATTTTAAAACCTCTTCATTCCTGGAATTTCAAATGAGGAATGCTCAATTACAGTCAAGATCTCTTCCAAATTTTGTTTTCAGTATTTCTTCCTCCTTATTTACTGTAATGCACAGTCAGTGCTTGGATAAAAGACAATTTAATAGTTCCAGTTAAAAAATGAAGGATTTAATTATGGAGTGAATTTTAAAAAAATGCCACAGATGTTCCTCTAAAAATTCCTAACTTTAAATTAGCATTTTCCACAAATAAAAGTGATTCATCTTCAACTCCAGGTCTTCAGAAATTTGTGTCATTCTTACATGGTAATCAGTCACAACTTTAATTAGAAGTTGTCATTCACCCCTACATACCACATCTCTGGCAGAGATCAAGTACGATTTTGTACAGCTGCTATCCTGATTCTCCTGTCATCTTTGGCCTGACTTTGAATTGCTTCCTCTTTTTTCTCTCTTTTTTAGATAATCCTGCTTCTTCTTCTTACCCCCACTGAGCTGTCAAGAGTTTCAGTGCTGTGATATGGAATCATTGCCTCTGTAAGACTGAAAAAAAGCCCTGCTTCCACTGGATTCTGATCAAAGAGAATCATTTATAGGAGAGATGTAGCAGGAACCTGAGGGAAATTTTTTTTAGCAGCAGGACCATATGAAATGGGAAAGACAAAGCAACAGATTTCAAACCTTTTTTTAACTTATAACTACATGATTAAGGTTTTATTGTATAATGTTTTATAATTTTTGTCCTTTTCTTTTTTTTTTTTTCTTTCTTCTAATCTTGATGCCATGCTATTCAACACCACATCGAAATGGGGTCAGGCACATTCAAGTAGCTCCTATGGAAACAGAACAACCTAGGAAACCTAGGTATTAAGGGAAGGGAAGGGAAGAATTAAGAATATTTCACAGGGAGCAGGAAGTACTTCAGCAGGGAACAGAGATTACCATGTTGAGGAGGTATGAATGAAGATTTTTTGCACCACTTTGCATTTCTGTCACTCATACCACATCTGTGTTGTGCCCCTTCCTGTTGCCATCATGACCACAAAACCAGGGAATGTTAATGCCCAGCTTGCAAAAAGCACCCTCCTTTTCTCCTGTCTCAGCTTTTCTTTAGGTTGCTTTGCCTGAGGTTGTTGGTGTCACCCCTTTCTACAGATTGGTGAGACTGGTTGCTGTTAATGGAACTGTTCAGTCATTAAAATCAATAAATACTGTTAAAAAAAAATTTAATCCATTATCATATATTTTGCCCTCCTGACTCAATAGACATTCAAAGTAGATCTGTCTTGTGCCGAGGCTTGTAACAAATGCAGAAAGCAGTTTGCAGTGAATCTCTTCTTCAACAGGGGATAAAAGAGGATAAAGAAAAAAAATTCCAGGCAACTTCGTTCCAAATTTTACAGAGTTATTCTGACATTTCTGAGGATGTTGCAGTACTCAAGAAGCAAATGTGTTAACTGCAAAATAGAGATACAGAGTTTTACTTTTTTCCTCTTATATTTCATCTTTTCACGCTAATTATACAATGAGAGGTACTGGTACATGTTGTTACTGTGTCCTAATTTTTCAACTGGGCCTCATGAATTGGACACAGAAATATCAGAACTGAGACTAAACCCTAATTGTTGCTAGTGATTACTTCATGCTTTAACTTTCATTTACAGATCAAAATAGGTACATGTTACCCATCAAGCCCAAAGAACAGATCTCTTTCCAAAACTTGAAGCACAGCATCCATCCACCTATATCATTAAAGTATTGTCTTCCACTTTCACAAAACATCTGTGTAGCCCCTTTTGGTCGATATTGGGCTGCTGTCTACCTTGGGGCTGAATTGCTCCATGCTTGGCTGAAGTTGCTTTAGATGCTTTTTCTCTGGGACTTGACATGAGGAATATGGCTATGATTCCCTAGGGAGACTGTGGCTCCCAGCCTACCATGAGACCTCAGAGATTAACTGAGAGGATGTGCCTTTGACAGTGCCACTGAATTCAAATATAAAGGCAAAACCAGTCTCCTGTAGCTTCTTCATACTTAAATAGATCCTGAGATATGAGGCAGACAGGTACAAACTGTGGGGATAAGTGGAGACTGAGACCCAGGTGTTCTGAGATTCACATTCAACAGGCTGTTTACAAATATACATATATAT
>JAWWEU010000001.1:36497244-36550993 GCA_035583155.1 Acropternis orthonyx | reverse complement strand
TATACACGCACGCAGTGATAAGTAGGTGCCTAAGTATCAAGATGACTACAAGAAAACCTGCCTAAGCTAACTAGGTATCTGTATTGTGTTAAATATTGAACATTCTAGTTCAAATCTTCTCTGAACACTGAAAGATGCTACCAAGGCAGGCATTTCAGTCTTCATGGAACTTACTGCCTGAAACAAAAACAATCAAACATCAAACCTTTTCCTAAGTTCAGCTGTGAAAACACCTATCCATGGGCCTGAGTTTTAGGAAGAATCCAATTAAATCCTTAGATCTTAACTAATTTCAACTATAATTCATGCAGTAAAAATAGTGGTGGCAAACCTTTTCTCCCAGTACTTAGAGCAGCCATCTGCCCCAGATAAACAGGAGATGAGTTCACAGCTCGTATGTCTCACATAGGTATCCAGGACAGGAGGCTACAGAGAGCTTACACATGCTAAAGTTGAATAAGCACATGGTCAGTAAGGGAAGAAGCAGTAGCCTGCTGGCTGGATATGCAGAGGGGCAGTTTGTTATGCTTTTGTATTTTTCTGTAGAAAAAACCATCCACAACTTAGAAAACACCCAAGGAGCAGTAAGAGGATACCTTAATTCTACCCTGATCTTATACTGTGTTGCGTGTACTCTTAAGTCACAAAACAGCAGGCTTTGATTTGCAGACTCCCAGAGGTGGCTGAACTCATACCGGCGTACCACGGCAGCCACAGCCTGGTATTTCTCAGCTGTTTTTCATGTCCCAACACTCACTGACTATTGTGAGAAGCAGGCTTGGAGGCAAACCTTCTTCCCTCCCATGCTTATAAAATAACCAACTCAGCAGAATGAACTCTATACTGGAGGTGGATATTTATACTGTGAGTCATGCCTAAATTGAATATCACATCCCTCAAATGCAACTTGTTGGATCTGCCTCAAAGGATTTAGCACTTATATGATCCTAGAAGTGTTCAAGGCCAGGCTGGATGGGGCTCTGAGCAACCTGATCTAGTGGAGGGTGTCCCTGCCCATGGCAGGGGAGTTGGAAGTGGATGATCTTTAAAGTCCCTTAAAAACCAAACCAATCTATGAGTCTATGAGGAACTGAGCCTAGTTTGTCATTAACATCTTTGCGGAGTCAATATTACTGAATTATGAGTTTTAGGGATCTCTTTTTTATACTGTCACCTGTCACTTGGGAACATGGCTGAATTCTGCCTTTCAATTTCCCTCTAGCCAAAGAGCACATAAAAGATAATGGTATCTTTCATTCTTCCTTGATCAGTGTTTCTCCTCAACTGTGTCAGCTTTCCAGGATCTTCAAAACATCTGTAGTAGATAAGTTTTTATCAGCAGTAAATAATATTCTTTGGACTTTTGATAGAAGAAAACAAAAAAAAGAAGCTTTTACTGACACTTTATGAAGTTTACTATATGGCTCAATTTATCATAAGAACATGTTTCAAGGACTGATTTTATTTTCAAGCATTTTAATATATCAGTATATGCATTTTCCAATGTTCAGGTAGTTAACACCTTTATAGAGATCTCATGAAAATTAGAGAAAAAACCAGCCTTTTCTTAATGCATAACTGGCCCAAAATAAGCTACTTGAAGTGTATGTAAAATAAAAGTGGATATACTAATGAAAGCAAGTGGAACAAAATTCAGTTGTAATAGTTAATAAAACTAGGGCATCTAGGCAACACTGAATATGATATGCAAAAGAGGACTTTGGACTCTAGCCCTTGAAGACGCATTTGTTGAGCACATGCTTAATTTTAGGTATATGCAAATATGTCTCTGAAATTGAATTTAAGTATGTGCATATTTTCCTTCATTGGGGAACTAATGTCTGAACCAAGACCCTAGAAGATGATAAACTGCTACTGTGACTTGTCTCAGCCTGGCAAGTGTGTTGGGGTTTTTTTGTTTGTTTGTTTTTGGTTTTGTTTTTTTTTTTTAATTGAGAGCTTTTTACAAGTTGTTGAAAATGTCTATCTCTTTACTGTAGTCTATATTTATCAAAATTGTGACTAGGATATTTCACTAGGTATTTCTTCTATTTTGCATGATTACCTTTTCATGTTTAACTAAGCTGTTACAGACTCTCAGGTAAATAGTTGTCTTGTAAGTATTATAGTAACTGGTCACAAGATTAGATATTTAGAGCCTTTTCTAAATATCTTCAAATGTTTGTCAATTTATAAATTCAAGTCATTGTAGGTAGCTATGGGAATCTTATCATAGAGCTTTTATAGTCTATCTTTATTTTTAAAGTGTATTTTTTATGTATACTGAGAATGCTAAAAAATCCTTACCCGTACTGCTGAGGCCCTGAACTGGACACCGTAATAAAATTTGGTCTGATTTAATTGCAGTCTCTCTGCCTTGCTATGCCTTGGCTAGCATACAGATTTCTCAGTGAAGAAACAGATGCATAATTTCACAAAATGTCTCACACTTAAGGATAATACTCATTTCAAACTACTTTCATAATTTTGTAGTGTCACAAACAACCTGAATGCTAATGAATTGAATTTCTGTCTTTCCAAATCTCACAAGAAAAAATGTTCCTTTTAGAGATGAAAATCTAGAAGAGAGTCATTGAACTTTACTTTGGTCTGACATTGTGTATAACACCAGTTTAATAAAGTCCTGTAACCACAAGATTTCAGCATTATGAAAACATGGAACAGAGAGTAGTGAGCATATTGAATGGGTCCTAAAACAGCAAAATAATCATGACCTGAAATATCATTGTAGACAAATACTGTACCTCCTGGTTTTGTAGAAATCCCATTAGAATCTGAATCCACACATTACTCTACTATTTTTATTTTGTCCTCATTGAAGTCATACTAAATGCTACATGGCAAGAACAAATACAAAAATGTATCAAGTATCTTCAGTGTAAAATGGTTACTGTGGTTAAGATATTTCTGAGGAAAAGATGATCCTCTATTACATTTTTCTAACCTGTAAAAAAGTAGCTGCAATTTTAGAAACTGTTAAGGAAAATGATCAAAGTCATAACTCTTGTGCATTTGGGATATTTTTTCCTCCTCACATCTCCTCTTACCTGAAAAAAACTTTTCCACACTGACGTTTTCTCCATATGGTTCTGTTCAATGGGGAGAACTGGGATAGTGGTGGGACTGCACTCATAAGAAGAGACTCTTGCATTTCATGGGCACTATAGGGCACTTTATGACAGTTATTCTGCTTCTGTTGGGATCTTTTAATGAGATTCTTTCACAGACCCTTTAATAGACACAACCAGCTCATGAGTAACTTTCTGCCCTGCGCACTTGATGGTATTGCAGTCACTTTCTGCTCCACAGTTACTTTCTGCTCCACAAGCAGAACTGTCATGTCTGGGCAATTTCTTGCAATTTCAAGTCCCCAGTGCTTCATCACCTCTTGGCATGCCTACTAATTAACGATTTCTGCCTTTATCCCCATCAACTAGTTTTGTTACATTTGTGACTGAAAATATTTTTCTTTTTGTGTTGCCTTCTACTGGATCTTATATAATTGCTTTTTAAAATGTTCTCCATGTTTCCTGTTAATATTTTTACCCCTATGAACACTGCAGTAATAGAATGGGCTGTGGCGTGCCCATGTGAGAGTTTTGAAAGCAATGGGCCTCAAGTCCTCACTATGGAATGTATATGGCTTAGTACACTTTATTTAGACAGCTTTTCCCTTCCTGTTTTGGTATTTTTAGCCAACAACTCCAATTGTGTTGAAGCTAGAAGTATGAGAATTAATCGAATTCTGTGTAAAACTACCCTCTAATGTAGTTAAAAAGACTGCAAATAGTGTCTCCTAGACATAGGTAAATGCTCCATGTGGAAAAACATAGGGTGGCATATTTTGAACATCACACCTTCTGTGATCTTAAACAGATTTGTGAAGCCTTTTACCGTGCAAGCTATACTTTCACTTTTGTTTTCCATCAGAGAAACTTATTTGGTGAACCCACAAATAGTCTCAAAAAAAAATATATACATACGTATATATACAGGAGTCATAAGAAGATTAATCCACACACTGACAACTTTCACAGAAGTATAATGTACTGCAAGTATTTTCACAATGCTTTAGTGTCTTTCATTACAACATTATTGTAGCCAATGGTCCTGTAGTTTTCACTGCTGCTTTATTTCTTCTCTTTTAGAAAATTTCTCCTCTGATTTATCCACTAAGCATCTAACATATGCAATTAGCCTCAAGTAAATAATTTATAGTAGTCAACCTATTTATCATTTGCTCTGCAAGAAAAAAATCAGGCTCTGTTCTAAGAATAATCATCTTCCTCAAATTCACAGGAAGGGATCACATTTAGTGCCAGTCCTTTTGTTTGTGGAGTAAACTGACTTTCTTTGTAGAGTAAAAAGAAGAAGGCAGCCTGCATATTGCCTTTGTTTCATTCCGCAAAGCTCACTTTTGTGCTGTTGTGTGGACTGCTAATATTCCTTAGCAGAGGAAATGAGAGGAAATTCATCCAGGTCAACCCTGTGCTCTAAATTATGTTTTACATTTTTAACATTGCACTGACACATACGCAAATACAAACTGTAGAAACAAATTATCACTTACCCCTTTGGTTTTGCTTCTTGCTTTACTGGGGGTGTTTCACATCTTTGACACATGGAGAAAGATTCATTCTTTCAAATTTACATGCCTCCTCTGTAAATCCCTTCACTGGAGTTGGTCACCCCAGACTTGCTTTGCAATCCCAGAGTGACTGAGCCATTGCCAGGGCAATTCAATTTAGCCTACAGCAGATGTCTCCGATAGATAAGATGAATCATGCACTAAAAGAGCTTGCTATTCCCTGTTGACAAAATGGACAGCTGAGAATACAGGTTCAGATGTAGATCTTTACAGTGTGAAGACAGGCACATGGAATTTAAGGCCAGAAAACTCCCCAAGATGCCTCTGATCTCCAACAGAGAAACTAATGTGAAATCTGTCTATGTTTTGTTAATTTACCAGTTGAACTAAAGATCTCTTGGTTCCTATCTTGCATTTGGGAGGGTGTTCCATGCTCAGTACAGGAGGTTTTTTCACACTCAATATGGTAAAATCACCTCGAGATCTTCCTGCTAGAGACTTTTATTATTTCTCTTGTGTGTTTAAGCTGAAACCTTTGGCCAAGATGTTTCTTACTGTATTTGTTTAGTACCCATCTCTTGGCTGAGGCCTGTGAGTTCTGCCTTGTAACAAATATGGACCAAGAAACATGATTAAACCAAGGGTACAAAATTCAGCACTCTATGAAGCATTCAGCAATTCATACAGCATTGACATAATTTGTAAACCCACAAATATGTGCTGTGTTCTTGATTCTCATAGTTTTACTTTGAAGGCTTGGATGACACAAAATGATGTGATACCGTTTTTGTATTCCTTTTGAATTTTAGTTATATTGAAATGGCAGGCAGCAATACTTGAAAATCCTTGGTTTTGTATGTAGTCTTTTAATTAAGATCTTTATGGGGATTTTGTTTTCTTTTAATATATATAAATTAATTCAAGTGAAGACAGAGAGCCTTGCTGAATATTCCAGGTTTATGATGAAATTCTAATTTACACATCTCAAATAAAATCCCGTTGTGTAATCATTCCTGGTTTGGGTAGCTGCAAAATTAATGTGTCAGTGAAGTTATTTGCTCATAAATTACTAGATTAAAAAATATTGCTGCTTTTTGTTTATACATGATAAAAAGGAAATAATTTCTCTACCCAGAAGTGTGTGTATATATATTTTTCCTCTTTCTGTCAAGCTGGTAATCCCCTAGACAACAAGTCAGCAAGAAAGCCATTTCAGTGATGTTCATTAATTTTCAGGAAGTTCTCTGAACTAAATTGATTTAAAAAGTATGTTATATAGGTGGAATAAATTTTCCTTAAAATTATTCACCTTTTATTCTGAGATTTATAATGGAAATTGTTGGGTTTTTTTTTTCCTTATTATCAGATTTCACATTATCATGAGGTTGTAGAAGGCTTGTAATTACAATTATTTTTCGACAAAACAAATGAAATATAAGATTTGACAAGTATATTCTGTCCTGTGATTGAGTTAATTTCTGAATCTCAGGCAATGTGTGCTAGATAGGCTTCCCATCTAAGCTGTCTGCCAACCATCACTCAGTCTTTGCTGCCATATCTAAAAGAATCACCATTTTGTGCTGAGAGGCAATCCTTCATGTTACATTAACTGATGTATCTGGGAAAAGAGCAGACAACTTCCAGGCAAGCAACTTGTTCTTCCAGACTCCTTGTGGCTCAAAGCCTTTCTGTTTCATTGTTTTTCCAACCATATTAGCTGTTCTCATAAGAATCTTGCTTCTTTTTACAGACTTTGCCTTGCTCATATCTTTCAAATGTTAGTGCTGTGACAGCATGTGTTCTATCCTCACAGGTATATCTGTATGAACTGGGGGCACAGGGCACAGAAAGCCAGCCAGACTATGCAGAGGAATTCATACCCTAAAGCGTTTGTTCCTGGAGTGGAGATGTTCTGCTTAGGAAACCACTGGTAGCTGGTTGGACCATGCTCCCCTGGGCAGTCAGATACATCCCCCAATACTTCAGCTCTCTTCCCTTCTCTACCCTTCCCCCTTTAACACAAAGACTGTATTACTAACTGCATGTGCCAGTTTTAAAGGGGTGTGTATGTGTGTGCCATATTTCCAGCTGGGCCAACACGTCTTTCTGGGAAGGATCTGAGTGTACCCAGCATCCTTTGAAGCTGAAGAACCCAGTGACTTAGCTGAAAGCCTTTCTCTGCTACAGACTGTGTGAGCTATAAATCTCTGGCTCAGTGGGTTTCGACCCTTTTTTTATTAGTATTCCCAGAATAATAGCAAATGAAAAAAATCCAATACAAAGCAAAAAAAGACCCACAAATTTCCCCCACAAAAAAAAAAAAAAAAAAAAAAAAAAAAAAAAAAAAAAAAAAAAGAAGAAGAAAAGAGAGAGGAGACTCTGGTCATTTACTGTCAAAATGTCAAAATTAAGCATGTGTTAAATTCTTCGTAATTGTGCTGAATTCTGACACCAAAATGCTTTTCTGAACTGAGATTCTTCTTAGGATGAAAGGTCTTAATGATGGAGAAAACAAAGCTGTAAATGGAAAAGCAGAAAAGATGCAGCTGGTTTTCAGATTAGAGGTACTGCAGGTGATCTGGCTACAAGGTACTGAAGGGAGGGGCAGAACAGTGTGTCAGCTCTGTAGCCTCATCCTCATGTTTCTTTAATCACACAGAACTTTAATTTCCACAGAGACATTCTGTTTCCTGTTATAACACTTTTTTTCACAGTACTCTTTTTCTGATATCAGTAATGTGCAGTGTGAACGTGGCCCTGACCCCAAAATCAACAGGCAAAGGTATGATCAACAGGAGTTGCCCACGATGCCTCTGGCTTAATTAGCACTATTAGCTGCGTGTTTCAGTTGCTATTAGGGTGCTTTAGCACATTCTGCTTGCTGTATTAAATGTATTAAATATCTTGCCAGCTCTCCCTACCCCCACAACAAAAAAAAAAAAAAAAAAAAAAAAAAGAGACAAGAAAGATTTTTTTTTTTTTTGTAAAAACACATTTTGTAAATTACTTATTTTTGATGCACGATATCTGGAGAATATTAAAGAAAGACAATCTCACAATGCTTCAGAGGAAATTACCTGTGTTGAAAATTTTCTGCCTGCATTTTGACCTTTTCACTGAGCAAAACCTGTAGTTTATGTATCTGGCTAAATTTAGATCAGAGAATGCACTCTTGAATTCCTAGCAAGGTGGTAATATTTATTGGAGGATTTTTTTCAATTTCCTACTTATATGTTAGGAGAATATTTGTTTTGTGTCTCTCAGCTTTGTGATCTCACTTTCCCATAAAAGGAAAAAAAAAAAATCAAGGGGCATAAACCTCCTAACTATTGTTCCATAACCTCAGGAGGATTTTAAAGATGTCAATGTACAATTTCTCACGTCTAGACATTACTTAGTTGTGTCAAGCTGAATTCTTTGTAAAGTGTCAGTGAGACCTGCCAGACTGATTGTCTTGGAATGCAGAATCTTTCTCTTAGGAACATGATTTTCTCCACACTTTTTCTAGACTTGAACTTGGTATAAGCAATGTGGGATACAAAGAAAGGACTCCCACTTTATCTTGAGCAGATCTCTGAAGTACTTTTCTTCTGCTCCAGTTACACCTAGTTCCTATCTGAGTGTGCAAACAATACAATGGAAGCATTATCTATAACTATATCTAGGTGTGACATTAATTGCTGATTCTATTAAACATGAGAGCTGCATTGTAATAACTGTTCCTACTGTTGATTCCTACTGCCTGATGACTTGGTGATGCATAGCAACACATAGCATGAGATAGTCATCAGAATTCAAAGTTTTTCTCTGCAGACAGGACCAGCCAGAGCCTTTGGCCTCAAAACAAATTGCTTTGCAGTTTGGTGAAATTCCTGTGGCCATCCAGACACAGCAAATGAAAACCTAGTGCCTGCTCCCTACCCCGCTGCTCTGGTGAGCTCATCTATTCAGAGTTGTCACATGGTTTCACTTTAGTGCCACAGGCACATGGCATCTCTGACTAATCTTTGGCAGAAATTGGGAGAAACTGGGTACACACTTCGATGCTTAATGGGCCTGCAAAATCTAACTTCCCAGAGCTTGGCAGCTGCAAAACAGACATTATTTCACAACCCTTTGACATAAATATAAATGTTGACCTCTTAAACCTTAGTTTTATTGTTCGATACTTGTTGGAATGAAACAATGTATAATACAATATGCTTTTGCTTGTCTATAAAGATCATGAGAAGACAGAGACAATTTTATTATTTATAAACTTTGTGAGGTTTTGTGCTTCTTATTTTGAGACCATATTTAAATCTGTTTCTTTGCTATTTGCAAAGTTTCCTATGTCTTGTCTGTTTTTCATCTAATGGAATCAAAGTCTCTTGCCAGATTTCTGACTCACTGAAAAGCCTCTCACACAGGCTGCCATGTAGTTAAGAACCTGCATTGTGTAACTTTGAGAAGCCGCATTGTGTTCAGAACACTCTGTTTATTAGACAGTCTGGTGCAAGTTTGGATCTAATCATCTGGATGACTTGTTGACACTAAATTTGTGATGAAATTTGAGGTTTACTGTAGCCAATTACTTGCCATGCCAACAGTACAGGCTCCTCTTCTTTATCTCATTTTCTTAAAATCAGGGTATTGCTGTCCAACTAAAATAGTTGAGCTGAGCTATGTTTGCTATTTAAAATGGAAATTAACACTATTACTGGTTTCATAGCATGATCAAGACATAATTTAGTCATGCCAGCATTTTTATATTGCTTATCTAATGGGCTGTGCTTTCACTCTGGATTGCAAATCTCCAGCATAGTTCTCCTGGAATTTGCCTAGCAGCCAGAGCAAAATAGAAGGGTTTAACTCTGAAGGTAGTTTGGATGAATTTCATAGTCTTCAGTCTTAATAAATGTCTAACTATCTTTGAAAGTACTTCTTTTAGTTCCCACCATAAAGCAAGTTTTGCTTGAGTCATGGAAGCATTAATGCTTACTAGACCACTGAGTATTGTTTGTATTTCTTTCCTACTGTGTCCCTGTTTTAGTTCCAGCAGTCAGAAAACGGCATTTCATTAAGTTTTCTGGGTTTGTGATTTGATGAACTTCAAATAATAAGTGAAAATTATAGAATCTTTATTATATATATATGTATTATATATAGATAGATATATTTAAAAAAATAAAAAATTAACTACTGTTTTAAAGCTTTCTAGCCTTATATACAATGCACCACAGTTCAAACACTTGTTTTTTCTCACTACCTTAACACTATAATGAACAACGTGTGAGTCCAAGAAAATGAAACCAATAACTCTTCTCTGAAAAGTAAACTCATCTTTCCATGTATCTCACTCTCAAGATGACAAACACAGGTACTACTTTGATTGTGTTTAGGGTAGTTTAACACTATGGGGCAAAGGAATGCATTTCTCTTTGCTCATAGACAAATGAGGGAAGAATAAAAAGTGAAGATCATTAACTGTAAATCTGTTAATGAAACCGCTTAAATATATATTAATTTCAAAAAATGTACATCTTGCAGGTAAGTGAGCACTACACATAACGTTTGCTTTCATGCAGAGAGGCAAACAGTCTGCTGACTTAGGGTATGATTTTAACTAGTGGGAACTGTGTTAAAGAAGTTGTTTAGAAAGAAATAACTTTTGTCTGGTCACAGAAGTGAAGGTAAGCCTGATGGGGGAAAAAGTCAGATTTTCAAATAAACATAAGATTTTTACAGGAAAAAAAAAAAAAGTGATTCTAACTCCAACTGCATAAATGAACAGCTTTAACCTCCTGGTTCTTAAGGAATGATGCTACTGTGATTTCCCCAAGTATGGTGCCCACCATGCATCAAGGATGGTGCTTTTTATCCCAGGGAAGAAAACCATCTAACAAATAAGCTGACACCCACAAAAGAGAATAGGAATGCAAGCAATGTTTTAGGTAGCATTTTACCTAAACCTTACCATCTTTTAAAGTGGCAATATCCAGACAAAGCCTCAAGGATTCAGAAAGATCTGTGCAGTGTTTAGCTAACAGGCAATTTTGTTATGGAAAGAGTTTATTCAGGTAACATTATAAACTTCAGCATGAAGGGTTTTGTTGTTATAATCATGCCCTTATTCTCCACATCTGTCTCTTTACATCTAGATGATACTGATTGAATACCGTATGGTTCCATCTCTTTCGGAAATAAAAAGAGTTGCTTACATGAAAATCAAGATAATTCTATTTAGCTTAAGCAACTGTTGTTTCTGTTAGGTTAGCAGTAAATGTGCTGTTTTGAAACCATGCATCCTGTATTTTGTGGTTTGGTTTTGGGGTTTTTTTGCCTCATAACAGTTATGCTGATATTGTCTGCATGGTAAACATAATGTAACAAGTTCAAAACACAGTCATACACACCTCATACATACACCTCAAAACACACTTCATAAATAGAAAACTCTTATCATAAGCATGCTCTAAGGACAAGGCAGAAGAACAAAGTTATTTTCCAGGATATTTATTTGTGACATACTTTTTAAGCTTTTTTTTTTTTTTTTAATTTGTAAATGAGATATGAAGCTCTCTTGTCACATTTCCATATGAATGAATTTCACAGAAGTGTGTTGGAGTGTGTTCTGCTTTACTGTGCACCTGCAATCTATTGTTTCATTGGATTTCTCCAACTGATGTTATGCATACTGCTACAATACTTCGTGATATAATTACCATGGATTTCTAAGACTTGTCAGATTACAGTTATAGGATTGATTGATCCAGAAATAATCAGAGAAAATTCACATGAGTGAAAGGCTAGATCCATTTCTCCAGTCAGGTGGCCAAAGGGGAATAAATCAGTTCCTGAAGGGCAGCTGACTGGTTTTTGTTGTGTTGCCACTTCTTCAGGTTAAACAGTCAATTTCCCTCTGTAGCCATTGCAATACTTTGGATCAATAGGATTTCATCTTGAATAAGGCACCTGGCTTTTTGCCTGACCCCTGCAGATGGCAGCTGAAGGCCAGCAAAAAGTTGTTTGTGAATGCCAGTGTTCCTGTCTCCTCCTTTGCGAAGGGTATTGCAAGCAAATACCCATCACTCACCCAGAACCTTTGTTGTTTCAGACTAGGCATCAAAAAAGGCAAGTCACTTACTACTTGCCATAGTCTATCACTAGATGACTGGACAGTGCCAAAGTTAAAAGAATGCTGGAATTTGACACTACCAGTGACAAAATACGAATAACTCTAGGTCCACAGAAGGATTGGGAAATTATAGAACAGTCTGGGTTGGAAAGGACCTTAAAGATCACCTAGTTCAAATCCCCTCTGCCAAGGGCAGGGGTACTTACCACTAGACCAGGTTGCTCAAAACCCCACCCAATCTGGCCTTGAACACTTCCAGGGATGGGAAATCCACAGGTACTGTGGGAAACCTGTGCCAGTGCTTCATCATATTAAAAAAAACCCCGGAGCTCAATAAAAATGTCATCCATTACATGGACAGTTGGCCATGATGTCCAGAGAATGTTTAAAAGGCCCTGGGGGGGGAGGGGGGGGGAAATCCCTTTATTGTCTCACTACCCCTTCTGCCTCTCTGATTTCACTATTAATTCCAAGGTCAAGATGGTATGGATGGAGGTCAGGGTCGAACATGAGTCTTTCTGTCTGAGATCATCCATTACTGGGTATTTATGTAGTTCTGAGACTCAGCAAGAATTAAGAGCTATCTCACATTCAGTGAGTTTTAGGATTTTGACAGCTGTCCTTAAGGGGATTAATTGTAACTGGACTTCAGTAATGGGTGGATGTATAATTTGGGTAGAGGTGGGAGGGTTCTGGAGATGAACAAAATGAGCAGCTTAAGTGTCCATGATAAGAAATTTCACTTGCCTAAGTCTGGATGAATAGCAGATGCTGATGTTGACTGAGGGCTGAGGATAGACAGTATGAATCATGGATTGATACTTAATCATTTAAAACCTCCAGATGGCTGATTTATAGTAGATGAATTCAGGCTTCAGAGGGTAATCACATCACTGTATTTTAGGTATATAAATTAGATGCCAAATTTAGAAAGCTGGTCTTTCTATGTTCTCTCTGTAGCGAACAGGGAGACACTGGTCTTCTAGAAGATGAATCAAAATTAGATTTGTACTCTGAACTCTAGTGAAGTGTGCTGCTTTTTGCTGCTTTTAGATGATGCGTTCATAACTTTTCCTCTATCTACAGTGATTGCATAAAATCACTCTTTCCACAAACTGAAATAGCTTGAATATATATGAGCCTAGCCTCAGGACTGAGATTCCAGAAGGCTGAAAATGAATCAATTCATTTAGAGTCTGGCCTGAACATGTATGATTACAATGTATAATCCAGCAGAAATAAATATGCTTTGAATTTTGTGATGAAGTAGACACAAGGAAACTTTAGCTTAGTAAGCTTCTGAGAGATAAATGGAAGAGGAAATGGTTAATAAAAGTCAAGCAAAATGCATCAATTCACAGTTACAATGCAAACAAATCTGCTTTTCTGTCAGGTGCACAGGCTAAAACTGCCTACAGGCAGTTTTAATTGACATGCATAGCATTTGTGAAATAGACAAACCATACAAATACTGACCTTGCCAGTATCACATAGGGCAGGCAGTATTAACATAAGGATGCTCTTCATTCATTTTATTTTTAATTATACTGGAGGAAATTATAATAAAAAAATAATCTTATGTGCCCATGTACCTATTCAACATCCTGCATGTCCTTTACTAAGGGAAATATATGCTTGTTATAGCTCATGAAAGGAAATAAAAATCCTTAGTTTTAGACTGTGAGGGTATCAGGGGAGCATAGGATTGTCTTGCAAAAAGAACAAATCTTTCAGGGGGATTTTCTTTACACTGCCAAAAAATACATGATTCATTCATACCTTTTGTTTGAGCTTTTTGGGATGGAAACTGATTTCCTTCATCCTGTCCTGAAGAAGCTTGTGACCCCTAAGTGTCTCCAGCAGCATAAAGACCTGAAGTACTGTTTAGATTATTTCTGAAATCAGCATCAGGATGTTCATGCTGGACCCCTACATATAGCCTGTCAGAGACAGGACTAGGTATTAGGTATTGTCACTGGGGCAGGCACTTTTTGATATGTGCAAATTCCAGCGACATTAGAAGAAAGAAGTAGAACTCAGTTCTCTGAGACATATTAATCTGAAGTGAGGCTTTCCTGATCAGTTAATTGGTGTTATTTTTTATTCATTTATTTAATCTGGCTTTAGTTTCTTCTTGAAGATATGGTGCAATGTGGAAGGTATAAGAGATCAGTTACTGGAAGGGTGAAAGAAGTGTCAGCATTTCCTTGACAAATTAAATTTAATATTTATATGAAGACATATGAAGACACAGTGGGAAGCTAATATGAAATTTCTGCTTCACATCATGATCACACACTTGAGGTGATGACGCAACATGTGTGAAGTGGATCTGAACATTTCACACAATAAGTCTATCAATATTGCAAAGACTTGCTATTTTCTGATTATGCCAGTGATTTTATGTGAATAATTATGGTCTTTCTGCATAGTTTATAATTACAAGAAAAAGAGCAACAACAGTTTTGACAGCTAATGCAACTAATAGCTATATGTTCCAGTTTTGTCCTTAACTGTTGATACCTGATCAGTCAAAATACCAAGAAAGATACAGTAGTTATTCATCTGACTTACACTTCAAAGTAAGGGCACACATCTGCAAAATTTAGACAACAATTTGCTGACATTCCTCACCAAAAAAATGTAACTAAATAATTAATTTGGGAAGCATGGCTACATGTTAGGCACTGATCTTCAAACTTTCACCTTCCAACTATTATAACTTCAGATGACTGAAGTCACTATTAATTTTTCAACCTTCCAAGGTGCAGTCATCAACCATCTCACAGTATGTATAATTGTCTTTTTATAGTTATAAAGCTGCAGCAATGGAAGATGACAGCTTGTGCTGGTTAAATGGAACCCTGCAGTGCTGTTTCCTGATAACACAGAAGATTATGTATGGCACCTGCACAATCCTGGGATTATGCAAGGCTGGATAAGAAAAGGCAGAGAAAAGCTTGGGGAAAAGAGGATAATCTTCAGTCAGCTTGTCACAAGAGTAACAGAAACTCTGCTGGGAGAGAGCAGAATAAGACCTCAGGCAAGCTTGCTCTTTCCAGCTAATTTTATGTAGCACATCAAAGTCTGATAACCTTGGTATAAGAACAAGCCCAGAGGTGAATTGTTTCCTTCAGATTCATTGAAGTCCTTGTGCTAACTAAGCTGTGTGTAAACAACTGCACTGCATGATAGCTCAGGTTTGCTTCTTCATCATTGTGCCTTCCTCTGACATGAAATACCACTGATAACCCTTGCACCTTGGCTGCCCCATCTTGCATTACTGAGTCAGGATGCACTGATCCTGTTCTCTTTGAGTAACTCACTAGATTTCACCACTGCTCTTCCATATGATATCACTTGTTCCATCCTAACCACCCTGCAAGAGTCACAAGCATGCATCTCTCCTTTGGCTCTACTTGATGTTTTCCCAGACACTGGTCTAGACCACTACCTTAATCTCATCTTCTAAGCCTCCTGTTTCAACGGCTTCTAGAATTTCTTCCTTTGGCTCTCCATCTTCTATTCTGTCAATGATAAGTTCTTAATTCTCTCCTTGAAGTCATGTATAATCTGTTGCTGCAGATGTTTTTGATTTTTGCTTCAGTTGTATTTTTTACAAACCCGAAGCTACATTATTTTCTTGGCCTTACCTTTGAAAGGACTTCTGCAATGATTGATTGCAATTTAAATTTCAATGTGTAAATAAAAATTTCCATAAACAGTAATGAAAAATACTCAGGAACATAGTATATGCATTATTTACACATAGCTATTGTGTGTTAAATAATGTATACTTTGTCATCTCACCTTCTCTGTCAAAATGCAGAAAGATTTCTGCCTTCTACTTGCTTTTTAAGTCCTTCAGTATCAACAAGCTCTTATGTTCTGAAGCATCTTAAGAAGCAAAGAAGACATCTTTTTAACACCAGAAGTAGTCTGTGACTTCTTGTCCTGTATCTGGAGGGAAGTGAATGCTACTCAGGTCTTCCAAGACATTGCTACAGGGAATTTCTTCTGCCATGGTTTTTAAGTTAGGGATACTCAGATGCCTCCATATGACTATTATAGAGTATGCCATTAAGCATCTACCTTAGGCAGATTTTTTGGATGTGTCTTCTGAAACATCAAGGCCTGGATTTATTGCATTTAATTTATGTGGCTGATGGAAGTGATGAATCTGTGAGAGCAGTTGTCCCGTGCTCACTATATAGTAATTTGAGCAAGATGTAGTCATGTCTATAATAACTATGATGTCTGTGCCAGTTATAAATGCCTATGATATTTATAATCTTATGGCTTGCTTAAGTACTTAAAGTTTGTGTAATGAATCTTTATCTGTTTCTAAAGAGTCATATAAACAGCATATACAGGTTGACGGCTTTTAACATTTATATGTCCTTCATTGGAGCTGATCCATTGCTGGATATAGAAATCACAACCTCATGAAAAGTCTTGCTAGGAAGGGCTGTTGTACTTTCCAATGATAGTCAGACAGGGAGTGAGTTGAGAGTAGAGCAGAAATGAATGCAAATGACAGCGTGATAACAAAAAGTAAACTCATCTTTTTCAAGTCTCTGAGTAGGAACTCTGGAATAGGACACAGAGAGACAGGATTTCCAAACAGGCAAGTCTTTTTAAATAGTTTCTTCATGCCTGGCAATATAAATCAAAGTGAAAACTTTCAAACCTTTTAAATAATATCAATCAGATTATATTAGCAAAATATCATGTATTGATGGCAGTTCTGCTGCCCAAATTGTCTTCTATCTCAACATTTCTTACTAATTCTCCCCCCTGAATGGCACTTTTTTAGCTACTACCTCTTATTTTAGTTCCATCTCTAAATTTCTCTAAGAGAAGCAAGCTAAGCTACTGACAATTTTTTAATGTTTTTCCCAGTTGGAAATTGATAATGTATTTTAATATGGGGGGTATTTTCTTGATAAGAAAATATTATATTCCCATGTCCTTTTTTATTTTAATTTTTTTTAAAACAGATAATATATTGCAGTCAAAGGAGATAAACTCCTTTACTAGGTAAGAGATATGCACTCAAGAGAGCTTCCAAAAAAATCAAATCAAGTTTATGAAGTACTATAGAGATTATGTCCTTGTACTCTTGCAGGAGAAGAAATAAGAAATCAATTTTCTTTGCAATATTTATTTTTCAAATAACAATTCTAAACAAACTGGTAGTTTATGTGCAGAACCAAATCATTCTTTCCATATCAAGTAGAACAATTTTGTCAGACTCACTTTGCTGCTAACATGCATGTCATGATGTTAAATATAATCTGACAGAATATATAACATAACTAGAGTAGATCTTATTCATAAGGATCAATTTTTTCCTCAAAAAAATAAGAGTTCTGACTTCAGAGCAGTTTTGAACTGCCAAGGGAAGACAATATGCTGGCAGAGGGCATTCTCTTAGGTGGTTTGAGAGTTTGCAGCGGAGGTCATCAATGGTACAGTTACCATTGCCCCCATCTCTGTAGAGTACTAATTCTTCCCATCAGGTTTGGGCTTTAACTCCAGCTCAGCCCCACACAGGAGACTGAGAAAGTAAGAAAACTCATGGGTTGAGGTAAAGACAGTGCATGATGTCTTTGATGATATGGAATATCTCTTTGGTCAGTTGGGTCAGCTGTTCCAGCTGTGTCTCCTCCCAACTTCCCATGCCTTGCCCCCTTGATGTTGTGCAACAGCTGCTCTGCAATAACAAAAGCTTCCTTATATTATCAACACAATTTTTAAGGACAAATCCAAAACACAGTCCCATCCTAACTACTGTGGAGAAAATTAACTCTGTCCCAGTCTAAACGAACACAGCCATCCATGTTTAGTGCCACTGAAAAGTATTAAAGCAAGAAAGTATAATTTTCTGTACAGACACAATAGTTTTCATTCCCAAAGTTCCATTTCTGAAATTATTTCTTTGTGTATGGATTATTAAAGCAACTCGAGAACACAGATTGCAAAGATCTTTTTGTGCCAAACACCATTCCCATGCAGGCACCTGACACATGCGTGCACACATACATACACACAGAGACTTACTGTTGCTAAAACATGGTGTCTGCAACATTAACAAAAGGCAACAATTGGAAACACTTCTGTACTTTTCTTTTTTTTTTTTTTCTTTAATAAGAAAGGCAACACCTTCCTTGAGCATAAGGAAGAATGATGAAGAACAATAGTCACCCCAAGTGGCGTAGTTAAGTAGCACAGAGACAAGGAGGTCAACACTGAATGGTCTCAATTCAGAGCCAACAAAAATTGCTGTAATTCCTCAGCAAGGCATGTAATTGGAATCATGCACATTGACAGTTTTAACAATTTTACTTCATGCTCTGGAGCAATATAAAAATGGCTGTGATTGTTTATCTGTCCCAAGTGCCTACGATAGTAACCACTAAATCCCAGAAACGGTCACTGATGCACATGAAGTCACTAGCACCAGTGACAGAGCCATCTCGTTCATTGGGAGCTATAGTTAGGGGCCTTGCCAAAGACAGCTGGTTGCAGACACAGATTTAATGTGGGTATTGCCTATTACAACCCACATAAGTCTGTATATGTGACATGAGAACAATTGTGCAGCTGCTCAGGCCTATCCTTTTTTTAGGTGGAGGCTGAACCTACCCTTACAACTACAAGTACAGGATTTGAGCACCCTAGCAACTTAATTCATTCAGCATTGGTACATGTTCTGAAGGGAAAGCCCATGGGGGCTTCTTGGGTTTCAAGAACTTTAAGGGCTATGGCAGACCCTGTCAGAAGGTAAAAAGACTTTTCACAGGAGTTGGAGCTAGTCTCAGCATGAAAGAAATAATACCAGCCACTGGCATCACCAACAGTGAATCTGGAGACAAGCATTCTTCATAGACAACTAGGATGAATAATTGTTTGTAAAAAATCTGAAGAGCAACCAGAGAGCTGTGTTTGATCAGAGAAGGAAGCAGTAAAGATCAAGATCAGAGAAGGCAACAGTAAAGGTCAAAATCAGAGAAGACCTGGAAAGCAAATTCCCATGCCAGTCACGGCAACACACTTAGCTGGGACATTTTCTTGTAGTAGCAAGGTACTTTTTGAAACATTGCTTTAAAAGGACCAGAGATTCTAGAAGTGAATGAAAGATGAAGATTTAAGATTTAAGCTGTCTGACAAAATTTGGCTTAAAATTTATTTGATGCTTAACTCTGATGCATGTCTAGTCAAGTAAACCCCAGGATGACCTTTTCATGTCTAATGCAGCGGAAATTGCAATAATGGAGAAAATTCAAAAACCAATTGATATCATACTAAGATGACCATGGCCTGATTCTTAAACATGCAGTAATACTGGAGGAGAAAGCTCTGAAGCAGCTCTGCTCTTCCTCCTTCCCTTTCCGATCTGACAAGAAATATCTTCTGGTTGACAGCCAATGTGTAGGGAGCACAAAAATAGCATGTGCCTGAAGACATGAGGTGTGTTAACCACAGAGCTTTTACCATGCCTTGTTGAGACAGAGTTATGCAAAGCTGCATCTCATATGATGGATCACTTCTATTGTGCTTAAGTGCACAGCTGCAGAGACAGGGAGGCCTTGCAGAGAACCCTAGTTCTCTAAAGAGCTAGTTGCTCTAAAACTCATTTTACTAGTCAACGTAGTCACAGGCTCCTACTGACCCTAGAGAATTATAGCATATAACCACTGAACACAAGAAAGATGCTTAATTATATAATTGGTCTTTCCATGTATAATTTCTACTGACAGTGTTGTCAAAGCTTTAATCTTCTCTTTTTATTTTCCTACCTCCATCTCTTCTTTTTAACTGCCTTTATGGATGAAGAACCATTTAGACAACATTTAAACACTATAGACACTGTTATATTGATTGAATTAATATTGCTGCACAAGTAGAGCAATACTGCTGTGATTCTTTTACAAGGAAAGGTTCACCATTTCTTTCTGGTCAGTTAAAATCTTGCAACCTTGTTCTCACCTCTAGAGACCTACAGCAGTAGGTGTTATGGGATTAATGACTGGCCAAAAGCAGATCAAAATGTACAGCTGTGGCTGAAGACTGAGAGCACACTAGCTAGGAGAGAAATGCATACAAGGAGAAGCTTGTCCTGCTGTAAGCCTCAATAGGCTCTGGAAACAAGCATGTAAACACCTGTTTCAAACACTGTTTATGGAGATACTTGTTTAGAAATGGTAAGTCAATCTAGTACTATGAGGAGATCATCATTATGCAAATTGTCTCTCAGGGAGCTTAAAATAAGCAAGTCCCTTCTTCCAGAAGAAACATGACTGAACTGTCAAATATTAGTTAGTAAGAGGATTATGTTGGATTTAATTTTACTTAAGACTGTTTCATAGAGAACAGTTTCTCTCTTTTCATTTTTAGCAGGTCCCTTGCTTTTCGGATATTGGTTTGGATTTGGCATTAGTCTTAATTGACATAGGTTTAGTTATTTCACTTGAGTCCTTTACCATAAAGCTCCAAATATCATACAATTATATATAAATAGAAGGATCCATGCATGCTATAATCCATGCACTGAGATGGAAGGTGGGGAAATAAAGAGAGAACCTGATTTGTGACTTTAAGCCCATGAAATATATAAGTTGAAACAAAAGATTATCCAGCAGCAAACTTACATGATTGAGGTGCCTGATTTGTTGTCTGTTTAATTCTCTTTCTAATGATTTGCAAAGTATATCAATATGTAATCCACAAAGCAGACACTTGGGAAATCAATCAGTTGCAAGAAGTTTTGTGAACTGAGTATTAAGAAATATGGGTAAAATCATGAATACAAAAAGAAGGGAAATGAGAGGATAGAAGAACAGTTTTATTCACATAATTCAGTCTCATGAGGTGAACCTTGTGTTATGGGCATTAGCAGAAGTTCCTCAATTTTGATCAAATGTTACATCAGACCATTGCAGAATCTAATCTCCGAAAAAGTGTACACATAGGAATCTTCTCAGGGTGTTTTAGGACAAGACAACCACAAATATGTAATTCATTAATTTGCTTCTGCAGTTTGGATCAATTAAGTTCACAGCTGGTTGATGAATAAGAGGCAGGTACAGAAGCAGATGCAGTTAGAGGGTCTGGAACACACCCAGGAGGGAAGCAGAATGGGTCTGAGGTAAGAATTAATTTGTCACTGGGAAAATGCTTGTTGGCTCTAGTGAGAGAGCATCCAGAAAAGATAAAATAGGTCATTACTTACTTCATTTCTCTATCCCTTCTGTGTTAGTACAAAAGCCTGCTGCATGTTTCACAGGGCTAAAGGAAGGAGTAAAGAAAAGAAGAAAACCATCTGCTTGTGATATAAATTTGGTCACCCCTGTAATACTGAGATACCTGTTCAGTCTGTCATGGAAGTACCTGATCTGTATTTTCTAACAGCAGCTATTTAGCTGAGAACTAAGAACATAACTAAGTTAAAAAGAAGTTGTAAGAAATCAACAAGAAGAGAGAATTCCAGATTAATTTTGACTAATTCTGTAGCATCGTGCTTTGCCAGTCTGACTTTTACTTGCTTGAACTTCAAAGAATTTCAAGCAGCATTAGAACAAATTCATCCCTGTTACTCAGCAATTTCATCCTTCATACATGTCTTTTAGAATCTGTTTTTCAGTTCCAAATAATTAGATGTTATGCAAATTAAAACAGTGTAATTCCTCTAAAATTGCCAGATATGTTCAGTTTAAACCATTGGGAGCTGCACAGGGACAGGAGGGATAAAACTCTGAGTCTTTTGATCCCAGGAGCATTACACCCCCTCTGACTGACCTAAGGAATCCCATATGCAATGCATACCAACCCTGTGGCCCAGTCTACAAAGGTCCTTCTAGCAGAGAGCAGAGGCTGTGCAACTGTCAGATCCCTACATGAGCCTTCAGACAGGTGGCTGTGTGAGCATGGAAATGAACTGTAACAGATGGACTAAGTTCACTGGAGGATAAGAACAGGACAGAGGTAAGACAAAGCAACAGAATTTACTGTTAAGCCTTCATAGCATCTCAGCTTACATCTCTGCAATGCCCAAGCAAGGGTTCAGCTTCTCCCCTTAAGTCAACTCCAGCTAATTGTGTTCATACTGACAGGATGGGAGTGTGTTGAGTTCAGATATTTCTCTACTCCTCTGGGAACCAACTGTCTAACTACCACCAAGCTTAAGCCAGTGTATAAGCTGGCCCAGGCACAAGACAGATGATCAGGGAGTTTGTCATAAAGAATGAGATCCAGCTTTAAGCCAACCCAATATCAAAAACACATTACAGCCCTTAGAAGAAATAAACACTTTTCTAGTGCAGAACAGAGCCTGTATAAATCATACTAAGAAGAGCTCAATCTTTTTCTGTTACACTGTTGTTTTTGATAATGCATGACTTCAGTACCGAGCGATGCCCCAGTGAACAGTTACCTATAGACTGATTCTGTGTTGAAGAGCAATGTACACTTTGGTGGTACACTGGACAATAAAGAAATATTGACTTCACCCTTGCCTTTAGCTGAAAAAGTCCCACACCCACCATTGGCTATAAAAACACCAATCTATAAAATGAATAACTGTGGGCAAGAAAACTGGTACTGCCTAACTAGCTGATAGACATTAGGTACTGCCATTCCTAGTGGCACTGCCCTGGTCATGCTCAAATACCTGTTTACAGACTAAGAGCCAAGAATTCATAGCTAGTATTAACATCTGTTTGATCTAGTTTTGTTAGTTCAGGTGTAACTATCATACAAAGAGAAAAAATACAGAAAATGTTACATTAATGACAATAATAACAAACCCAATAATTTAAAATTGTTGTACACATTCTTTTTTTTTTTTTTTTTCTAATGTTCTTTGTAGTGCTTCTGTGAGTCTTAAGCTCAGTTGTTCAGTTCTGGTATTGGGTAAGGATGTTAAATTGAGTTGTCAGCACCTATATTTCTTCACCAGGAGGAATACTGAGTTCATGTTTCATCTTTGTGTTTCTTTATTCTAGGATCCATTTTAAATTATTTTAATGTTTATTAACATACTTATACACCTAGTTCTTTCTACATTATTCTTTAATTCAACATTATGTCTGAACGTACTATAGATTATGCCCTTTATATGCATTAGATAATATTCCTCTTTTTCTTATGCATAAAGCCTCTATTTGACCAACCCCAAGATTGCATTTTTTTGACTGATTATTTGTGTGTTGTTTATAACCATGGAGTACACAATGCCAGGCTGTGCTCCATCTCTTATTATCCCATGGCTGCATTCCTCTGAGCCATATCACACATCTCAACCTCTCAAGGCCTCCTCTGTCACACCAAGCCTGTATTTCTCTAAACAAACATCATGGATAATTGATAATTTCTTCTATCTGTATAAAATTAGGGTCATACTTTACAAAGATAACAAAACCAAAACAAATTAGCCACTGACATCTATAAATGAAACAAATTGCTGTCACAGATAAACCAATTAAATAGAGTTGCAAGCTGGCCAAGTTCAGGTAGAACAAGCCTGGTAGTCCTCACTCTTGAGGTCTTGCAAACTCAGTAAAATCCTATGACTTGTTATTAGCCACAGTAACAGTGTATTATGGGACTACATAAAAACACACCGCACATGGTTTCCTCTGTGGTGATCTTAATACAGGCTATCAAAATCAGACTCTGGAATGCACAGACTCAAAGGAGGCAACCCAGATCATCCCACTTTCCATTGATTCCAAGATTTCCTTTGAGAGTAATTTCTAATCCCCCTTTCTACAAACCTGTTCCCAGTTCATTTGAGGACCTGACTTTATGTAAGGAAATGTGCCGCTAAACCCCCATTCAGGATAACTAGGACAACCTTTTCACAGAAGCCCAATATACACCAAATGCCTGGGCTGGGAACCAAGCAAAATCATCCTAAAGAGATTATAAATCATAGCTTTCAATACAGGAAACTGTATGACAGAAATATTTTAAGGCATAATTGTTCAAGACAATGGCAATACATATGACTACTGGCCCATGTGCCTTTCAATTCGTGCTGGCAGTTGACAGTGTGCATTATAGTGACTTAATGGTATATTTATCACAAACAGCATTGTCTAATGAATGAATACTTAATGAGCCTCCATTAAGCTTAGAAAGGCCCTGTTTTAAACCATTAGATCATTACAGTAATAAGGTATTTTCTGCTGCAGAGGAATTAAAGCAAGCACAGCAGTTCTTTGAAGCCAGATGACTGCTTAAGGCACAATAAAAAAGAAAGCAGAATTATTAATTCAAAGAAATATAAACCCAAATCTACTACACAGAGAAAAAGTAGTTTTGAATTTTGGGTTGGTTTTTTTCTTTTTCTTGGTAGCATTTGCTGATTTGGAAACAAGCAATTTATATTGGCAAGCTTTGAGTTTGACTACTGGGGATATAATAGATTGTCAGCTGTTAATAGTCTGTTCCATTAGTCTCTTTGCCTTACCTTTGGATTGCATTTAAATTAGCTAAAAGTCATACCATATGAGACTTTTAATTAGGAATTTCCCTGTCTTAGGTTACTTGGTCTCATATTGCAGGCCCTTTAATACCTTAGTTTTAGAAGAAAACACATTCCAGTGCCTAAGGCAATAGAAGCTGAGAGTTTGTGAAACATGAGCAGTGTGATAGGATTGAGAGTTATCTGAAGAATTATGTAAAAGAGATATTTAGATGCCTAAATAGATGAAAAATGGCCTGATGGCGCTTGAGTCATGTAAAGTTAAATATGAGGCTGGATGTCCATGGTATATCTGTTTCCATAGGTGCAAATCCAAACAAAGCAATGAAAGATTTCCAGTCAAAAGAATTAGAAAACTATGACACTGGGTACTTTTATTGAACTTCTGATTTATCTACAGGCTAATAATTGTAGGTCTAGCCAGGGTTCATAGAATTCAATGAAATACTTTGCACTGATTTAATATACTTGATATCAGGTTTCCATAATTAGAGAAAGTTATTCTGAATGGGGAATTCATCTCAGAGAATTATAATGTATTTATGGATCATATGTGAGTAGAAAATGGGCACAAATTTTGAATTATTTGCTATAAATTATTCACCCAATTATATTGCATGTAGATAGACAGATACAGGAATTGCACATTAATAATTATGTATTCCACATAACCATTGGCAACATGATGAAACAGATTTATCATGAAGGATTTGTCCATCAGTAGAAAGATTCACTGTGAAGTATTCAGAATACTCCAAGTTAGCAGTTATTAAACAGAATGGCTGGAAGCTGACACTTCGAAAATAAGATCAGTGATGGAAATGGTGTGTGTCAGACACAGTATTCTTAATATATTCCTCTTCTCCTAGCCCCTCTTGTAGAGGCTATTGCAGTGTAGTAATTCTTTTAGGAAATGTAGAATGGTAAGGGATGAATGGAGAATATTTAGGCATAAGACCCAGGCTTTAGCTGTTTTATTCCCATGATTTCCTATAAGGAAATTTTAAATCTAATGATGTTGCTAATTAAATCCCTGTTGGAATTAATGAGTTCAAAATTTCATCATTTCATCAGACCCTGTATCTTCAGAGTGAGTTTAGGACACTTGCAATTTCCCTCCATCTGGCTTGACCTCAATTTGGCAAAAAAAAAAAAAAAATTAGGAACAGCAATGTCCAACACCTAAAATGATCTCCTATTAGACTTAAAAGCAAGCAATGAATTTTAAATTTAAGAGTGCCTGCTACCCTTTTTTAATTTCATACTTTGCTGCATATGCAGTCCTCTCTGTGTGTGTGGCTGGGTGCATGATTATGCCTCTGTGACATGGCTCAGCATGTGTGCCCAGGGGTCTCCGTGCATTCCTGCACCACACACATTCACAGCTTTGTGTTTTCATGGCTCTGTGGGATGTTGTGGCTCCATGTGCCCAGGCTGGTGTGCATTTGTGCACACATGTCCCTGTGTGTGCACAGAATCACAGAATCGTAGAATACCCTGAGATGGAAGGGACCCACAAGGACCATCGGAGTCCAACTCCTGGCCCTGCACAGAACACCCCAAGAGTCACGTCAAGTGCTTGAGAGCATTGTCCAAATGCTTCTTGAACTCTGTCAGGCTTGGTGCTGTGACCACTTTCCTGGGGAGCCTGTTCCAATGTCCAACCATCCTCTGGGTGTAAGTGTTTCATGGTGAAGGAGGAAGGGGATACCTTCCTGCTGTGGACATACGCAAAAATACAAATTTTCTGTGAGTCCTTTCCAAGCTAAATGTGGTGCAGTTATTTCACTGAGGGACCTAAAGAGTAATCTTTAAATGGACATGAGATAATTCAATCTTCATGGTGCATTAGTTCTCAGCAGAAATGCAAGGAAATTTTAGTTATAGGATTTAATAGTGTGGTAAGGAGGCTATTAGAGTGCATTGTATGGACTGTTTTATTGTAGTGATTTCACATAATGCCATGAGAAAAACTTCAAATCATCACCCCCAGGACTGTACAGCTTGTCACTGTCATTTTCAATCTTGGATAATGCCGTCCCTGAACGTGTGAGTGTGTATCTGCAGAGATAAAAATAATTAAAATGGAAATTCAGAATTTTCAGTGTGGATATACAAAATGTGGGAGAGGAGAAAAAAAAAAGTTCTGATATGGTGCTATTCTGCTCCATTTTCCTGCCTGTGTCATTTCACATGTGTGTGTCCATAGATATTTACAGCTGGGTCAGAAACAAGGCTAGGGAGCCACGTAGAAAAGGTGTAATTCTCACAGCAGATCTGCAGGACATAAAGAAACTTGCTCTGCTAGCAGTGTCACTGAGCCTGCCATTCATCCCAGATCCATGTTTCACTGCGAACAAATTTGTGGACCCTGATATTTCAGAGAGCTATGAACCAAATCTTTACTTTTATTAATGATCTGGATGAGGGGATCGAGTGCACCCTCAGTCAATTTGCTGGCAACATCAAGTGGGGCAGGAGTGTTGATCTGCTGAAGGGTATGAAAGCTCTGCAGATGGATATGGACAGGCTGAATCAACAGGCTGAGGCCAATTGTATGAGGTTCACCAAGGCCAAGTGCTGGGTCCTTCACTTGGGTTACAACCATCTTAAGCAGTACTACAGGCCTGGGGAAGAATGGCTAGAAACCTGCCTGGCAGAAAATGATGTAGTGTTGTTGGTCTAGAGCAGGTGAACATGCCCAGGTGGCTAAGAAGGCCAATGACATCCTGGCCTGTGTCAGCAATAGTGTGGCAGCAGGACCAGAGCAGTGATTGTCCCTCCATACTTGGTACTGGTGCAGTAACACCTCGAATCCTGTGTTCAGTTTCGTGTCCCTCACTACAACAAAGACACTGAAGTGTTGGAGCATGTCCAGAGAAGGGCAACAGAGCTGGTGAAGGATCTGGAGCACAAGTCTGATGAGGAGCAGCTGAGGGAGCTGGGGTTGTTTAGTCTGGAGAATGGAGGCTCAGGGGGGACCTTCTTACTCGCTACAATCCCCTGAAAGGAGGTTGGACCAAGGTGGGAGTCGATCTGTTTCCTGAGTAACTAGTGACAGGACAACAGGAAATGGCCTCAAGTAGCACCAGGATAGGTTTAGACTGGATATTAGGAAGAAGTTCTTCATGGAAATGTTAAACATTGGAAGAGGCTGCCCAGGGAAGTGGTTGATTTGCCATTCCTGGAGGTGATTAAAAGACATGCAAATGTGACAACTAGGGAAATGGTTTAGTGGCCGACTTTGCAGTGCTGGGTTAATGGTTGGACTTGATGACCTTAAGGTATTTTCCAACATAAGTGATTCTCTGATTCTAAATTTATTTTATGCAGAGAGACACTGCCAATAGATTCACTTCACATAGGTTCAACACATGCCTAAAGTAACACAGCATCCACATATCTACATGATTAGTGGGTTAGTTTATTAAATTCTCAAGGTTAGAAGCAGGGAGCTATGACTTAGCATAGCTTCATACCACTCAGAATAACAGAGATGCAATGTTGAACATGGTTTAGTTGCTGCTCAGGATACTGAGGATGAAAAAAGACAGGGAAGGACAGAGATCTGGGGCTCATGGAATAGGCCTTAAATACTGTGCTACTGCCATTTACTGCCTCCTCTTGTACTTGGGCCTGCAAAGACTGCACTGTGAAGAGATGGCATAGTTTTTCTCATTCCTCCATGTTTACTTGTCCTGCCACTTCTCACCTGTATGGGAAAGGAGAGCAGCTTTTTGCTAACAGTTGCTTTCTTCCTGCTGAGGGATTTGGAAGTGTGGGCAGTCCACACGGGAGACTAATGAGACCTCTCACAGACCATTAGTCCCAGAGTGGGCATGTGGAAGGACTCACAGCTAAGCCTGTAATTAATAAAGTGGAAGAGTGAAGCTGAGTGGCAGGAGATAAGGAATCATTTCTGGGGAGGAAGCAGAAGGCCTGCATTTGGATCCAACACATTGATGGAGAAACGCTGCTGCTGCTCACTAATGGGTAACGATTGCAGCTGGAGGAATTTCTGGGAACAGCGTTCCGCAGCTGCTGCCACACATCTGCTCAGCTGGGTGGCCTCAAACCTTTTACCCAAGGCTCTTGCAACTGCCAAAATGTCAAGCTCTGCCTCCTGAAAATTGTGAGGCAAGACACGCGTGCACTTGTTACTGTTGCTGCACTTGCCAGGGACATTGGAGAGGTGAGAAAGATCTGAGAGCTCTAACTAATGAAAAAGACATGGAAAGGGAATAAGAAAAAGGTAAATGATAGGCACAGGTGTGTGCTTAGGGTGATAAGTGGTTCTCAGCTTGTTCTCAGCTTCAAACCTCTGTACTGCCCAGTTTGCTGTCTGTAAGGACATGACCTCAAACAAACAGCAAAACAGAAGGCTCTGAAATCACCTGGGAAACTGAGTGTGCTCAGTTTCCTGACACACTTTTTGTTTGGACCTTGTCTTGTTTGAGATAAGTCAAGATGAGTTGGAAAAAAACGGATGGCAGTGACTTTCCCAAACTTGACATCAAAATATAATACCCTGAAATTTAGTCACACCAAGCTGAGAAAAAGCAGCAAGGATGGACAGAAAACAAGGATCTGGAGTGTTCCAGCAAGTTCACGTTCTACAGTGATGTTCATCTCTCACTGAAGACAGTGAGAGACAGTTGAGGCTGTTGTTTGGCCCTTCCAGACATGGAAAACTGCCTGTGAGGAAAGGGACTGGGGACTGATTTGTTCAGATTCATGTGAACAGCAATGCTGTAGGATGAGCAGCTCCCACACTACTCCAATGATAGGAATGATTTTTCATTAAACCTTGAAGGCTGGTGTAACAAAATAAAACTCCTATGACTGATTTCTTTTACATTATTATTTCTTGCTGGTTGTACACAGCAGTGAAGTTCACGTTATGCAGAGGTATGTCTGTAAGTGTATGAACACTGGGAGAACAGCTGAGCTTCAGTTCGCTGGAAATTATCTCAGTGACTCCTAGAACTGCTGAAAGAGATGTGAGTCTGTAACCACCACCAAGCCTTCTTTATTTTTTTTGATTAAATCTTAGTTGCCTACAAGAAAAAGAATTTGCAGGTAAACATAAAAAAACTAGGTTCTGAAAAATCAAACTATATTTCTTCTCATCACTATGCTGGGAATAAAGATTCTGTGTTTGAATTGTTAAGTGCTTGAGCAGGAGCATGTATGTATGTGCACGTTGCCTCTGAGACTCTCACAAGAATAAGATGACACAAACAACAGACTTAGCTGATGACAGAAGGGTGTATTGTTCCAAATCCAACAGGAAATCAACCGCAGTTTTTCCCTTCTTTTCAAAGATAAAACTTCAGTTTAAGGAGAATAGCACTCTTGGTTTCCCTTCAGCTCTGCATGTAGGTAGTTTATGGAAAGAACTAGACCAGCAGTGGAGGGCAGGGATAAAAGGGAAACCCTAGCTTTGCAACAGATGAGAAGATTAGCAAAAATGTATAACCCTCATCTTTATTACAAATGACATAGTCCATATGTTGATTAATTCTACTAGTGACTTGTTTTAAGCTTACCTGCACAACTGCTAAATTGTCTTTGGAAGGTCTTTTTGTATTTGTACAGAATCTCCATTGTGACACAAAAGAGAGAATAGAAATCTATGTTAAAGAAAACAGAAATTTCTGCTTCTATTACCATCTCTTAGAGGCTTCTTTTAGATTAAAACCCCACTATATTATCCAAGAAAAATTCAGCTGCACCCGAGAAACTGCAGTAAATGAGTTTTAAATGGACCAGAGTTCTTTTCCTGAGGGTGCGGAGAAACTGAGAGAACTTTTATAGGGCGGGAAAAGTAATTCTTGGCTTTTAGGGCTGTCTGGGTGAAACAGCACTGCTAGGCAGACTTACATGAGACTTGGATCAGAGCAGGGCAAGAACTGCTTCACAAGACAGTCAGCTGTCAAAAAAAAAAAAAAAAAAACAAACAAAAAAACCCACAAAACCATAAAAAGACCACTAAGAAGTCAACGCAGAAGATCCTTGTAGAGTTTTACTGATCAAACATAGTGGCTACTGTGCCTTTGTCTCCTAATTATCAATTAATTTCTTTATATAGTTAGTAGATGCAGATCAGTTGTATGAAGCATGACCCCTCTCACAATGATAGCTGAGTTTTTCGTTTCCTCACAACACAACAGATTTGAGTTACTTGGTATTACAGAGTGCTTTCCACCCCTCCACACTCATGAAAAATAATTTATTAGATTGTAAACGGAGTTTTCTTGTTCTCTGAGGTTATTTTCTACTGCAGTTTCATTTCTTCTGTCTTTTTCTCTTATTTTGTTTTTATTGGATGCTAAAGGGTAAAATGTAAAACAGCATCAGTGAAAGGAACTAAAAAAAATATATAACTTTAATATACTGGTAGAGAGGAATTAAATTGTACTTCCAACTCCTCAATCTAATAGCTTACACAATGTGAAATGGAAAAAAGGGTAAGCTCTTTTACTATTTCAGCTTCTAGGAGTGTAGTTATAGGTAAAGATGTTTCATGCTTCCCATTATAAATACTCGTTTTTCACAGCTTTACAAAACATCACAAAAATTCACTCTTGATTGAAACTTACTCAATATGGTCATAACCTAAGAACACTTTCAGAGAAATGTTAGGTGAAATTGAGCTGATGGAGGGTCAGATAGCTTATTTAAGCACATTGAGTTACCTGGAAATCTAATACCAAGTATTTTATGGATGATCAAAATACCAAGGTGTAAAAAGATAGTCTGCTGTGACAGATGGAATCAACACCATCACAGGTCATGCCTGTGCCAATTAAAGCATCAGTAATGCATTTTCAATAGGTCACGTTAAATCCATTGGTAGTTTTTAGGACACCAAGCTAAGAAATGGCTGAAGTATATATAGAAGGAGTGAAGGATGACAAAGAGCTGGAAAGGAGCAGTCAGTGAGTGTGACTGTTTCTCTCAACTAGCTTGTGTCTCTGAGACCTTGTTGTCCTTTAGACTGGAGTCTGTCTAAATGCCTTTTCCTGACACTGCTATTATTTCCTAGAGTATGTTTATTATAGTAGCATAGGAGGAGTAGCATCATGGGCAAAACTGATCTAAGGATCTTCGCCTGCTTCCACTTCAAGTAAATTGTGCTGCAAAACAGACTCATGGTACTATATAAACACACACACACACATTTATATATATACTAACATACACAAATATATGCACATATACGTACATAAACATCTGTGCTTACATAATGGCAATTTTTCTGTTTCCTTAAAATCTTTTCAGAATGGAGGATTTCCCACTCAAAACTAGAACTGCTGAAACTCCAACTCTCCCATCCATCCCCATCCTTGTTAACATCCCCATAAATATGCAAGATGAGGGTGACTCACAACCTACCTCTACTCTCTTTCAGGGAGATTCTAGCCTTGTATCTTTGTAAGTCAGGTCTTTATCTAACTATTGGGTTGTTCCGGCACCAGTTTTTTACCTCAGGAAATACTCATTTCACTGTACGTCGTGGAGGAGGTAAGAAGAAGAGACTGAGGATATATATCACAATTACGTGACTAAGGAACTAAATTGGGGCACAGAAGGATCAGGTTAAATGATGATGAAGTAGACACTCCTAAGAAACTACAGCACTTTCTGTGTTTCCTTGTTTTAGCACTCTGAGTTTGGAGGCATGCAGTAGGTCTCTTCTTTGTAGATTGATGGATTTGTAGGTTGAAGCCAATATGACCTGAAGATCTAAACTACATTTTCTTTTTTCAATGATTTCCCTAAAGTCACTAGTATAACATATAGAGAGGCCAGTGATCATTTGTTATACCTGCCTGGTTCTGTGGTCAAAGAACATCAGAGATATTTCTTTCAAAAATATCTAACTTAGAAATCTGAATTCCATTTTCACAAAGGCACAGTAGCTGAAAGAGGAGATTATTTAGGGCTTCAGTGACAGATACCTACATCCCCGTGCTTTCTTTTGGAATTTTTACATCTGTATGAATCACTTCATCATCTATCTTTACCCTGGTGCAATGTTTTATTATGTATCATTTGAGTTCTGATAATTACCATGAACAGCCAAAAGGTACTTGCAAAGTGAAATGGACTTCAGCTGATTCCCACTCTTTGCAGTTGCTGTGGACAAAGGCTGCATTCCAGACATCCCCCACAGTTTGGATGAATTACAGCAACTCAAAGTATTATTCTATTAAAACAGATTCAATTATCTGAGACTAAACCTGACTAAAAGATACAAAATTAAGGTATTTTTTTGCTAGTCTGATTTCACATATCCTGAGGAAGAATTAAGTCCAGTGTGCTACAGGATTTCTTTGCCCATATTAACTTTATTATTGTTTCTTTCTTGGTTTAGTTGATAAAATAGAAAGTGAAAATATCACCATAGGGATTGTGGCAAAGAAAACGAATACTCAGTGACTTATGTCTTTTCACATTCAGCAATTTCACTGAAGGCCCCCACATCTTATTTATTTTTCAAGGCAAGGTCATTTTCTGTAAATTACAGACACAAATGGCAACTTTAAAAATCCTCCTTTCTAGTAATTCCCACTGACTTCTTACATGAAAATGAAGTGCACTAGCCTGTAATAAGTATGGACTGTAAAATAATTGCATTCATTCGTGTTAAAATGACCAGCCATTTGCTGAATACGTACAATTTGTGGTGGCAGAAGAAAGTAATTTTTTTAATAAGATATTCATCCAACTATTCAAAATGTGATTTAAACAGTAAATTGTGTGCAGACTTTAAATATAAAATGTCCAAAATCATCATAGTGAATTATTAACAGCTGATATCTTGGGAAAGAGAGAATTACAATCCTTATTTGCAATGCTGGGAGAAAAGGAAAGAGGAAAAGACAAATTAGATCAAAAAATGTGCCACATTTTTATTCCTTAGAGTTTCTCATCTTCCTGCTGAGCTCAGAGGCTGATGTCCTACAAAGCATAATGTTTAATTCTCACAAGTTCCTCAGCAAGCTAAGACCTTAAAACTTATTAGCTTTTAATAAAGCATCCTATTTTGGTGGTTTTGAAGATATCACTTGAACATAGTTGTTATTCTAATCTAGAGCTCACATGTTTTCCAGAAGCTTGGCCAAGGCCCACCACATTTCATACATATTGTATTAAAGTATATTTTCTGCCCTGTGGTTCCCTCATTTGTTCATATAGCCCTTAGTCTGCAAAAACACATGCTTTCCTCTTCAGTCTTGGACAAATTTGCTAGAGGCTACTCAGGCAGTCCCATTGGCTTATGAGATGAAAAATTCATGTATGATGCATTTACCCCTTTTCAAAATATGACACTTTTTATGTGTATCTAGGAAGACTACCTGAAGCATTTTTGGTGATTTTGCAGTGTTCTAATATGTGCTGCCTCTACAAATAGGCAATTTTCTAGCAACATATGGTGGATAGAAAGAAACCTTTAGATGTACTTTTTTTTTCCCTCTAGATAATTTTAATAGCCTGTAGAGATCTACAGATTCTTAAAAAAAAATAAAAATAAAAAGCTGTAACAGACAATACATAACTCTGTGAACGGAAAAGCAATGCCAAACAGCCCAAACATGTTGATATATTTCTGTATGGTGTCTGTCATTGCCAGTCTGTAATTCACAGGATTAGAGTCTTATAATATATCTTGTTCACCGAGATTCTTAGTTCATTGGAACAAATTGCAAGTCTAATTCTGTACTTGTTTAAAAATAGCACAAATAAATAGAAGCTATTATAATATGTGACAAGAAAGTACATCTGTTGTATTTACTAGTCTGTTATGCCTCAGAACACGTCCCTTACAAAAAGAAATCCTTTCATTCCTGCAGATCTGATTCCCCAGTGCATGACACCCATCTTAACTTCAGGTAATTTTATCTATTTTAATAGCATTATACTTCAATAACACTGCTGTGGTGGAGTAGAGAGGTAGGCTTGTTTAGATAATGTAGCAAACAGCCCTTCCTGCAAAAAAGGCAAAGGAGACAGAACTCAATCCTGCTTCAATTGCTGCAGTCAGTCAGGTGCAGGAAATCATGTACCTTCTTCACCCGTCCTCTGAGGAAGCATCTCTGTCCTCTTGTTGGGGCTTTTTGGCCCCTCCTGAGCACCATGGCCATGCAATCGCTTGGGTCTGGACTCAGCAGTGGCTGGGGGCACCTGCTCAGAGCACAGAGGCAGCATGACTGTCTGCAACAACACCCTTCCTCATGTCCCTGAGGGGTACCCTCTCATGCAAAGTGACTTGGCTGCGTTGACTTCCCTGAAGTTTTGCTAATAAAAGATAGTGACAAATTGTGCCAATAAACAACAACAGATACCAAAGTAAAGTATCATCACTAAAACGCCTTGGCTCCCATAGCCAGAGCTGGGAGTAGTAAGCAAAGAAATAATCTGTACCCCGAGCCTTCAGCAGCCCATGCCACTTTCCACAATCTAATTTACGGGCACGAAAGAAATACATCTATTAAATAATAAAAGAATAGCATTGTTTTGCCATTACTGAGAAGTGGATTAATTGTGGCAGAGAATAAAATAGACTCAAAGCAAAGGGTAGGTAGTGCAGCATATTTCTGTGGCAGCCCATAGATTTCCTGAATTAAAAAACATCATGGAAGGACAATAGAAATTTAGTGATGTCACTGAAAATAGTGGTACCTTCTTTCTATGGAAATGCTTTATTCTCCAGAATCAATATTATATGTAATTCTACTAAATCAGATATAAGCAACATGCTAACCTCCTAAGTACAGATTATTATTGTTTCTTCTGAGTTTTCATGAATTCATAATCAAGACAGCAATAATTTACTTAGCACAGAAAACAAAATGACAAGACACACAGAGAGAAGCCTAAACAATTGCTCTGTTTCTTACTGCTGGGAGCTTAGTATTTGATGAATGAATCAGTAAAATATTCAAAATGGCTCATACGTGATAACAGAGTGGAGCTGCCTGAAGTTACTTATGCTGGATGTCAGGTAGTTCCTAACAGCTACAAAAATACAGCTCTCTGAGTTAGATTTAATAACATTTTGTATCATCCCAGAAGCCAAAAATAGCACTAATAACTTAAGTGATGATGTTTATACTGGTCCAAAATAATTATAAGAAGTCAAATCAATTTGGGTTTCTTTGTTTATTTGGGTTTTTTTTAAAGAACTGGGTATATCTCACAATTTGGATTTTTTTTTTTTTTTTTTACTGCTCTTAATAAAAGACTTTCTTTATACTGTGCTTCAAAAAAATCTCTCAGGTGTGTTCAGGCAATTGATTATGTTTGGTGCTTATCCTCACAAAAGAACAAAAAGAGCCATTTAATTTCTAACTTACATCCCAAATTTCATTCTCATTTTTGGTAAGATAAGTTTGGTACTGGCATTCAAATTTATATCTAAGTAAAAGGGAAGACTACAGTTTGCATGGTCTGGTTGCTAGTAAATCCACTTTTTAAAGTGAACAGGTGCAGAAATGTACAGTTAAACTATTTAAATCTCTGGGACAGCTGGGATACAAAAACCTTCACATTCCAAACCTAGACCTAGGGTCCAAAAGCAGTAACATAATTGTCACAGTGCTGTAATGATTAGAAACTCAGGAATAGGAATAAGATAAAGTCAGCTCTGCCTGTTCTTGTTGAGGATAACCACTTCAGATTGGCTAATACTCCTAGTAAGCTGTTCTGAATTCTTTCATGTTTTTGTCTCCATTACTACTGTCACTCAAAAGCTGTTGCAAAACATAAACCTCCGTAATTTTCAGGCTACGTTTGCATATGTCTGTGTCATACCTATGTATTTGCACACGAGTTTTCTCACGAAGACTGTGTGACTCTTCCTCCTCCTGCTGTTCATTCTCCAGAAACATTTTCAAAGAAAGATCTTATCATCTTTTGAGATTTCATTTTACAGGTTTCAAACAAAGCTCTTTCATTCTTCTTCTATTTCTTGACCACTTCAAAAGGTCTCTTCTACTTCTTTTTTAGTTTGAACTAATATTTTCTGAACATCAGAGACTGGGACAGCACCAGAGGAGGTCTCTGTTTCACAGAATCACAGAATATTCTGAGTTGGAAGGGACCCACAAGGATCACGCAGTCCACCTCTTAAGTGAATGGCCCATATGGGGATCAAACCCACAACCCTGGTGTTATTAGCACCATGCTCTAACCAACCGAGTTGCTTGCAGTATTGTGAGAATAAACTCTTTTTGCTATATGAAAAAACATTGGTGATTTGTCTTAATCCTACAACCATCTAACACATCTACTTTCTCCTCTTCCTCAGTTATCTCCAGCTGATAATCAGCCTGTTGACAGCAATTTACATGAGTTTCTTCCTTATGCTATTTGTTTTTCTTCTTTTTCTAGTCTTTGAGTTCCCCTACATCTTTTGATGTGACATTCTGACATCCTATACATTACTAATATACAATAAAACTGAGTCCTGAGCAAATTTCATTAGCAGATAATTTTCCATTTAGTTGAATAGTACTTAGCCATTTCTTTTAATATGCCTTGCAAAGATGAGCATAGCCCATGTTTGGACAATTCTCTCTCCACTTCCACACTTCTTGATATCTAGAATATAACCTTTTTTATGAAGATTCCTTTCTTTTTCTGTCTCGTATATGCACATTCTTTACTTTCTAGCATCTTTCTTGACTGAATAGTCATCTGTGTAGGAATGAAGTCCCTTCCAACGAGATTTTCTCTTCCTAGGGACATGCTCTTGATAGTACAGTCCTTTGACCATGAAAAAATTCAGATGTTATTACCTTCTAGAAACCTAGTCTTCTTCCAATTCCCTTCTAAGCTAGTTTCAAAAGCAGGGTCCTCCACCGCAGTTGCTATTTGTTTATTTCTACAGGTAACTGAAACTGAACAATGTTCACCTGAAAAAAGCAAAAAGAGGGCAAAAAAGAGAAAGGACTATTATAATATCCTTATTTCCTCTCAAGATTCTGTCTAAAGCCATAATATTCTGTGCATTTCTCTTGTGATTTCCTGGAAAACTCAGTTGACTGTCATCTCCAGGAACAGTAGCACAGTCATTGCAGTAACGTTTGATCTCCTGGGAGCAGGGGGAGGGGGGAAGGCTTCCTAATTATACTCTTTCTGTAGTGTTTACTTTCCAAATAACAGGAGGAAGATCTCTGACATTGTCCAAATCCAAGCCTGTGCTCAACTCATGAGCCAGTTTCTCACCCACCACATGATGAGTTTATCCAGCTGTGTGCTGGACATTTTGTCTGGCAGGATCCTGTGAGAGACATTATCAAAAGCCTCACTGATATCCAAAAAGGTTATACCAACTGTCTTCCCTTGATAACTAGGTCGGTTACCTTGTCATAAAAGGAAATCAGGTTTGATAAGCAGGACTTTCCTCTCATGAAGCTGTGCTGGCTGTGACCAAAGACTGTGTTGTCTTTCAGGTGTTTTTCAATATCTTCCAGAATCACCTTCTCCATAACTTTACTAGGCACTGAAGTGAGACTGACAGGCCTGTAGTTCCAGGGTCCTCCTTCTTATCCTTCTTGAAAACTGGGACAATGTTCACCAACTTCCAGTCAGCTGGGACCACTTTGGATTCCCAAAACCACTCAAAAATAATTGAGAGAGGTTTTGTGATGATGCCAGATAGTTCTTTGAGGATTCTTTGAAAGATCCCATCAAACTCCATAGATTTGTAGGGATCCAGTTGGAGCAGCAGATCTCATACAATTTCAGGGTTGACTGGGAGTTCGTCATTCTCACAGTCATAGTCCCCCAGCTCAGGGCACTGAGACCCATTGATCTGTCATCCATGTTGACGACAGAGGCAAAAAAAGTGTTGAACACACCTGGTTTGTCTCTGTCCCTGTTTGTGAAGTAATGAGCCAATGATATTCCTATATTGCCTATTGCCATTAATGTATTAGAAAAAACTCTTTTTATCATCCCCCACATTTCTGGCCAGCTTCAACTCCAGCTGAGCTTTGGCCACACAAATTTTCTCCCTACAGTGACAAGCAGCATCTCTGAATTCATCCCATGTCACTTGATCTTGCTTCCACTGGGCACACATCTTTTTTTTTTGCCTTTTTTAAACTCGATAAATAAATTTATCGTTTATGATCACTGTAGCCAAGACAGATGTCAATCTCCATTTCCTTCATGAGACCCACTCTGTTGACAAGCAGCAGATCTAGGAGGGCATCTTTCTGAGTCAGCTTAATTTTCAATGGTAGTAAATAAAGTTTGAAAAGCAAAACAAAGATTTCTATTTGTGTAATAATAAAAGTCTGTTGCCATTTAGAGATACTCAGAACATTCACACATATATATAACAAAAATTAAAAAAATCTCAGTATAAAAGACTTTTTTTATAACATTTTTAATGGTATAGAAAATATCACACATCATTAAATGATCACTTCTGTTTGCATTGTGCTGTAAAATTCAATAAACAGCTGTTGGGATTGATTAATAACTAAAACAAAGATGAAATATTGAATCAGTCTCAAAATCATTTGGTTGCACAGAAACAACAGAATCATCCTGCCATACACTATAAACTAATTGGTAATGAGAAAAACAAAAGAAGCTGGGCTGGATTCTGCTTTCAGTTCTATAAAGCAGGATATGAAGATGTCTACTCTCTACACAGAGTGAATGGAAAGGTACAGGCTCTTTGAGAAAGCAATTTATCCAGCATTTCATAAACACTTCTCATTAGGCAAATAATCCTGTGGAGATGCCTGTGTCTCTCTTTGATCTGAGAACTTAAACAGCTGGGTCAAATGAGACATACACTTCTGGATGAAGACAGTAGGATGCTGAAGTACCCCTTTCCCTTCAAGCCTGTGAGTGAATTCCTACCCCACTGAGACTGGGAGACTTCAGTGGCAACTGAACATCACGTAAGTCTTACGAAGAGTTGCTGCAGATACTAGGGTTGTTCAGTCTGTAGAAAAGAAGACTCAGGGGAGTCCTCTATAACTACCTGAAAGGAGGTTGTAGTGAGGTGGAGATTGGACTATTTTCCCAGGCAGCTAGGGATAGGACAAGGGCAAATGTCTTCAAGTTGTGCCAGGGAAGGTTTAGTTTGGATATCAGGAAAAATTCCTTCATTGAAAGAGTGGTTAAGCACTAGAACAGGCTCCCCAGGGAAGTGGTGAGGTCATCATCCCTGGAAGTGTTCAAAAAAATGAGTGGACATGACATGCGATATAGTCTAGACGGCTTGGTGGTATTTGGTCAAAGGTTGGATTTGGTGATCTTGGAGGTCTTTTCCAACCTTAACAATTCTATGATCGCTATTCTTGCATCTTCTTCAAGGCAGAAGTTTATTACTGTATATAAAAGTTACGTAAAATATAAATCTTTCCCAGTCAGTCATCCTGGGGTGTTTTTATACTAACTCATTTAATTGAAAAGTCACTATTTCAGAACGTACTGCAAGAGTACTGCTGTTTCTCACAAAGAAGTCTCATGTAGCCTGACAACTATAGCTCCTGTCTTGAGCATTCAGAGATCAGTAAATGTTCAAGATGATGTTTGAAAAAGGAGTAGAGTGAAAAGACGAATATACCCATTCTTTTTCCTCTCTGAAACTATTGCACAAATTCTTATTTGTCAGGACTTTCTAGTCTATTAATTCCCTCTGAACTTGAGGGTAGGTCCAAACCAGAGTTCAAAACTGTCTCATGTTTGGTCAATATTTTACAGATGCATAAGCATAAGGGCAATCCCAGGGGTTAGTTGTTTTACATAGTTTGCTCCTTATTAACTTCTGAAGGTGTCATGGCTGCAAATTTTAAATGGTTGGTGATAAAACATACATGAAGGGAGGGCTGAGGAGGGCATAAACATGAAGGGAGGGTTCCTTTCCAAATATTTACTGTGTACTCTGAACTAATTAATCACGGTGAAGAAATTGAACCGCTATACAGAACATGACCAAACACCCTAAGTTTTCACTAGAGTCCTAAAGGAAGTATATACTGGGCATTAATTGTGGGGCAGAGAGACTCGTGAAATTAAGCATACAACACACACTTCAAACACAACTTTCCCATCCCCCCCTCATCATCATGTTGTCATACTTAGAATATTTATTAAAGGTCATGAGAGCCCTTAAAAATGTTCAGAATAAAGAAGGAATTCACATCCACAAAACTTTCTGAGGTGAACCAACTGAAAGAAAAAAAGGCATGGCATTAACAACAGATTGGATCAATTTTACAAGGGGGATTTCTTCATTTTACTGGTTTTTCTAGTCTTGGCCACAAGCCAATCTCCAGTGCAGATTTACTGGATCTGAATAAATGGGACTTGAAAAAATATGAAGTCTAAAGTAAATCAAACTATGTAGAAGTTTTGACATGCCAGATTCACATCAGAGATTTATTCTGGTATAGCTCCCATGAAATCCATCTTTGTACTGAGCCTGGAAATATCATATTGTCTAGAAAAGTCACTGGAAAACTGACAGATTCTGAGTTGTATATTAGTGTATTCAACGTTTTTCCTGTGAACCTACAGGTCTTTATATCAATGACTGATCAGCAACATGTATCTTAATGTAATTCTTCAGTCACTTGGACACAAAAGAGACAGTTGTAAATTTCTCTGTTGTGTTAGGTCATAAAAATTAAACTTTACAGGGGAAACTTGGAAGAGATGACTGCAGTTGCTAATGTCAGGTGACAGGTTTGCACTAACTTTGACAAAGGAAAAAAATCTCTCAAAATAAGTCTGATGGTGTTAAATATTTGTCATGAAAAGCCAGAAAGTTGTTTGCTGAAGTATTGAAGTAAAGAAGAATTGAAAATGAAATATTCAGTTCTGACAGATAAATCCTGCCCCTCTTTCATCAATGAGATCCATGTAGATGTATGTCTTTTCTCTCTGGTATAGAAAATGTATCAAAGATTTGTACAGAGAGCAGTCAAGAAATCAAAGGTCAGGGAAGAGAGTTTATAGGTTGGAGGTGACCATGCACTGGAACAAATCACCTACAAAGGTTGCAGAGTCTCCCTCACTACAGATATTCAAAAACATTCTGGACACAAACCATGCCATGTGCTCTGGGATGACCCTGCTTGAACATCAAGGTTGGACCAGTTGAGCCACCATGGTGCCTTCCAACCTTACCCATTATGTGGATCTGTGATCTCCAGAATTTGGTGAGAGGTAAATACCAGTCTTCCTGGGATTTCTTGATTTGGAGCAGGTAACTTACTACCATGCAACGTTAATGGTCTGAAATACTCAATATATCCTGCGCCAGCCTTAAAATGTAGTTTAATTCTGCATGTGGAGTACAAGATTTCTGGGGACTTTACTTTCCTTCCCTACTGCAGTGCCAAATGTTCAGGATCAAAAAAAAACCCCAAAAAACCTGCTTGTTAAGGTGCGTAGAAAGCCCTGTTTAATAAGGATGAATGTATTCATGACACTGAAAGACCAGACTTGGGAGAACATTGTACATTTAGGATACTGCCACTCACTAACACAGCTTCTCTGGTTCTGCACTTCTTGAAAGGCAATGATTACAACTTGCAGCCAAGAGAGGAGAGTTGAAGGGTGAAGTTATTGTATAATGACAACTTGAAATCTGATCACCAAATCCTCCATCATTTCTACCCTATCAACATTGCTGCGGTGATAAGAGATCTCTCTTCTAAAGATGTGTGTGAGATTTTGCCCAAGTGACTCTCACTAAACTGAAAAACTTTTATATTCTGGCTTGGTAACTCAGTGACTGAAGATCTGTCTGCTAATGGACAAGCAACCTGGACTTTTTAGGGGTTATGGAGGTCATTTAAACATATGGGAAACAAATAGATGTATCCATCACACAACCTGAGTACATAGTTACAAGGAAAGTGGCTTGAATTGGAACTTTTGTTTTATTTGCCTACTTGGAGCTTTAACAAGAAGCGACATCCTACAAAATTTTCTTTTTTAAGAGCTGAGTGGTGTAGATGAATACTTATATTCCATAGTTAATCTTCTCAGAGCAAAAACTAACGGTAAACAACTCACTCTCGTTCAGAGATCTTTAGTGGTACTATCCACTATTGTGCCCATTTTGGCTTTCTCTGTGGCAGGTGCAGTGAAGAAACAGAATGGGAAGATAATCCCTCTTTCTGCCATTGGTTGAACTAGAAACCAGAATATACATGCATCAAAAGAAAAAAAAAAAAAATCAAAGCTACCACAAAGGAGGTTGACAAGTGCATGGGTAAGATTTAACCTTTGTTGAGACTAGGATTATTTTTATTCTGCTTATTGAACATACTGATTTCTGAAGTACATTTTGTTTCTTGTCTCTGCTCTTGGAAATCTCTCCCCAGCACATCTTCAGTAGATAATTCAACTGAGTGCTACAAAATTCCTTGCACTTTCTTCTTGTCGAGGCTGATATTACCTCTCTGCTTTGCTTGCTTATAAGCAGGTAATCCTTAACACTTCTTTGTGTTCAAACCAAAGCTTTGCTGAAACTAGGGGTAAAACAGTGAGGCATGGTTTTGGAATACCTATTTCTGTTTTCAATGAAAGAGCTCAGAATTCAAGTTACTAATTGTATCTTTAGAGAAGAGTGTAACCAATTATGCATATTTCACTGTGGTGAGGCAATATGCTATTGTCTGGGAAGCCTCAGGGGCCAAGACTGTAGGGGTTTTATCTTTTCAGCAACTCAGAAGAATAAAGGATCAAAACCGAGTGCTTTATCTAATTGTAACTCAGATACTGAATTCAATTTAATGTCATCTGGTAAAGGCCAACTATTTGCCTAACTAGGGATGTGGAGCCTGAGGGAGCAATGGAAGTGAGATGAAAATGTATAGTCAATCAAAATGCATATTAGCAAAGTTTGAATCTATTTTTATAAAAGTATTGTAAATTTTAAATGGCTGGATTACAGCCGCTTTTCTTTTCTTGATCTACTTAATATATATTCTGGTGCCAGAACTTTCAGCTGTTCCATTTCAATAAAGATAGATCTTTGTGTCCCAATTTTCCTGTAGTGTCTTATACCTTTCTTTTGGTCGACAATGAACTGACAGTTCTTTTCTTCATGTATGCGTTTGTGGACATGAGCACAAATGAATGGGATTGCTCAAAACCATCCTTATGTGCTTCTGTCTACCTAAAGAATGTCTGCTCAGCTATAGAACCATTCCTGTATCTCCCATTTTTGTTTCCTCAACCCTTCAATAGTTTTCAGTTTTAACACACAATCTTTCAAGGAGTCCAAGATGTACATGACCTTTTTCCACAGATCATTGATTCTATTTTTCCTAACTCTTGTTTTTAATTCATCTGAATCCACTTCCCCATATCTCTCCCAGGTTCTACAATTTAAAAGAAACTAGTGAAGCTTAATAGCTTCACAAAACATTTCTTCTCTGGAAGAAATACAATTCTGCAAATAATGATGAATTCCTTATAAACTGAGGCATCACATCAGCCAGAAGCTATGCACAGTCAAGCTTCTCTCTGGATGCACAAACTTGGAGGGATAGCTTGGCAAGGAGAGTTGAAATACTAAGATGCCTCAAGAGACAAAGTATTCTGGGACTGGTGGTATGGCCAGCCAATTTCTTCAAGCCTGTAGGTGTCTAACTAGCCTTGCACCGGAGACACTTAAGACAAATGATCACTGGGTTATTGGCAGTAGTTATTAGTCTAAGCCTTTTTAGGATATACATTGCTTATTTTCCTTGCAGACCAAACTCACACATTGCTCAAACCATGTTAAATTGTCTACAAGGCTTGGCACAATTATAACCTCCTGTTTTACAAAATAGCTAGCTGTCGGGAGCACTAAATCCCTTATCTGAGGAAACTTGAACTAACATTTCCAGCTTCTGCTCGTTTGAGCTGTCTGACTTTTAAGGTGGCACATAAGTATGTGAAGCTCTAGGAAATGAATTAAGTGATGAGCTGCCTGAGTATCTACCTTCTGAACTTAGGCTAGACTTTTCTTAGTCCTATTCAAGATACAACTCTGTCTGTACTTTGCTTTTGACAATTACTTTAGCTGCATGGTGCACATAACATTTTCAGTTATGTGAAAACAAATCGCTGCACCAAAAAAATGGATCTCTTTAAAATAAAGTCAAGCCTCTTTTTAAACACAGTGGGGAACAGACAGATATATTCCTGCATTTTCAGAAAAATCAGATTTGATCAGAAACGTAGTTTTCAGAAATCCTCAGCCATGAAAGCATAATCTTGCTTTGGGAGAAATAACATTGCTGTTTATGATTTCTTGGTCCAATATGTTCCCTCACAAGCCCTCTCTCAACATCATCTTTAACTTCAGTATCAAAACCTAGATAGTCAGTCTATGCTTCTGTAGCAAGCAGTTCAGATGGCAGTTCATCTCATCTTAAAGTAGGTATATATATTAAGCCAGGAAAAAGCCCTCTCTTGTCTGTGTCTGCAGTTCAGTACACATCCAGCTCAGCATTTTTGCTACTCTGTGGCGAATCATATTGTGTCAAACCCTACAGCATGTTTCCCATAACCCGTTCAAGTTAGAAGAGGCTGTCTGCTCAGCACTGCTGGTATGTCTGGTGAACTGCTGTGTTGTGAGACTTACACAATGCTCAAAATCCCTGCTTTGCAAAGCATCTTCTGATCCAAGGTGGAAGAACAACCCTGCACATATGGGCCATATTTTACAAACGTTATGGACATAGAAAATTGCAGCCTCTTGGTCCAAAGAATATCACAGCAAGGCTATGAGTGTTCTTTGGGGCCTCTTTCCCAGATATGTGAATACCATATTGCCTCATCTCTTCTAAGGTGCTCATGCTCAAGGAAGTACTTTTCTTCTGCTTAATTAAATAGCATCACAACTGACATGACAATAACTCTCTTTAAAATAACCATGTTTATGTTCTTACCTTTCTCCTCATCTTCCAAGTCACATCTATTCATGTGATATTTATGATCGAATTTATATTTCAGTGTTGCCAACTTTTATAGGTTCATGTCTTCCTAAACTAGCAAGGTAATTATAACTGTCTACCTCCTGGTATTTATTATTAATATGAATATAATGAAGTGGGTGATCAAGCAGTCACTGGTTACTCCTGTAATCACCAGACCAGCCCCCTGAGGAAACTGGGTTCAATAACATGTCACTGGAATGATAAAATCTTAATGAGTCATCAATGAGATGCAGAATTGTGATGCTCAGCAGAGTTCAAGTCCTGTTTATCATAAAAATGAAAGGAGATGAGGCTGGGAGAGGAGGAGAAATAGCACAAAATGGAGGGATAGAAACTGAGTGTGGTTTGCTTTACCTCTATTGAAATTCTGACAAATAAAACCTGCTGCAGGTCTGCCCTTCATTATTAGCACGGTAGTTGCAAAACCTTTGTTTTGATATAGAGTTCTATTTCCTCACACTCGGCTGCTGCCTGACATCTGCATTAATTCAGAGCATGTCAGAGATGGGACCAACTCCTCCCCATCTGCCCCTGAAGCTCACCTTTCCATCTTTCTTTCACGAAGAGTATCTGTGATAGGAAGTGATTTACAGAAAAAGAGTTTCCAAACCCTCTGGCATCTTGGATCTGCTTATACAAGCTTGTCCTGATTAATTCAAAATTCTTCATGTTCTAATAATCCTCTCATTTCAAAGCTTCTTTGTAGTTCCTTCACTGTCTTTTGTTGGCATGCAAACGAGCAACCTCAGGTATGGATGTTTAACTTTTTTTGTTCTCTTTTCTCAAATTCTTATAGGTTTGAGGAGATGTGATAGTCTCTGGTTGGTTTTTTTTTTTTCTTCCCTGAATGTATTCTTCATGTTATTAATAATTCATATTCTTGAGAAGGGAGGTAAAAACCAAATTACTCAAAAAGCTGTAAGACATAAAGAAGTGACAATGCTTCTGCAAGAAAGTCTGCAGGTCAAGTTCAGACTTCGGAAAAGCAACTGCAACTCCATTGAACTACTTCCAGATTATTCATAACATCAAGACAATATATCAACTACTCAATAATGTATCCTACTCCAACCTTCAATTAACCTTTTTATTCTTAAGCATTTAGCTTGGTAAATCACGCAGATTAGTTTACTGAGAACCTAATAAACAGTGAGTCACAAGAATCAGGATCTGTATGATTAGGTGTTTAGTTATATGGTTTATTATTTTTTAAACTGGATTTTGATGAATTATTGAAGATTTAACACTAGTCCTTTTTTTTTTTTTTTCTGAAGTATGGTTGAGATATTTTTTTCTAGGTGCAGAGATGATTTTCTAAGAGCTCCATATGACATGATCTAAGGCACACACATTTTGTTCAGTAATCTGATATTTCAATACTTCATGCCCTTGAGGCACAACTGTTATTCCAAGTATATGGAACTGATGTAAAAAAAAAAAAGAGCAACTCAAGTACATAAATCTAGATGTCTAGTACTTTCTCAGACATCTTCAGCTGTCCAAAGCATCAATGTAAGAGCAGATAAAGTGACACAGGAGGACCTACAGGACAGACAAATCATTCCACAAGTGGTAAGGTATACCATAACCTCTGCATTGGTGTATATACCCATATTTAAACATGTTATTTACTCCTACATAGTCAAATGGCCACATTTCTATCAGCTGATGCACAGTGTGTGTGTGAGAGGTCTGCCTTTGCAACAGGGGAAAAGACTTCAGCTTACCTAATGGAAGAAGCTAATCTGCATGCAAACTTCCCAGAAATGGGCAGAACTAAGGTAACCAGTTCCAACTTTGTAGATAGTTACAGAGAGAAGTTAATAACTGTAGAATTTCAGATTTAACCAAACAAAACTCTTGACCCTAATTCTGGTATTTGTCTCCATCCTGCTAAACAAAACAAATGGCATTTGATAACCATGGTGAGCACTAATGTATGGCAGAGAATAAACATTTCATCATTTAGTTCAGCTCATGTAGAGCTTTGTTTTTATTTTAAGTGACACTGGCTTTAGATTTTGTGTTGCAAACCTGGCAACTGAAAGCAGAAACAAACCTACTCTGATTCATGGTGGTAGACAGTGGGTTTTACAAGTCTAAAGTGAACTGGCAGATTCCTCTCTTTGTTTCCCATTTCCCAGTTATTCCCCATAGATCAGGATACACGTGGTCTTGGAAACTACTACATACATAATAAACTTTTGCCATATATTTTTTCTGAAGGGTTCGGGAAACTATCTGCCCTAGGATTTATGAATAAAGATGAGTGACTGCGCAATTTCCTTTTATAAAATATAAGTCTACTGAAAAAGTGGGAAAAGTAAGTAGTTACTGTTCCCTATGAATATTGTTGATCAGTGCCATGAATTATGCATGTATCCCTCCTGGGTCCAGTGTCCTCTGGCATTTCTTAAGCAGTAGTTCAATATTTTCTACCACTCTGATAAATCATTCAATAGAGAAAGGGTAAGTCCTGATTCTTGAGCCACTGTTCAGGGGCACTGACTGATGTGGTTTGTCAAACAGCTTAGTTTTACATTCCACAGCTGAAAGTCTGACATCCAAGTCTTTATAGCCCACCAAGGTCACAGGGACACAAGAGTTGTGAAGTGTGCTTTCAGTTTCTTAGATGTCAGGAAATGGTTTGAAATTCAGCAGGAAAATTTCTTCTCCTGTAGAGGCACATTTTTTTCTGATTTTTTTTTATCCTTTTCTTTACAGAGATATAAGATAACAATGGTGTCCCAAGGAACTGATATTTCATTCCTTAAGGAGAATTAGAGGTCAGATATCTCTATAATGTTCACAATATCTAAGATAAAAACTGTTCAGTGAAAATAACCTGGGGCTTTCTTTTCAGAACTGAATCTATTCTAGACATCTCTTCTATGCATGTTGTGAAAAAGATTGTGTAGAACTGTTGGAGGAGTTCTGCTGTTCACAGATTATGGGTTAACTAAATAATACTTTAAAGAAAAATAGTATGGTTTTGTTTCAAAATGAGTGGTTGTAACTCAACCCTGAGCAATAACAGTTTATTCCCACTGCTGTACACTACAACTTCCATTGAGTTCCCAAAGCTAAGGGAAATAATTCTAACTACATCTTTTCCTCTTAAATCAAATTTTCTCTGTGCTCAACAAGATCATGGAGCCAACATTGCTTCACTACGGGCAAATTGTGCCTGACAAATTTGGTGGCCTTCTACAATGGGGATGCAGCACAGTGGATAAGGGAAGAGCAACTGATGTCATCTACCTGGACTTGTGCAAGACATTCATCACTGTTTAGCATGACATCCTCACTTGTAGACTGGAGAGACAGGAATTTGACAGAAGAACCGCTTGGTGGATAAGGAATTTGCCAGATGGTTGCACTCAAAGATCTGAGGTCAGATTTGATGTCCAAGTGTAGAGCAGTGACAAGTGGCATTTCTCAAGAGCTGATGTTGGGACTGTTTTAACATCTTTGTCAGTGATGTGGACCACGGGATTAAGTGCACCCTTAACAAGTTTGTGGATGACACCCAGCTGTGTGGTGCATTCAACACTCTGGAAGGAAGGGGTGCCATCCAGCAGGACCAGAAAAGACTCGAGAGATGGGCCCACGTGAACGTGACAAGGACAAGGTCCTGCACCTCGACTGGAGCAATCACAAGCACAAATACAGGCTGGGCAATGAGTGAGTTGAAAACAGTTCTGTGGAGAAGGACTTGAGGGTACCGGTGGATTAAATATGAAGAAGACATGGCACTGTGCACTTGCAGTCAATAAAGTTGTCTGTATCCTGGGCTGCATCAAAAGTGGTGTGGCCAACAGGGTCAAGGGAGATGAGTCTGCCTCTCTATTCTGCTCTCATGAGACCCCATCTGGAGTGCTGAATCCAGTCCTGTCATCCCCAGCACAAGAAGACAAGGACCTGCTGAAATGAGTCAAGAAAAGGGACACAAAAATGATCAGAGGGCTGGAACATCTCTCTTATGAAAACAGGCAGAAAAAGTTAGGGTTGTTCAGACATGAGAAGAGAAGGCTCCAGGAACACCTAATTGTAGACTTCCAATACCTGAAGGGACCCTACAAGAGAGCTGGAGAGGGACTTTTGACAAGGGCCTGTAGTGACAGGACAAGGGGGAATGGCTTTAAACTGAAAGAGGGTGGTTTTAGATTAGATATTAGGAGGAAATACTTTACTGTGAGAGTGGTGAGACACTAGAACAGGTTTTCCCAGAGGCTGTGGATGCTCCATCCCTAGAAGTGTTCAAGGCCAGACTGGGTGGGGCTTGGAGCAACCTGGTCTAGTGGAAGGTGTTTTTCCCATGGCAGGGAAATTGGAACTGGATGATCTTTAAAGTCCCTTCCAAGCCAAACCATTCTGTAATTGTACAATTCTATGATATTGAAAACCTTGATGTTCTGTATTTTATTTGAGGTAAGTTTACTACAGAGAGATGATTTATAGGATATTCAAAACATGAAATTCAAATACAGAATCATGAGCATTCGTGGCAGACAGGAATGAAAGTTTCACCTTTTTTTCCATCAGGGTCCAAAGATGAGTCTTGTGCCCTGTACATCTATCTAACCAAATGTCAAAAAGAACACTTGACAGATAGGGTTAAAACATTTGTGAAAATTCTCTTAAAAATACATTGGACTAATGTAAAAGTTTTGTTCCAAAATCTCAAAGAATATAAAACACAGTCTGTATTTTAAAATATGCATGCAGATGTACAAAAAACCACCAAACTAAGCCCAAAAATTCAAAGTCAGAACTAAAATCTTTCTTGTAGGTGTATGCTGATAAATGCAAACAGATCTGAGGATACTGCAAGCAGATAAAATTAGCACACAAAAAATTATAATTACTGGCTGTAAATGATGTGGAACATGTGTCAATTCTCCCTTGCCTAAAAGAATGGAAATAAGAAAGGAGGGAAAAGATACTTCATCTTCTTAATGTTAGAAGTGCAATGGATGAGTTCAACCTCTCTATAAGGCCTTCACTACATTTCCAACACCTTGCAAGGTACGAGAATTACTTCTGAGAGCAAGAGCTTCCACAGTGCCTGTATAAAAGCGGAGCAGCCTTGCAAGTATCATGTATTCCACACACCTGACAAACCCTTCTATACCACTATTGCTGATATCTTTCTTGCGCTTTTTGTCTTGGTGCTTATTTCCTATTTTTATACCTAGCTGGAGAAAGAGCTTGACAGGCTCACACCTTCTCAATATGTTACATGGTTGCTTGTTAGTACACAGCAGGGAGCTGATCATAAAAAATCCCCATTCTATTCTTGGTTCTTTGAAGGATGTATGCTGTGTGCTGCCTGATGAACTGAATAGTCCGAACTGATATAGTTATCCTAAAAAGCAAGACAAAAAGGGAGATAAATTGGGGTCTGACATATTGACATATTGGCTCCAAATCCTTGGTCTGGCTGTGCAAACTCTCTGTTATCTTAAATTTGCTACTTTCCTTCTAAATGGCTATCTATGTTAAATTTATGACCTTATTTAATAATAACAGCAGAAAAATATATGGGGATTTTAGCAACAGTTAGGAGTGATATTTGTTTACTTCTTTCCTGTTTCTGGAGAATATAGGAGTATTTGCTGCAAGTCTCTCTTTTCCTATTGGATTTTTGGTTTCTTTAGTTGTTTCTTTTACTGACACAAAATCTGTACTCAGAACTAGATGGGATGCTTCACATGGTGACAGAGCTATCATGAAATTAAAGTTCCATGTGTGTGTGTTGAGAATACACTTCACTCTACATCTTAATGGTGCTGAGAACTCTCTGAATGGTCATTGCCATAATCTATTACACTAGGACTGAGTATAAAAGAAACAATGAGGCCAAAAGACATCTATTTTCCTTCCAAATAGGTACAAAAAGAAACAATCTGGTAGAAATCCTGTCAAAAGAGCAATTCAATTATTATCTTCTTTTTCTCTGCTTGTCTGTTCCTCAAGTCACTTTAACACATTTTGATTGTTCTCAATCTTTTCAAACAGGATACTTGGGCTTTGCCATTGCACAAGGTTTCAAAGACACACAGCTGTAGTTAAAACTCAGCTCTGCAGCACTATGAAACATGACACAGATGTGTTGCACTGCACCAATGTATGGATCAATGCTGCTCACACCAAAGGATGGAAGGGCTGGAGGTAAGTCTAGCTGCTGCTCACAGGTCAGCAGTGTGCCTTCACAGCATTTAGAAGATGACTTATCCACAAAACAAGTAAACCATCAAAACATTTTTTGAAACAGTTTTGCTACAGGTCCATGTAGAAGGTAATTAACATGTGGGTATAATGTCTCTCAAAGTGTCTCCAGAAAAAGGCGCCAGAGTGACAAAGGTATTTGGTTGATTTAATGGCTATATGAACTCTTCTGTTCTTAATATGTGAGCTGCTTACTAGAAACACTTGAAAGTTTCCTAGTTTATCTCAGCCTATCTAGTAAACAGATTTTTAAAAGATCATCTAGGAGTGATGGATTAATTGCATTTCTTCTGCCATTTATGACCAGGTGTTTGGTTAAGATAATCATCTACTGCCAGTGAAGGAGACGAGGAACAAATCAATACTCCTATCCCATCTAGGATACTCATGCTACTCAAGAACTATGTTTGCTTGCTTGGTTTTGATTCCACTTGTTTAATCCATTGTATAATGTAATTTCATAAATGAGAAAAGATCCTTGGCTTCTCATGGAAGGATATTAGCCAGTGGTTTTGTGTTCATCCCTAGATTTTTACTGAAGCTGGAAGGAAGAAAACCAGCTCATTGCAATCAGCTATTCAAAATTTCTTACACTAGCTTGTCAGAGGAAGAGCAGCTGATAGCTCATGACTTGACTGATAGACCATTAGACCAACAATGAGAATGGATTTTATTGTTGAAAAAACTTTTTATTCTTGAAAATAGATTTATTTTCTCTGTCAAAACACTTAGTTGAATAATAAAGATAAATAAATACCACTTACCATCACAGAAAAGTAACTCTACACAATATTTTTACTTACACTCATCTTTAGGTGAAATTTATGCTTAGTAAAGAAAATTGGAAACAGGCTATTAACACAAAACTATTTGTAAAAGTACAAGCAAAACTGAGTGTTTAATCCCAGATGTCAGAGCAAATGACAAGTGAATAATATTCTCCATTTATTCTTTCTGTGTTATCAACACCCAGCAACACTGAAGATGGCACCTTGCAATTCAGATGCGGAGCCAAGGCTCCCATTGTCACCTTCTGGCCTTTTTGTCATTGTGCGTTCCTACACTGAACATTGACCAAGCCATTTACTGTTTATGACACACTTTCCATACAAAACACATCAAAATATTCTGCAGAGTTAAAGAGGAAGAACAGAAATACTGGTGACAGATTAAACAGTCAGAAGAGTGTGTCATAGTGTGAGAGAACATGAAGAGAGAGATGAAAGCATCAAGTTAGCTACTTGGAGACATGTAGTGGTGGAAATATGAGGATGCTGAATTGATCAGGTATACTGCTGGGATTAAGAAACAAAGCTGCAAGGGTGGGGAAGGGGCATCCTGTGATTTGGGCTTGTATCAGAAGGGCAGAGAAGACACAACTAGAGAAGCAGTTTTGAGTTCACAGAGTGAGAGATCACAGCCATGTCCTGAGTAATTGGGCTGTTTGGAACTTGTCTGAAATATGAGATGAGGGAGACATCCCAAACCATTTAGAGGGGTAGTAGATACATGGAAGAGGACAACACAGTGTTTGTAAAATGTCCTCTTCTGGTCATTATCTGACAGTCTTTCCAGTAAAACTGAGTGTTTGATATTCATATATGGTAAAATGGCACCATGTGCTTTGCATGTTCCAGAGTCCTGAAAGACCAGGTGAATTGCTGCTGCTCAGAGGTGGGCTCCTGTGCAGTTACTCCTGAGGAAGAGGAGATGAGAAAAGACGACTTCTTTCTTCTAAGATTGGTTGCTGTCTCTTTTTATCACAACCTATTGATGTAGCAAAATGAACAGCAAGGCTACTTATCCTCAGATCTCTGTAGCTCTCCCTGTCCTCTCTTTGTCCCTTTTCTCTGCTTCCTATCTTCTGTGGAAGAACCATTTCCAAAAAGAATTGAAGCAGCCCTGCTTGCTCTAACTCATCCCTTCCTTAACTCCTATATTTTGATACAATGCTAGCGGATATTTCTCTTCCCCCTCCTGCTTTGCAGGAAACCCTGAGCACTATTGCTAATTAAATACTCCACAGGAAACATGCAGACAAGATGCAGACTGGAGCAGCAGGCAAGCAGTCTGGCACAACTTCGAAGGCACCAGCTTGCTGGATGCATGCATCTGTAATTGGAGTAGCCTCCTCCTTGTCTAAATTGAGGGTGACCTGTGCAAGAAGGTTGTGGGAATTGGCTAATGCACCATGTGCTATGTGGGACATGGGGCGAAACTCCCTTAACACAATTTTAAAACTTGTGTAACCTAACAATCAGTATTTCCCTTCCCTTCCCTTCCCTTCCCTTCCCTTCCCTTCCCTTCCCTTCCCTTCCCTT
>JAWWEU010000001.1:36481557-36497144 GCA_035583155.1 Acropternis orthonyx | reverse complement strand
CTTCCCTTCCCTTCCCTTCCCTTCCCTTCCCTTCCCTTCCCTTCCCTTCCCATCCTTTTTAGGTCATGAACACAGGAGTGTAATACAAAATCGATTAGCAGAAGACAGTTTAAAAATTTCTGATTTTCATTTGACTAAGGTATTGTTTTAAAATTCCTTAGTCCTGTAACTCACTACTCCTTCATGAAATGAGTTCAAATTTTGGGGGAAAAAAAAAAAATCTTAACTTCCCTCCCTCCATCTTACACACTTATGAAGGTAAATAAATGTGTTTGATGTCAAACCCCACTCTAAGAGGTTTATATGTCTGAAATCCTTAAATCATGACTGAATAGGAAACTTGTTTTCTACCTTACTTTAAAATGAAATAATACTTCTTAACTGATTTTGTAGAAAACTCAATTGGAAAGATCATATTTTTTATTTATTTTACTTTACTTTAACCTGACTTTCTCTCTCCCTTTCTCAGTCTTGCTTTTTTTTTCTTTTTTTTTCCCTGTCACTGAGTGGATATCAGAAACCTTTTTGCCAAAACTGTTGTCAAAATCAATATATCTCATAAAATATTTTGGATTGTTAGTCTTGTTGAAATACTCATACCTTTCAGTTTCAATAGGGCGCCATTATTCTTGCTTCTCCTAAAAGGATACTACACACATCATTAGGAAATTTGTCAGAAAATTGCTGACAGGTTTTTGGCAGTGCTTCAAAGTGTTGCATCACTGGTGCAACACACATCCTTAGCACATTCTTGCTTGACACTGAAATGGAGCCTCACAATTATCAATATTTCCCTGCAGGCCTACACTCCTTTAGTCGTACATGCAGCAGATGCACTGTTAATGTTTGATGCATGTTTCGGTGCAGGCAGGCTTTATCCATGGAATTTCTTCCTTCCAGGCATTTCATGACTCCAGTGGGTAAATACGTCTGTCTAAAATACTTCCTGCTCGGTCACGGCACACACAGAGGTAAGTGAAACCACCTACACATCCACACTCCCTGCTGCCTGAGCCCTGGGATGTCACCCTTACCCACTTCTGTATTACTGCTGTTATCAACAGGTTGGTACAATAGAGACTACCTATTAGGAGTTATTCAAAGCTTGCAGAAAATTATTCAAATTATATTTTTATTAAAAATTTTTGACAAAGGATTTCTTTACATGTTCAAACAGCTGAAAAATTTAATCCAAATGACTCTTTCCCCATAAGCACATGCAGTTTCAGTAATTTATCAAAAAAACCCCACCAAATAAAAAAGGAAAACACAATCTGCCCATAAAGCCCCAGCTCTGGACCTAAGCAGACTTTAATGAAGGAATCACTGAATTAGGCCTCACACTTCAGTTCCTCAGAGGTCTGACTGGCACTTCTAGAGCAGAATCAGGAAAGATACAGGAAGAAGTTATTTTCTTCTTATAAATCTCTTTTAGTTTGACATGTTATGTATTTGGGGATTTTGATATTTGGATGAAATATTACTAGCAGCGTCAATAATGCATGCAATCTTCTTTAAAATATGTCTCAAGTGAGTGTTCTCATTTTGTTGTTCTGGTACAAAATTTGCATCCTTGGGGATAGAAGAGGGAACCCTTAAGGCAGTGATTTTTATCTGCGCATGGCAGTTACATATGTTATGTCCCAGTGTATGCATTTCAAGCCTAAAGTGACTGAAAAAATGGACAACAAGTTTGCTTGATAGGGAAGCACCCTCTTGCAGATCAATCCATGGCACAGGACTACACCATTGTCACCCACCTGTCACATGTGGCAGTTTCTCCTTGGAGCTCTCCCAGTGTGGAAAAGTTATCAACTGAGCCAGCACTGGCAACATCCAGTGGCTGCCCAAGACAAACCCAAACTGTGGTTTGAAAAGGTTAATGAGGATTTTTGTAATGCCTGTCTTTAACTGGTTTACCTGAGTGCTACTGTCAGTCCACTCAGCCAAACAGAGAAGAGGGTGTCTGTCTAAGGGTTAATGCATAAACTTTGATGTACCAGGAAGATGACACCAGTCAACCTCTTTTCTTCTATTGAGGACAGAAAATGTCAAAAAATCTTTCTCTTGCCTATTATTTGAATGATTGGAAGGAATATATATTTGGAGATAGGCTTTGAAATCACTTTCAATTTCTCTTTTCACACTAGATTTAGCCTCTGAAGGACATTTTCTCAGCATGGCACAACGTTGGCAGAGCCCTTTCTTGTAGAAGCTGTGTGATTCAGCCAAACCTTTTTCATCAGTACCCTCATACCATGGCTGAAAACAGTATGAGCCAGCAAAAGCAGGTGTCTGTCACTGAGCACCCAACATTTTGCCAGGATAACTAAAAGTGGTTTGGGCTGCAGGGCTTCTTCTACACCTCTGACTGATGTGGCTTCACAGTTTTGTTGCCAGATCTTTGTGTGGCGACCATGCAGGTGCTGACAGATGGGGCAATGGGTCTTGGCATGGAAAGACTACAGTCATCTTCCTGCCACCCCCAAGGCTGCCCACAGGATCCCTTTTACTGCCCGTGCCTCAGCTGTTCCTGCTGCAGCTACTAAGGTGCTATATACTTTACAACACAGCATACAACGATAACTCCCAATCAGTTCTGTGAATTATGATGATTAACAGCTATGGAGAGAAATGGTGGTTGTAAGGATGAAGGGAGAGTCAGGTCCTGTCGAGAGAGGGACGAGACCATCTATTTTCATAGCAAGCATCAGGGATGTAGATAATTAATTCATATGGGCACATTTGAAGTTTTTAAACTGCATACCCAAGCCTGCTCCCGGTAGAGTGGATGGATTTCAACAGAGTTAGAACACAGCCTGTGTCAGAGAAGCGTCCCATTGATTTTTGTACATTTGCCTGCTTAAATACAAAGGATCTCTGATAAATGTTTGAAATCAGTGCACCAGCAAGACCCCAGCAGCCTTTGTAGCAATGAAGCTGTGAAGCCCTGAAACAGTATGGAAGCAGGCTGACCTCTCACTCCTTTTGAGCTGGTCCTTGGATGTGCAGCAGCTGCCCTGCCTCTATTCAGTCTGCTCTGTGCTGACATTTTTTTTCCCAAGATGTGTCAGTTCCATGAACAGAGAAATTCAGCAAAATGAGGGCAAGTGTCACCTGTACTTAGCATTATCAATGCAATGAGAAAAAAACAAGAGCCATAGAAATCGATATTTCAAGACATAGCAAAACAACTAGATGGCTGATCTGTAACAGCCATGTGGTTAACATACTGATTAGTCTAACAGTGTGTCCACAGCACTAATACACATTTAGCTGAAAATATCAGGAGGAATCCAAAGCTTTAGGCTAGAATAAAGCCTTTCATACTATGACAGACAGAACAAGGTCAAGCTGCTACAGAGTCATCTACATCTTAATCAAGCTCTGAATTAAGCAGGAGGTTTGATCTTATTACTGTAGTCATCTACTTGTAATTTTAGCAGGGAAGGGAAAGCCGTAGAGAGATTTTTCAGTAGCCTCTCTCCTGCTCCTCAATAGCAAAAGTACTCCCAGCAAGGTCGAGGCTTTTATACCAGTTGTTTGCTGTACCATTTTTCAAACAAGTGGGCCTGGAAGTCAGCAGAATCTGGGTCAGCTGAGATGCTCTGATCCTTGAAGTGGCTTGTTTGTGCAAATAACTTGTGAAATCTGGATTTTTTTTTTCCAAATTCAGCCACATTTTCACATTTGTATACTCTTATTTTTATTTATTTATTCCGTCTTGGTTTTTTTTTTTATGTTTATTTCTGCCTTCCTCTGGAGGTTTCTTGAGAGGGAGGCAAAAGTATTTTACTCTTCAAAAGAAATAGGTTGGAAAATTCAATAGTGCTTCATGTCTCTTGCCAAGCACACTAATTACCCAAGCTATTGCAAATATTTAAAAAAAGAAACACTTTTTTTTTCTCTCATTGTCATCTTTGTTGATAATAATAAAAGACTGATAAGATAGCAAAAAGCTCAAAATGAGAATTATGTAGGGAGAAGTTGAAAAATGAATTAACACACAATTGTCTCCCACAGGCTATCTCGTTTATTTCAGGAAAATCTTCCAGTCTGGGGGAAAAGATTTTAGGAATATCTATGGTTTAAATTATTTTCTATTATTTTTATCTTGTTATCTAAAAAAAAATAAATCTAAAATAGGCTGTTCAAATTGAGGGAATAGTCCTGGTTGTTTCTATTAGAATTCAAGCCAAAGGAACAGAAATATCTTTAATGTGTTGCTCTTTGTAAATTAGGAGACCACATTTTTTTTCATTTTTTTTAATTACTTCTCTCTTTAAATGTCTCCCAGACAAAAGTAGAAATTTATCTAGCATTTTGGAAAGTAAGAATACAAAGTGATCATACTGAGGATAGTTTTGCAAATTTTTTTTTTTATTCTTTGATAAGGTATTGTCTAGTCCCCCTCAAAGAATGCCCCCTTGCTTGAGAGCCATATAATGAAAGTTATATTTATTATTCCATTAAGGCATTAGGTCAGAAGAAACCTTAAATCCAGAGCACTCCCTGACCCATCCCTTCATTTTCAGGCTGCTGTCTGTCTCTGAGTTGCCAGTGCCTAAATTATCCATCATCCCCTTTGAGGCTGACCTTAGATCCTGTCCTCATATGCACAGGGCAAGACTGAGACCGGCTTCTCTGGGAGAAGCTTTACTGCAAGGGTCAGTGGGACAGATGGAGACAGGAAAGGCTGGTTGTCATTCCCTGTCCTACAGCTGTCCCTATAGTAATTTCTGCTGGAGTCTCTTCAGTCATCCCAAAGCCTTGAAGGTACATAAGAAGTTTTTATTCAAGTAAAGTCCTCAAGTGAGAGCAATGGGCATATAGGTGCTGCCATACCCATTTTCCTCTCTACCTCACGGTTATTTAAGATGGCTGAGGAGGAATTCCACTTATTTGAGGTGGCAGATTAATTGGAAGGCAAAAGCAAGAATGTGCTGCTCCTTTTTACAATGCATGTATAGGCACTATGCTAGTCCTCTGAACATCCTTCTCTTCCTTGAACATCTTCTTCATCACTGCTTCATTGACCTCATTTAATGTCTTCCCTAATTGGCAGAGATGTTAAAACATTTTTTTTCGATGCTCACTCTTCGGTTCTTTCTTTTCCTAATTTTAGACCATTACTCCTACTTTAACACCCTTAGTTATTTCCCCCCACTCTTTCATATTATTTCCTCTGAATATATTTTCTTGCTGGCAGTTATCATAGACCTTCACTATTATTTTCTCTGTGCAGCATTAAACTTCCAATACAAAAAGATAATCAGACACTCTCTGTCTGAGTGCAATTTAACTCTGCCTAAAAATGGTCTTATTTAATCTATGGTTATACACACTTTATTCTGTTTCTGTATGGACTGTCTTAACTGTAAAACACAAGAATTTCACAAATGAAGTTTTTGTGATTTCTTAAAACTTCGGATTGTGCTGATTTAAAAATATTAAAGAAATCTAACCTGTGGCAGTGCAGTGTTAAGTCTGAATGAAGAAAACTGTGACAGTTAATAAAAACAGATACATAATACAGTTCTGCTTCTCAAGGAGCTCAGCATCAGTACACGCTGGGAGCTGTCCAACTCTATCAACAGGTTGGGTGATTTGGGCAAACATCAATAAAAAGAGCTCTGCATTTCAGAAATCCCAGAGATACCAGATTATTTCTCTTCATGACACTGTAAGTCTCTATTAGACATCAGAATCTGTTTCAGGATGCGTAGGTGTGTCTCTTGGCCATAGACTCCCTTTCTGCAGGAAATACAGTGAGTTGAGAATTAATGTACTTACCATTGCTATCAAGGATTTTCCTCCTTTAAAACTAGGTAATGCCAATAGTTGCCTTTTTATAGTATATATCCCAGTACTCAGAATCTTCATGCATAGTGATAGGACAAGCGGGAATTGTTTTAAACCAAAAAAGCAGAGATCTAGACTATATGTAAGGAAGAAATTGTTACTCAGTGCATGGTGAGGCACTGAAAGAGGTTGCCCACAGATGTTGTGGATTCCTCACTCCTGGAAGTGTTCAAGGTCACTTTGGGTGGGGCTCTGAGCAACATGGTCTAGTGGAAAGTCTTCCTGCCCATGGCAGGGGGGTTGGAACTAGATGATTTTTAAGGTACCTTCCAATCCAAACCATTCTATGATTCTATGATAACATGGATACATGAATTACCTTAATTTTGGCCAACAAGTTATCACTGGCTTCAGTGAAATTTATATATATAGTTCAAGTATTTTGTTTGTCACTCCTTCGAGGCAGTTTCTGGGGGTGGGGGCATGACACATCACAAAACAAATAATGCAGATTGGAGCTTATCTTTCTGTGGAAATAAAATATATTTTGACTTCCTGCAAAGTGCAGAACTTGAAAATGGTGTCTTTCACTCCCTGTCTGGATACTGCATGCCAAAACAATTATCATTTTAAATTAAGGCACAGAAATGCACACAAGATTGTAATTATCAGTTACTCAGCTGGTCAATTGCTGCTTTTCCCTTTTTCCTTTTCCAAATCTTCAGAAACTGATAAAGGTCTTTCATTATTGTTTCTTTTCACCAGCATTTTGATGAGGTCATGAGCACATGAAAAGCAATCTTTAATTAATTTTTCTTTTGCAGCAGCAGAATGAAGTAGGAAGCTCTGTCTTTTTTTTCTGAGACAGCTGAGATTTGGAGGACAAAATTTCTTGCGCACTGTCTCCATGGTTCCAATGCACCATGCCACATCATATGCATGTGCAATCTTGCATTCCATGGATTCCAAGGTTTTGCTTCAGTCCCTGTTTCCTTCCTCAGTACAGAATTCAGCACATCAGTAAAAAATCAGTGGGAGCAGGATGCTTCCACTCAAAAAACCTGCTATATTTGTTTTGCCAGCTCTATTTTTCTCCTCTGTGAGACATGAGTGCCACGGGGTGGGTGCACACACTGGCTGTTTGCATAAGTCCTTGGCCACATCCAGATTGGATCAAAGCATCATCATCCCACAGAATCAAAAACAGGGTGTGCAGGCATTCTGATGGGTATCCCAGTGGGGATGAGAAGGGGATCAGGACAGACATGCTGGATGGCTCCCAGGTGCCATTGGATTAATCTCTCCACTATCGATCACTGATCACCAGGCTGCATCATCCATCTTCCTCTTCTCCTTCTTGATTGGAAATCATTCAGAGGCGACTTATTAAGGCCAAAGAAAATGTATGTTGACTCTAGGAGAGGCAACATAGAATAATTGCTCAGGTCCTGCCATTTTAAATGCTTCTTACTCTGTTTTTAATGCTCCTTCATTTCGGGGGAAAGTTGTTACAAAGTGGTTGTATATGCCAGTAATTGAAACTGACTATAATGCTCATTAAGGCCTAAACAAGGATGAAAAGGATGATCATCAGGACATATATAATTGATGGTGTTTCATTAAGTATTACAAAGCAATTCTAATTACAAAACATTCCAGGTCTTCTATCAATCACCCTTCTTTCGTTCACCTTTTCTGTTTTGATCCCCACACACATTACTCACACCGACCGAACCAGCTCCCTTGCTGCATGTACTGCACAGTCCCGATGGTGGTTATCAAGAATACACCTCACAAGGAAAGAAACCACAGCACTAAATGCAGCACAGGTTGGAAAAAATGTCTTGGTTCTGCAAGGTTCATGACACACACTCATCTTTTAAATTACCAACACAGTGGTTCTACTACATTTGGGCATTAATGAATGAGAAAAAGGCATTTCAAAAACAACATTTTCCAATTAAATCTCTGTTACTGTTGGGAATGGGGTTTTAACTATCTTTCGAGGTATGACCTTTGTGTGTGCTGGTGTGCATAAGAATAAGCAGACTTGAAAGACATTCTGTGATTCCCCATTCTCTTTTGTTCCAAAATAGAAAGACAAAAGAGAAACAAAAATTCAGTTGTCAGGGGGAAAAATGTAGTAAAAAGGGAAGTTTCATGAACAAAGTATTTTTTGAACTGAAAGCAAAATGGTTTGTTACTTAAAACATTTTAAAACTGATCTGTTAATCAAAATGCAAAATTCTACTAAAAAAAAAGTGGAAAGTGAAAGGAATAAATTTCTGATTTTCATACACAGTGTTTTATGATCATTTTATTAACAATTTTTAGCTATTTATAGAAAACAACCTTAAACCAAGTAGGCATATTAAAAAAATATTAAAAGAGTTTTAATGGAGATTTTCTGTCTAGCTGTGCCTCTGTTGTCCTCTGCTAGCAAGCAACTAGAGATGCCTGAGAAACAACACAAGATTTGAGAAAAGGCCTGAGACCAACTCTGAACTTCACAGTGGCTGCTGAGTAGTCATGGAGCATCAAAGAGTCTCAGCAGATCCAGAACCTGCTGAAGAATATGGAAAGCTGCCCAGATAATTGCAGCTGACTTTGATCGAAAGAAAGTGCTAAACAAGGGGCAAAATTAAATAAGGTTTAAAAAAATAAGAAAGAAATTGTAAAAGCTACCTTTGGCAAAGTAGTCAGTCTTAAAAGGTTTCCCTATTCCATCATAAATAAGTCAAACTATGGCACCAAAGTTTTATTTTAAAAGAAGATATAAAAATAAACATTTTCTATGATAATTCTCAAAAAAAAAAAAGAAAAAAATCATGTTAATTTAGCCAAAATAAAAATATTTAGTTTGCAGTCAGCTTAGCTATGGACTGATGTTACTGGTGGAAGTCTGATTGCTGATTTCCTTACTCATCCATGTGTTTCCACCGATACCTCTTATCGAACAAACCCTCGTGACACACTATGGGTGCTGCAGGATTTCAGATGAATCATGGGACAACAGCTGAATCTGCAGCTCAGAACTGGAGCATGAGGTGTCCATACTCCATCATCTATGAAGCACCACTGTGCTAGAACAGCTAGAGATTCATCTTTTAACTAATTAAGGTGAAAGTATCACACTTCCATTCAACAAATGTAAACATACTGCTTTGACATTTCTAAAATCAAAAGCTCTGGAAAAAAAATGCAGGTCTTGCCTATAGATGAGAAGTTTTTTAACAGACAGCAGTGAGAAAAGTGCTCTGGATTTTTTTTTGTTGCAAACTATATAGAAAATAATATGGAGAGGACACTATATTTGTTATTGTTATTAGATTATTTATGATAATGATGGTAGGAACATGGGACTGAAATGAAGTTCCATGTAATGTGATGGTTTGCCCTTATTGCCACTACATCAGATGATCCCTGTACTGCAAATCCTCAGCTATCCCAGTTGTTTCTCTTGCTCCCCTTAAAAGTGCTTTATTACACTAAATCCCATTATGTTCTCTCTGAACAGAAGATACCCCCTGGGCTTTTGTAGATAAGTCATGAAACTCTTGCAGCTGGTAGTATATGGGGCTAAAATAGACACATTTTATGCCCAGTGATCTGTAGCTATAAGCTGAAGGAGCAGGATTTCTTCCATTCACAGCTCAAGTCACTGCTGGGACAGTGTTTGGTGCAAATCGAGAACGTGACTGGGACTTTGCTGTCTGAGACTGGCACCTTAAGCCCTCTGGCACTGCTTCTCTTTCACTGAAGGATCAACACTATTCCTTTTGCCCTAAAGAATGAGAAATTTAAGCCTTTTTAGTTCTTCTGAGACTTTCACTGTGTATATATAGATTTCATTACTCTGAATGTGTTGTAGCGAGATAGTCAATGATACCATCCTTCCCCTAACATGCCGTTGCATTCTAGTATTATTATGGGAAGCCATAACATCAGTTGTGTGTAAATTCTGGATGGGTCATCAGGGTCCACTAATGCATTTTCCAGCTGTCTCTCTTGATCTCTCTCTGTCTTTTTTTCTCCTGTTGTATTTTCAGCATCTAAGGAAAGGGGAAAGAGGCTTTAACATTGCTGTGAATGTCACGCTTTGCTTAGAAGAGCTTACAGAGAGATATAAAGTCACTAAACTGAGGGACGCTGCTACCCTGCCCCAGGCTGCCTCACAGAAATGTGGGGAATGGGATAGCATGAGGACTGCTTTCATCCCTAACTGCAGCTGTGCACAGCGCTGTCTCAAAGTGAGCTCGCTAGACACCAAGACATGATCTGTTTTCAGGGAAGCTTGATAACAGATTAAAAATCAAAACTAAACCCTATAGTTACTGTTTGGTAACCAGTGTGCTATGCACACACATGCCTCGGTCCCCTTCTATGGGACAGGGTTCCATTTTCCATCACTGTGGGGCAAGAGTGACCATAATGTAACTTCGCCATATTGGAAGGTAGACAACAGCTTGTAGTAAAAGCTTTAGGTAAACTGAAGGCCTGTCAGAGACTTCCTAAGCTGGAATCCTTGAACAGACCATTGGGTATTTAACAGTTACCAATGGATCTGCTCTTTCCAAATTAGATTAATTATTTGATGTTGTGCAGTTATATCTTATGGGTGTCTTCGTTCTGCAGCCATGAAGTTGATTATCTACTGGTCTCATCTCTGTGCGCTACTTTCTCAGCTCAAGGGTAGGAAACTGCTTTGCTTCCCTTTCCAGGGCTGGAGAAAACCCAGAAATCTCAACAATGAGAATCAGGAAGTGAAACACCTAGGAAAGAGCTGTTGTATCCACACAGGTCTAGTAGTCCTGAGGTACAATTGCATTTTAAACACTGCTTATTTCTGTCTGCTTCAGAGGAAAGTGGAACCTGAGCTCAGTGACACCAGGCTGGAGACAAGTTTTGGGTTCCAAGCTAACTGTCTGTGAAATAGTGCCTTGCAGGACCGTACTGCATTACGAACGGGCAATAAGATGGACAGAAAGTGAATTTAGTAAAACAATTGTCCTTTCTGAAAGATAAATTATATTTCAGAGTTGGGGAAAATGAAAGTATTTAAGCAGCCAAGTGAGGCCTGCTATTTTTAAAATACTAGACTCCAATCCACTTGAAGCTACCTCAAAAGCAATTCTTCATATTCTACTGTGATAGTACTGTAGACAACAGGCAGGTTATATTTATTTGAACGGTATTTGAAAATTATTCAAATAGCTATTAACCTACAGCTAGCTCATTTTGAAGACAGTAATTTCTGTGTGAACACAGTTGACACCACTGCTTTTGAAAACTCCACTGTGAGTATTAGTTTTGCTATTAAAGAGAATATGAATTTTAAATATTAGTGGCTTGGGTTCCCTGACCTTAGTTAAGCTTGGACATCCAAAGAATGGCAACAAAGGTGGTGAAGGGAAGAGCAAGTCTTATGAGGAGCAGTTGAGGAAGCTGATGCTGTGAGAAAAGGAGGCTCAGGGGAGACCTTATCACTCTCTGCAATTACCGGAAAAGAGGTTGTCAGTCTCTTCTCCCATGTAACAAGTAATACTACAATAGCATATGGTCTCAAGTTGTGCCAGGGGAGATTCAGGTTGGAAAAATTTCTTCACTGAAAGAATGGTTAAACATTGGAATGGGCTGCATGGGAGAGCGGTTTAGCCACCATCCCTGGAGGCATTTAAAAGATGTGTAGATGGGGTTCTTAGGGACATGGGTTAGTGGTGAACTTGGCAGTTCTGGGTTAACAGCCAGACTTGATGACCTTGCGGGCTTTTTCCAAATATTCTAAAATATTCTATGATTTTATAATACACCTCTGGATATATTTTAATTCAAATGAGAAATCTAAAATAAGAACTCTCTATTTTCTTTGCTTTTCTATATGCTTTGTCTGCCTCCAGAAGGACAGAGTATAGCAAGATACGTGTAGTATCAGTTCATCATTTAAAGTTGTTTTCTTCACATTTCACATATTGCAAAAATCTGACTAGCTTAATAGAATGAATTTTAATGAGCTTACCTCAATTTGACATAGACATGCCTGCACTTCTGCATCTATATTTTCCATGAAATCATAAAGAAATGTAGGGTCTGTTTACCCATCTGTTAAAATTTGTTTAATTTAAATTGAACAAGCTGGTTTGCATTAAAATTATAAAGGCCAGAAAAAAACTAATGAAGGCACCCAAAAGCTCTGTTAAAAGATGCACACTAAACTTCACCTAGTGTTAATAGTCGCAACTTCATTATAATGTATGAAATAGTATTCAAGGAGTGCATAATGAGGTATTTTTGTAATCAGTTACTTCTTTGTTCATCTTTTCTGTCAGTTGCATGGTGTCATGCACAATGAAATAAACTTCATTGCAAAAAAAAGCCAGTGCTGGCCAAATTACAGTGCTGCCCATGTCCACAGTGACATCCTAGAGATAATAAAACACTGTCACACTAAAGCAAGGAAAATTATAAAACAAAAATGAAGGAATAAATTTCCTCTTCCCTCCTACTTAGCATGGGTTTTTCTTCAATAGATGAAATTGATTAGAGGCTAAGATACACTGCTGTTACATTGGCATCAAAACAGCTGCGGGTTTACCTTCAGAGATTGCTAGTGCCCATTTTCATACTCTTCATAATCTCTCCTAGTAAGATATGGAACTTTCATTGGACCATTAATAAAGAGGTCCATTACTTACAAGTTCTCCAGTTATAAACTCCAACCTTTCTCGCATATGATGCTTAGCATGTTTGCGAAGAATGTTAAAAGCAGCTGTGCAGCTGCTTCATTACTGAGTTTCTAGTTCTTCCTTAATTTTTTCTTTGTTGTGTAACCTAAAAAAACCCTCCAAACAGGACAAGAATTAGTCTAGTCCTTGGGTGCACCAGGTCTTACCATTTACAACAGTGGTCTTGTCATTTTATTTTCTGAGTTCCTTCTCTTATCTGTATTTCTTGTCTAGTCCAATCTTTGTTGGCACATGCTTTTGGATGGGGATTTTGTTTTAAGTTTGCACAGCAATTGGAAAAATAGAGTTCACATCTACAGTTATGACTACTTAAATGGGATTCCTCTAACTAAGTGGGATTCCTCTAACCAAGCACATATTCTGACAGTGGAGATGTCTGCATCCAAGCCAGTCACTTGGGCTTCACTTACTACAAATTAACTCCTTTGGGTTTTATAAGCCAAGAATGTATGTTTTGTAATCAAATAAAGTTGCAATTAACTATGATATTTAGTAGTGCAAATGCTCACTTGAAATTAACTATGAGCTTTAGGGTCAACTGGTGCAGTTTCCACTATCACAGGAGGTACCTCTTACCCCTGGCCTTTTTATTCTGTATTTCTCTATATATCTTTTAGTATCGAACAGATTTAGCTATGTGACTGATTTTAATGACCACCTAGGAAGCCTTGTTTCATAATGTACAGGCTGAGTCAGAGCATCTAAAGGTAAATGTTACCCTGGATCTCCCCTGCAACATCTCCTTTCTGATTTCAGACTTAGTCTAAATAGCAACAGCAGTTATTTCATCAGTCTTGATTTCAAGCTGTTGTCCAACATGGCAACTTTTTACAGTTATCTTAAAAATGCTCTATACCAGATTATTTTCTTTCTAAATCTACATTTTTCATATAATTCAAAATAAAGAATGGAATTACCTAAACCTCTAAACTTTTTCTGTATAAGAATGACCTTCTCATCTAAGTGGGTTGGAGTGTTAGAGACATTAAGAAAGTTCAGAGAAATTTACTGTCTGAAGGAACCATTTCTGACATTCACTAGTGGGTGAAGTAAGAGAATCCGTCTTTTCTAACTTTAGAGACTAAGACGAGCTAGGATTATGAGTGCTTTAGTATCTTTCTAAATCCATCAAGAGATTGTCTATCGAGGAAATAGGAAATTTCCTAGGACAGCTGAGGTCTTCATGGTTAAAGAGGTCTCTAAAGACGTCTAGTATCTTCCACTGACTAAGGCAGGAGGTCCTAAATTACAGAATTATGTTCTGTACCTGAACTGAGGCTGCATAAATCTGGTCAAGGATGCAAGAATCATAAATACTTTAGAATTATTTAAACTTTAATTCAGCAAATTCAGATCTGACATATGGGGTTGGAAGGGGAATCTTATTTCCCTTTAGAAAGTACACTTATTTCTGGAATATTCAGTATCATATTTTTCAAAAGACTCCCCCTTCCTTATTGCTCCCTGATTATGTTAATTTATAATTATAATAATGCAATTTTTCTATTAACAACTCTTTTGATAATAACATCTGTACCAGATGCTGCTTTATCTTCTTCCTTCTTTATGGAGCTTTCCTTTGTGCTCTAGCACTTTCTATAGATTGCAGATACACATTTCTGTAGCCTGAATGTTAAGTTTTAATCCCTTAAAATTTGTTCTTTTCACTGGAATTAACATCAGTTCCACAAACAGTTCTTTCCAGTTCAGTAAAACTGATACTTTTTAAGCACATTAAGCTTTCCTTTTAAGACTCTTTTGCAAGTTTCTCTCCTTGTTACTCAGCATCACAGTGAGGCTGACACCTTTCACAGACAAAATGACCTGTTAGAGTGTCTTTACGCTGTGAGGTTTATTTGCTCCTGGAATGCTGTTCTTTCAATTTTGTCCGAACCAAACCTAGCCTGCATTAATAATTTCTGTCTCAAAAGGAAATGAGTGAGATCATCCAGCACCATTTCTCAAAACAGAAACAACTTAAGGCTTGTTTTTTCGGCTTTTCTCAGCATTCTCCCCAGGACAGAGGGGAAGGGACCATTTATAATGTGCCCAGTTATAGAATACAGGCTGATGTTCAGTGTAAATATTATACCATACTGAAGGAAGTAGCAGCATCTACTATGCAGAAATCCAGGAGTCCTTATTTTACATCCTGGTTTTCCAGTAACTTTTAATTTATTTATTTCATCACCAAACACACATGCTTCATCACTTTTCTCCCTCTTATGTTGCTTTTTCTGGGCTTCCTGGCTGCTATTGTAATACAAATAAAACTATGTGACCAGACTGTAAGTGTCTTCATTTGAACACAGGTCTTACAGAAATGCTCTTTTTATTCCAAATGCAGTTGTGGGAACTTAAATTCCTCATGCAATCAAACATTTAAGTGGTGGTTTCATCCTCTGGAAGAGTTTGAAGCTGGTGTTTTGTTTCTCATTAGCAGTAGACAGATTACATTTCTTTCAGAATCCGGATTTTTGCCATTCCATTACTCTACATCTCTCTCCGGATCTGGCTCCAGAAATCTTTGTAAGGTCCAAGTATCTGCTGTTTTGTTTATAGATACTAACAGAATTTGGAGTATACACAATGACAAACAGCAGGCAAAAATTAAACCAAATCACACATCCTTAGGGATTCTTTATTATAAAATGTATTATCTCTCTAGCTAAATTAACCAGATAAAGCACACTCCTTCAGCTCACTTTCAATTTTATTTCAGAGAAGAACTGTGAAAAGATTAGCATGTGAATAACAAACCAACTCAAAATCGTAATTAACACATAGTAAAGAAGCCTAGCTGAGGAAAGTCCCCATCTGCAGAGAGGGGGCTTTGGATGAATAGCACATGACTTCAGAAACTTAGCAGTCTTCCCTCCTTGCTGGAACCAGGTTAGAAAGTTGTTACTGCAACTTTTATTGCCAGCTACTGACATGTTGCACCCTTGAAAGCATGTGTTCCCGTTTGTGCTGGTTTAAAGGTAAACCAGCAGGAGGAATAAATCCAACTCACAAACAGATTACAAGTCAGAATTACAGTTT
>JAWWEU010000001.1:36462881-36472963 GCA_035583155.1 Acropternis orthonyx | reverse complement strand
AGCTGCTGCAAATGGTCCATTGTTAGCTGTTCATGAGAAAATACATAGAGGGTGTAGAATACACAGTCTTAGGCACATCCACGCAGTGACAAACTGATCCTGGTCACTATAAACAGGACAAGAGGTGACTTCATCACTCTCTCCAACTACCTAAAAGGAGGTTGTAGACAGGTGGGGGTTGGTCTCTTCTCCCAGGTAACCAAGCAATAGGACAAAAGGGCACGTGTTTAAACTCTGACAGGGGAGGTTTAGGTTGGATGTTAGAAAGAAATTCTTTACAGAGAGTAAAGAATCAGGCATTGGAATGGCCTGCCCAGAGAGGTGGTGGATTCACCATCTCCGGAGGTTTTTAAGAGGAGACTGGATGTGGCACTTAGTGCCATGATCTAGCAATAAGCGTGGTGTTGGATCAAGGGTTGGACTTGATGATCTCCGAGGTCTCTTCCAACTCAGTTGATTCTATATCTCTCACACGTGCACAAGGACAGATAGCTTCTGCATAATTTGAGACAGCTCGTAACACTTGTCTTATTTTGTCCTTATCCTTACTAAGAGGGTGGGCCCAGGGAGTTACACTTCGTTCATCTGCCTGTATCACTCCTATGGGTACCCCAGGCTTTCAGAAAGAGAATGATATGTGAGTGCAAGAGTTGTCATGTAAAACAAATAAAATCTACTCTAATCAACTCTGTCTTAATCTAATGTAACTGCTATTATATATTAACATGTGGTTTAATAAATACACACTAATAGATCCATTGCACCAGGAAGACTTCTGATTTGAGGGAGAAAAAAAGAGATTGGAGTTGAATAAATTATAGGGAAATAACAAATGGACTAAAGTGGCTCAGAGAGCACAGGAATTTGAATTTTTATAAAAATTTATAATGTTTACTGTATCTGCATTCATAAAAAGTGCAACTGCCTGAGCAAAACTTTTTTCAGCTGACATAGCACACAGCATTTATTTTTCTCTTTTTTTTTTTTTTTTTTGCTAAAGAAAGGAGAGGCATTTTATGAATTAGTGTACTGCAATACTAAGTTTTATATTATCTATAAACTAAGGCAGTAAAAAAAAAAAAAGTCAGATCATTTTAACCTTGGAATGCAATAGGGAATGTGGTGGATGTGTAAAAATTTAATGCCCTCCAGCATCTGGTTAAGTGGTCAGTGCTGATGAGTGGGTGTTTTCCTTTGCCTCATAGTAGTATATTTTCACATCATTTTGTTCCCATGAGATCTCTGAAGTTTGGGCTGCATGTCCAAAGCAGCTTGGCCATGCAAATAGTCTGCTGGTGAAGAGATGAGTAGATCTTGACACAATATTTTGTGGTAACTTGAAGGTCAGCGAAATACTAAGCCCTTCCCCATATCCAAGTTGTTTTCATTGTGCTGTGTACCTTGCAACTAAGCTTTTTCAGTCTGAAAAAAAACTAAATAAAAAAGGCATTTCTGCCTAGTAGTTGGCATGTGTTACATATCTCCCTCAGATCCCAGACCTAGAATTGTTCAGATGCATACAGCCCCTGTCTAAATAAAGTTGGTGTCATGAGTTGCAGTTGTAGGATAAGCATATAAGATGATGATGTCCTTATTATACAAAGACTTACAGCTTTTACAGTATCTCACTTCACTGCTGCATTCTGGAAAAACAAAGGATAAATAATTCATCACTTAACTATGTTAAAATACATTTTAATGCAAACTTCCACTTCAGTGAGTGACAGTTTGGATGAAAAACTGAACTGGTCTGAATGAACCCAAAACTTTACCCTTATTTTTATCTACTTCTTTTAAATCAAAGCAAAATAAAAGCAAACACAGTGTCTCTGTTTGCATGGAGTAAACAAGGCCGTTTCATAAGCATGGGTTTTGAAGAAAGTGATGGAGGTATTTTACTCTTTTAACTGCTTGTTAATTCATAAAGATAAATCAACTCTAGCTGCGCAGGTTGTTTCGGATACTCAAGTATTTACCTTTTTCTGGAAATGGTCTATTGTTCTCTATGTTCTTCCCTGTGCTTCTGTAAAATATTGCCTTGTCTTCTCTCTGACAATCCTGACAAGGAAAGATGATGCAGTAAAAGTCTATGGTCTATGTGTTTGTGTGTGTATGTGTGTCTGTGCATAGTGCTTGAAAATCCTATGGCATAAGAGCTGCCATATAAATGTAAATATAAATCATAGTCTTCTTTGAACTGATGACCCTTTGCTGCTGTCTTTTTTGACAGGATGAACATTATGAATACCAATTCTCAGATTGAAATACTGATAAATTCTCCTCCTTGCTAATTTTTCAAAATCTAGGCTGCTTTCACATATTTAAGGACCTATTGTTTTGTTTTTACTTCAAAGTGAAAAATAAATAAAAGACAAAGTTTAGGATAGAATAAACTTTCAAAGCAGCTCTAAAGTTGTGGCTTTGATTTGCAGTTTCAGAAATGAAATATTTACTACTGACTGCAACTCTTGCTGAAAGACAAGAAAATTGAGCTACTTTCTATTTCTTAGACCTTTTTTTTTTGGTTTTTTTTTTTTTGCCTACTGGCTGTTTTCCATAGTTCAAAAGTCCATTACCCACAAAAAAGTTCAGCTGATTTCTTTGGAACTTTGTGCACTCTCAAACATTGCCTCAAATACTCTGTTTTGTCAGTGCCTGGGCTTAGATTTCTAACTCGATGCTTGAGTCACATCTAAGCCAGGTCTTGCTTGTCTGTGAAATGTCACAGCACTTCATCCAAATCCTACATAAAATTTCACATCTAACAACTCTGTCTGAAAAAGAATTTCTATTCCCATGCTCCCTTCTTTAAGATAGAAACACAAGTTAGTTGTTCATATAAGTTTACTGATTTTTGTTTTTAAACTTCTCTTTTCACTGACATAAATAAAATTCACATTACAATTGTCTGAACTTGAAACACAGGTTATTTGGAATTTTAGACACCATCAAACCTCACAGATGTCAGTGCAACATTAAAGAAACAGGAATGAACTGAGTCTGCTTTATCAAATCGCACTAGCAATTTTAGAGTTTGCAAATTCAGAGGTGCTGTTAAGGTCACAATAAAAAGGAAGGTGTCTCCAGTCTTCTCAGCAGTTGGTCAAAGTGCCATAAAACATTGGTGCTGTTTCTATTTTATTTTGTGAGCTATTTCACTATATTTCTTCCTGACTCCCTTATTTTTGGCCCATGGCTTACTGGACCTGAACCAGTGACTCCCACTGTTTAATGGTATGGAAATTTGCCATCTCCATTGTGTTCCACTGGCTTGGTAAGCTGATTTGATGACACAAGCTATTTAAAACATAATCCATCTAGTTGTCTTTCCCCAAAGGGAAACATCACTTTTATTAGAGGTCAAAAATGATAGATGTCACTGGGATCACATGACCTTTTCTTTCATTGCCAAAATAGCTAGCAGTGCCAAGAATTAGACTGTTTCTCAGGAAAGTGATTGTCACCATGGTTGTGCATGGAAGACAATTCCACTTCTAGCTTTTGACCCTTTCATTCAAACTTGGAATTTTAATAATAACAATGCTGAGTGCTTAGAAAGGAATGTGACTCCTATCAAAGAACAAATATTATTGCATAGGACAATACCTAATGAATCAAGAGTCATCAAAGAGCTAGTTTTTATATTTTTTTATGCTCTATTCTTAAGAAACAAATGCAGTGAATATAACACACATTTATTGTAACCTGGCAAAGAGAATGGGTAGAAGTCAGGCTGGCCTAAAATAAATTTTAACAGGAATTCAGAAATGCCAGATTTGTGAGGAAAGCATTGTTTCAGGGGCACCTCTTTCATGTTGCAAAGTTAAGGAAAGCTCAGGAAATCTTTGCTAAAAGGATAGGATTTAACTCAACAGTTATTGCACTGTCTAAAAGAGATTGAATTATCCTGTGAAGCAGGGGATATTATTGCCTTTTGAAATGTTGCAAAATTCTGACATTGACATAAGAACACACAGAACTGGTCCTATCTCTGTTACCAGGTAGGAGATGAAGGGCACAACTCAAAGAAAGGTACAGGAATAGGGCAAATTCATAATAATGCCTACCCAGGACCATGTCCCAAATTCCATAACTTCTGCAGTTTCGATCTTCAGCTGTCTGCACATTAATGTCACTAATCTTTCAGTAAGTGTTCATCTGTCTTATTTTTGGTGTTTCATCTAGATGACACTTACTTTCTCACTGTTCCTATGAGTTTTCTTAAGAAGAAAGAGAAGGAAAAAGGAGTATTATTTTTCAAATTCTTTCTGTGAACTTTCTTGCCAGTTTGGCTTTTGTGGATTTATTTCAATTGAATTATTCTTGGAAGCCATGAACAGAATCCATCTCACCATAATGTTAATGTTTAAACCTGAGCCAGCCAGTGCCCAGGGCAAGCACCTTCTGGGAGCAATTCAACTCACCTGTCAGTTTTAGACATTGAATTCAGAATAAGACTACTCGAGTTCTAATAAAATCATTTGCCTCTTCGGATTCTGAAGAGCTTTTTGTGTTCTGAAGAAACCCAAGATATACAGAATGTGTGTGTGTGTGTGCGTGTGTGTGTGTGTGTGTGTGTGTGTGTGTGTGTGTGTGTGTGTGTGTGTATAATTATCTAGATATATGGGAAGCCAAAGATCAAATGCAAGCATCTGTATTTGAAGAGAAAAAGTCTGTGCAATGAACATATCAAAGTAAAATAGTTCTGAGTTCAGGGTGACATCACAGAATGTGATGTCAAAACAGTTTGCAGCCTTTGGTTGCTTTTTTTGTCCAAAAAAATCCAAGTCTTTGATCACGGATAGAGTTTGCTCACCTGTATTTCTGTTTCCTGCAGATCCATAATGACTGTAACCTCTATATGACATTACCAGTTCTTTCCTAGGGGCAGAAGGCAACATTGAAGTCTTCCCTGAACAGGTAATAGAAACTGATCTCAAAGAATTTGTCCCCTAAGCATTTTGTTCAAGGTAACTTCACTTGCTGAAAGAAGTTCTAACAGCTAATTGCAAATTTTGCATTTGATGAACACGTAACGTTGTCTCGAGCCCTATACATTGATCTTTGCATTCGTACTGTGCTCAGATATCCTTCAGGCACTCATACAGAAAATTCATCGCTATTTTTAAATTTTATTTCAGTTTCACATGTTTTGTCTGAATCCATGTATCTTCTGTAAACAGTCACCTTGAGGGTAAGATTTACTTTCTCCGCTGTGTTCCTTAATGTTTCTGTACACTGAGAAGAGAGCTTCATTTCATAGATTCATAGAATTATAGAATCAGCTGGGTTGGAAGAGACCTTTGAGATGATCAAGTCCAACCCTTGATCCAACACCACTCTGATTGCTAGATCATGGCACTCAGTGTCACATCCAGTCTTATCTTAAAAACCTCCAGGGATGATGAATCCACCACCTCTCTGGGTGGGCCATCCCAATGCCTGATTACTCTCTCTGTTAAGAATTTCTTTCTAACATCCAACCTAAACCTCCCCTGTCAGAGTTTAAGCCCGTGCCCTTTTGTCCTATTGCTGGTTGCCTGGGAGAAGAGACCAACCCCCACCTGTCTACAATCTCCTTTCAGGGGGCTGTAGAAAGTGATGAAGTCACCCCTGAGCCTTCTCTTCTCCAGGCTGAACAACCCCAGCTCCCTCAGCCTCTCCTTGTGTTCAAGTCCCTTCACCAGCCTCGTTGCCCTTCTCTGGAGCTGCTCCAGCAACTCAACATCCTTTCTGAACTGAGAGGCCCAGAACTGAACACAATACTCAAGGTGTGGCCTCAGCAGCACTGAGTACAGGGGAAGAATGACTCCCCTCATCCTGCTGGCCACACTATTCCTGACACAGGCCAGGATGCCACTGGCCTTCTTGGCCACCTGGGCCCACTGCGCTGGCTCATGTTCAGCAAAAACTCCTGTTCTATTTAATGTGGTATGGGGTCACTCAAAACACAAGTGTGAGCTTAAAAAGTGTTGTGCAGGCACTGCCACCACCTGCAAGGCACAAGGTCTTACTTCAAGAATAACTACTGAGTATGTAGCAGTCCTATTTGCAGTAACCCAAAAAGGAAATCAATCCTCATGCACCTAGGGCATAAATATTTAATACTTTTTATCTTATCTCTTAAAAGTATTTTTAATTAAGAGCTGCAACATTTTTCTTTCTTCCTCCTTGTAGAAACCTGTAGAGGGCAGGAGTTACGATAATGCAGTGTAAAAACCTTATCTTTGGCATTTTTAGAGCAGCAACATATATTGCTTGCTAATTGCAGCAGAATAATTTTAGAACATCTTAAATTTTTTCTTCTTTCATCATATTCCCTGGAGAAATATAACAGAGGAGTAGGTAAAAAGCAAGTTGTAGTTCTAGATGAAGGGTCCTTTAGCTCTTCCATGGATCTGTTGCCATTAAAGACCAAGACCTTGCCTTTTTTCAAAGCAATATGCAGTCATCTGTAGATCTTGCCTAAGCAGCAGTCAGAATGATTTGGTAGATGGTATCAGATTTTAATTTTTAAAGAGCTTTCAAACTGCTGCCATAATTTTTTTAAAATTTATACCAGCAGACAATTCTATAACTCAGACAGATTTTATTAAATTCATTCTGTGTTTAACAAAACAAAACCCAACTGAAAATAACAGCAAAAACTCTAGCTCTTTCAATGCCAGATGCTAACAGATTATTTTTCTTCCAAGAAATGATTGTGTCAAAATGAAAAAGAAATGGGATTATGTGAAAACCCCTGTTTATATGTGTTAAGAGTTTTTGTTCCAGTATGAAGACTTTAAACTGTAAAATCATGAGGAATAATCAGAGATCTATTTTTTCCTCACTCTGTTCCTGTCTCATTGATGGAAAAGCCAATTGTAGATCAAATTGACTTTGTACAATTTTTTGATAGATAAAGCATGTCTTTGGAACTATTCTTCTAGGTAATATCAGAATTCCATATGCCTTCTGCTGGCAGCAGGTGTTTCACAAAGAAGCTTATCAACACATTTTTGGGCTGCTTTGCAATGCAGACTCGGGGGGCTTGAGGCTACAAACCAGTGGGTGAAATATTCTTCCTTTTTGTTATTCCTTTTTTGCCATAATGCAGCGTAACTTCACCAAATGAGGTCTTTATATCTGTATTGATCTTGACATAGCTCATATATGAAGTTGATTATTTGAACACAATAAGGACCTATGTATTTGATTGCTTTGTTGTTTTGTGGGGTTTTTTTCTCTTTGTTCTCCATGCAGAAGTAATTTTTTTTCAAAAACCTTCCTCAATATTTTTATGGATATTCTGAACTCCTTTCCCTTCCCCCTACATCTGTTTCTCTCTCTCACTTTTGTCCCCTCTTTGATTTTGAATTATTAACTAGAATACAAATGCCTCCTCTACTGCTGAAATACATTATTAAAAAAAAAAAAAACAAAAAAAAAAAACCAAAAAACCACAACAAAAACAACCAGGCATCTGTTCAAATTACGTTCCTATTCACGGGGCTGTAATTGACTTGAAACAGTTTCCCCAGAGTAAAGGATGGCTTGATTTCTGGGTTGAAACTGTGTTGCTGAGATAGAAATGCTTGCAAAAGAATCAGTGTTTAAGTCTTACTATTTCTGCAAATGCTTTGTTTATAACCTGAGGTTCTTCCCTCATTGTAAGGTAAAAATGCAGTACCTAATGTTATTTTCAAATATAGGCAACAAGAATTAGGGCAAAACTCTGCTGCAGCACAACACAGCAGGAACTGTAGAACAGTAGCACAGATAGGTACGAAAAATCTTGTTTAATTATCAAATATCCACTGCAGTCTAATAAATTATTACTGCTCATTATTGTTGTTTTATAACACATCCAAATAGATTCCAAAATTTCAGGAATGGACTTAGGACCTCTCATGACAATTGTTGTAAAGATACATAATAAATGTTTGTCTAATCTTCCAAACCTCCCAAGGGTCATTCATCCCATGGAATACAAACACTTATCTATTACAAAACTCCTTCTGTTGCACTCTGGAGATGCTTGATCTTCTCTATAAGTTTTGCAGAGAAACCCTTTGACTAGATTGCAAACACTGTTATAATTAAAATGAGGTGAGATGAGTCTCACATGAAATAAATACAGATAAACAGGCCATATTTAAATCAAAATATTATGTGCCTAATTAAGCTATAAAGTCTATGATGGAGTTTACTATCACACCAGTGGTGAATAATTCAAATCATCTACTGTCCCAATGGATGCAGGAGAAGTGCTATAACTGGAAAGAGTGTGGTAGATGTCTATTGTGGGCTTTTTGAATAGGGACCAATGTTAAATATGTTCTCTCAGTGTTACATAAAAGGCCAAAAATACTTCATTAATGCAAGAACCTTAGGATGCTGAATGAAGTTTTCAGTCACATCATATTTTCAAGCCAGAAAAAGGTAGTCACAAAGGCTGAATCTGGTCTCACATCTTCTTTAGTCTCCCACTACAGTCAGTCAAATGAGGTAGGATCCTCTGGAGACTGTTACTGGAATGCTGATTTAGGTGCCTGCTCTAAATTGTCCTCTCCATTAACTACAGCAGAAGTTTGCAAGAGATTAGTCTCACTCAGCTAATGCCAACCTTTGGCATACCTGTTGTGCAAAAGGCAGGATAGAACCTTCAGCTTAGATGGAGATCTGTGCAATGGTGTCATCCTTTTGATTCAGGCGCACAGAAATCTATGTTTCACTGGACACTGATAAAGAAGGTGTCTACAGTTCTTCTAACTCTCCTCTCCTTTTCCACAAGAAATATGCATCTTGTTATACCTGCTATACTTGTTCAGCACCTTCACAGGTAAAATGCCCTGGATCTGTCTCATGTTGATAACTGTACTTTTTGAAGGCTAATGTTGAAGTCCATCTCTCCCTGTAGAGCATTCCAGACAATCTAAATTCTGCCCAAAATTGCATAAGCAGAAAAACATTATTCTCGTGCTTTGGCTTCAGGAGATGCAAGGATGTCAAGAGTAATTCTTCGGCAATAACAATAACACCATGGACACAACAGAAGGAAGGGATGCCATCCAGGGGAACCTAGACTAGCTCGAGAAATGGGTTCATAAGAACCTCATACCATTCAACAAGGCCAGGTGCAAGGTGCTGCACCTGAACCAAGGCAATCCCAGACATGAGTAGAGACTGGGAGAATACATTGAGAGCAGCCCTGTGGAGAAGGACTTGGAGGTTCTCATGAATGAAAAACTGGACATAAGCCAAAAGAGTGTGCTCACAGACCAGAAAGCCAACTGTATCCTGTGCTGCATCAAATGAGGCATGGCCAGCATGCTAAAGGAGGTGATACCCCTCCCTCTACTCTGCTCTCATGAGACCCCACCTGGAGTACTGTGTACAACTCTGGGATCCTCAGCAAAAGAAAAATGTGGACCTGTTGGAGTGTGTCCAGAAGATGATAAGTGGGCTGGAGTATCTCTCCTATGAAGACAGGCTGACACAGTTGGAGTTGTTCAGCCTTGAAAAAGAGAAGGCTCTGGGGAGAACTCATTGCAACCTTCCAGTCCTTAAAGGGGAGTTATAAAAAATGAAGTAGTCTGACTCTTTAAACATGCAGATAGTACTGTGCTAGTACAAGGGCAAAAGTTTTAAACTAAAAGAGCAGAAATTTAGATTAGATTTAGGATTAAATTCTTTATTGTGAGGGTAGTGAGGCAATGGAGTAGATTGCCCAGAGAAGTTTTAGACGTTCCACCCCTGGAAATGTTCAAGGTCATAATGGATGGGGCCTTGAGCAACCTTACTGAGTGGGTGGCATCCCTACCCATGACAGGGTGTTTGAACTAGGTGATCTTTAAGGTCCCTTCCAACCAAACCATCCTACAATTTTATGAACAAATATACTCTTGTTTGCAGTGCTAGCTTATGTGAGATGAGTCCACTGAAGGTGCAGCTTACAGTAGGCAGTTTGGAGTTCAATGAATGATATCTGTGAAGGAATGGTGAATAACTTTTTTTCTTCTGGAAATATTTCTACTATAAGAAATAAAATCTATAGTGTACACACAATCTATATGAATCCCAGGCTATTCCACTACTCG
>JAWWEU010000001.1:36429949-36462781 GCA_035583155.1 Acropternis orthonyx | reverse complement strand
TACAAGTTTGTTTTCTTTAAATAAATATTGTCTTGTGTCCCAAAATTTCATTAAAAAAGTTATGGCTATTTTTAGCTGGAAAGAAATTTCTGCTGTCTGACACCTCTGATTTCCCTGTCAGCATTCAATGTCCAGGGTCTTTGGGTGGTATCAAGCCATGTAGTCCAACTTACAGATACATGGCCCTTCCTCAGTTTTTGTCAGTTTAGAATTATTATTCCAATTTGGAAATATAACATCTAAGCATACACATTACAAAGTTTTGCAGTTTACAGTCTGTAGCTAGAAATCTTTCTGAAATCACTTTTCTCAATGAATTCTAGTCATTCCTTTCTAGGGTTCACTGGTAGCTACAACCTTAACAAGGAAGGGGAATTGACCACTTCTAAGCACTTTTGCCCAATAAATATTATTCCACTTCATACAAAAGCTTCCAGCATTGATGGGAAAGAAGAGAATTGATGTGTACCCTGCTGTACAAGTGGAAGTAAGTAAGAGAATGAAGAATTGATTGGAATTTGGCTATGGATCTTGTAGCCTGCCAGCATACCTGTTCAGCTGAGACAGAAGGAGGAATGATCTTTTCCAGAGGACCTACTGGTCAAAACTATTGCCACCTACCAGCTTGAGCCTAAGTCTGAGCTTCAGGCAACATTTCTAAATACTGCTCTTTAATCCAGCAGGATTGGTGCCTCAGAGCAGACAATTAGTGGTAAGCATAAATTATTGCAGGAAACCTATGCTAAAAGTACATTCAGTAACAAAATTAAATGGTCAAACCCAAAAAATGGTGCCAAAACTCTATTTTCATATGAAACTTTAGCTGAGTTCTAGCATGAATGTTCATTTTAAAGCCATCATTACCAATACACTCATCTACACTTTCATACAAAGACAATAGCCTATCAAACTGCTTTTCCTATAGGCTTTGTTTTCAGTACATAGCATCTTGAAACTGTGTGCATTGTTTCTCTACTTTTCTGACAAGCTAATTTGAATGAATCAGAAGCTTCCATAAATAACAATTGTAACTAGGCTACCACACCATGGCCCATTTATCCTCTTTAGCAGAGCAATCCAATAAGCCATAAGAACTCAAGAATTTCCTTACTCTTTCTAACCATGCACAGTTATTGATTTTTTTTAAATAGGCAGGAACTGGAAGAAGAAAATTAAGGAACTGAGTGATGAAAACTATCTAGTTTAGAACATTAAAAAACTTCAAGAATCCTAATTTATCTCTGCTTCTGCTACAGAATACTAATTATCCTTTTTTTTTTTTTCCTTCTCAATAGTTTCAGCAGATGATAACAGAAATTAGAAATCAAACTTGAAAGTTTCTCTTTGCCTTTGGCAGATTTTGAACTAGGCCCGAAGCCCACATATAGCTATTCTAGTAGAAGTCTATTAGTCTCTTCATTCTTGATCAAGCAACCTTTTCTGCAACAGTATTGTTGTATTGTGCAACTGCTGGGACCAGAAAGTTTCAGTAAGTTTAGGAGAATTTGCATCTTTTCTTCTCCTCTGACTCTCAGTAAGACCAAACCTCTAACACAGAGAAAAAGGATGAATCAAATTAATTGAGAGACCTGATCTTTTCTGTGAAAACCAAAATTAATCTAAACAACAATTCCCATGTATTTTTCAGTGTAAGCTTGGAATCCATCATCTGAATTTAGATAACTAGATCTACTTGTCTCAGTGGCTCCTTCTCTAATCATGTAATCACCGGGAATACAGAAGAACATTTGACGTCCTGTCTGTTTCATACAGAGGTCTTATGAGTAGATGAATCATGCCCTCAGAGTAGCCATTTCTTTTCACTGACTTACAACGTCAAAAGAGACTTCTGAAGATGGAGATACCTACCCCTTATCAAGTGATTCATCCGCTGAGTATCATTCTTGATTCTATCCAAGAGAACATATGATTTCAGAACAATAGGATCAATATTTGTAAGGAAATGAAATTAAGGTACTGCATAACATCCCCCTTTACCCAAGTATGTAATTCTCAGAAGATGTTAAAAGCCATATCCGAAATGTCAGATAGCATGAATGCTTCCATTTGGTCTCAGGTGTTTGAAAACTTACCAGATTTCTTGCTGCATGAATAGAGAAGATCCCAGAATCATAGAATCATAGAATGGTTTGGGTTGGAAGGTACTTTAAAGATCCTTTAGTTTCAAACCCCCTGCCATGGGCAGGGACACCTTCCACTAGACCAGGTTGCTCAGAGCTCCATCCACCATGGCCTTAAGCTCCCAGGGATGAGGCATCCACAGCTTCTCTGGGCAGCCTGTTCCAGTGCCTCACCACCCTCACAGCAAAGAATGTCTTCCTTATATCTAATCTAAACCCAGCAGGGAAGTCCTTTTGTTCCAAGTAGCCTGCTATTGAGTGTAATGCTTTCGTGAAATCTTTTCTCTGGTTGTATGCTATTCCTGTAAACCCTTTTTGCCAAAACACCGATTTTCTCACTGAATTAAAAGAAATTCTCCTAGAGAAAAGTGTGTAGCTTCTTCTCCAGAATCAAGGTATCAAAGAACTAAAACTGCAAAAGTTTTGTATGGGAACTATTGAGGATCTAAATTAAGGTGAAATGCTTGGTAAAGCTTGAGGCTTCTAGACTGGGGCATAACAGGGGGTACACATCTTTTGACCTTATTTTTCTGGTTAAGAAGGCCTTCTTGTTATTCTTTGCATCCTTTTCCAGGTTCAGTTCCAGCTTTGCCTTGGCCTTCTTTACCCCATTCTTACACAACTGAACTTCATCTCTAGACTCTTCTCAGGTCACCTATCCTTGTCTCCACTGTATGTGCATTTGATTCTTTCCCTTTGGCTGACAAGCAGTTCCCTACTCAGCCATGCTGCTCTCTTGATTTCCTTGCCCAATTTCTTGCTCCTAGGAATTGCTAGCTCTTGCGTTCTATGGAAGATTTCCTTAAAGATTTGGCAGCTGTGTTCGGCTCCCTTTTTACTGAAGGCAGTCATATTGAGTATTTCTTGAAGAGCTGGAAGTTTGCTTTTCTAAAGTTTATGGGCCTAACTTTACTAACTAACTATTATAATTAACTAACGTGTTCCACATCCCTCAGGACTGCAAACTTCACCAATGCATGATCGCTGCAGCCCAGGCTGCCTCCAGTCTTGGCGTCCCTGATTAGCTTGCTTATGTTGGTCACCATCAGACCCCGTATTGCATCTGATAGATAACTTCTCATGCAGAATAAAAGCTCTGCTGTAGTACAGCAAAGACTTATCTTTGTTTCTTCAATATTCACTTGTGATGTCATTTATAGCTATGACAACTCTAATGCAATAATGAAGTTGGAAGAAGAAGGGATGGGCTCTTCTGATCTTAAGAGATGAGAATTCACAAGAACTGAGTTACTGATCCAAACAAAGGCATTTTCTCTGTCCTGGGCAGGCAGCACCCTGCACCTTTGTGGTTGCAGTGCTAGTACACTGAGAAAAGGAATGCATAAGTTTAAATATTGTATAGACACACTAATCGAAACTATAAATAAACATAATTCCTGATGGTTTAGCTCGAGTCGAATCTACACGATCTTCTGCCTAACACAGGTCATGGAATTATACCCACTAATTCCTGTAATGATCCAGGCAATTGCTGCTTGACCTGAAACATGTGTCTTGGAAAGACACAAAGGCTTTACTTGGGGCAGAGGTTTCAAGCGATGGAAAATGCACTCTAGGGATGTTGTCCCAACCTTTGATGCTAAACTTTTACAGTGCATTTCTGGTTTAATTTTGTTGAGCTTCAACTTTCAGTCACTGAATTGTATCATCCACTTTCCTGGCAGATTAAAGAGCCTGGCACTGTTAGAAGTTGTCTCTCTGTGTAGATACTTAAAAATGTGATCAAGTCACCTCTTAACCTCCTTCTCCCAAAAACCCAGGAAAGAAAAAAGGAGGTCACATTTTGCAGTTAGGTGCATCTGGACATGTTTTGTTGAAAATCTTTGCCAGAGATGTGCAGACCTGAAGAAGGAACGTGTCTATTAATGACTTTTAGGGTATGGTTCCCAGGAAATTTCGTGAACATCAAGTGATTACCCTACTGCTTTTGTTGATGCTAGCTGAGTGGATATCATATGCCCTCTACTGAGGCAGTGTTACTGTTGGCTGAAGCAAATACAGAGCAGTAGCTGCAGCTTTTTTAACGAAAGGAAAGATGCAATCTGCATGGATTTTTTTAAAGATAAAGGACTAAGAGTGGGATTAATACAGTCCACTTTCTCTTCTATGTTAAAACCTAAATTTTAGCACCTCTGAATTTAAGAATTATTTTCTTTCTTTATGGTTACTCTGGATAATTTTTCTTTTTTTTTAATGGCATCCTGGTAAGAAATCAGGCTTTTTCTGTAACTGATTAAAAAATATCACTTGGATAGCAAGCATGCCAGGAAAGCTGTAACCCTTTTAACTTACCGCTGTAAACATTCTTCTGTTTAATTAAATTAAAGAAGTTAGTCACTACTGGAACTGCAACACATGTGTCCAGTTATCCCAGGCTATCTGTTGTTAGGAATGGTCCTAATCATTTGTGACAGCCACAATTCTGCTCAGCTTGCCCTGAACATTCAAAACTCAGGCTAGTTCTGAGCCATTTTCTATCCTAATCAGCATTTCTCATGGATCTACTGTCAGCACAGCCTTCTGATTCCCAGGAACTTGCATTTTTTAAATGGCCTGAACTGATTCAAAACAAATGAGTTTGGGAACAGTGTAATAGTTATTTGTATATTATCTAGTCACTGCTGATGGTACAGTCACTATAGGCTCCCAGCTCAATCAGAGCACATCTTATCCCATATTAACAAGAGATATGCAATTTATAGTGTACTAGTCACTCCATCTGATACAGTCTCCCTCTTCCATTTGGAAAGAACCCTGCCTTTGTTTTAAGTGTGTAAACAACTAAACCAGGAAAAAAACCCAAACAAACAAAAACCAAACAGGGGCAAATGATAAATGCCCCAAGATTCATGAGCTTGATAAAATGATAAAGGGGATTTGGAAGGGTACCCAAAAGTGACTTCCGTAAATTAGAGCATTTGTACTTGGGCAGGAGGGGAGACTTTTTCTGCCCACATAGAGACAGCCAGATGTAAGCAAGCTTTTATCAAAAGTCATTAGTGTGATGGCTGGTGTCCAGCTAATAAACCCTGCTGAAAGGTAGGCTCATTAGATTGGAAATAGCCCATAGTAGTGTGACTCTATCACCTCCAATGTACAGCTATTGCCTGTCTCATCAGCTCAGGGAGGGCTGAGGTGTGCACGTCTCAGGGCATCCATCTGCTCATAAGCGCTTTTAGATCAGCTCCATCTCAACTAACTTTAGACAGCTGTGCTAGAATTGTTACTGCTTCAGAGTCCATCTACAGCCAGTGGAGCAGAGGGATGTTTAAGAGAGGGTGGTTCAGTTCACTACAATCTGAAACATCCCATGAAAGAGCTCTGTTCTTTCCATAGATCCAAATGCTGTTCAAGGTGATGAGATGTCCAACTGTGTCACAACAGGGTCCTGGGCAAAAGAGTTATATCCATAACACTGCGAATCAAAGGGTGCAAAACAATCAGCCTAGCAAAACTCACAGTAACCCACTAGGGATTAAATGATTTCAAATAACTAAGATTTAAAATTGTTATTTTGATTTAAAGAATTTTGAATTGTGTAAATCAAAAAAGTGGGAAGTGCTGGAATAAACTGCATTTCTAACTGAAAAAATAGAAATGTTTTGGAAATATCAAAAATATTTCTTTAAAAATTTCTGTTCTTCTGTGCCTTCTGAAATTATAAAATTCAGAACATATTCAAATGCTGTTAAATTTCAATTTTGTAACCAAAATTTTGCAAGAAATAATCTGTGTACCCTTCTCTGCATATCCTGGACCTCCAGAAAACTGAGCTAAATTTTTCCCTCCCTCTGTCCCCAAGCCAAACTTTTAGATGCCATCATCATGTCTCAAGAAGTATGCTGAACACTGGCTCTGCAAAGTAGAAACTCAGGAATACATAAGATCATAAGCCACCATAGGCCTGGAAGATAGAAACTGAGATCAAAAGCAGGCAGCTAGCAAGTGTGTGTGTGTCCTCGGAATCACTGACACAATGCACCTAAGGTTTGATAGCTGACCTTTGCAAATATTAAAATCAAGGCTAGTCACTTCTCAAAAATATATGAACTTATTCAAAACCAATACAACACATAGGACAGAAAATATCTTTGAGGTTGCATGAGATTGCTAGGTGTCCTCATGTTCCTTTTTGGTCTCAAAGTCTGATGACTTCCTATAGTCAGGCCAAACATTTCTAACTTAAAGCAAAGTCCAAATCTCCTTAAGGTTTAGCCAAAAGCACCTGGCCATTCTGTGATTGCCATGTGCAGAGCTGCCATTCAAATGAACATGCATGTGCATACATGGTAAGATAACCCATTTTCTTTTCTCCTGCATTCTGTCTGCTAAGGGCTTGCCTCACCAATTTTTGTCCTTCTTCTCAACTCCAATCTGCCCCTTTCTATTTAACACACAAAACTCATGCATAATTCCTTGCCCAAACACCATGCTTGTACATTCATTTTCAGTAAGTAAAGATGTCTGTTTCCTGTGTTATAGCCCAAGATCTAAAATCACAATGATACTTGCAGTGCTGTTCTCACCAATTTAAAATAATGGTGTGTCATTTTATGTTCTAGCGAACAGAATAACAATGAACACAGGTTGAAAAATGTTGCTGAAGAAATTCCATATGCTTCACGATCCCCTGAGATTATCAGAGTAGATGTGAGCAGAAGTGGGAAGGACTCTAAATTTCACCCCAGAGAATTTTCCCCTAGAAAAGTAGCCAACAGTTTTCAAACTTTCCAGTCTCCTGGGATGTATTTGTTATTGATGTCACATAGAAACTCTAGGTATTGTCAAAGGACTAAAGATGACTGGAAAATGAACAGATCACATAGGGAGTTTTCAAGAAACAAAATGAGCATCTGAAAATCAGGAACAAACCTTTCCTGAAAGGAAATACTCACAGCATTTCTGCTTTCTGAGAATTAAGAGGTAATTTTCCCTTGTATCCTGTCTGTTTAAATCTGCTAAGTCTCCACCTGAAGCTCCAGGGAGCAGATGTCTGAGGCAACAAGAGAGCCAAACTGAGAAGTATTAGGCTGCATCATCTCCCAGTTGATCATCTAATGGAATCCAGCCCCAAACTTTCCATCATGTGAGAAAATATGAAGACAAGGTCTCTGTTTATGCCATTGTTTTACCACAGAAACATATTTTTTTCTCATTTGAGGTAAATTTTTAAGTATGTTAGTTTCAAATGCACTTCCTGAGGAAGTAGGAATCATTTAAAAATGAGACTATTGTGGGCTGACAAGAAACCTGCTAATGCAGGTTTATACAGCTGCATGTTACTGCTGATAAAACCTAGCAGCCTTTCAAATGCTCATGGGATAAGATCAGAGTCAATATGCAGGAGAACAGTCCTTTTCACACATAAAACTCTGTTTTTATCCAGGGGTTCTGAATCTATGCTACCACAAGACAAGGAAAGACCAACAGCAGCCTGAACATACAATGGATTTGATGCTTGTCTATGTTAATTCTTGTTTTATGCACATGAATTATCCAGTCATTGGGTGAGAGGGACTAAACAAGGCCCTGAACACTGAGCAGGGACCATATGTGTTTGTATCTGTGTCAGTGCCTTTCTGTGACTGGACTGACTGACTGATGCAGTGGAACAAGACAGTTATTTTCCATCTCCCTTCTAGATGGTTTTCTGTGTGAATGAATACAGGGATCTACACACATGCATTTAACTACATTCCCATACCTATCATTGTGCATATTCATATATCTTTGTGTATGTGTGAATGTTCAAATACCTCACTCTTCACATGTTACTACAGTCACAGTGTGAAAGCAATCACTGCAAAAAAAATCCCAAAAAACAAACAAAACAAAAACAAACAAAACAAAAAAAACCAACCCCAAAAGCTAAGGGAAACAGATAGCACGAAACAGTTCCTGTCCTTACTCCTTCATTTCACAGCTGGCACTCTCAAACCCTGTGACCCAGCTTCTGCAGTTCTCTGTGTGACCAGGGGGAGTTGGAGAGAAACAGAGGAGTAATGCAGCATTTCAACAGCCCATCTGGGTCAGGGAATACAGGAAATATGCTGTACCCACAAGAATTTGTTGTTCCTGATGCTAGAGTGAGCTGTGGACGCATACTTTCAGAGGATACATGCTTGTATTACCAAGGCTGTTGCAGAATAGTTCATAGATTATGGTTAGAAACTGCAAATTACCTCATTCCCTGCTTTCAAGTCAAAAGGAAGATTCATCCTTGTTCTTAACCTGCCTATTGCTTATTCCTTTTCATTTGGGCTTTGTGAATGAGAGTAGTGTTGGGCACTATAAGCCTCTACTCTGAACTTTTTCTGCACAAACCATGTGAGATCAGGCAACCCCAAAAATATTAAGTCTATTATTATGAGGCTTATGTATCAGTTTTTCATAAGCCACTGAACTGGATAAAGCAACTGACTATTCTGTGAAAGGCTTCTGTGAAATTTTCACTCTCCCAGTGATGATATGATTTTTTTTTCAGATATCAAGCAATGTTCCAATTTGTTGTTTGAGCTTTAAGCATAGTTTTTTTAACACGCCATCTAACATACCCAGGACAAGAGAGATTTCTCTATTTGGTGCCCTTAAGATAATCTCCACTTTTATAACCCTTTTTTTTTTAATCCACAATATCCAGACTGTCAGTTCTATAAATACTGAAAAAAAATCATTTTTCACCTCTGCTACCTGTTAAAATACTGAGTGCACCATTTCACTGAGGTGCTTAATTTAATATAACTGTGTTAATTTTCCTCTGTTTTCCTCTCTTCATGTTGAAATGCAAAAAACTAAATTCATTACGGTTTGAAGCATCTTTCACTGTGCTGGCAGGCAGAAATGTAGTGAGTTTATCTCCCTTAAAATGTGAAAAGGCGGAGTTTGGATGAAGGATGTCCTTCAGAAAAAAATATTCACTGACTTTTAGCACATGAACATGCTGCATAATTCCTTTTTCCCCTTGCCTCCATCTCCTTGGGGTCAATACAGCTCTATATGTTTTAAAGATAAACTGTGGCATTCAGTCCTCAATGTTTTCAGGTGGACCGTAAGCCAATATTCCCTTGGAATTACTATATGATGAATACGCAGGGCTTTTGTGTTGATAAAAGCTTGGACTGATGGATTGCAGCTCTATCCGCAGTCTCCAGTCCAGGCTGAGTGTGACTTCCAGCAGCTTCCAGTGCATCCACTGGGGAGGTATCTCTGTATGTTTGCCCAGACCTTAAGCTCTGAAAAGGCAGGTATGGAGGACTGTGTTCATTGCCTCCCCCTTCTGGAGGCTGGAGTGTACATGACAGACGTTTGCACTGATGTTCCCTTGAGCACTGCAACTCGGTCGTGGCAAGATGAAATAAGTGTGACACTGTTCCAGGCTGTGCACAAAGCAGCTCGGGAGCAGCTCCGCAGACTTATTAACTGGCACACAGATAAGATGGCTTCAGATATTTCAATTTAATGAATTAATATTGTTATACTGTTCTCCTAAGCATCCATTGCTGGCCACTGTCTGAGGCATGATACAGCTAGAAAATTTGCTTAACCCAGGATGAAAGCTCTTAACACTGTGATCTCAGGAAAAGTTGCTCTGAAATCCTTCAGCAGTTTTGCATGAAAATGGAACAGTAAAATCTGCTGCCAATTTTATCTATTCACAGCAGTTTAACTTTTAGATGCTCTAACAACCATCCTGTTGCATTAGCCTCTTAATGTTGGAAACTTTATTAAATATGCCATGCCAAGGATGAGGGCTACAACAAGACAACTGAAGCCTAATTCAAGTAATGAAATTGTGTCCTAAAAACAAAAATAAATCAATAAAAATGGAAAGTATTGCATTTGCCAGACTATTTTCTTCCAATCGAGCAGAGAACAGTAATTTCAAAGCGTATGTAGATTGCTTAGGTGAATGTGACTCTTATGATTTAACCTTCTGCCACTAGAATTTTCTTTCTTTGGGAGCATGTCAGACTTTCCTGAGTATTCCTCATTGGCAAAGTTGAATTCAAATCACTGATTTCAAAGAAGCAAACCAAGGCTAATGTTACTTCTTTTCAAGTAACTACTAGCTCATTCTAAATGAGTTGTAAAATATAGTACAGTACAGTAATACAGCAATAGTCCATAACTTTCTGAGTTGTAGAAGTGTCAATACAGAGGTTTTGACTATTATTACAGACAGTAAAATCTTTGCACCGCTCTTGTAAAGGGCACTTCACTATTATCTTCTTTGAGGCCAGGCTTCTCTGTTCATTTAATATCACTTACATAGACGAACTCTACAAGGAAGGTTTGTAACTAAAGGTAAAGCTGCAAACTCTTTCCAAAGCAAATATGTCAGGTACTCCTTGTTTCAGTGACTTACTGCTGTACATAGTTATTTTTTTTGAGGGGGGGTGGAAGAGTAAAGACAAGGAAGTTAAGATTCCTGTTTCACAAAAAGATTGCTTCCGAACTGAAGGCCCACAGAAACAGAAGCAGGCAAGATACACTTGCCTGTTCAGTGACTACATTAACACTGACTCTCCTTAAATGGCAAGATTTTTGAAGATCAGGGTAGCATTCATTCAGGAATTATATTAGAACTGAGAATTTGACACTTTGGTAACATAGCATCAGGATTTCCAGTATAGGTAAATTTGAAAAAAACATGGTATATCCTGTATCAGTCTGCCTGCTATACACAAATCCTGTAAGTATCACAGGCACAGAGAATCTGATAAATACCAGAACTGTTGAATTTGCCATGCACATATGGATCATCTATACACGTGCATGTGCAAAGTATACCATTTTTATGATGTTTAACCCTTCAGACTATGGAACAGACTCAAAGTGTTCATCTACTGTCCTCAGGTATTCTTTACTTTTAGAGGAAAAAAGAATCATGGAATTATTTAGGGTGGAAAGAACCTTTAAGATCATCAAGTCAACTATTAACCTAACACTGCCAAGTCCACCATTAAACCATGTCCCTGAGTGCCACATACACATGTCTTTTAAATACTTCTAGGGATGCTTCCCTGTGCATCCTGTTCCAGTGCTTGACAATCCTTTCAGTGAAGAAATGTGAATAATAGTAGTATCATTTATCTCTGTTGCACTACCAATTTCCAAACAGTGGAATGGCTCTATTTTCTCACAGGATCACACAGATGAGTCAGGGAGTGCTTTCAACATCCACTGCAAGAGAGTGGAAGAGATCCTATTTACCTCCACTGCAGGATCAGGATAGATGATGTTTGAAGCCAAGGTTAACTAAAACTATAAATCTGGTCAGAGAATAAATCTCAGAGGGAGATACAAAGCAGGGCAGATTAGTCACAGGAGATCAGGACACTTTGTTTAAAGTTACTTTATTGTAGTAGTAAATAAAAGCTGTTATCTGATGGTCTTACAAGTAGTATATGTGAAACCAATCAGTTTCCTCACACTGAACACTCTCATAAACATTTATAGCCAATAAACCATGGCTTTAGTGACCAAGACTGTGCAGCTCTCATCATATGAGATAATTTTTTCCAGAAAACATCCATGATATAAAGAAAATCTGTTTCTTATGCCATACCCAACTTTCAGACAAATGCCACTGGCACGTCAAATCTTTTTGATAGGAGCTTGTTCCTCCCACCTAAGAATTTTCCACCAAGAAACCCTACAAAACCTTGTATTACAGAGAAGTTTTATTTGAATTTGTTGAAATATGTCCAAAATTTTTAAGAGAATAAATTTATGGTTCACTGGGAGGAACCTAGCCTGTGTTTTCACTGCAAGCCAAGTTACAGCAACATTTCTCTTTATCAAAGTTAGACCCTGAGTTCTCTGCACAGTTGAGTTGCAAACCAGGAAAAAAACAGACATATAAAGCTAATCCTTTCTCCACTAGTTCCCCACTCTGAAAATTGCTTTGATTAATTGAAATCCCCTCAAGTGCCCATTATATGAGTGAGATGGCCAGCATTGCAGCAGCTACTGAAAGGTGGAGCATGAAATGCTCCTGATGTAGGAGAGGCATTTGATTGGGGTCTGACATCTCCTAGACTTTCCCCCCATCACCTTCAGACTCTGGAGCTCAGCAACAAAATGCTGTGCAGATGATTTAGGGTCACTGAAGCACTCTCACTTTGGTTCTGAACTCTGGAAGGGTATTCCATTATTTTGGTTAGTTCTCATTTCTGAGGGGGTGGAGAACAAAATTCATACAACACCTGTGTAAGTCCCCGGGGTTGTAGCAAAACAAGCGTGAAGATGTCATGACAAGAAAGGGCAGAATCACCAGGCAGAGGGTCACTAAGCTGATACTGAGCCAGTATTTACCTTTACATGTCAGCTCCCCCAGTCAATCTGAAATTACTTCTTCCAGAGTAGATTGGATCAGCTGTTCTCTCTCTTTGGGCTCTCCTGAACATTTCTATTTGCATTCCCTGTGGACACACAAGTCAAAACAGATCATCATAAGTTTGCAAGTTATATGCTTGGAAGACTGTCATACATCTGTGCTAAATTCACTAAGAACAAAACTGACAAAACACCTGTTAAGAAATAGTATCTGTAAGCCAAGCAAGAGATTTCCATGTACTTCTGGGTGAAGACTTACAGCAACATATCAGACTAGAGGGAAAGTAACAATTTTGGAGAATTGTGCTTCTAATCTGATTCTGGGGAATTACAGTTTGACATTGCTTTGTCTATTTATCCTCACAACAGCCTATTTTTCCCTTGTCACACTGAGGTCTTTCTACTACTCACATTAGAGACTTTACATGAGCCTTCATAATTGTTTCTTATAAAATACATTGATTTCTATCATCTTGTTTAATGATGTGCTACATTGTTTATAAGATAATGTAATGAACCCACTTTGAACTCATTCTATTATCCCATAAGTAATGCAATAAACTGCTTAACGGGGCAATTAAATCGAGTGATTTCAGGTTAATGTTATTAGACAGTGTTCAAGAACATGCAACTTTTGTTTTGAGGATTGGCTTACACTCTTAAATATTGGAAAACGTACTTTGCTAATGTTTTCATTTATATTCCCTAAGGTGCTAATCATATTATTCATTGCTGAGGATCAGAAATATTATAGCAGCTTTCCAAAGCAAGAGTTAGTGTAGCCTCTAGTAACTTGCAGCAAAGCAATGGATTTAATCACCTTGGAGAACTCTCCAGGGAATTATGCAGCACTGTTCAAAGTTTAGTTTAAAAAAAAAAAAGAAAGAAAAAAGATATTTCATTATACAGCCAGTAGAAAACCAAATACATGAAAGAAACAGAAAGGTTAAATACATTATGTGTTGAAAAAAAAAAGTCAGGCTGCCCAACTCACAAATCACATTCAATTCAAATTTTTGGAATGGATCTTACTGATTATTTTTAGACAGCACCACTTTTTTCAATATACCTTTTGTTTGGCCCACCCAAAATTGTAATTTAATAATCTGCACCACACAGAATTTCATTAGGAACAGTTCCAGTGAAATTATATCTCTCTTGTGCATCTTGAGTCTGCTCTGATGATTACTGCTCCACTGAGTATGTAATTTAAAGTCTCTTGCTAATAGATGAGGTGCTGAACACCAACAGCTAGCTCTTCCAAACTTCACAGTGGAAGAGTTATCTTGCTTACAGCTGTAGAAATCTCCTTCCAATTGGACTTCCATGGAACAATACTGACATCTAACAGTTGCTGAAATAATCCTAATAGAATATTATTCTTTTATTTCAAAAGAGGTCTATTAGCTGATATTTTCCTTTTGTAACATTCTCAGAAGGAGTTACGTATTCCAAAATTAAGAGCAACTGTGGACATCTTACCTAGAATCACAGTTTAAAAATATGGCTACAAAGACCGTTATAAGCAAACAAGTAAAAACCATACCAAACCAAACCAGAACAGTGGTTAAATCCATTATGACATTATGATTTTTTTAACAAACAAACAAACTACAAAAACCTGTACAAAAAGACCATGTAACTAAAATAAATAAATAAATAAATAAATAAAATTATAAAATAATAGATATTGGAATTGCCTTCTCTTCTCTAGCTTGCACTGTCCCAGCTCTATCAGCCTTTCCTCATAGGAGAGTTGCTCCAGTTCTTCAGTCATCTTGATGACCCTTCACTGGACTCTCTCCAGTATGTCCAAGTCTCCTCTGTGGGAAACACCACAGATGTGGTGGCTTCAACAGTGCTGAGTAGAGAGGAAGAATCACCTCCCTTGATCAGCTGGTAAGTAGCTGGTAAGTAGCCCAGGATTCTATCTGCCTTCTTTGTAGCAAGGACCCGGCGCTGGATCGTGTTCAATCTGGTGTCCACCAGGACATTTTGCCAAACTGCTTTTCAGGTAGGTGACCTCTAGTATATATTGGTGACTAGTATTGGTCCTCCCGAGGTGCACAGTTTTGTACATCTCCTTGTTGGACTTCCTGAGGTTCCTGTCAGCCCATTTCTCCAGTCTCTTGTGGTCCCTTTGGATGGCCACTCCCAGTTTTTTGTCATCAGCAAACTTGCTCAGAATAGACTTCCCCTACATGAACACCTTGTCAATCAGAATGTTATGAGAGGTAATATCAAACCTTTAATGAAGTTCAGGTAGACAATGGCCACTGTCCTCCCCTCATCTACCATGCCAGCCATTTTATCATACAAGTTTATCAAGTTGGTCAAACATGACTTCCCATTGGTGAATGAATGTTGATTATTCTTGATGATACCCTTTTCCTTCTTGTGCGTGGAAGGGACAAAGGTGATACTGATCATCCTCTAGTGCCCTGAGTCCTCCTTCTTGAAAGTAAGAGTGATTCCTATTTTTCTGTAGACTTCAAACATTTCTCTCCATCATCACAGCTGATCAAAGGTTATCGAGAGTGGTAATGACATCTGCCAGCTCCCTCAGTACTCTTGGGAACATCCTACCAGGGCCCACAAATTTATATAAATTAAAGGTGCTTACATATTCTGTGACCTGGTTCTTTTCCACTGAGCAATTTCCTTGCTCCATCCTGGAACTGACGTTTGCAACCTGCAATTCCTGAAGTGCAGTCTTGACAGTAAAATAGCAAGACAAAAAAGGTATTCAATCGCATCCTGCCTAATCAGGTCCCCACTCTAACTGAGCAGTGGGCCCACATTTTCCCTAGTCTTTCTTCTGTCAGCTTTTTACTTATAGAAGCTGTTCTTGTCTTTGACATCCCCAGGTAGACATAGTTCTAGATGGGCTTTAGCTTTCCTAAGTTTGTCCCTGGATGACTGGAAAATGTTTATGTATCCTTCCAGGACACCTGTCTTGTGTTTCCAACTTCTGTATGCTTTCACCCTCTATGTGCTTTCACAATTTCACATTGAGATCTTTTAGAATTCCATTTCATAATCTTTACAAAAGTGACCCGATTTTTCAACAGTGCTGAGCACCTAACACCTTCTACTGATACACTTGGGAAATTAGGGCAAGACAGCATTTATCAGGAAAACTCATAAGTGCTAAATCATTGTTTAATCACTAGAGAGGAAATTAGGAAGTCAAAATTTTCACCTCTGATTTTTTTTTTAATGTCATCCTAAACTGAATTTCAGTAAGTCCAGAAATCCACTTTTCTAATCTATATCACCTAAACACTCATTGCTTTTGAGTAAAACTGTAGCTGCTTGAAATATTTGTCTCAGTCTACATATTTTGTGATTTCTATTTCTGTTACAGTGTGCAAATTGTTTGTAAAAATGCTTCACATCCATGCATCTGATCACTTCTTCATAAATCTTTGCTATATGGTTCAGAGAAATACCTTTCCACCTGCTGCAAGGATATTTCAGGAACAGCAAGGATACTTCACATTTATACACATTTTTAACATGTTCAAAGCACTGAACAGACATTAATTAAGCAGGACAGAATTTTCAGAACCGTCTAAAGAAATTAAATCCTGGGCTTCCCTTGAAATCAACCAGAATAAGCAGTTAAACTCCTTGTGGGAATGTAGAAATCTCATTTGTGATGATAACAAGGCCTCAGTGATGGTAAATAGCACTCATCCTTTTACATACAAACTGCTTGAAATACAGTTATGTAAATGCCCTAAGACCACAGATTCAGTAAGGGGTTCTGTTCGCTTGAAAGGCCTCTCTCGAGCTGCAAGCATGAGAGTCAGGTCGCGTGTGCTGCTCGAACATGTCATCCCATGTCCATCAGAAGATGCAGTAAAAGCCATTTGTTGAGGCTGAGACGAACCTTGCTTGGATGCAGTGATCTGCTTCTCACCTCAGAGGATGATAAAGGGGAGGCACTGCTTGGTGGCCACATGAATTTTCTAGACCTTAAATAAGAAAAATACATCTCCTACAAATGCTGACTGAAATCAAAAGAAAATTGAGGGTAGACAAAGAGGTTAAAAATTCCACTGAAAGCAAAGCGTGTCCGATTCACCTGACAGCAAAATGTATTTTTCATTTGTTTTTGTTTAGCATTGTTGCTGAACGTTCTGAAAAACATTTTTTGACTCATAGTATTTCCATGCTTCAATTTTTCATTTCACCAAACCTGAAAAATGTTATTTCACTCTGCTTTATTTGACATTAAACTGAGCTACATCAGAAGGGCTGGTTTTATTATTAAAGATGGCTTAAAAATTACAGCTTCTTTGTAACATAGAGACTATGTTCTAGTGAGTCAAATCTAAGTTACTTTTTCTCCATCTTATTTTCTTTTTTGTCTGTCTCTAGCATAATTAACTAGCTAGTTCTAAAATGCAATTTATATCAGTCAAATGCGTCTGAATTACATTGTACTTAGAGAGGAAGAGTGAAATGGGAAATGCAAATTTGAGTTCATATTAGTTTTTTTAAAGTGAGCATTAATCCTTCAGGGACTCGGGATTTGACAAAAAAATTATATGAATCATGTATGCTCAGAAAAAGCAATGCTGAAAAGGAACCAAATCCTAATAGGTTTTGAGTGTGAGAACAGAGTGAGCCTGAGTTTTATTTATTCTCTCACTCCATTTCACACAAGGGTGAAGGGAAAACTGGAGAGTTTGGCTCTAGACCACCTTTTGATCCCTGTGTTTCAGGCCTACATACAAGAGATTCACTTGAAAGCAGCATGTGTTGAGCTATCATTTCCATATCACATTTTCTGGTTCTTCTTCAGTGTGTATTACTGAATCTCTGATCTTCAGACACCTACTTAACTGTGCATTCTATGCACCAAGACAGTAGAAGGACTCCACATGGCCATGGGCTCAGTCAGACTCCTATGCTGGAGTTTTATTCTCTGGACACCTCTCATGAGATATGTATGACAGAGATCCTGTTCATCCAGAGCTTGGTACCCAGGCTTGCCACTCTGTTTTAAGGCTCTTGTGAGTTATAAAAATGAACTTTGTGTAGTTAAAGGTGAGGTTCAACCACACTTATGCCATTATAAACAGATGGTAATGACTGCAAGTTACAGATCAATGTTTCCAGAAACTGCTACAGTAAATCAACAAGGCACTAAAAAAACTCCTGCTGGGATTCTGGACAAAATTTTCATCCCTGCATATTCCAGGAGGACTGGAAAATAAGTCAAGAATTTCAGAAAGAACCTAACTGCAAGATAAAAGCAACTTACCTTGTTCAGTACAGAAAAATAGAAGTTTAAAGAGTTTTGATTGCTTTTCTCCCATAAATAAATCTTGAAAGAAACAGGGAATTTTTTACAATAAATGAAAGTTGTTCTCAGGACTGGAACCAACTTTTGCCAAAAATTGTGAAAAAGTTTAGCAGGAAGATTTTATGAAGAACTTTTCAGAAGAAGATACCAAAGCAAAAAGCTCATTCTCCACCAGTTTGTGGAAAAGGAATATTTGACACAGCAGCTTGTGATACTAGGAAAAGACACAAGTTGACCTAGAAGATCTGTTTTATCAGTTATTTAAAAATTAAATTTAAGATAATCATAAGGTCCCTTTCCTTGCTTTTATTTTTGTTAGAAAGGTAACTGAGTGTATCAATCTGCAGTTGTTTCCTCCTAGTCTGACAAAGCATACTGTATTTCTGTGCTTTGAAAGTCAAAGCCTCTTTGCTATCACATGAAATAGGAACATCTCACAAATTGTTAGTGCTGGGATTTGCATATATTATTACCACACTTCCTAATTATTTCTGCTTCTATTTGCATAATGAAAAAGGGAATAGTTTCTTCTCAATAACAGTAAATATAAAAATATGCCTGTCACTCCTCCATGGGGAAGGAAATTTAATTGTTTTGATCTAAATCCTAAAACTTGAAATTTCAATAACAAATAAATGAAAAATAAGGTGAAAGAAACCAAACAAGATGCTCTTCAAGGACATCCAGGATTTATGCTGAAATAAATTTGTCATTACCACTATTTTCACCTCTAATTTACTGACAGATAAGTGAAAAAGAGTACAGAGACTTATATCTTCTCAGGTGAAATGTCTAAATGGCTAAATATCCATTTTGGTGACCTCTCAGGAAAGTAGATGCTTCAGTTTTACTTGCTTTTGTTTTACTATTAATGGAATATGTCTGAGCTGAAAAGGCTAAGATTTGTAGATTGTAGTGACACTCTACCCTGGCCTCACTTAAAGAGAAGAAACCCCTTATTGATCACACTTTTTCAAAGGCCATCAACCGGAACATCAGACACACTCACGTGTCTTAATGGCAGGAAATTCATGGTGTTTGGTAGAGAGTGACACAGTGAAGCCAAAATCAGAATACAAAATAAAAATTATCTAAAACCTCCAGATGTTTTTGATCCCTTTTCACCCTCAGCACCTAAAAATCTAAGAAGGATAGATTCATGTTTGCAGGACTGTGGTGGGAGCCGCAGACAGTGAGCTCAGCTCCCATCCCAGGAAGAGGATTTTTACATGATACTGAGCAAACCATTCTATCAGTGGTTAAAATTCACAAAACACTGTCATGCCACGTGTAGATGAACCAGCTCTGAACAAGCCTGTGTATCTGGACATGCAAGGGCAATAGACTTGAGGGTGGAAAGAACAGCCATGACAGTACACTTCAACCAATTAATCTGTTAACTTTCAGTGTAGCCCAAATGGACTGCTTTACTAATATCACTATGCACCTTCCAAATTTTGTAGCTAAGGACAAAGCATGACAAACCACAGAGAGGGAGACCCTTATGGCTTTATTGTTTGCCATCTGCAACCTCCTTCACAGAATGGTAATCGTCCATAAGCTGTGCAATGATCAAGTAACGTGACGTAAGAAGTTAATTTAAAGTGACAGAAGTGCTGGACCACAGGACACCAAAACAAACACAAGTCTCCAAATGTAAGCTACTGCCCATTATCATCTGTCTTTCATTATCACCTGGACTACAAATTGCTTCTCCTTCCAAACAAAAATGTTGACGAATTAGCTGACTGTCCTTAAGACTACAGACAATGAGAGTTTTTTTCTCCTCATTACACTGTGTCACAGACCAGCTGAGAAAGCAGGAGAAAAGAGAGCTGCTTGGATGAGAAGGGTATTTGTCAGATCTGCCCAACCAAAAAATTCAGAGAACTCTTAATTTACAAAACTGCAAACAAGAGTGGAAAGACAACATCGGTGATAATAATAGCTATATCTTTGCTACACAAAAGAAAGTTCAAAATGAACCCCAGAGAGGCTGAACAAATGATAAAATCAGCTCTGGTAGTAGCAGCAACAGGATTTCCATTTATTGGTACAAATGTTTTGGATACACAGTTGAAAGACTTTGACAGCTTGGTGTCTGCCATCTGGGAAAGCACACAACCAGGAGCAGATATACTTCTAAGTTCCTGTTTCAGAGGAGTTGCACGCAAATCTGAAGCATTTCTTGACTATATAGACAACATTTCTCAGCCTTCTCTGTGTGTCACTCTTCTTTCTCCTTTGTATTCATCTTTCCCTGTCCCATGTCTTTGAAAATGCTAACTTATACATAAAGACTGCCCAATGAAATAATTTTAAACAATTTTTTTCTTCATAGTCCTAAAAGCTACATAAACAATAATAAATAAGACAGGACCAGTATATTACTCAAACACTTACCCAGGGTCATTCATACGACTTAAGAGTCAAGGTACTTCCAGGTTTTTTCAGGTTTTTTTTGACTCAAGCTACCTAACACTCCTTCAGCTAATATATAGGAGTGGTCAGGGCATAGCCAACTGGCAGCTCGGGTGAGATCACTGTGTTTTGGAGAGAAAGAGATTCATCTATATGGAAACAAATCAGGCCAAAGCAGTTCAATCAAGGTTAGGAGCATGACCTTGCCTGATAAAAGTGGAACCACCAAGTCTAATGCACTGCTGTCACAGCCCCATGACCTTGAATAGATTAAAGATATTTGGTTATTCTGGATCTACAGTACCTACAAAAATTAAAGGTTCTCATTTACCCTTTTGTTTTTCTTTATTCTTGAACATGTTAATAGATTTCCCATTAACTTAGTCTTAGAGAATGACCAGAGTGGAGACCTCAACATCCATGCCCTGATTACATAATCAGGCATGATACAAGAGAGAATACTCATGAAAAGGCAGGGTCAGTAAGAAATGAGAATGACGTCTTATGGAGGTGCCTTAATCTCTTAATCCTCAACAGAAGCAGCTTAGAGTCAAGTTTAGTCTAAATGGAGTAAAGTTTTTATGCTAAAAGTGAGCTGAGATGCATTTCATACCACTTTGATGTGCAGACTTAGGGAACTTAGACTCTTCACTGGGAATTAGTCATCAATCCATGAAAAACAGTGCAAGAAATCTGGACTCATCAGCATTTCTAAACAGACAAGAAAATGCATATAAAGAGAGAGAAATGGAGGGGGTGGAAGGAGAAAAGGCAAAGTGAATAAATTATGAGCTTGTTCTCTGTGGAAACCAAAAAATTTCAGTCAGTCAGAGGCTCAATGATTGGTGTTATACCTGTGTGATACTCCAGACTAAGGAAAGGTGTAGAAGTTTCATTAGTTTCTCCTCCCAGTTCAGTAAAAAAAGGTATATTTAAAAGGGGTTGGAGTCAGACTGTACCTTATTGCGCTTTCTTTAGGTCTTCTAGCTAAGCAGACAGGAAACAAGAATACAAACAGAGAAAAATAGCACAAGAAAAGAAAGCATAGCAGAAAAGTAAGATGTATATTTAAAAAGGAGATGTGAGGAGAGAGAGAGAGGACACACAGCAGAAGCACTGAATAATCTAGCCTCAAAACCAGAAGGGATACAGAAATCACTCTACCAGTTAAAAAATAATTAGAATTCCAATGCAATGTGCATTTCCTGAAACAAGTTTTGGTGGTTTGGAGCAAGACCTACTGATAAATAGAAATAACAATAAAAGTAATAAATGTAAAAGTAATAGTATTACCATTCTTATCTGTTGAGGATTATTCTATTTATGTATACAGAAGAGAAAACTCAAAGGAAAAAAATGCTAAAATAATGAATTTACTGGGAAAAAAAAAAAGCAATGTGAGAGAAGATAAATATTTTCTAATTCATTGCTATACAATAGAACCAGTACACCTATTACATAAAATTAAACGCCGTTTTATAATCCTAACGAGATATAAAAACTTTATAGATTGTTAAAAAAATTCCTTTGAGACAAGTTGAGGACAGTAAAAAATAATTTTTAAAACTTAGCGAGGGAAGGCATTTGTTTGAAATGTATCTTGCATGTACAAATCAATGGAAGAGTACCAGAGCGCAATATTCACCTGGTATAAGTTGCTATGCACAATAATCACAGTTTATATCAGTCAAGGAATCATCCCATGGTTTGGTTTTAATTAACAAAGAATTTTTTAAATTTTTATTTAAAGCATAACTGCTCTCCTTTTGTCCAGCCAAGCCAGCTTGGACCATCATACTTTCTCATTAAAGGTTTAATGCTTCCTGCTTTCAGTGTGGTCAGGAGAAAATATTGAGAAAAGTGGAGCTTCTTTTTTTAGATTGACAATTTGAAATGCAACAAAAGCTGCAAAGGAGGAAAAGAAAAACATAGCTTGGGAGAAATTGCTGACCTGGCAATCTGACAATCAAGAACAGATATATTTTATTTTACTTTTCTTCTCTAAAACGAGTGCATTTTAGATGAAAACCAGGAGAGACAATGCATTCAAATGCCCCTTCTCCAGTCACACATATATGCTGTGGGTTTGACCTTGGCAAAATGCTAAGCCCCCCCAAAACCCACATGGTCCCAGCAAAAAGGAGAGAAGGAAAAAAAAAAGTGAAAACTGGAAAAACTTATATATATATATATTTACACAAATTTACAACACATATACGTACAAATATAAAAGAAAAACCAACAATAACTTTACCCCAAGCTGCCCCCCCGCCCCCAACAACATACAGATTCTACCACCCAGACCCACAGAAAAACACCCCAAAAGACGTCTCCCAGGAAGAACACCCAGCGAGGAAAAGAAGGAGAGAGTAACAACAAACAACAAAGTACTTACTTCCCAGAGACCAAAGCTGTACAAGGGAACAGTGAGGCTAATCGCTCTCAGAGCTGCAACAGCATGCCTCCTCACCCCACTGCCATGAGGAGAAAAAGAGACTGGGAGCACCTCCTCCACTGGTTTTATACTCGACTTGACATCAGATGACATGAAATACCTCTTTGGTTGCTTAAGTCAGGTGATACCTGTCCCTCTAAAACTATGGAAAGACCCCATGGCCACAAAATTGAGGCCGGCTGAATTTGACTTTGGGCCTAACTGAAGTAAGGCCTTAATCTGAGGTTTTTGGAGTTTATCAAACCCATCACAATATACTACTAGTGGAAAGCAATACATAGAAAAATACCAGAATTCCACTTAGAATAGAACTTCACTGTGACCTGTTTTGTAAAATATTGTATATATAGTATCATACATATATAGTGGGTATATATATAATGTACATGTATAAAGTACCACCAAGCCCTTGATAAAACGCTCCAGTAATTGTCCTAACTGCTCTTAAAAGGTGCAATATTGGAACAACAGAACTGTATCCATTTTCCAGATAGCAAAACAGAAGACAGGATTGGAACAGCAGTTTATCAAATTTGTTGAATTGTTTAAATTGAAGTCCCCAGTGCCCTGATGTGACACAGTGTTCCCCAAACAGGGTCACACTCTGGGCTGAGCCACAGTCCAGACAAGCCCAAAATGGATTGCAGAGAGCAGAGGGGGTTTTTTTCCCCTTCTCTTGGATAGGTAAGACTGTGCCTCTTGCAACAGATGTAGGTGTCGCTCCTGAGAAACTTGAGTACAGAGAATAGCTCACTTCTGTTTCAAAACACAGGGGTTAGTGATGAGCATAACATTCCTCTCCAATGTAACAGCCAATGGATAGAGAATTTCCTCTGAAAATAGAAAATTTGGGTTTAGTGCCTGAGACTGTTGAAATCATCACTCCAGGAGAGCACCAGAAATTCTGATCGGAAGGCCAGGTCCTTGCTGTGGAGACTCCTTCTGTGATTCAGTCATTGACAGTCAATGTCAGTACAACAAACTCAAGACAAAAGCCCAATGCCTATCCCATGAGTGCTTTATCCAAGGGGTTAGGGAGTTCCTTCCCACCTGAGATCCTTTGGTGGGACTCAGGGTATTCAGAGGAACATTAGAAGTGGGGCCCTCCAGAGTTCAGCTGCCAAAATGAGTAGGCAGCTGAATGGGCTTTCCAAGATCGAAATTTGGAGCATACACAACTGAATACTCCTTGGAAGCCTTATTTGTGACACTTAAATTGTGCTTTGAATCTGACCTTTTGTTTAACAGGTATGACATCGTTCATCTCTGCACTTTGTTCTAACTTTCAGGAGGAGATAATTGCAATCCATATGCTAAAGTTCACTTCTACAGAATCTAATCTAATTATAACTCTGAAATTGTCTTCATCCCATTATCAGAGAATAGAGGCCTTAAAGACCCAATGAAAGAGGAACTTATATTCATCAAATCCCTTTTCCCTTGATGCTCAGAAAGGGATAGTAGCTGCTTATATGTATTGATTTGAGGATTTCCTGAAGCTTCTCTAACACTGAGTTTCATCTAGTGTGGACATTATAATAAAATGGGGTCTTTTGGAGTGACAGATTTCTTATCCATTAATTTTCATTCCAGACTTGTGTGAACAAAATCTTTTAGCTACTGCTTTTCCAAATGTCTCAGATGACAGTAAAATATGAAGACAGTTCTTCAATGTAGGGTTTGATGTAGCCTTATGTAAGCACCTATTAATACCATGCACTTCTACAGCACTTTTTCTTCAGTAACTTCAAAGCACCAGTGGGCTCTGACCAGGCCTTTGAGATGAGGGAGGGATTTACATAGGAGACCCTTTGCAAGATGTAAGCAGATGCTGGGAAAAGTACTGAGCATGAAAGAACAGTGTGAAGTCACACAATGGTTTACAGCCAGGTTTCAAAAGAATATGTTATCCTGTCGAATCCTGTGCAAGTCTATTGGGAGAATGCCTCAACTCAGCCTTTGAGCCTTCCCATGAAAGATGAAGGACTTTTACTCCACTGGATAAATTAGTATAGTGCCCTTGAGTTCCAGTTCCTTAAGTGAAACAGCAGCAGCAGACCAGCCATCTTCCTCAGATGTAAATGAAGGCTAAATTTTACTCACAATTGAATGATACAGGTGCAACTGGGGGAAGAGTATGACCTGTAAATGTTTTATTGCTGTTATTGATTCCTGAACCAGGAAGATTATATTTTGGCTTTTAGCTTCCATACTGAGTCCACAGTGGCAGTGGTTAGAAAAAATGATCATTTTGCCTGTCTTTTGACCATATCTGACAGAATGTCAATAAGACAAAGTAGGCAGGGCACCCTGAAGTGCTGTTCTTTTCTCTGCAGACTCACTTTTCAGCACACACATTATAGAAATGCTTTGTTTTCTTGTTCATACAGATCAGCCACGGCATGTCAAACTACAAACAGTGCCTTGTATTTTCTCAATAAATGTAGGAAACCAGAATCACAGTTGTGAAAATCTGTATAGACTTGTTTTTATTTAATTGCATTACATTTACCCACTTATCTTAAAACTCAAAAAGGCAGTCATAATACTGATACCTGAGTAACTGTCCAACCTCTTGGGACATCAGGCCAAAGGAGTTGGTTTCAACAGCTAACACTTGACCTGAAGAATTGGAAGAAATTTAAAACTCTTCCAGAAGACAGGGAGGAACACTCAAACCCAGGAATTTAATGGGTCATACCTTTATCTCAGCATAATGTCACAAATAAGCTGCTTTCCACCTGCAGACTCACTCTATTGTGTGATTTCATCCAATATTTGTGATCTCTCAACAGTGGTCTGGTCTGCAAACACCTGTGAAAGACATAATGTTATTACAGAAAATATATGACCATGATAACCCCAAGATAGGACACATCAACAAGAATATTGGCCTGTGACACCTTATTGATGAAATGCAATGCTGTGAGTTCTATCCACAATCATCAGAGAACTTACCAGGACCTATTCCCTATTGGACTTAAGAGTAGAGCAGCACTGGCCTTGGAGGACCTACAAAGAGTCACATAATCAAAATTTTGGGTCACTGTCTAGGCACCTTTTGTTACCTGAAGAGAAGCGAAGTTTTCTTCCCACTTATGAACACACCTGAAGTAATGATCTTCATTTCACAGCATGGAAAGACCAGTGTTTTGACCTATATTGTTATCAGCAGTATTAACCACCACAGAACAATCAAATGTACTACAAAAGAAAAGTCAAAAGTAGTCGTCCATGTGGGATCACTTCATTCCTATGGATCAACAGAGAGGCAAAAATAGTAGTGTAAACTATTTGAAACAAATCCAACACTCTGACAGTTAAGTATTAACATTTTTTTAATTTTAGTATAAAAACACCAAAGGATTGTGACCTGTAATAGTGGACAAAATAGTCAAAGTAGTTCATATATGTTTTTTATTCATATGGCATTTTCTGAAGAAAATAACCTGAGATGACAGTGAATAACTTGGCAAGTGTGCTAAAACAGATAAAAACTCTAAAGCCAAAAGAAGTCAGAAATGTTGAAAGGCCTTCAGGAATAGTATACTTCTGTAGTCCTTAATCCAAAAGTTGTCACCCAACACTGGGAAAAACATACATGACATTACAAAACTCACCATGGGACAAAATAAATGACAATAGAGAGAGGCATCCCAAAGGTTGAAATCGCTTAGCAGGATAAGAAGAAAGTAGGGGGCTTACTGTGAAAATTATGAAGGACATGGTGCCAAGGGAAAAACATGGTTAAATTAAACTGAAAGTGAGATTAGAATGGAAAAAAAAAAGATATACATCTGTATGCAATCCATATTCAGCAATTTGGGTTTTATTGTTGGAGGTATTTGATTTAAATACTGTGGCAGAAATTCTGAAGGGCTGGATAATTTTATGACCACTAATAACATTTGTCATTATGTATGCTGCCATTATGATAAGGATAATCAACTCTCATGCTACAGAGCATAAAGTTATCACCAGTGGGACCAAGGAATTTTTTGCCTAGCTGTTAAGTGTCCATTGGATTGACAGAAGGCCGAACATGAGCCAGCAGTGTGCCCAGGTGGCCAAGAAGGCCAAAGGCATCCCAGCCTGTGTCAGGAACAGTGTGGCCAGCAAAAGCAGGGAAGTGATCCTTCCCCTGTACTCAGTGCTGGTGAGGCCACACCTTGAGTATTGTGTTCAGTTCTGGACCTCTCAGTTCAGGAAGGATGTCGAGGTGCTGGAGCAGCTCCAGAGAAGGGCAACGAGGCTGGTGAAGGGACTTGAACAAAAGTCTTATGAGGAGAGGCTGAGGGAGCTGGGGTTGTTTAGCCTGGAGAACAGAACGCTCAGGGGTGACCTCACCACTCTCTACAACTACCTAGAAGCAGGTTGTAGCCAGGTAGGGGTTGGTCTCTTCTCCCAGGCAACCAGCACTAGGGCAAGAGGGCATAGCCTTAAGCTCTGACAGGGGAAGTTTAGGTTGGATATTAGGAAGAAATTTTTTACAGAGAGAGTAATCAAGCATTGGAATGGCCTGCCCAGAGAGGTGGTGGATTCACCATCCCTGGAGGGTTTTAAGATGAGACTGGATGTGGCACTTAGCGCTATGATCTAGTAATCAGTTGGATCAAGGGTTGGACTTGATCATCTCAGCAGTTTCTTCTAACCCAGCTAATTCTATGATTCTATGAATTTATGATTGTCATTTTTCTCAGTTCTTTTTGCTAGCCAGTTTAATTAAGCATTCTCCAACCCATAGAGGTGATTCTTATCATGTTAGACTGAAAGTCCTCCTTTTGGAGGTGAGGGAGTTTCACTTACTGTAAATCAAAAAACACAGGAGTGTCACCAAAATTAATCTAGCAGAATAGCTAATATGTTGTCTGTATTCATTTAATAGATTAAATGGATCTCAGGGTCTGTATGAGGCTGGAGGGGCTATACATAGACAATATTGATCAGTTTATTTTCCACCAGGAGAATCATCTTAATTGGGCAGCAGAAACTAGTCTTGAATCAATATCTTGCTGGCAATAAGAGTTTGATGGTGGAAAGATAATTTGAACTGACAAAAGTTTAAGGGATTATTTTGAAAGCATGTTTGATAGCAATACCTCAGAAACTGTGCAGAACTAAAACCTTGGAAGTAAAGGAAGAGGTGTTGTTTAATGTTTTACCACCCTTTCTGAAGATCTCCTACTTTATGTATTATAAAGTTTCATGCCAAATCCTTTCTGAATCAGTACAATCTGTGTTTAGGAGAATTCTAGCCTCAGCATTCCTTGAGAATTAAGATAATGTGTGTCCTAGTTACAGCAGTCAGTATCACTTTATCACTGTGTGGGTATAACCAAAACTGTGTATTCTACACCCTCTAGGTAATTTCTGATGAACTGCTAATAATGGATCATTTGCAGCAGCTGCCCAGGGCACACCTGACACCTCAGGTTACAGACTGGGTGTTAAAGAACCCTGTGAGATAGGGAAGTGTTCCTGTCTTCATACCAATGACTCAGGTGTGATAACTCCCCTCTGGGGAGTCATTAGCATGCAGTCTGAGGGGTCATTTATGCTAATGGTCCATCAAGGATTCAAAAAATATCCCATGACTAACAGAGTAAATCATCCATTGTGAAACTCCCTGCCCTGGGGGAGGTACTGGGCATTCCCACCTGAACCTAACCATATATAATCTTGGGGTTTGGGGACTTTTAGCCCCACTCGTGGGATCCAGAGGAGGACCAGAACCTCATCAGGACTGACTACCACTCTTGACCAGATTGTGACCATCATCCTCACCAACAGGCTTTCCTTTCATTTTTCTTTGCACTCAGGGGGACCACCTGGTGCTCAGCATAGGGGCTATGGAACACCACCCAGGGTGTTGGGTTATACATCTGGTCTTTTGTGGGTTAAAAACCGATTTTTCCTCTGTATAATTGAATTTATTTTCATCTTTTTATTAAATTGTAAGTCTGACTTGTAATCTCTTTTTGAGTTGGGTTCATTTCTATTTACCTTTAAACCAGCACAATGTAAAACTTGTAAAATTTTTGAAATTTTCTATAAGTTATTTGGACTTGTAGCTTAAAGTCTATTTGAAGATTTTTTAATTTGAGATGGAAGTAACTGGTTTCCAAAGATTCAAATTTTTGAAGTGTTTAGATCTAAATTATAGATTAAGGTGAATTTACAAGGACAAAATGCTACGCTACCATTCCCTTTTCTAAATGTATTTATGATGACAGAAGCCAATTTAAATTATTTTTAGAAGGAAAAAACCCCATAACTATAGATATTCAGGTTTGCCTTCAACAAAAAGTAAACTGTTCCTTTCTATATTCCACTGAATATTCTATAGCTGCAGCAATAAAAACTCACTGCACAAGTCTTGCTTCTGATACTCCTGTTATGCATCTGTTGAAGGATTAAATTCAGCTCCAGGTTCAATAAGAGAGCAGAACCTGGAACATCTATGTCTCATCCCTCATTATACTACAGATAGACTAGTAGCTTGGAGGCCAACATTTGGTAGGACACATTTAGTTTGTGATTATTTCATCTTAAGATGAATATTCAAATAATTGGGCATTTCACGTGACTTCCAGATAAGAGAGGTATGCTCTGTCTTGTAGGGGAGAATCTGATTTGTTTGCCTATATGCAGCATAGCCAGCTCAGTCTTCAATTATCATATGGGTCTCCCTGTAGGTCCTGTGCCATCCCGATCAACCTCACGTGGCTGTCAAGGGTAGCCCACGGATTCCCAAATCACACCAGAGACCCAATGCAAAACATTTCAGAGAGAGAGCAAGAACTACATCACAGCCTTGGCTTCAGCAAGAGTAATGGATCAATGTCATGTACATATTTTTATCAACCAAAATGGTTATTAGTCCTAGGACACCTACTAATCCCACAAAAAGAGGCACTCCTCTTACATATGGACAGAAGAATATAAGGGCTTTGAATAAAGATTTACTTGTGGAAAATAATAAAAGCTAACACAAATCCAAGGTTAACTGAAACATATAATTAAACTTCACATTTGTTTTAATAAAATACAATATTGACTTTAAAGAGCAAAGTAGATTAGGTTGTTGACATTATAGCAGTACAATAAACAAACGACTAAGCTTTTTACTAGCAGAACAAAAAATTAAAGCTGGTTATGACAAGCCAAATAAAATGAGTTTATTCAGAACTTTATAAATCATCAATAAGAATTCTTAATCACTCACCTCCAAAAAGCTACATTATTTGATCTGCAACAAAACTGGGGCTGTGTCAACAAGTTGGATGCAAATCAAATAACATTCAGACATCTCAAAAATTCCGAAAGTATGTGTCTGGAATAGAGATTAAGACCAGAAATTCAGTGAGGCCTTCTTAGGGTAATAGAAAAATGAAGTAAAGGTCTTTTTTCACACTGAGATGTGATTATTGGAACCAGAGTCTCTCATCACCATGGTGTATCACAGATAAAACATCATGCCTGGTTTTCTAGTCTTATTTTCAATGTATGTTTCTATGAAGACTTTTCTTTGTTTGATGCATGCATTTTATACACACTGAAAGCTATACAAAGCTAAGCTGTTCATTTTGATGCTTAATCATATTGTATTACCTTTCACTAAAAGCCCCGTGGTTCCTGAAAAACTCTACTACAATTTAAAGCTTGGAAGGCACAATAACACTGTGATTCATGTATTTTATACACAAAGTCTTATTGTACTGCTTGTGATCAATAAAGGTGTTCACTCTGGCATGGAGTGAATTTGTCAACTATTAGTAGTTTATTTTCTGTTTATCTAAATCATAGTTTACTCCTCAATAAAGTGCTTTTTTCAGATCTTTTCATACCATAGAAATAAGTATTAAAATAAAATTTAAATAATTATAAAATAAGTAATAAGAAACTTATAACCCCAAAAACTATAAAGTAGAATTCAGATGCAGAAAGAACTTCTTCGCATTTACTTGAATGTGGATCTGATGAAAGTGGTTCATAATTCATGAGAAAGGCTGAGAAATTCATCTGTTTGGAAAATGGTCAGCCCTATGTTTTTTACAAAGTAAGGATTTATTTTGCAAGTACCAAGCTTAAACATTTGCTTAAAAGCCTCCTTTATTTTGGAATGCATTTTTATATTTGTTCATGGCTTACTGATTAAAAAAATATGCTCGAGGAGTGAAAATCTTGAAGATTTTGTTTCCATAATCTTCCTCTTAATACCACTCCAGTAATTCTGAAGAGGATATAAACAAAGGGGGGGATCCAAGCTTCATGGACCTCTATTTCTTATCAAGCCTGTTCCATGTTGCTATGGTAGAGCTGGAAATACAGCAGACGTTTGGCCAGATGATCTCTTAACTATAATATACAGAAGGTATTGACCAAATCTTGGATAAAGAACAAAAATAAGGCATGGAAGTAACATGAAAGATTAAGCATTGCTAAAAGAAGATTGCGTCAGGTTAACCTGATAGATTCTTTTGCTTTCCTAAACAAACAAACAAACACTACCTCTGAAGATTTGGACTTTGATGAATTCTTTGATTCAGTATAGCAAGAAAAATTATATTAGCTGAAGAGGGTAGAAATCATAATGAAGTTAGAGAATGGGTGAAAGTGCAAATAACAATTAGTCATGTAAGGGGCAATTAGTTGTCCATGAAAGAGGAACTGTTCATCTGGAGGAAGAGTACCAGTAGAGTTCATAACAGTTTTGACAGGAGCCCTCCTTAATATGGTCATTATCGAGCAAAATACAAGTGTGAATGTAATAGTAGCTCTGAGTTGGAAGACATCCTTTGTTCAGAAAAAAAAGCATAACATCTCACAGAAAGAAAACTTGAATCCTTCAAAGAACCAGACTAATCAGAACTTTTGCTTTGAGCTGAAGGGTCATCACATGACACAATTGACACAGCAGGGACGGTGAGTTGCAGGTGTGACAGTACCACACAAACAGAGAGAGAGCATCCAAGGGTGCATCTACTGGAGAAGTGTCTCTAGAAATAGTATGTTTATACCATTGCAAAAGTGCTTGCTGAGAGCTCATCCAGAATCCAAGAAAATACAATTACTTTTGACCACATGGAATTAAGGCTAATAAATTCATTGAAAATAGAGGGACCTCCTTCTCATGTCAGGAGATTAAAGAACCTCATGTTGTTCACCTTAGCAGACAAAAAGTTAGCCAGGGGGTCAAATATCAGTGAAGGGGAAGAATCATCAGTTCATGAGAAAGCAGGAATAAACAGGCCATAAATATTCTTATGCCTGAAAACAGAATGATGCTAAGCATCATGTTCTGGGAGAGTCTTTTGGCAAAACAATGGGGACATGAGACTTCACTAAATCAAATAGGGCTCCTGCCCAGAGACTGTAGTCTGTGTCTGCTCACCACACTATGGAGGTGGTGCTGATGATTCAGGAGAGCTCTTTGTATGTTCTAAACTCCAAAAACAAAGTTAGGGAAAGGCTTGTCAGGTTGCAATGTCAGCCATCAAGGAATTCCAGTGGTAGGAGATAAATTGGAAGGGGCTAACATAATCACACAGTCAAACAAACAAACAAACAAGCAAGCGAAAAAGAGAATGAGGTTTTCTTAGTTTACTGTTGGGAATAAGGCAGAGGAGTTGAACGCAAACAGTGGACAATGGAACCTAGACTTCTTTATTATGTTCCTGTATTTCATCCTCTGTTCTGAGGGCAATTCCAAGATTAAATATAGGCTTCTCTGGGATCAACCAATGCTTTTGTGACCTTTAAGATTGTAAGATCTCTCTATGAAGAGATATCAATTCTGTCTAACTCACTATGCAGTCTTATCTTTTAGCTTCTGGCTTGAAAGGGCTTAGGTTAGAGTTTGAGTACTGACTCAAAAGACAGAAAAATACGTAGAAATTTTTCCAATTAAAACTGAAAGAGAACGAAACAAGTTAGTTCCATGACACTGCTGAAGTTAATTACCCAAAAGAAATAAATTAAGAGAAGCTGGATTGTTTAGTTCTTGAACTAAAAAATAGTCGCATCCCTTGAAAAATATTTTTAACAGTTTAGCAGAGCCTTCATATGTGCTGGTTTAAAGGTAAACCAGCAGGAGGAATGAATCTAACTCACAAACAGATTACAAGTCAGAATTACAG
>JAWWEU010000001.1:36375853-36429849 GCA_035583155.1 Acropternis orthonyx | reverse complement strand
AGGAGAGAGGAGGTGATCTCTCTGAGGTGCAGGGTTGGTAGATGAAAGAAAAATTCCAAGATTTTAAATCCATAACATCATACAAAAGGTTAGAGAATATATTTAAAGGCGAAAAAATGCCCTGGACATCCTACTGTGAGTGAAACACGATTCTATCATTCAGTACTGCTGTTTTCTTAAAATGTTTTTGGGTCTGATGTGGAAACTGGCATCAAAATGCAAGTCAATATACGTAGGGGTTTCAAATATGTCTTCTATACTGTTTTGAGCTGATTTCTTTTGACATCCAGCTGTGTTTGCATTTGGGAGCAACGTCTGAAATCAAGGGTCATCTTTGCAGGCAACTGTGCTGGGAAAATTTAACTGGCACAGTAAACAGAAAGGAGTTGAGTGAAATACCATTCACAGCTGAACTGTGGGAATACTTTAGGCTAGTTGCACAGTGAGGAAGAGTGCCATAATATAAAAATATTTCTTAATAGAATATTTGTTACACCCCAGTCCCAAAGGCCCAACAATTACTGGGCATTGCACTTTAATTTCAGGCTCCAAGAGATTTCATTCACACAAACTCTTGTAAAGCCATTGTTTTTTTGGTACCTTGAATTTACATCTGGATAAAAAACTACACATTTTTCTCTAAGATATTTCTTTCAATTTGGTGAGAATATAGGCATTTTGGCAAAAAGGATTTTACAGAGATAAACATGTAACTTCACAGAAGCATTACTACAGATTACCAGGACTAACAAACACTGCTATAGAAAACCTTTGTTACACCCAGAAAACACAAACTCCATGCAACTTAAGTTAGGTACCCCTAACTTACAGAAGATGAGTGTTTAAGTTACCCACAAGAGGAAGAAAAGAATAAGGGAAGAGAAATTAAGATTAAAAAGAGTAAAGAAAGGAAAAGAAAAACAGTTACCAGTTACAAGGTCACATATTGACAGCTTCAAAAATAACAGACCAGGGCCCACAATAGAGACCTGGTGTTGCCTCTTTATCTGCTCTGGTCACTGTGGCCACTTCCCCCAGTGAGACCTTTGGTTCCCCGACCACTCCCTGTCCCCTAAACCAAAGTGAGGGGTGTTGCATCCAATAAGAAGCTTCAGGAGGTGTGGTGGGGGTGGGTTACCAGGTGGACCTTAGTAATTGGCAGGTGCCATAGGTGGCCTTGATGCCATGTGGCCAAACCTCAGTAGTAATCCTGGCTGACCGGGTGGACACTGTGCTAAAGGCTTGGTCTGCTCCCCCTGCACAGCCCCACACCCACACCCCCCACAAGGTGGTTTTGGACCAATAATAACTGATCTGGTGTGTAACAATGTATGATAATAGTGCTGTTTTCCTTGGGATATTAATGAGTAATAATTTCATTTGCTTCCCTTGCTCTCCCATTTCAACAAAGCCCAGATATACCAGGGTGCTGGCTGAGGAGAGTTACTCTAGAAGTGTTAATTTCTTCTCCTGAAGTCCCCAGTGCTCCGAGGACTCATCAGTTTGACTTCTCTCACTGTTTCTAGAATTTATTGAATGCTAGTAATTTGATGATTGCTAGGACCATAAAAGACTAAATTTTGTCTAGAGTTCAGATATGAATAATAAAAGCACTGGAAACTAACAAGACTCAATTCAAACCACTAAGACATGGGTTGAGAGCGTGTGCATAGACCCATATCAGCCTACTGATTTCTGTACAAACAGCTGTCCATTTTGTAGTGTCTCAGTAAACCCAAAATCAGCCTAAAAAACACCCAGTGTGAACTTCTGCCGTATGTTGTCTGTGTCTTCTGACAACCAGTCCTGCTGGCTGTTTTTCCCTACGTTCTTTCTTCTTTTCTCCTCTTGCAGCAGGGATAGAGTGCAACTGCCAAGCATTGACTCTGCACTCTCCCTGTGCCCATCAGGACCTCTGAGGCAGCATGACACTTGGTGGTTGTTCACTCCAGCTGTAGGTCAGCAGCAAACAATCACTCCAGAGGCAAGAGGAAAACACAGATGACTTGCTTCTGTGATCAGCCACCTTCTGGAACTGGTCTTCATGGGATGCAGCCTCCTGTGCCACCAGTGCCTGCACTACCCTGCCCCTAAACAGGCTACTCAGATTGCAAGCTGTTGCCCATTGGTCTTGTGTGAAGAAGGGGGTTACAGTGAGTTTGATTTGTGTGTATTGCAATGTATATGAAAGCATGTTTCTTATGTCATGCGTATATAAGTAAGTCTCACTTTGAACTTGTTGGGAGAAAGATAATGACAAGCCAAAGGTCATTTGCCTTCACATACTTGGTGGGCAATGATATAGCAGCTCTTTTCTTTCAATCCTTTCTTCCTGAAGAGACTGTAATTGAAATTTTTTCAAAAATGCACAAAATCATACTAAAATGAAGTGAGGGAGAATCTGGGACATATAATGGTCTCTTAGTCATTGAAGACCAATTGACATACTGAGATCTGCATTTCTAGTTCTCTTTTTTGTTGGATATGAGTAACTACAATTAGAATTATTTATACACATAAATTTCCATCCCTTGTTTTCTGTGTAAGCCACATATAGAGAGGGTGGGATGCATTTGAGAGAGCCACCCTGGCACCCTTTTAAACTCAAAGTGAGTAATAGGTTTGTTAGTGTGTAATGCCTCTGCCCCTCTTTAAGTGTGTAGACCAGGTTATGTCAAATTGTTCTACACAATTGCCTTTCCCCCCATGATTAAAATTACTTTAGATGATGCGGGAAGATTTAGAACCTTACACTCCAAATATCTGCATTTGCTCAGATGGATCTCATTTCCTTTGACAATAAAGTTTGTCTACTATTTCAAATGTTTTAATAATGCCAGTATGTAAAAAAAAAAAAAAAAAAAAAAAAAGGGTGCTCTGATCTGTCTGCCCAGCCACTTAAAGTTGTTTATTGAAACACAGAAATTCTACTCAAGAATTGGACTCCTTGAGAACTGGGACAGCTCCCTGACTTCACCAATAGATGGGTCCAGGTGCTACTGGGAAATGAGCAGAGCAATCAGGAAGCTGACAAGTGCAAAAGATGAACAAAGAATTTCCTAATCACAATTTGACTTAATTTCACCTTGAAATTGAGGCTTCTCACAGGTTCAGAAGCTTTTCAATTAGTTCTAAAAAATCTCATAATGCATATGAGTATTCTTTCTTGCCTTATAGCTGTTCATTTTGTTTTGTACCCCCAGTGAACAGAAAGCTTATGCAATAGCGTGTTACTACCACTTCTTGGGTATTTGACATGAAAATTAACATGTCTAGCCCACATCTGCTATACTGGCCATATGTTAGCATACATAAGTTTATGGAAACAATGCAAATAGCAATTGTCACTGTATCAGGTTTTGGTAGATGAGGCAAATTCATCAAGATGCTAACAGAAAAGCATTTATGCAAGTTCTTGAATTGATTTCTAGCCTCTGTCATTCGTAGTGTTTTCAAAAATGCCACCTCTATGACAAATACTAAATAACATTTATGGGCTCGCTTTTCTTTGCTATTCTCTGAACTCTTTAAAAAAAGTCATAGGTTTCCACAGGTGTCAGGTACCACAGGTTGAAAATGAGGCAACCCTGTTTCCTTAACCATATGGTTATGTGTTTAAGTAGAACAGCACTTCTAGTGCAAAGCATTCAGGGCACTTAGAATATGTGTGTACAGTGTCAGAGTCAGTAAAGCTCCACTGTATTTAATGTGTATAGGAATTTTGCAAATCTATGTAATTTCTTTGCTTAATATTTTTCAGTTGAAAAGTACAGTCTCTGGTTTGTGTATTTAATCTTTTTCTTCATGTCAGCATTTGAAAAGCAGTCTAAATCACCAGTTCAACATTGCCAGAGAAGAGATAGAAGTGAGATTTAAATGTATTTTGTCTTTTGTGGTTTTTTTGTTTTTTTTTTTAACTCTGAGGTGGCTGATGCCTGTTGTCTGCATAGTTTTTCTATTTATTAATATGTCAACTGAATATCACTTGTTGATTGCTAAGGAAGAATCTGGAGGTTTAAATTTTATTTTAGTCATTTTAATCAACCCTGCTTCCTAAATGCTCTGTTCACACCCCTGCAGTGCACAAACAAAATCATATGTCCTCAGTGGATCTAGACTTTTATGGCTATAGAATACTGGGAAACTCTGCAGTTTGATGGCTACACTAAAATAGTGTCAGTTTCTATTCTTCTGCTCTCAGCCAGCTGAGTGTCTTTGTGTGGCAGGAAGGATACAACAGAAATATAACTGAAAAGTTATTCATTTTGTTCAAAACATAAACAACTGGAGGATTTTAAAAGTGCTCAGTGTTTGCCTTTGTTTGCATTTTCAGTTCTACAGAAATGAGTGGTAAAGCTCTCGCTGACTTCAACAATGCATGGTTTTAAAAACACCACCATTGGCCTTCTCTGTAATAAGACAGAGTTACAGTTAATCCACAGTACATACAGTCTCCCAAATTCATGGCTTTTTCAGAATCCTTTTTGCAATACAAAAGCCAAAAGCGTGGCTACATCCCAAAGAAACAGAATTTTGCTTTCTATATTTAGAGGTGATCATGCTGTTAGTTTTAACTGCTTCATGATATCACTGTACAGCTCAGGTTTTGGCCTTCTTGTTTTCCAAAAGGCTTGATGTTGAGCAGGCAGTCTTATTAAATCATTTCTCTGTTTCTATCCCACTGCTTCTGCCAAGCTGCTTCACACACAGTTTTTCATGCTGTAAAACACCTGGTTACACAAAATCGCAGAATATACTGAGTTGGAAGGGACCCACAATGATCACTGAGTCCAACTCCTGGCCCTGCACAGGACTATGCCCAAGAGTCATACCATGTGCCTGAGAGTATTAGCCGACTTAGCCAGACTTGCAGGATAAAAAAACAGAATTTCATAGTTTTTATCCCCAGAGACATTACACATAATGTAACAGAGTACATAATTTTCCATTTAGGTCATGGATGCCAGGAAATTTATGGATAGTGGTGGAAAAGGTGAAAACCTGTGATTTCCTTCATTATGGTATTTACATCTATGAATGTTTAGCTGTAGGTGCTAAAGTCTGCCTATGCACATGATATTTGTGAAAAAAAAAAAGTAAATTCAGTGTATTTCCCTTGATACAATTCTCATCAGTTATGCATAGCTCCTTTAATTGTCCAGGATTCTAGATTTATATTAATTTCAAGTGATAAGGAGTAAATTGTTTACATTTTCTCACATTTTGCTATGTTTGAAAAATAGAACCATTAATAGAAGTAAAGAGAACCTAAATTTTCCTCCAGTCTGGATTGGTAAACTTGTACCCTCTCCTGTCAGAGAAGCACAGTACACTTGAGTGTCAAGGGGCTAAAAATTTCTGATAAATGAACCTAACTCGCACCTAAATACAAAGATTACCTTGAACATAAGGAGGACCACAGCTTTGGACTGCCTTTACAGGTATGGAGTGCCATGCAGGGCACAATTTTCTCAAAAATTCTTATTGTAAGTGTTTTAAATCATCTACCTAGAGAAACCTAGCCTTTTGACTATGAGGAGACTAAGCATCCTGAGGCTGATATTAGTATTTCAAAGGCATTTTTAGCTTTGCTCTTTGTAGGAAAGCATCCATTACTGTCTGGATCTGCACCCATAAGCCTGCTAGAGCCTGTTGTTATAGTCAGCCAATGCAAGACCTGCCTCCTTCAGAGTGGCTTTAACCATGGGTGACAGCACTCATTTGCCCTGTGCAAAATCAGCTGATGGAGCTAAACCAACCCTGGCAATGAGTTGACAGTAGAAGTGTGCAGAACACCCTTCTCTCAAGAGTTTCTGATTGTCTAAGGTGATCTGCACATCTCCCACTGTGGAACTTTGACCATTTGTTGGGTCTAAGTCCTTGCAAGCAGAAAAGAGAGCTGATCAACTCACATGCATCCTTTAAATCACAAAGATGTTCATAAGAGCCTTTGACAAGTGCGGGACACATACAAGATCCTAAACTTGGAGGCAAACAAGCAGGCAGAAACCTCTCTTAATACTGTCTAGGTTTCACACTTTCAAGTTAGTTTTTATAGGATTTAGATGCTAATCAGGGTCATCAAGCATCAAATCCTTTTTGGATCTTTGCCTTTCAGAACAGAGTCTCAGAGTATTTTCACTAAGGAGAAAATTTTTAATAACTTCTATCAGAGGACAAATTAGCACTGATCTGAGATAAAGTGCCAGGGAGCACAAAACAGAATGTAGTTTTCCAATGTAGTAAATATTCAGGAAATCTCAGTGGGGGTTATCTGACCTAATAGATTATTTTAAAACTTCACAAGTACCTTGTTCTCACTAAAGCCATATTTTGCATGAATCAACAGATGGAGCTAAGATAAGGCATGACTCCTCCTCCACACCTACACAGAGAGGATGGGGTGTGGAGTCTTGTAAGAAGTAGAATAATGTAGGTCCATATTTTTAAGCATACTTATTCCATAATTAACCTATAACAATGTCCAGTTTACTTCCAGCAGGCTCCTGCCTGCAAAATTGGGTGCCTCAATAATTTTTAAATGTGGCACTTTTGAAAGTTTTACCTTAAGACAAATCTGAAATACTAGGACAAATTCTATTGCTAATTTAAAACTGATTCTGGCTAATGTTTGCTTTCAGTTTATGCCTCTAATATGGTACTTCCCTTATTTTTTGTGATATTTTCTCTCTTAAAAGCTGTACTGCAAATAGATTCACTTAAGGATCACACTTCCATCAATTTTGCTTCAATTAAGGGTAATTTGAGGGAAAATGTCCACTACAGAAAACAACAAAAAATGGGGTTATTTGTTGCTTCTAAGTATGGTAGACTCTCATAGCTTCTGATTGCTTTTCTCTGTGAAGATCCAACAACAACAGTGCTTCAAGACAACACTAGAGTGATGTGCCTTTGGTCTCATCAACCCAGATGTCTTTGCAATTCCAGTTGCAAAAACAGTGATGGGCTGAGGAACATTTCCTTCATCATGTTTGAAAGAGTGGGCTGCTAACTTACAGCACACAGCCAACCCTTTGCTATGCTTTCGGATGGCCTGGGGGGTGAATTCACCATGACTTCATCCCAGTGGAATAATCAGGGAGACAAAACAATCTGTGTCATCTGGCCAAAAGTTTTGACAACTTTTGAAATATCCATAGTTTGAGATTGCCCTAAAATTCCCCTCAGGAAGCACAGTGGTGTGCCTCAAGTTGCCGTAGCCCTACAGCAGGCAACAACAAATATTTATGGCCTGTTGTAATGGCAGCTTCCTGAGCACCTCTGAAAAATATTGGTGTGATGGCATTGCATTAGGTTTCCCACAGAGATTTCTTGCAGAATTCTCCCATGTTCTTGTTGTAGCCCTCTGATTGATAACCAGTTTCAGTTCAAGAACTTTTTCAACTCTTTTTTAACCACTATTATGAAATTTTGCAAATATTCTGAGAAGCTGGCACTAGAATGAGCAATGAACTCAGGCTCAATAACTGCCTCATGGGAAATTAAATCATGGCTATCTTTACAATGATTCATTTATCTCATTGGCTTCTCATAAAAACCTTAGGGAAGGAGTTGGATTTTCAGATACTATGGCTCAGTTTCTTCTCCCTGCTAACACAAAAGGACTGATCTCAGATGGGACAGGCCATACGAAGCACTTTTTAAAACACCATTTCTTGACTAGTACTCTGTTTCCAACCTTGCCCATTGTCAGCACCTAAACAGAAGTTGCTGTTTATGGAATCTCTTCAAGGAGATTTTGGTATGTTGGCATCACTCCATGTGGTTCTGGTTATCCATGTCAGGACAGAATAAATACACTACAAATTTAAAAAAAAAATAAAATTAAAAGTGGAATGATTTTTAATTAGAATATAACTTTGAAGGTACCTAGGGAATGGTTATTGTTTATTTCCCTATGTACAAGAAGACGATCATCCAAAGAAGTGGTGAGACAACAGATTTAAACAAAATGTAAAATTTTTTTTCTTCATAAATGTCAAAATCACTGTCATGGCATATTTTGAAGGTCAAAATAAAATAGCTAAAGAAATTAATTCACAATTTCTCCTTATAGAGTTTTGCACATGTTTTTTTAAAAAACAAATTATGAGTCTTTATCAAGACTGGTAGAATTTACTGAGGTATGATCACCCTCCACTTAGTATGTTTTTCTATTTTTTCTATTGTATCCACAGTGAGACAATAGATCTATTATGAGAAAAAAGATACAAGCTAGATGAACCTTTGTTTAGACCCACTATGAGTCTTTTGTATGCTTATGACACATGAAGCTTTTGCTACTTCTGCTTACAAAAGCCTTTCTTAACGTCCCATGGCTCCTCAGATGTAGAAGGAGAAAAACAGCAGATTTGCTTTCAAAGTGCTTTGAATACACTTGTGAGGTAGAAATACAAGTCCTTACTCAGAAATAAGCATAACTGTTAGTGACATGTAGATCAATGCCTGCATTATTTAAAAATGCGTTTCTTCACTGCAAGTGTCAGCCTTGAATTTGGCCTCATAAATTCCTCTCTTCTAGAATTCCTGTGTACTCTCCTCTTTGAAGTTCTTTAGGCTATCAAAAATCTCTGCAAATTTGTTTTTATTTTCTCCCAGACTGCCATAAATTGGTGAAAATATGAGAAGGTATTTTACCATAAAAACCCAAGGTTTAAGCAGGGCTGGCTTTTTAGACATCTTGTTTTCCACTTCTTTTGGATAGACTGACTTTGCTATAGAGGTTATTGCTCACCAGTGACACACACACTGGCAAGTGGGCTACAGCAGCCTGGTTCTGTCCTTTGAGATGAAAAACATGCCTGCAAATTGAAAGCTCTTCATTTAACCCCAGCCAAGACAGTGTCAGATAAGCCAAAAATCATTCAGACTCCTGCACTTACTGACTGTATGTTGTGTCCACTGAAGTCAGGGGAAAAAAACTCAATTTCTGTTACTTTTTAAGTATTTGAGCTTGTAATGTTTTTGTAATTATACAGCCTGTGAGTTGGTTTCTTCTCCTGGTATTTGTGATCCTAATTAAGCTTCACATTTATTATTAACACTGCAACCTATTTTGTGGGGGGGAATAACCCCTGGAGATGCTGTTCTGTTGTGCTGTGACACCCGAGGCCTTGTGTCTCTCTAATTACTGAGGCTTGCCTCTGCTCCATTAGGATACTGTCCTGTTTAATTCTCTCTTGCTTTTACAGTCTGGGAATGGTTTCTTTTCCTAGCATTTGAAGTTCAAATTAAGTCTCATGTTTATTAGCAAGTGCATCGTTTCATAAGAGAAATACAAGAGAAAGATCAGAGAGTGCTGTGCCACTTAGGGATTACAGCAGCACAGAGGGGGTCAGGTCAGCAGCAACAGCAACAGCAGAATTAACTTTATAGGGAACAAACAAACAAACAAAACCCCTCACATCTTCAAATTATATCTGAAGGCCACAACAAAAGCCTGAAGCTTAGAGAGGTGCTTTCAGTTAGCTTTGATAAGGGTGCAGAGAAACTAGGAAAGTCTGAGCATAAGCTATCCATAAAGCAAATAATCATGGCTTAGTGGTCTGGGCATCAGAAAAGAGGACAGGGGCAGTAGAGTGAATGGCAATAGGTATGAAACTAAGGGCAGAAAGCTGTTTATCTTGTTCTACTCTGTTCAGGAAAGCATCACCTCCTCTCACCACTCTAACTACTAACACAGACTTGTGCAAAGCCCTTAAGGGCATGTCATTGCAAGGTGTACAGACTAGGACAGCTGTTCTGACAGCCAGGACTTTATACATACCCTGCTCTCATGCCGCTGTCCAATTTAAGTTTTAACGAAGACTAATGTAACAGACTTAAAAGAAGCAGTGCTGTGAAGTGGTGAACATGAATTTGTACCGACAGCCCAACCTCTATTGCTGGTTCTGCCATGGGCTCGTTTTATGTCATACATAGAATTAGATGAATGGTTTCTTATCCAAAAATTTGCTTGCTGCTTTTCTCTCTAATGCCTTTTCCCTGATGTTTTATCATGTTCTAATCAACTCTCTGCTGCTGACTCCACATCTGCCTCTGATATACAGCTGACTCTGTATCTGCTCACAGCTCAAAGACATCAGCTTAAATGTAATAATGAGATGTGATGGTAGAAACAGCACATTTTCTGTGAGGAGCCTTCTCCCTGAAGTTATCAAACTTTCAGCTTTTTTTCTTAACTCATGAGAATATCATCCTTAGCTCTGTGAACTCCTGCTTGCTTTGCAGATCTGGATTCATTTATCTGTAATGAAACTGGAACAAATGGGGAAAAAATCAGGAAGTCCTAAAAGGTTGCAGCCATCTGCAGTCTGGATTGGTAGAGATTCAGACAAACTTGTGATGGCACTGAAACTGAATCACTTCAATTTTCAATGAAGATAATGGAAAGATAATGGTCTTGAATACAGAGAACAAAGGCAGGACGGCCAGTGATGATACAGGAATAATAAATAACTGTGTAGAAGCAATACAGCTATTAGAAAATGCAATAGTATCACATCTTGGAGGAGCAGATAACCCACATGTGGCTCAGCATTACAAGGAGTTTTAACTAGACTTGAGAAGTCTGAGGAAAAATTTTATGACTAGAGCAAAGCTCATACAGCATGTAGGTGAATGCTGAACTGCTGAGCTAAGGGCTGCAAGGCTCTTAAATACCAGCAAACAAAAAGCAGTTAAGTGAAGGAAAGTGATAAATGAGGAAAATGGGACAGTTTAACAAACAGTCTGTGCCAGACTAACATGATAGCTCTCCTTGATAAGCTAACTGATCTTATAAACAAAAGATCTAATCTACCTGGAGTTCAGTAAATCATTTAATATAGTCCCACATGGGACATTATTAGTTCGGCTATATAAAATGGGAATTAGTACAAGAACTAGAAGGTGGGGAATAGCTAGAATAAAGTAGATGACAAAAGCAGTTGTTTCCAGAGGGAATTGCCAGCCTGCAGAAAGGCTGCCTGTAGACTCCCACAGACATTACATTTGAAAGCAGCTGCACAGGTGAAATTTGCTGATGCAACAAACCTAATCAGCACAGGTCTGTCTGCAACATCTTTTACAGCAAAAGGACAGCTTGCCCCACCCTCAATTCAGGTTTATGGGGTGTAATCCACATCTGATCAAAAGCTGTATAACCAAATCACTGCAGATTTAATAAACTAAATGCAGGAAAGAGAATCTCTTACCCATTAGAAGAACCACAAGACATTTGCAAGGGATCTGGCTCACACTGTTGGGTTAGACTGTGTTTGGATCAAGTCCACAAAGGGTTGTTCAGTTATACCACAAAAGAATAACCAAGATGCAGGACATAAAGAGCAATAAGACCTATAGATTAGCATAAATGAGACGGCACAAGGAACCTGAAGTCTAGAAAAATAAGATTTTGCCAGAAGTTGATTGTTGTCAGTAGGAAATACGAAATAGAAAAACCTAAGTGTATTATCTAATTCCAGGATGAAAGTGATCCACAAATGTAATACAGCAAGGAAAACACTCTCCTAATTTTAAACACTGCCATGTTATCGTGGAATGCTCAGGTAAGGCTATATTTTATATCACAGAATCACAGTATGGGTGATATTGGAAGGGACCAAAGTGGGTCATCCGGTCCAACCTCCCTGCACCAGCAGGGCCATCCTAGAACACATGGCACTGAATTGCATGCAGAAGGTTCTTGAATACCTCCAGTGACGGAGATTCCAAAACCTCTCCAAGCAATCTGTTCGAGTGCACAGTGACCCCTGCAGTAAAGAAGTTCTTCCTCATATTCAAGGGGAACATCCTGATCATCTGTTTCTGCCCATTGCCTCTTGTCCAAAGGCTTGGTGCCACTGAAAAGAGCCTGGCTCCATCCTTTGATACCCTCCCTTCGGATACTTATAGACATTGATGAGGTCCCCTCTCAGTCATGTTGTCTCAAGGCTGAACAGGCCCAACCTCCCTCAGCCTGTCCTTGTAAGAGAGATGTTCCAATACCTTCATAATCTTTGTAGCCCTCTGCTGGACTTGCTCCAGGAGCTCCATGTCTGTCTTGTGCTGAGGAGCCCAGAACTGGACACAGTGCTCCAGATGAAGCCTCACCAGGGCTGACTAAAAAGACAGGATCACCTCCCTTGAGTTAATAGCAATGCTCTATCTGATGCACACCAGGATACTATTGGTGTATACTCTTGGTCACAAGCGCACACTGCTGACTCAAGGACCACCAGGACCCCCATATCCTTCTCTACAGAACTGGTTTCCAGCAGGTCGGCCCCCAGCCTGTACTGGTGTCTGGGGCTATTCCTCCCCAGGTGTAGGACCCTGCACTTGCCTTTGTTGAATTTCAGGCAGTTCTTCTCTGCCCATCTCTTCAACTTGTTGAGGCCCTTCCAAAGGGCCGCACAGCCGTCTGTGGTATCTGTCACTCCTCCCAGCTTTGTGCCATCAGTGAACTTGCTGAGGAGGCATCTGCCCTTGCGTCCAAGTCATTGATGATCAAGTTAAACAATACTGGGCCCAGTATTGAAACTTGGGGTACACCAATAGTGACAGCTCTTCAAACAGACCCTATGCCATTGATTACAACCCTCTTGGATCTGTCCTTCAGCCAGATCTTAAATCACCTCTCTGTCCACTCATCCAGTCTGTGCTTCCTGCATTTGTGTATGAGAATATTGTGAGAGAGTGTTGAAAGTCTTGCTAAAGTCAAGGCAGACAACATCCACTTCTCTCCCTTCCTCCGCTCAGGTAGTTGTTTCATCATAGAGGGCAATCAGGTTGGTCAAGCATGATTTACCTTTAGTGAATCCATGCTGACTACTCTCAATCACCTTCTTGTCATCCACGTGGAGAAAGATGGCTTCCAGAATCAGGCACTTTCCAGGGTTTCAGGTGAGTCTGACTGGACTGAGTTCTCTGTGCACAAACACATTCACAGGGAAAAGAAAGGTGAGCACAGAGTGCTTCAGATGACATTATGAGCACTACAGATCCTTTTTTCTGAGTGATTTTTTTTTTTTTTTTGGTGGCTTCACTGCATACATGGTTATATCCTTATTTCTCATTTGCTTACTATGCATGCTGTTACAAGGGGATTCTGTATAATAGGTGGAGCTGTTCCTTGCCTCCTTCCGGCTAATACTCTTAACGGATAACATGACTATTTCTTTGTTTCAGGACAAAGTCACAGGAGTTAATTTAGGCAATAACAGTGAGATAAAAGTGCTTATTGAATCAGATGCTGATCTCAGCAGGGAGGAGGTAAATGAGTTCCATGTGGTAATTTAAAAATCTGTTCCTTATTGTTTCTCAGCTGTTAGCTGTTGTCTCCCAACTGGGCCTGTGCTTGACTGTGTTCTAATTGGACCCAACAAGCATTGGTAAGAAGGGTCAAAGAGCCAAAGCCTTGGTTTGGATCTTGGCCCGTGATACAAGAAAGTCATACTCTGCTTAGCACCTGGAAAATGAAAAGCTTATATGAAGCGGAGGACAAGAATAAATTATTTTAACCTGGTCATAAATACATTTTGGCTGGAATTCTTTCTGAAATACTTCTATTGACCATAGCAGTGGGATTCTGGAAAACCCATTTATGGAAAGAGTTGCATGATACCCCATCCAGTCAACACCAGAGAACAGGCTTAGCAGTTGTGGGCACACCTTGAAGTTCTTTGTTCTTACCTTTGAGAGAATTACTAAAAAACTGTAATAATCTTTAGCTTAGATCATAATGCATGAGGCAGAAAAAACAGTGCTTCACTTTTTGTTTCTGGGTGAAGCTTGTGGAATCGGCATCTATAACAACCGCCTTATCTTGTTAGATATGGAAGCCATCAAGAGATGATAAATGTGGAATCTCATAGCACCATTTTTGGAGCTACATTTTAAGAGCTGAACAATATGTAATGCCAACCTGAATGAAAAGGTTCCCTTTGAAATATTGCTGTCCTCATGTTGACTTTAGGAAATGTGTGAGGATGGTACACATTCCCCAAAGATCAAGAGTCGTGCAAACCTAGTGTTATCCTATTAGTAGGTATAAGGACACAAAGGGTGAATTAGAAGATGGAATTTTGAGGAGATAATGGTCTTAAGGCTCATCTGTGTAACAGTCAGTGACAGGATGACATTGTGTATATGTACAGATTCCAAAAAGCTCTTAGTGCTGTGAACTGCTCTGCAAACTCTTATGATCCAATATGTTTGTTCAGCCAGCTTCTTTCTGCCTGCCAGGTGGGTTTGCCTGTAGTCTCTGATTTCTCTGCAACAATCTGGTTTTGTGCATGTGTTTCCTCTTAAGAATATGGCTTCAAGAAATAGTTACTTTCTCATTAAAGATTCAAGAGCACAAAGTGCTTGTTTGAAAACAAAAGTGTTTTCAACATTTTCACACGTCAGTGTAAATGGTGAAAGGGAAAGGTGAGCAGATAGATTTACTGTGCCACTTTAATTTGTATTTAATAAATTCTGCTCATAAAAGATAAAGCTTACATTACTATAATAATATAATTGATTGAATGAGATGGTGAAAAAAGAAGGGCCATTAATTACGATCACAGTAAAGTTTTATGTTAGTTCTCTTGAATTTATTGAATGAGGGAATAGCTACACTGTACACCCTTGGAAATGAGAGAGAGGCATTTGGTTGTGAATTGTGTTGGGACTAGAGGATAAACTACAAAGTTCATTCCCACTGTACTTCTTGCTGCCTGAGGCAGGATTTTTAAAGAACTGTGCCACAGAGTTTTACTTTTTTTAACCTTGTTTACTTCATTTAAGGGAGCAATAGGGAAAGCTGTTAAAATAAATGGATGTCAACAGACATATAAATGGTGCCTTGGCTAATATGCCCTCTGTGTCTCATGGAACTGAGATATCTTTTATGATCTCAGTTACTGATGGGGACACAAGTGTAGAGCTGCAATATAAGCTACAGCAACTAAGAGAACAAGAAGGTAGACATTTTTTCAGGTTGTTCTTTGAGGAGAAACTTGGGGTATATAACATATAAAATGCAAATAAAATTGATGGTGTTATATATAAGTTATTTTATATATATGTAGATAAAAAAGCATCATTTGGAGACTACAGACTATTTTATCAAGTCAAATGTCTCCTTATATACATTTTAAGATCTGACTGAATCATTAGATCATCTGTTTGGCCTTCAGGAGATCAAAGGACACATAATTTCAATCCGTTATCCTTTGCTGAATCCAAGAAGTTAATTTTGCGTATCAGTCAGAAAGATATCCAGCTAATATCAATAGCATGTGTGAATCTTATCAGTGATTTTAAAATTTACATTGACATATTCTTATTGATCTTCCCTTGTACATTCTCTCTCTGTCACAAGATCACTGATTTCCCACTATTGAGTCAATTGGCCCTGTAAGAGAGCTGGGAGATCACCTAATAGATGTCAGTGACACCTTCCTCTAAACCGAACAAATTAAACTATACGGGATGCCATGCCAGGGGAAGGTAATCCTGGGGATACAAACAACCAAAAATCATCCTGAAAGGCATTTGCAAAGGACCTTCTTGGGATCAGCCACTCAGTGTGGAGTCTATGAAAGAGGAAAAAAAAGGCATGTGCTGTCGGCTTCCCTGACCTGAAGGATATGGAAGAGAAAAAACATGAGAAATTTCAGATGGGGTGACAGGTAAGGTACACTGACAACTAATAGCATGGAGAAGCCCTTACAAAGCCTGAAGACCTTTGAGACTAGATTAAAATCTATGTGGACATGTAACATATTATAGCCAAAAGGGCCATCTGAATGTGACAAGTAGTCAGAAGGTTTTGAGTAACATCTTCTCATGTGGAAGTTAATCACACTCCAAAGGGAAATAGCTTAGAGAAACAATTGTATTCATTGTTTAATGTGAGGGGGAAGGTGGAGTGAGATAGCACACAGACTCTTAGCAACACAAGGTAATTCTTCACTGTGTTCCGTAATTATATACCATAAATGTCAGTCACACTTCATGTTACCTGTAGTTAACTGTAATCCACCTGCATGAACCCAACATACATTAGCCAGTTTGTACAGCTTGCTGTTAAATGTACTTCAGAATAGGGTACATCTGATTGCCAGTGGAGATGGGGGGAAACATCTGTAATCTCATCCCATAAATCTCACCTTCTTATCCTGAAGCACTCTTAACCACACTTCTGCGTCAGTGTAAATTTGTGTCCTTGTCTGTCTGTTGAATCTTCTAAATGCTCTCTGCTTGTACTGGATGAAAAGAACTCCTCTTGAGGCAGTGGAAGGTCTCTGCTTGTAAAAATGACAGACTATTAGAAATGCAATCCACTGTGTGGCAAGGGAACAGAACTTTAAACTCTAGATTTCCTTATAAATTAATGTATTCGAAAATGTGGTTATCAGCAGGCTGTTTATGACCAGAAATATTTTCTTATAACTTAGTGCTCCTTATATCTTTAGATTAGACACTTGTAAAATAGACCATTATGTATAATAAAGTGCACTTAATGAAACTTTCATTTGGAGGACATTGAATTCAACAGACTTAACTTTGACACTGACAAATCTCTCACAAGAGATGATTTGCATGGAAACCACTGGGGTCTCATTTTAGTGCCTGTAACACACCAGTACAGTGATTTTATCATTTCAAAGTCATTCATATGAGCCTGAAGCTATGGGACAATGGCAATGCTTAGGATTGGAGCAGTACATCATCTGCATAAGTGGCATAACTTTCACTGCTGTGATAATCATTCCCACAGCCCATATCATACATATAAACATGTTTCAATCAGGAAAGAAAAAATTCTAATTGATCCATTATTTCCCAGGAAGACTTATCATCATGGAGCACATGTTTATCAAGGTTAAGAAAGGACTGAAAGGTGTGGTATACTGATTAGGTATGGTAGACTGATTATACCTTTTAGTAGACCAGATGCTTCTACTACAATTTTTCACAGTTACATGCAACAGATAAATAAGGAACAAATACAATTGACTAATAAATTCATGTCAGGTAATTCTCTTCGCTGCAAGAAAAAACAATTTGTAGGATCTAATTAATATTCTAAAATGAAAACATTATGCGTCTTGGGCAGACTCTGGATTCAAATTTGTATTTAAAAACTGTTAAATGATGGTCAAACAGAACCAACTATCTAGAGCCACAAGCACACAAACAAAAAGGGCAAAAAACAAAAATCGATGCAAATGTATAGCCTCCAAAGTAAAAGGATCGATACCCTCTGATGTTAATACTACAGGGTTAGATTTATTAACCACCTAGGCATCTGAGAAAGAATTTATATAAATACCTAACCCCTCTATTATAAGGATTTATATTTGAAGTCCATCTTTGCAAAAGTCTGTTACAGTAGGCAGCCTCTTAACTTAAAAATGCTCCCTAAAGCAGTGACATTTCTTGTATAAATCACTCATAACAGCTGCAGAAACTGAAATGGGGTTTTAAGCTCATGATGACAGTTCTTCAAAAACATCCAAATTTCTCTGCTTAGGACAATTTAGGTGAGATTTTTGAAGTTATTTGAGGACCTAAGTGTCACTTATTTCATGGGAGCAAAGAGTTTCCCGTTGTAGTCCAAGGTCTGTTTTAACTCCACTGGGACAATGAGGGATCTTCCCAGAAAAACCAGCTGTCTTTTGGATTGTTGAAGTTCACAGCAGGGGGCAACAGAAGCAGGACAGGCTGTAACTCATTTCTGCTTGTGGACCCACTCTTCCAGCATTATCCTAGGCAAGTCTGTGGCTTCACATGTCCTTATCTCAGGCCCTTCTGCAAGCAGCATGTATTTGCAATGACATCACATGAAGAAACTCAGGTTAAATGGTTTCTTAGATAGTATTCTCAGTATCTGGGCAAATATAAAAATATCAGACTTAAAAGAAACCCAACCAACCAAACAAACTTGAACAAATGCAGAATTGACTCTGGCCCAAAGAGTTGCTGTGTGCGGACCAGAGGCAAATTCAGTTCTTGTAATTGTTTCCCTCAGGCTAAATCCTTCACTGGCAGGGCAACTTCAGGTCACAGGGTTTAAGCACAGCCTTGAATGATGCTGACTGCAATAAATAAATAAGAAGACGGAGATAAACAGATATGAACCTGCCCACATTTCCAGCCTGTGATGAAAACAAGCATAGTCACACAACATGTATAAGTCCAAACACCAGCCACCAGAGATGTGACCTGGGCTGTTTGGAGAAGAGACAGCAGAGGGAGGAAGAGGGATTGTTCCAACTGTTTTAATTCCACATTACTAACTCCACTGTGAAGTTCTCTCTATTGCATTTATATACCTTCAAAGCTACATGGATTTTAATGTATTAGTTCTTCCTAGTATCTGAGTCTCCCAGGTACTCGTGCAGATCTCAGTGCTCTTCAATAGTGGTTATAATCAGTACAACTGTGGTTTTAACAGTCCTGGTTTCGCCAGCTTAAGGTAGTTAAAATCACTGAAAAGATTCTTCAGAATTATTACTCTGCCTTGGTGCATGAGCATACACGTGACCAGGTTGGCCACTTACAACAGCCTCTGCTTGAAAGAGATGGATAAGCCAAGGTAAAACAGAGGAGGGAACGACATGTCCACAGTACTATCAGGGAAATGTTCCCCCTCTACCCATGTGTGTAATCTGCTTGCTCTAGCTATCAGTCCTTGTTCCTAAGCACCACTCCACAGTATTTACTTGGAATGAAATCCTGATTTTTGAATGTGCTATTGTCAGTCACTGCCTCTCCAAACTGACTTCAGGGCTTTTTTTTTTGAGATTGCAGACCTATGCTGATTTTTACTAGAAACTGATACAGCACAAACTTATCAGCACAGATTTGCTTAAGTATTTCCTTAGTGTTTATTTCCTGTTTGCTAATAGCCCACCAGCACTTTGACAACTGTGGAAAATATGTACAGCGTATCAGGGAATCAAATAGAAGTATTTCTGATTATGTTTCTAACTAGGAGATAGAAAGAACTGGCACCACAGGAACCACTGACTCTGTGGGGAAAGAACAGCTGATTCTCAGTTCCACACCAGATTGCAAAGCATAGCTTGAGCCTTTGCATGTTTAAGTATTAACACTATTTATGTTATTATTGTGTTATTCAGTAGCTGTAACAACCTTTGGGGATACCTTGCAGCGCTTGCTGAGACAAAGTTGTTTGTGAAGCCAAATGGCATCGTGCCTGAGTAAGACCTAAATTTGGACAGACAGTTTTAATCCTGTAATTCCTTAGTTTTTGCCTTGAGTGCCCATGCTATGAGGTTCAGTACTGATATTAAAGACATTTCATTTTGTCAAGGTGAAGGGTGTTCAGGCTGCTGAATATTTTGCTTAAGAAGGGATTTACTTTCTCTCTACTTTCCTGGTTCCCTGCCATTTCCCCCCTGCTGATGGATGATCTTTCCCTAGCGAAGGTATTTTTTCCCCAAGTGTGAAATTGATTCCAGCTAACAACAGAGTGTGTCAATCACTTCCCACTTTTGCCATCTTCAAAGACTCCTCTTCCCCTTATTTAAATTGTATTTTCATAATTGAAAATTGTTTTCAGATGACTTAATGAATTCCTTTACTCTCTTGAAAGCTGAAAGCAGATGAAATACTGCAGCTTTCAGATTAAGTGCACTTTTATGGAGAAGCTTTAGCAGAAGCTTCAGCAACACGAGCAACTAATTTTCTGCATTAAGACATGCCCACTAAAGAAGTATATCAAAGTGGTAGAAATGGCATTTCCCACCGGCACCACTGCAAGAAAACAAGTCCTAAATTGTGTTTTGACCTTATGGATATACTTTTAAAGCTTCTGGAGCTGCCATCAAGCCCCAAACTGCTGATGTGACCCATTGATCAACTGCAATTTGTATTCTTTCCTGTTGATATTGTACTGCATCTTCCACTGTGGTGTCTCTTTAGAATGATAAGGATGACCCTGGAAAGCATAAATGCTGATGGCAAAACATACTGTGTAATCTCTATTAGCCATCCACAGTTAATCTTATGATAGTAAGTAGAGAAAGACATAAACTGTTTTCTTATGATCATACCCCTGAGCACTGGGGCTTGAAATGCAGACTTGTTCAACAAAGTAGTGGTTGATAAATAGAGCTGAACTACTAAACCATCTGAATCTTTGCTTTTGAGACACTGTATGCGAATGTCTGCTGAAAATTGTGTGTTCTTTATTCATGTAGTTTGTTTTAAAATAGCTTAATTCTTGAGACTTCTTTTGTACAGAAGTGTGAACTACAGTTTCATTATATTCTAAAAATAAATAGCAGTATTTATATTTGGAAATCAGAGGGTTTTTTAAAATCCTAATACTGTTTCTTTTGATCGTTTGTTTTTTTCTTTAAAAACGTGGCATGTTTTGGTTGGTATGTACTGGTGGGCTTCAACACATGCTTAAAAGCCAATATCTCCTGGATTAGAATGTCAGACTGATTTACCAGGCCCACTTATCTATGTATTCATTCAAATGCAAATCTAGAATAACTCCTCTAAGGCAATGAATTTTCCCCAGTTTTGTCCTGGTATTCATGATGTCAGAAACAGGATTCCTGTGTTTGTATGCAGAAATCCCCTTACCCTCTTAATTACCTGGATTTGCATTTCCCTTTTTTTTTTTTTTTTTTTTTTTTTTTTTTTTTTTTTTTTTTTGGTAGCAGTATGGACAAAATATTTGTAGTTTGGCCCCTTGCCACAGTAGACCTTCGCAGTGAAAAACAGTCCAAAAAAGGAGAGGGGAAAATGAAGTGTGTGGGTGAGCAGATAAGACACAACAATATAAGGCCTAACAAGAACATAATTTTGTAGGGAAGTTTCTACTTGAGATTATTTTACAATCCCCTGACTCAACAGAATTATATCTTGGTTTTTAACATCTGCTTTAGTAAATGTATCTTTAAACCACCATGGCCTTCCCAATACTTATCTCTGGTTCAAATTATCTGAGCTGAATTTGCAACCAAGCACAACATCCCAGCTCTATGAAACAGGGAACAGTAGTACTTACTTATTTCACATTTATCATGTGATAAAAGTAGTCTAGATGCTATGATGTAAAGAAACTCAACATTATATGCAATATTTTGGGGGAAAACAGTTATTCATTTTTCATATAATATAATGTATATCTGAGCCAGGGCATCCCTGGCATATGAAATTAAGTATATGAATGACCTGTGGATCAAACTGAGATTGATGAGTGATGACACATTGGCAATGTATTGTCTCTTGTTTTATTGCAGAAAAGATCTAACAAACCAAACCAAACAAACAAAAGCTGTCCTTTTCTATTAGCTTTTCCTTAAATAGCACGACTGAGATGTGTTAGAGGTATAGCAAAATTCTCATGGTTGAGAAAGCTTTAGTGGTTCCAGGCCATCTTTCAGAACATCCAAATTGCACAGTAGTATAATTTAAGGCTATGCCTGTGGTACTCTCCACAGCAAAACATATTTTTAAGGGAATGCTAGAGCTGCCTGCATTGACAGAGTCCTTTCCTGCTAGGCCTAGAACTTGCAGCATTAGCAACATTTGAGATAAGGGGTGAGATCCTACTCTAGATCCTACTGTGGAGCTTACCCAGCTCCTGGTAAGTTTTCTGTTGCCAGTGCTTCAAGTTAAGGAAAAGCAAATTTTGATTTTGTGCTTGTAAGCAAAGCTGTAGGGTATTCATCCAATATACACCCAAATTATATAAACAAGAACTTGTTCTGCATGTTAAAGCTCTTCTCTACCATGAGTTTCACAGCTCAAAGTCTAGTCATGATTGTGTCTTTCTCATAAATAGCATAGATGGTTTTCAATGGCAGACTTCAGAACCTACCCAGACCCCCATGTAGTCATTCAGGTTGAAAAATACCTTTAAGGTCATAAAATCCAACCATTAAACTGGCACTGCAAATGCCATCACTGAGCTATACCCCTAAGAACCACATCCACATCTTCTAAATACCTACAGGGATTGTGACTCAAACACTTCCCTGGGCAGTCCATTCCAATGCTTAACAACCCTTTCCATTAATAATTTTTTCATGATATACAACGTAAACATCCTCTGGCACAACTTGAGGCTGCTACTTCTTGTCATATTGCTTGTTACTTGGGAGAAGAAACCGAGCCCCACCTGGCTACAACCTCCTTTTAGGTTGTTGGAGAATGTTGTCCCTCTGAGTCTCCTTTCCTCCAGACTAAACGCCTGAGCTCCCTCAGCTGCTCCTCATCAGACTTGTGCTCCAGACCCTTCACCAGCTTTGTTGCCCTCCTCTGGACTTGCTCCAGCACCTCAGTGTCCTTCTTGTAGTGAGGGGCCCAAAACTGAACACAGGATTTGAGGTGTGACCGCACCAGTGCCGAGTAGAGTGGGACAGTCACTGCCCTGGTCCTGCTGCCACACTATTGCTGATACAGGTCAGGATGCCACTAGCCACCTTAGCCACCTGGACATACTGCTGGATCATGTTCACCTGCAGTTGACTGGCAAGCCCAGGTCATTTTCTGCTGGTAAGATTTCCAGACATTCTGCCCGCAGCCTGTAGCAAGGCATGTGACTGTTGTGACCCAAATGCAGGACTTGGCACTTGGCCTTGTTGAACCTCATACAACAGGCCTCAGCCCACCAATCCAGCCTGTCCAGATCCCCCCTGCAGAACATTCCTACCCTCCAGCAGATCAACATGCCTGCCCAACTCAGTGTCCTCAGCAACCCACTGAGGCTGCACTCAATCCCCTCATCCTGATCATGCACAGGTAATACAAAACTTACAGTACAAGCAATTCTGTATGGATCCTTGATGTCACTTCAATCCTCTTGCACAGCCATGAAGTGATGACATCAGGAGCAACAGTCTTAAGTCATGCCTTTAATGCTAAAGTTCTCTATGGGCACCTCAGGATGTTAGCAAGCAGTTATTTTAGGTTGCCTCTTTGAGAGAAACTCTTCTGATAAGGAATAACAACAAAAAGCAAGGCACTTCCTCCTCCTGCAGTGTCATTTTAAGTGCAGTGAAATTCAGGAATGGGCAAACCTGAATTCCTTACAACTCTCCTCTATGTGTATATCAGAATTTTGAAAATGCCTACTAAACAAAACCTACAGACTTGTCTGGAGGTAAGCCAGAGCCTTCTGAGAAGCTGCTGCTGCTGCTCTGATGAACGGACATTTAACTCACCTGGCACCATGTTAGCAGCTCGCCCCATGCAGCAGCACACCTGATGTGTGCTGTACTGTGCAGTAAACAGCTGAGGCAGGAATAATCTCTGCTGATTCCAGCCCTCCAGATGTGGTGTCCCGAGCTACATATCTAAGCTTCATTGACCAAGAAGTTAGAGGCATTTCGATATTGTAGTGCTTTGCATTTAAGGGCATGAGTGTATGAGACATGATGAGCAGCCCATTGCAGCAGAAAGTACAAAGCATCATAGAATAATCATAGACTGGTTTGTGTTGGAACAGACATAACAGACAATCTAATTCCAGCCTCCCAACCAGGAGCAAGGACACTTTCCACTAGACCAGGTTGCCCAAAGCCCCATCCAAGCTGGCCTGGAACAATTCCAGGGGTGGGGAACCCACAGTTTCTCTGGGAAACCTGTTCCAGTGTCTCACCACACTGACAGCGAAGAATTTCTTCCGAATATCCCATCTAAACCCACCCTCTTTCAGACTAAAATCATTCCCTATTGACCTATCGCTACATGCCATTGTGAAAAGTTCCCCTCCAGCTCTCCTGTTGCCCCCTTTACATACTGAAGGTGTTACAAAGTCTCCTGGATCATTCTCTTCTCCAGGCTCAACAGCCCCAACTCTCTCAGCGTTTCCTCGTAGGAGGAAATGCTCCCCTTGGTTTACATCCCCATTCCAGACAAGTCTTTTCTGCCTTCTTCCTTGCAGTGGTTTTGTACTTAAATGGATCTTTACTTTTTTCATTAAATAGGAAATGAATGACAAGTACTGGGTCTGGTACTGAGACTTTTTGTTTGGGTAGGAAATAAGAATAGCTGTTAAGACATGTCCCACTCCCTGTGAAACCAGTGTCTTTAAGTATTTAACCAGTATGAATTATCCACTGGAAAGACCTGCCACTTTCCACAGACCCTGAGTCCAGCTTGCCCTGAGCCCTACGCTAACACAAAGAAAGCTTCATCAAGGTCAGTCAAATCCCCCAGTATTTGACTAGGACATAACAGTACTAGTCAAGCATTGATATTGGTCCAAAGCAAGTAGAATAGAGGAGGTTTCACTGTGTTCTTACCAGTTTGTCAGATGCACATTATGCTGGAAAACAGGAAAGCTGGTAGGAAATGCTAATCAGACATTCCACAATAGGATCTGGTAGATACAGTTCCTGACCCTGCATATGTTATTTGTCAGTGGAGAAAAAATTTTCTCTAACTTCAATATTTTGTGCCCAAATTGTGATACTAAAAAGAGATTGTCAAGAAGGAAACCCTTGAGTTGTGAAGCAAGGAAACCAAGTGGTATGAAATGCAATGTTATTGGGGAAGCGTTGCTAAGATGAAATGGACTGTGCACATTTGGATCTTTTAACTGTAAATTGTTGCTTCATAAAAGTAGCTTCATTTGGCAAGCTATTTGGAAAAAATGCATGTTAGCAATTTTGTAAGTCATGCTTCATGTCGAAGCTTCAACAAAACTTTAAAAAACTAATGCATTTAGTCTGCAGGGGGGACAGGGGTGGCGAGGGGAGGGGGGAAGGAGTTTTGAAGATACTTCTCTCTTCAATTCATATGTCATTCTCACTATCATTGTAACTGTAGCATTGATTTGGGAGATCTTATGTTCTCTTACTGCATAAGTATTATTTTGAAATAAAGAAAATTAGAAGTTAATACAGTGAAAATGAAAGGGAATTATAATATTTTCTACCTTTCTTGTTTCAAAATGGATAATGTCTTTTCTTATGTTCTTGGAAGATTTTTTTTATTCTATAGAAGAGTTAAACACTGAAAAATAGAGCTTCTCTAGCAGTTTCATTTTACTTACAGACTTCACTCTGGCACCAGAAAAAGAAATTTATATAGGCATGGATGGTCACTTTTTATAGACATGAATATGAAGCTAGAAAGGGCAAGAAAGATTATCATGACAAAAAGTTTTTAAAATAAATGAGTGTGGAAAACTGGGGCAGTCACAAGTCATGGATTTTCTTTTGGACTGACGTGCATTGATTTGTATTTTATGAAATATAACTTGCACCTCTAGAGAAGAACAATTATCATACAAGTTGCTTAATTAGAGAAATATAGCTAGGATTTTTTTTCTAGTCAAATACTTAAGGGAGTTAAGGAAAGTAGAAGGAAATATATATAAATATCACTAAAGCTTTTCAAAATCACTTATAGGTGACAAAAAGCCTCTGGATGGAACAAAATTTGGGGTTCTACTACAACATGGGAAATGACATTATGGTTAACATTGATACTTATCTTGCATATTTTATCTTGAACTGATATCTAGTTCTGGTACCTTGAATATGACGATAAACCAGACCTATAATGGGAAATTTCTTCCTAACCCCAAAGTAATTACTGGTAGCTATAATTTTAAAATCATATCACTTTACACATTTATCCTGCAATTGCCAGATAAAATTTATGGATTTACATGATCTATTAAATTTCATTAGATCTTTTTAACTAATCTTTTTTTGGCTGTTACTTTATTTCCCTTATATTCTGCATTGCATGTACTTCTTCTTGGAAACTGAAAAATAAAAAATGGGGGAAGTTTTTAAACTGTACAACTTTCAAGCTATGTAGCTTTCAAGCAACTTTCATTGTACTGCCATGGCATCAGTGGTGAGGTCTATTAATGGCATATTTATGTTGAAATATATACCAATATTATAGATATTAGTACATACTGTACTTCCTAGGTATGTATATGGAATCATATTTTAAAAGAAAATTAATTTAGAAGTGAAAGGTTCATGATTAAAAGTCCTGTATATCCTCCAGTTTCTTGCATTATATGTGGAACATAAAGCCACTGAGCTGATAAAATTATTTGAATCATCATCTTTTCCTAAATGAAGAAATAATGGGAAAACAATGGGAAATAATTATCCATGATGCAATAAAAACTCATTGACTTTTAATCTGCATCCTTTCTTCCAATAAATGTATTCAATTTTCTAAATCAGCAGAATGAAAGAGGACATATCTTAAATGCTACCTAATTTTAAGGCTATGCTTAGATGAAGATAACATTGTTTTAGTATCCTTGTATGCATCATCAGCAAACTCCCAATAAAGGCCTCTGGGCATTTGGAGAAAAATTCTCTTTCATTTACATCACAGCAAACACCATTCATGAAAATTAATTGAAAGAAGAATTTAGTCCACTGAACATAAATCCAGTTTATAAAAGGCTGTTAAACCTGGCAATATGAATTTACTTCAGGATGAAATTAATTAGATGATATTTCAACCTGATACAGACTATTTATAAATTAGGTTTTATCTGTTGGTGTTGTATTGCTTATTTTAGAAAATTTCACTTGAATATGGTTAGCTACTCTAGAAGTTACTCATGGCTGTATTCTGTCACAGTCTGGCAAAGGATATTCTGCAAAGTAAGTTTAAGAAAAGGCAAGAAATTACATAAATATTCATTCATTCTCTGAGAAAATGGTATAAAATAAAATTATTCCAATCTATTCCCGGTTCAGCATAAAATCTTGTATTAAGACAATTTGTATTGTATCTAGTTTTAGACGTCTACACAGATCAGCTTTGGAGTACATTCCTTTAGCAGAGAGAGAGGGGCAGGTACTTCCTAGAGATGCTGACTGATCCAGCATTAATGTGCTGGGTTTTTTAGCAGGGGCCTTCTGGGAACTGCCTGTTTCTCTCTGGTGTGTGTTTAGACAGCTATCTGGTTTAGACTAAACACCTACCTAAAATCAAGTGAGATTAATCTAACTGCTAATTTTTTTTCCCCCGGAGCTTGCATTCTGCAACAGCTAGTGGTTACATCAGAAACATGAAATTCATATGAAAGGAAAAACAAAATGATCTCTGCTTTAAGTAACAAGCATGTGACTGCAAATATCAGACACCAGAAATCAAATTTAAAGGTCTTTTAAAAGACTCTCAAGATTTCTAAGTTACTCTTACAATCAATTTGATTTTGCTCTCTGGAACTTAATTTTCAAAAGAGAATTTTCAATAGGATTAAAATGTGGAATTGACAGGACAACAGCTTCCAACCACAGTAGTTTAGTAACTAAGTGTTGGGGCATTCACACAAGCCTTCTCTTTTGTTTTGCTGTAATACTACAAAAAAGAATAATGAGAAAGTAAGATTGTGTTGGGTAATTAACCCTTGCAGTCTAGAAGCTTCAGGAAGACTATGAATTCTCCGTGCAGTAATTTTATCCCCGCCTGAAATCACTGACTTAACCCAAAGCTTGTTTGTTTGTATGCTTGGTTTTTTTCCCTGTAGTCAATTAATTTTACACTGATGACAGGCACAACAAAAGAGCTGACACAAAAGAGTATGAAAGGGGATTTATATGTCTGTAATTCATTCCACTGAAAGTACAATAGAGGCGCAAGACCTTCTCTTAAGAACAGATATGATTGTATGTGTAGTGGTGTAATTGACCTCACATTTACCCTTGTTTAATAAAATTTGGACTGGCATAGAATAGCACATTTGACTGAATGTACAAGATGGAGTAATTACACTGAAGAGAGTAAATGTAAGTCGGAACTGGGAAGTAATGAATACAGACCATTTAATTACACTGTAATCAAACAAATTAAAGCCTGACAAGAATGTGAAGGTGAGTATTTGGATTCAGCAGGACAGTAAAATTGCAAATGGAAAGTGTAGAGGATGCACAACTTTTTGACAATGAAAGGGAAGGATTTTTAACAGCACAAACTCTTAGGATCAAAACTGTGCATCAAATCAACCTATGGATATATTATATACTCTTTATTTATCCATAATCTTGCTAATTAAAAAATTTTCTCTGACATTACTGGAAAATGGCATCTCCTGTTTGCCATTTAATAAAATTACATTGTTTTCAAGATACTGCTGCACTGTCATATTAGTATTTGCTTGGTCAAGGTTCACCCAACCCGAATTCCAGGAATCCTGCAACTGAGTCAACTCCTTCTTAGTGCTTAACACCATGAACTACCTTTTTCCCTCTCATGCAACAGCAGATGAGAAGTCTAGATGTCAGTGTCTTTAGAGAGAATGAATGCCAGAAACTTCTTATTGCCTGAAGTTACTCTTTGCTCTTCCTATCAGTTTTCATTTATGAATCTGAATTTTAGCCTTTTTCCATTTTAACGCCAAGTACAAAACTTTAAAGGGATGAAGGAGAAAGAGTGAAGCTACAGCTGCAGGTAAGGGGTCTGGAGGGAAATAAGAGTAACCTACCCAGAAAGTTAAAAGTGAGAAAGACTGGGTAAAGGGCACAAAGCAAGACAATTTCTGTGGATTAAATACTAGATGAGATCAGGGTTCAGCCACAACCTCACTTTTGGGATAATCTTTAATTTGTCTCTCTCTTTGCCCTTACTAACCTAAGCTAAATCTGTCTGCAATGGTCTGGATAATACTCCCCAAAACTTGATTTCTCTCTACTGTTAATACCAAAATTGTGCTTGTGCCTCAAGTCCAAAATATTGTTGCTAAATAAATCTTTCTCATTACTTTGTTGTTGTAGGGATGGTTGGGAAAAAGATAAAAGGAAAGGGAAGAAAACTATTCATCAACTAAGTTAGTTTCCCATGACCTGTGGGATCTCCTTTAGTTTTCAGCGAACTTGGATCATGAAAATCCATAAGTCCATTGAATGACAGCAGATGGATCTGGCCAGAGTCAAATCCTGGAAGATTATGGGAATTTTGTTGTTAAAAAAAAAAAAATGGATTTCAGTTGAAAAGTGGCACCTAATCAATCTTCTCATTTTTTAGATGGCCATGAAATCACTGAAGTCTTCAATATTTACTAGATGGCCATGAAATCACTGAAGTCTTCAATATTTTCTAAATGCCCAAACTCAAAAGAACTCAATAGACACTTCTCACAGGTTTAGATCTTACCCAATGGCAATTTTCTCCTGAAACATCTTTCACATAAAATGTAAGACTAATGTAAGACATCATTTATTCTCCTCTTTAAGACATGGGACTAAGAACTCTGCAGACCTGAGTCTTTATCCCCAATTCTATCACTATTAAACTGTGAATCTTCATCACCTCATGTCTCTGAACATCTTTTGCATTTTAATGAATCTCTTCTCTCTATCCCTATGAAATCTGTTTGCAACAGTGACCTACTGAAAATGCCTTGTGCATGTAGACAATGATCTCTAGTGGGCACTTAAGTGTAACATAATGAAATAGTGAAAAGTGTTCCTCAGCTATCTTCTTTCTGGAAGCTTCTGAGATCCAATTTTTGGTCCCAATTTCCTTGTGAACCTCAGTTTACTGGTACGGAGTAATTAATTACTTAGACACACATAAATGTTCTACATCCAAACAATGACATCTGGGTGCATTTTTCTGAGCTGGTCTCTCTCAGTGACATTGTAAACAATACTCTATGATAGTTAAACCAATCATCTTCAGACTAATCCTGTTTGGGTTATGTTTCATTGTGAAGTCTTTTCTTCAGAAAGAAAAAAAAGGTATTTCTCCAATTGAAAACACCAGGCTGTAGAAAACAGACCCTTCAAATCAAGCCAATGGTGAAAAGCCTAATTTTTTCCTAAGGATAAAAACCATCAAATATGTTGCTTTGTCCTATAATTAATTTAATAATTATTGCAAAATATTTAGTCAGATTTATGAAATTGTATACTTTGTGAGGAGTTTTAATGCTTTAAGACTTACTTTCTGGAGGTTATTGTAAATATACAATCGATAACATTCATGACCATATAAACAATATTGATTTCAGCCTCTCTCTGTGGTAAACTTTTCTAAATCCTCTTTTTTGATTTTTTTTTTTAAATACAGTGACATAGTAACTCTTAAGACCTTCATAAAAGCAAATGGAAAGCAAACACAAGTCTACTTAAAAAATGAGTGCCTTTATATATACTTGGCAATCTGGAGCATAATGTTTGAATATTGTGAGAGGAGTAAGCACTGGGAAAGGAGAGGAATTCTGTAATTTAAGGATAATTCTGGAATGCAGATCACATATTTTTGTAAAATTACTTATTCTGATTCTGCAATGCCTCTGTGATTCCTCCACAGCCAGAGCAGGACTAGAGGGTGAAAGATATGACACACAATTAATTGCCCGTTATCTCTTCTAGGATTATCTAGATTGCAGGCAGTTACTTACAGATGTTATGGTGCAGAGACATCAAAACTGGATAATTAATGGTGTTACTAGCTTGATGACTGTGGTTACTCATGGCTAAGCTTGTGCATAGTTTGGAGGGATTGGCAAAGCTGTGTGAAGAATTAAAACTATTAGATGTACCATCTAGGTTAAAAAAGAAAATTTTTCTTTTTGCACATCTTATATTTAATCCTTTCCTTGAAAATAACCAGGATACAAACCCCATGAGAACCTATCCCACCTTAGATTTTCTCTCCAACATGGAAAAGCAAATTGGGATTGTCCACTGGAGAAAGTCCTTCCAGTGCAGCACTGAGATCCCTTCTCTGAACCTGTCAAATCATCCTTTGGTGGACTGACCCTCCAGACCATAAAGCTCCCAAAAAACTGCAGTGTGAGTAAGTCAGACTTGTTACAAGTTTAGCCCAGGCCAGAGATCAGATGAAAAGCTTTTTTTCTGAGTATGAGGTGGGAGTGGCAAAAACCTGGATATCCATACTACCCTTGCAAGACTTCAGGGGCATTTTTTCTTGTGCCCTGTGGTAGTCACATATTTCTGTGAAGTAAGGCTGTGTAACCTAACTCCATTTCTGATGGGAATGGTTTCAACAAAAGCTAAGGGCCAGAGCTTGACATGTCAGAACTGAAGTACAGGACCATGACAGATAAATTTGCTCTGAATAACTATGTGTGGGCAGTGGGACAGGTAAGAGAGGGGAGGCTTTCAGTTGTTGAAAAATTACGAGCCAAGGATGTTACCTTAAGATTTCGTATATTTGTAGGGGTTTATATGGTTATGTAGTTTCTTACACTTATAACGGCTTCTAACCTCTGTATCACTTTCCTCTATGTAAAGGGGAAGATAGTTAAGAACATCTCATATAAGACATTTGTACCCAGATAGCAAATAGAACATATTATAGTCAAAATATGATACCATTTTAGCCATAGCGTAAGGAGGCCCAGAAACCTTGGAGAAGCTCCAAAAAGAAGGCGTAATGTGAAGAAGATGAAGACGATGAAGTACAAGGGGTCCTGAGACCTCTGACTCAATTGCAGAGAAGGCGTGTTGGGGGGTGAATCTGGGGAGTTTCTGGGGATTGACAATTATTAGATCAGATATAACCCTTAGATAGGATAATTAAATAGTATTATATAATTTGTAGAATCCCTGTACTGGCACGGGTGCATCATTATATTTTGTTTACCTAAAAGATTTCAGTAAAAACCTATTTTTTACCTTTTACCCTGATAAATATTGCCTCAGTTCTTTCCTCCCTAAATCCAGGCAACAAAGTGTAGGCAAGTTACTTTATTAAGAAACTCAATTTATAGATGTCTCCTATATATCTCAGAAGGCAAGGATGGGGGCTGTGTTTTCCAAGAGTCAACAATCCATTACTGCATAATATTCCTTTGACTATCATCAATTTTGAGATTTAGTATTAGATGTGGGAAAATAATTACTTGTATTACTTACTGGTCACTTCTGAAGTGTCATTATAAGTCCAGCTCATAACAATTCAAAATATTTAGTATTGATTTTATAGTTACCTCTAAGTAGTATGAAACATAAAGTAGAGCTTACTTGCCAACATGTCCTGGGCTTGTTTTGTTTTTCTTGGCTACTGCACAGCCCATCAGACTGGACTGGAGATTGATTTCTGCTGAGGTCCATAACTTATACAAGCTTTTTCAATAGGTATTGGACACCTGTCTGTGGTTAATAGTAGAGTTAAATCTTATAAGAAAAGAAACTGGGTTGCTGATTTTAGGCCTGAATCCAATATTTCCAGCAGAGAACAGAGCAAGCTTTGTTTCATGAAAGTGCAGGCCTTGCAAAAGTAGCTGTAGTTAGAAATTTTAAAGGTCAGTGTTCCAGTAAGACTTTAAAGAAGAAATAATGAAGGGTTGACTCTATTACGTTTAGAATCTAGGTTAAAAATACCTGTATCCAAGCAAAAAATAAACCTGGAATAAGGGCTTATCTTACTTAAAATTTTAAGTTTTTCTTAAAGTTTGGAAACAAAGGCTAAAGATGAGTATATTTGCATAGCTGAAATTGATGTCACAGGTCTTGACATTATCTAATAGATCAGAAACCTAGTATGCTGAAGTCCAACAGATTTTGAACTAGTCTAATGCTGGAGATGTTGCTTCACAGAAGTTTTAATCTACAGCTCTATAATGAGTGGGGAACCTGGCATGGTGGTAAAGCTTCATCTCTGACAGGCAAACATTCCTTTGCTTGAAAGCTGTATTTTGAATTGCCATAGGGAACCTACTCATATTTTGAGCTAATTGCAGTGGCCTGGATGTTAAAAAATCCAACACAGTGAGACTTACAATGGGACTACAGAATTGGCTGCAATAGTCTTGAAGTATTGTTTGAACAAGTCCTTTGAAATCAAAGTGCTTCCTCTCGGTCTGAAACCTGGATCATGTTCGGTGTATCCTCAAACACTAGGTATATCAGGCCATGTAAAACTATCAGTATGTTGTTTACATTGCAGCAGCTGCTACTTCTATTTTTTGAGCCATGACAGGAATTTCTTTTGCTTTGAGGGCTACTTCAATTCTCCCATCCATTTTCCATACGTCCAAGCTGAAGAATGTTGCAAAGAAAAACCACAAAGTGTACCAGCATCCCCAGTCACAGTGGAGACTAGAAGAAAACAAGAAACTGATACGTTCACAAAGTAAAAGTAATCTGACATTGTCATGTATCAGTTCTTATAAAAATTCTGACATTTATCACATCTCCAACCACTGTATTCCACCTGGATTCAAAGAAAAGCCTCTTAGGGAGGAACTGAAGGCAGCATGTCTCAAGCTCATTTCCATTAAATAACTGAAATCTTGATGTACTCTGCTGCAGTGAGTGTGTATATCCTGAATTTATATTCACATCTCTGACAAAGGACATTTTGTATATCCAGTCACATGCCATGATAAGGCTTCATCTATTCAAAGAGCACTCCTGTGGCATCCTTGTAGAAAATTCAGCTTTGCAAGGGGCTAAAAAATCAAAATAGACACATGCAAAGATAACTTAAAAAATCATTTGTTATTTTTTAATTTCTTGACTCTGCATTTCTGGACATTATCACATTTACTCAATATTTTCCCATTTACACTGTAAAGTCAGCTGTACTGACTCATACCAAGAGTTCATCAAGTGTCCATCTATTCTGTGGATGACAATCTCCATGAAGCAGTGTGTAGAAGAGTGCTTGTGGAATGGGCCATGGGATTGCCTTACTTCCCTCTCCTACACACATGTACCACACACTATATTCCAAGGATTTTCAAAGCAGAATTATCTGTACCAAGAGCTAGCATCTTGTTCTGTCTGTGACCTGCAGTGGAAGAGATAGATCATCTCACATGGAAACTATTTCTTCTCTCAGTTTTGTTGGTCTTTCCTACCTTATTTTTCACACCATGGCCTAAGCTGCCCTAGGAGCAGTCACAGAACTCACAGAGGATGGGGAGGACAAGTCCTGAAGTGTAAGTGGACGTTGAATTGAAAGCCCAGATGTGCAAACTGCATCAGTTATGACCTCAAAACCTCGGGAACTACCATATTACAGGAAAAAAATAAAACAAGCCACACTGAAAATTCCTTGGATTTTACACATGGAAATAAAATGGATACAACTGCTATTATCAAGATGAAGTGCAAGTGGACAAAAATAAATGTGTGAAAACAAAGGAAAAAACCTCACTGGACGTGAGTTGTTAGTTTATAGTTTGATGTTTTAAATACTCAGCATTCTTCATAAGGTAAAGAGTGATATAATGTCAAAGGCACCTATGGTCCATTAGCACTAAGCTAAAAATAATCCAATAGTTATATAAATAGACATATTTTGCAAGAAAACAAGAAATGAAAGCTACTCAGAAGATACATTTCTGGTCAGAAAATATTTTTAGCTGTTTGGCTGCACAGGTAATTGTTTCTCAATTACTGCATCCTGAATTAGGGATCATCTGTTTTGTTCACATTCCCATATATGCAGCTTCCACAGCAGTGGACCAGTTAGAGTGAGAGAAGAGATTTTCTGCAGAACTCACAACATTTGGTTTTGACCCATGTGGGTATGTCAGACATTCTGAATATGTATTGGAACCCACCAACCTAAGAAACTGTATCACCTTTTACTGATAATACAACCACATGGTATCTAGAATGACAACCCTTCATGCAAGAATTGACAGATTTAATAATATGCATATAATTCCCTTAACTACTGTAATTATTCATATGTGCAAACTAATGTATGTGTAAACACATGTGCAGAGTGAAGACAGATGTAATTTATTTTTTTTAATTTCAAAGTCATAGCCTAAATACCGGGAACAGAAATTTCAGAAGCTCAATTTTCACATTATGAATTGTTCTATATTTTCATAGTTTGGAAAGGAATAAAGCAAATATTTTAGTTTGGAGAGGGAGCTGAAATCCATCTGTGACTGGGAAATATAATTACACTGCTTTACCATCAGAGTAACATGCCTGGAGTCTGTTGTTGGAACTGACAGCAGAGTTGAGCTGATGGTATTTGCAATACACAAAATGACAAACACCACTTGCCTTGGAACTCTACAGCCCATTTATGTATGAATATTGCTGAAGCAAAGCCTAATTCTCACTTTTCCACCTCTCCAGCAAGTGTGCACTGTGCTCAGTATCTGACCTGTGAAGAAATGAAACTCTCTTGACAGTTTTCTTATGCCAGATCTCCTGCCATGATCTCTGTCCCACAACCCATCTCATGTAAACAAAATAGACAAGACGCAGAAATAAATGTGATGTTTGGGCCTCACCTGAAATGGGACTAAGAATCACTTAAATATAGAATTTCTACTACCGATGATTGTATTAAACTTTCAAATGGGATATATAACTTTTCACAGGAAGTTTGAATAGAGCTGATGGGAGTGATGAACTACTCACTCAACTCTAGCAGTGACCATCCCACTGTACATCAGAAACATAACCACAGAGTTAGCTGTGAAAAATCCATGAAGCTAAATGAAACCTCAGACATGTGGAATGCAAATCATTCACCTCTGATGAGCACTGTAGTCACTTGATTGATTTTAAATGGCTGTATAAGTGTTCTCATACATGTTGAACCTGTATGAAAAAAAAATTAAATAACTCCCAGTGGGATTTTTCTGGTATTACACTCTAAAATTGAACTTAACTTGAACAACAGAGTTTAAATACCTTGGGATGTAGTTCATCATGGAATGATTTTAACTTTAATTCAGAACCATACAAACTAAAGAAATGTGGATGACACAGTCATTTTGAACAGTGTCTTGTCTTGGGTATAAGCCAAATTTATTATACCCAGTGTTAGCCCAAAGACTTCCATCACATATAAAACTTGTAGGTGTTTTCAAGTGACTCAAGTAAATGTAATTTTTTATTTTGGATTCCTGACAGTAATGCATACCCAAGCCACCATTTTTCTTTGGCAGAGTGGATATTGTTCAAGGTACTTGTCTTTTTTCTTAAATAACTTTGGAAAGGAGAATGCCTTGAATTTTCTGCATTGCCACTCTCTGTATTTGCTTTACCTCAGTGTCTGGATTTGAGCTTAAGACCTTAAATAGCAGATTACTGTCACTTCTTTCTGATTTATAATTTGATGTGTCTGTGTGTCATTAAGCCCACTAAGCCTACTGGACCTTTAGTCTTTCTACTCTTACTGGACTTGGCCAAAATACCTCTTGGTACACTGCATCTTTGGCAAGGAGATCATCTCCCCTTAATCTAAAGCTTATTCCAGTTTAAGCAGAACTTGTTGTTCTGTTGCTCATTTAAACCACAAATTGACTTTTTTGTAATTTCATTTAACTTTCATGCTTTGATTCTTATTCTCTAGGACACAAATGAAACAGAGCTTCATAAATCAAAAGTCAATACGATCCAGTAAAGTTCAGAAGTTACCAAACAAACCTGTGATTTGAAGCCTGTGAAATTAGAAGCTTGGAAAGATCAAGTTAAACCAAAGGAATTTCCTGCACACAGAAACACAGGAGAGCATGAGTTACGCTTGCTCACTTGCACTCACTTCGCTCACTGATGTGTCAGTATCTTAATTCAAACTCAGCAGAGCTGATGGCAGACTGGTCCCACATAAAACCACAGAATATTCTCAGTTGAATGGTAGTTTCTTCAGTTTGTAACACATAAATCACTTTGTTTTGCTCCTCACAATCATCCATATACTTTCACCATGTCCTATCAAGTAATACTAGAGGAGAATGGAAAACAGAACAGAACAAAACAAAACAAAACAAAAAAAAAACCCCAAAAAAAAAAAAAAAAAAAAGGAGGAGAGAGGTTACAAGTGAGTCGTAATATTTTAAACCAGATTGCAATTATTGTCTCAGATTTTATACCTTTGCTAACTTGAGGGGAAAAAAAAAAAGGTCATAAGGCTCTCAGACTTGCCTCAGAGCCTACCTTTTTCAAAGGTAGAAGATACACAAAGAATTTTGTGCTGTGTGACCCTGTGTGAAAAGTACAATAGGGAGGTCAGTGTGTGAGTGAGTGCAATTTTAAAAGCTTGCAAAGGAGAATATTCATTGAATTTCCAGTCAAAAGCTCATCATTTAATAAGCATTAAATTCAAAGTAAGAATTACCAGCTGTTGGAAGAACTTAACGCAGTGATATTCTGTTTCTTGGACAATTGAAGTCTTACCTCTTCAGCCATGTCTCAAGAAGCTGGCGCTGCCTGATTCTGATGCAGGAATTGGATTTCCTCTATTATTTAGCTAGCTTTCTGAGATAGCTTCAAGAATACAGCCTAATGCACCTAATTATTTCCTTGAGCTACCAACTGGAATACCTGTAAGTAAATGACAGTTAGATTGACTTAGAAGTGTTTGGAGGGTTTGAGATCACAACTTAATAAAAGACTTACATGCAGCCTTTAATTTAGGAATTTATCAGTGGCAACAGATGAGCCATTTTTGCCCCTACTGTATTAGTGGCAATCCAGGACCATCCCCACTTTGATAGATAAGAAGCAAATAATTCCTTATTCAGCTGGGTTGGAAGAACAGATGTTTCAAGAATTTAAGGCTGGAAAGAACCCAAATTTTCCAATTTATGAACATAAGATGTTTCAGAATGTGATTTTATCCAACCCTGTAGTAGAACTACGATTTGTGTCATTTTAGGTGTTGTGAGAAGTTTCATCCAGCTACTACCCTAGAGCAGGGCAGGACTGCCATAAATACTGCTCTGTAATGGGTTGCTCTTTCTAGAGGTCTTGGACATGCCACAAACTCCCAAATGGCACTGACTGTTTTTCTGTTAGAAAATTAACACTCAGTACAGAATAATTCAAGTGTTTAAAGTTAGTTGCTTAGCAAACTTTAGATATCTTGGGATGTCTGGCCTGATCCCAGGAGGGCTTTTGTGTTCATATGGCAGCTTTATAGCATAGAGGAATCAGGAGAAGTTAAGCTGGGAACATACGGTGTGGTGTGGAAGACGGTGTTTTCATATCTGTCTTTGTTTCTCTCTACCCAAATCTACTTTATTTTGCAATAAATTAAATTATTTTTCTTTAAGTCTAGTCTGTTTTCCTTTGATGGTAATTGGCAAGGGATGTCCCTGTCTTTATCTCAACCCATGAGCTTTTCATCTTTTCCACTTCTGGTGGACAGGTATGGTAATCAAATAATCTTTGATTTTTAAAAAGTTTATTAAATGATAATGCGTTTTTAAAAGCCTATCTTATCTGTTGCAACCTATCTCCTTGCAATATGTTCACAATGGAAGAAACTCCTGAGGGCAGATGGACAGCATCAAGTAAGGCCTTTCTGTAACACTGCAGTGACGATGGAAAACCACAGCTGGACTTCTGAAGAGTCTTGCTTTTCAAGGCAGCAAAGATATTCCTGTGCTCACAGATCATGTGTGCAAACTGGTCCTCGCACATACACTGTGACAGATGTTTTCAGTGACCTTGGGTAAATTTCTTAAAGCTGTGTTTCTAAGAGTGTAGACATTTCATGACGCACATAGACACTAACTTTAACCTCAGAAATAACATTTCTTCTTCATCTGCCTCCTTAGGCTTCTAAATGGCTTTTAAAATCTGATCTTAATGTTTTGTGCCTCTATTCACCATATGGTAAATGATGATGCACACTTTTCTCCCATCTTTTTTTGGTTAAGGCTATAACCAAGTAAACTCTGCTGTTTTGTATTCAAGGTTGAGCTGAGACAAGAGGGTGAATTCTGCATGACGCAAACTGATGTTCATCTTCTCCCTTTACCTGCCTTCACCTTAAACTACATTAATGTTTTTCAGAAACTTGCCTTTTATTTTGTCTTTGTTCAGTGACAGTTCATCAACCTGAATTGGGGCTTCAGGAAACTGTAAACTAGTCTTAGAATCACCATGATTGAATTAATTCATGGGTATCCTGTGGCCAGGGATGGCAAATTCTGTAATTGCTTAGTGTCAGGTAAAAATAATAATAGTAATAACAATAAAACCCAAACCGACTCCACCAGAAAAAGTGGTAGGAGTGGATTCCTGAATCTGCAGTGCTTGGACAGGGTCTTTCAGCAGACCCAGTGCTTAGAGCACAGGATTTTTATTTGCTCAAGGAGACATAAAAGGATTTTTTTCCTCCTCCTTCTTCTTCTTCTTCTTCTTCTTTTTCTATGTTTCACATAGAATTCTGTCACACAGATAGACCTTGGAGTGTCATTATCACAGAATCATAGAATAGTTTAGGTAGGAAGGCACCTCAAAGATCACCTAGTTGCAACCCCACTGCCACTAGCAGGGTCACCCTCCACTAGACCAGGTTGATCAGAGCTTCATCCTACTTGTAAATTATAAGAAAGAAAATAGCCTTAGCCGAAATAATACAAAGAGCAGGATGTCATATACCTCAACATAGTACTGTGGTATGTTAAGGGTATTAAGTTTAAAATACATTTACATCCAGTTTAGGATCCTTATACAAATCTTACTGGAAATGACAACTAACCACTCTGTTTTATAATAAATTACACCCATTTTGTGCAGGTCAGAACAACATCTGACAAGGCATTGACAACTTGTATGCAGACCAACAAAGAATCAGGCTGATGGTATCAAAACATTTCAGCAAGTCAGTCTCTGGTGTGGCTGAACTGTGAGCAGAGCATGACTGGAAAGAATCAAAGAGCATGTCTGCACTTTGTAATATGGAGAAATGAGAAGATCTCCAAGGAACTGCCCCAGACAGTAGCTCCTAGAAAATGCATTTCAGGCGCACATTGCCTCGTCAGTGAAGTTAAGAAGCAGACCTAATTGTGTTAAGTCCAGTCCCTGGATAATGCTTCTAGAAACTGAGATTTTTGTGATACAGTGCACATCCCCCCTTCCACAAAGTCACATCAAGTAGTGTGGAGATACCAAAAGATGGTGGTTTCCATTTTGTGTAATAAATGCAGCAAGAGGCTATGTAAGCTATGAATCAGGCAGGAAATTTCTATCCTGTGGACATGCTGAGGGTTGTCTAGGGTTTAATTTCATCTTCTTTGGAATAAATGCAAACACTTTTAAGGATTCTTGGAAAAGTCTTCTTTAGCAAGAACTGACAGCTTAATCCTGAAATTGCTGACTTCAAGGGGCAGCCAGAGAGAAATCATCTGTGATTTTCTTAGTGGAAAATTAGGATAATATTTTTAAAGCCTGCTACTGTTAGGAAAGCCTCTCTGACAAGTTCTACCTTCTAATCATTTCTCACTTCCTTAAGTCTTTAGAAAAGTTCCTAAGAATAATTCTACTGTTCATTAAGACAGCACAGACCATTCTAAATATAAGTAAAAATTTTACTTTAATGAAATCAGAATGACAAAGGCAGGGGAATGTTTAGTCTTTTTTTTTCTTTTTAAATTACATTGACTAGTTATTTTAAAGGAAACCTTTTACAAAGGAAAACAGGAGGGAAAAGTATATTAAATGCTTTAATGTTCATAACTGGTGTTATTTGTGTACAGCTCAATTTTGCCTTGAAGTTAGGAGGGTTACATGTTAGATCTCTGAGGGAAACCTGTATGGCATTTTGTGAACATCATTGAAAACCTCAGTAAAAAGCTGCCATAACTTCAAGATTTTTAAACAGCATCAGTCAGTATCCATGGCCAGCCCTAATTCATAAATTATATATTTTATTGCACTTTATATTGCAAATTCTTGGTGGTTTGAGTCACAAAGACCCTGAAACTGATTGATACTGGGGATTGCCCCCAAGTGCAAGGTGCTGCCCCTGGATTAGAAAAACCCTTTGTATCAATACAGGCCAGGGGGTGAACAGATCGAGAGCAGCCCTGTTGGGAAGGATGTGGAGGTTGGGCATGAGGTGACAATGTGCTCTTGTAGCCCAGAAAGCCAAATGTGTCCTGGGCTGCATCAAAAGCAGCGTGGGCATCAGGTCCAGGGAGAGGATTCTGCCCCTCTGCTCTGCTCTTGTGAGACTCCACCTGGCATGCTGCATCCAGCTCTGGGGCACCCAACACAAGAAAGATACAGATCTGTTACAGCAGATCCAGGTGAGGGTCACAAATATGATCAGAGAGATGGAGCAGCTCTGCTGTGAGAAAAGCTGAGAGAGTTGGGATTTTTCAGCCTGGAGAAGAGAAGACTCCAGGGAGAGCTTTCAGTACTTAAAGGGGGCCTACAAGAAGGCTGGAAAGGGACTTTTTACAAGAGCATGTTGCTATAGGACAAGGGGTAACAGATTTAAACTGAAAAAGGGCCAACTATTCTGTGATTCCATGATTCTATGAAGCTATTAGCTGTAATTGTATGAGCTTCTCTATGTCTGGATTTGAGTTTGGGTTTTTTTGTTATTTTTTTTTCCCCCAGAAATTTAGGGTTCCTAATCCTGACTTTCCAGACATGTGTAATTCATCTTCAGTTTCCAGACTGTATGGAGAAAAAACCAACCTGACCATCTGACAGATTTAACAACTAAAACAATGGCCTGCTTATTCATTTGGTGTCAGTGTTTGCTTTCAAGAGAAAAATATACACATCACAATAATTATCCTATCTGAGCAATGAGGCTTGAAAACATTCACTGACGATTTTTCAGTTAAAGCTGATAACTTTGTTAACCTGATAGCATTATTGTGGACATAAAACTGAAGAAAAGACTAAAAAAACCCTGAGCTACAAGTGTAATTAAGGCAATGTTGCTTTTTCAAGATCCGAATATACATTTACAGCTTGAAAAGGAACTTTCATTTCAATTCAGAGTTCACAGTTTTTAAGCACTTGTGTGAGTCCCCATGTATCTCTCTCAATAATAACAAGCATAGGAGCTGTGAGAGCAATTTCTCAGATTATAAATCTATATGACCAGCATGTCTATTTCTGAGGGATCTTTCTTTTTGGGGGGAGGGGGTAGTGCTGATGTGTATATTCAAAATGAAGAGTGGTATGGACTGATATTAAAGTCCGTTGGTAAGGACTTTGTATCAAAACTGGCAAGCATGAATTTTTGATCAGAAAATAGACAGATAAATGTGTATAGTTGCACTATAAACTCCCATTATTTTTAATTTTTGTTTCAATCTGAGAACAATGCTAAGTAAAGATTTAACTGTTTATGTTTTTCTCTTTTTAAATCTGTTTTTTATTCCACATTATTTCCATGTAAAGTATACATCCATTTCCTGCTAGTATTTGGTAACTTCCTCAAAGATTCTTCTACTGCTTTTAATAACACTGTTCAGTAGTGGGTTAGGGGGTCTTGATTTTACTACTAAAAGAAAGGAGTTTCTGGAAGTTTCCCCAAACCACTGACAAGTGAAATTTTAGGCTTTCATTAAAAGTTTTGCAAAACCAAGGCTTTATATTTGTTTATTTTTAGTACAAGTGGACTGAACAAGCATGGTTCTCTGCTGCTTTGGGGAACTCAGTGGTCTGGCTGGCATAACTCATATACTTGGGAAACCACAAATAGTCCAAGTCCGTGCTCAGTCTGCAGAAAACAGTAGAAGAAAAGACATCATTCCAGAGTGTTCCAATACCATATGGCAAATAGCATTTTCTGCTGGTATGCAGCACATTTTAACTCCAAGGAATTTGCAATTATATTCAACTAATTAACTTCATTTATTTTTTACCAAGCTGCCTTTTCTCTTAAAAGGAAAGGAAATTCAATCTCCACCCACTGTGACTACCTTTTTTATTATGTGTGTAATTGTTTGGAGAGGAAAAGGGATTTTAAAGACTGCCGGCTACCTATACACACAACATATATCAAAAGAGGAGAGGGTGAAAGAATGATAAGCAAACTTTTGCTTAAATTCTTGATTTCTGACAGATACAGATTGTCCTATTATCACCTGCATTTCCATCTAGAGTCAACATACTTACAAAGATAAAACCCCCTCAAAGAGCCAGAGTATGAATGTGGCTGTTAGCAGCCTCCCCTCCCATCCACTGCTGTTGACAACATCCAAGGTCAGCACTGTGCAGGTGAGCATGTTTTGATGTCAACTTCTTTTCAGGTGTTCCTTTCTTTTTCCTTTTCCTTTTTTTTCTATTGCACTGACAAGAGAAACTTCTTTCCCAAAAGTATCATATTCTCATTGTCAGAGCGATGCTTTAGGTGTGTCTATTGAATTCATGGACTTAATGTTGGTCTGCCCTTGCCATTTCAAACTATGTTATTAAAAAATTCTTTATCAAATGTATGAATCTTCTGTAAATCTTATTGTGAGATACTGCATACTAGCTCCCTGGACCTCCTGAGATGAGGGTAAGAAAAGCTAATAAGGCAATGGGAGAAGGACCTCCACCAAGGCAATGAGGGTAAGAAAAGCTAATAAGGCAATGGGAGAAGGACCTCCACCAAGGCAAGGCATAAATATAGGCTTTATGGCCCACACAAGTGTCTATTTCCTAGATTTAAACAGATTTTAAGTGAGAAAAAGAGGAAAAGAGCCATGCAGTGGTTGTGTAGGACTGAATACCAGGCATGTTGAGACTGTGGAGTGGCACTATGGCAGAGAAGGCAGAAAGATTTCCATCCCCTTGCCTGTAGAAGTTGTCTGATTGCACAAATCTATTTTTCCCACTACACAGCTGGATGATTTTCTAATTGTCTACAGTTAGGTAAGGAATGGTCTGTCAATTCTGGGACTGTGACAACTCTTTTGCAGAGTAAATACAGCATCTGGAATGTTAGACTTCTTTGGAAAGCACATGCATTTTTGTTCTTTTATTCCTGTTTATTATTATTTCTCACATATAAAATCCCATGTGGCTCCTATGTTCAGATGATGCCTCCAGTTTGTACAGCTCTCCTAAAAGGAGACTGTCAAGGTCAGAGACCTCCTGTACATCTCCCATCTTGTCTCACCTAATTAAGGGACTTTGAAGACAGACATTTACTGATAGGTATCCCAAATTATAATCAAGGCAGAGAAGTAGTCAACTCCAGAGGGCAATTCATCTGTCTTATATTAGAAACTGATTTTAGGAAGAAAACAATCGTTCTTTGAAATTGTCCACTTCTGTCCATTGACTTTAAACCTAGAGTGACAAGCTCAAACATAAAAGTCTAACTGTTAGAGTGAGTTAAGCAATGGCCCCTATGTTAGGGATCAGTAATGCTTATTCAGACTACCCAAACACTTGTGCTCTTAATAAAGCTGCCTTAACAATGCCTATTTTTCCTTGATCTTTCTGCATTCCCTGGGAACTTGAGAGCTTATTATACAATACAGATAATTAAGAGACAACAATGATTGAGCCAAACTGATGAGATACCTGTACCTGTGGCTAGGACAGGGGCTTTGCTGCAGCAGGATCTTGGGAACAGGTCAGAAGGACTGAAGGTTTCTAAAACCCAGGACTGAAGACTTCATGTGCATTACCCAACAGAGATTTCTTCTCACTGTCTGACCTGTGCAGCCCAGGTGATACAACCCACCGGTGTGACAGGTGATGAGAGCAGTCAGCAGTCCCCCTGAGAGGATCTGTGCTGGCATACAGCACTTGGCTTTATTGTTTCAAGGCTGCATCAGACTGCATTGGCCCACGTGAACAAGCATCAGTTCAGATGACATATTTATGCCAGTTGTAAATGGGCTCAAGAATGAGCACAGCAAAGACTGTGCAATGATAAACTAAAGAGCCTGAATTCCCAGCTTGTCCAACTCTCAAATAGCAAGTCTCTGAGGAAGGAAAAGGAAATCTAGTGTCATGTGGTAAAACTGGAAATGTACGGTCTGGTTTTTGTACTGTCTAAATACATTTGCATATGTATTAACACCAATTTTCAAGTGAATTGTAAGAGTTCCTGTACTTCAGTCTAATGATAATCTCCCCTCTGCCACGAGCTACAGAGTGCTTTGGGCGGCAGCCCATCACATAGCCCTGCCAGGAGAGAAGTGCTCTTTGGGGGATAATGATATCCCTTGGATAATGGACACTGTATGTGGTTTGGTGTGCTTACTTAGCATGCTGGGTAAGTAAAGGAGCCCATACATAGCTCTCTTAAACTATTTAGCTGTCTTCATTTGACTCATTAAAATCTCCACAGACTGGCCTAAATCGTAATCCTATTATGGTTGGTGGCAAAAAGTCCGTGGTTCTCACTCTCTCCTTTCCAATTTCACTCTCCATCACTCTTTCTCGGTCTTGCCCCTGTCAGCACTTCTTCACTGATAGAAACAGAGCTGAAAGCAGCAGGATCTTTCTCCCCTGTTTCACCACTCAATGTGATGCACAGATGGCTTTTCCTTTCACTCCCTTTCTCCCTCCTCACACAATCCCAAAAGAGTAGTAGGAGGAGGGCTGTGTTCAGTCTGCATGTTACAACACTTAAGATGCACTAAGGGCAGTCACAGTACCTAAGTTTAAAATGAACAGTTCAGATTTTGTGCCGTGCTGGGACAGTCAGGCCCTAATTCTCCGGAGCATCACGGAAAGTAAATAGTCACAATGGTTAACTTACGCAGCTCTTGCTGGTGGTCTAAATACTGCCTCTACCTTGCTCCACAGGCAGTACAGGATGCCAGCCCTTAATAGCCAGGGGTTTGAATTGCTTATTTCTCTTCTGAATTTAGACCCTATAATTGGAGTTTCATTTCATATAGAAGCCAGGAAAGGCAGTCTAACCACAGCCCTAAATCACGGTCTGAGCTGTTCATTGCTCTCCTGAGGTTATTAGATGCCATAGCAGATGGCCTGAGGTACCAAAGGAGAAACTCCAATTATACCCTCGGGGCCTCTGATAAAACTGACCTCTCATACATTTCATGACACCTTCACATTAAGTGTGTAACCTCAGGTCTGATTCAGACATATCCGCACACATCTTTTTTTTTTTTTTTTTCCAATGCAGTTTTGCCTTAAGTCAAATTGGGCAGAGAACAATATTCACTCAAAATATTAATAATCTTGTTTCCACCCCAAGTTGCTGAAGTCTGCTTTCACTTAAATAAAACCAAGAATTAAAAAAAATATATAAATATTGAAAGAGTGAATCCAGTATGTGCAAATAATAAAGAGTCTGCTTTCATCAGCTGTGGAGCTAGTGGGGCTGAGAAGGAAAGAGAGAGGCCAGCAGTGCTGCCAGAATGGCACATTCACCATATACTGCTGCTGGATATACAAGCTGCCCCTAAAATCAGGCAGGGGATTAACCATGACTGAATTCAGCAGAGTGACAGCTGACATGACTTTGTCAGTGTTACTTGTGTGTTTCTTGAAACACCTATTTCCTTTTGGAGTTGTGCTGCCCTTCATGCCATAAACTTTGTGTGTGTAGAAAAGCTTGCTTTAACAGAAGTTAATTTAATAAAGGGGACAGATAGCTGTTAATTCCTCTGTAGGGAGTGGGTAACTGCTGACTCATATAGAAGCCATTCTCCATCTCCCCCAGTTTCCTTGTAGCTGTGATGACTCTTATATACACTGGAATATTACACTGGAATATGATTCCTTCTTTGCCTGACACAGTAGACTCCACAGGACAATAATTTTCAAACTGTTACTTGACCTTTCTTAGGATGTGACAAATTTGAGTACAAACCATCTCCAAAAAAGTTAGTACTGCTGTGTGGTCCAAAATATTCAAGAAGCAGAAACTTTAGCAGTATGGAAGATACATCAAAACATATGTAATGCTTTGCCTACTGTCACTGAAGCGCACTCCATGAAACATGTATTCACATCTTTGAAAAATGCCCATTTTCTTCTAATATCTCTGGAAAACAGTTTCTAGCAAATGATCAACATATAGGTGTTTTTAATTGTTAAGACTTTACCAGATTTAATTACTCAGGGAATACTTCAAACCTGCATAATTCAGTGGTAAGCAGCATGTAAAAGATAAGAGGAACAAAGCAGACAGAGACATATATTTTCATACTGAAAAAAGGCTATTGCTCTTGAAGGAAGCAAATATTATACAGAGGGCCAAATAGTGCTCACCTAAAAATAACTTATTTTACCACTGGAATTATTGATCTAAACAAAGTAAGTTGGATTTTGTCTCAACAGTTTCACAGCTCCTCAAAGTGTTGAACTGGAAGCTGACTAAAGTGCATGGAAAAGTGTATATTAAGCAAATAATTAAGTCTAACTGGGGAATAGCTTTTATATGGCAGATTCCTCAGGCAAACCACCAAGAAGCTTTATGTTGGTTTTAAGTAACAGCTGCATGGGGGAATTATCAGTTTAAATGGAGGGTATTATTAACCTTAACTAGTAAGATCTTCACAGAATCACTGAATACTCTGAGTTAGAAGGGACCCACAAAGATCATTGAGTCCAACTCCTGGCTCTGCACAGGACCATCCCTGAGAGTCACATCATGTGCCTGACAGTATCATCCAAATGCTTCTTGAACTCTCAGGCTTGGTGCTGTGACCACTTCCCTGGGGAGCCTGTTCCAGTGCCCAACCACTCTCTGGGGGAAGAACCTTTTTCCAATATCCAACCTAAACCTCCTCTGACACAACTTCAGGCCATTCCCTCAGGTCCTGTCACTGGTCACCACAGAGAAGAGATCAGTGCCTGTCCCTCCTCTTCCTCTCATGCAGAAGCTGTAGACTGCAATGAGGTCTCCCCTCAGTCTCATCTTTCCCAGCCTGACCAGACCAACTGCCTTCAGCCACTCCTCATATGGCTTCACCTCAAGGCACTTCACCATCTTCGTCGCTCTCCTTTGGACACTCTCTAATGGCTTAATGTCTTTCCTATACTACGGTGCCCAAAACTGCACACAATGTTCATCAAGGTGAGGCTGCACCACTGCAGAGCAGAGTGGGATCTTGAACTCATCTCACTGTTCTGTTCAGAGATTGTTTGAGTATAGACATAGTCAGGCTAGGTTTGTTCTAGTTTCACTGTTCTGGTCCCCTTATCCAAAATTCTGACCCTGACACCAGCCAGTGCAATGTATTGAGCTCTATTAGTACAATTTGCCAGAACACTTCTGTCCACAGCTTAAGTTAAACATGAAATGACTCCCCACAGCTTCTTGAAATGTTAGTTTCTTCTCATTTTGTAGAACAAATCCAAGAAACAAGCCAAAAACAGTCAAACTGATAACTGCTATCAATTCTAACATTTGGGCTCAGATCAAGGTCATTGAGTCTTTCCTTCTTTTGCCTTTCATAGGTTTCTTTGAAGTCCAGCTAGCCCACTACTACCACAAAATCTCTTCCCTTCTTGCATCCAGAAAGATCATCTTTTGTAATCTAGGCTTTCCCTATGTCTTTGGGAGCTTTTTGTACTTCCTACATCTCTGTCCCAATGGCTAGATTCATTATATTTGGGAATTCATGTAGTATACCCTTGCCTCCTGCGGACATTTGGAACATGCTGTTTCTCCAGAGCTTTAAACAGACACATTAAAATGTATCAAAGATGCAAATATCAAAGTACAGTCATGATTAATTACTCTAGGCATCCCCTTAGAGCAATAAGACCAGGAGGACTACTGCAGAAACATATTCAGGATGATTCCAGTACCAGAGACAGGACAGTGAGCCCCTTGCAATCCTGGAGTATATAAATCAAGTAAACACATGCTAGAAGCCTTTTCAACAAAGACAGAGCCACATAAAGGCATTTCTTGTGGAATCATTGCTCGTAGTAACAATCAGAATTCTCTCATGACTTTTTAAGGTGTTAAAATTGTTCACTTTATGGTTTATCTAAATTGTTAAAATTAAGAATTATACCACTATTCCTTAAGCTGATTTTAACACAAAGGTATCTTTGCTTTTGGGGAGACCCCCAAAACTTTGTATACAGTCTTAGAATGTAGAAGTTTTTGCTCTGAAAACAATAATTTTTGCTGTATATACAACCAAAACCCTTCCAACAGTGCTGAGATAACAACATATATGGCTTACTGAGAATCAAGTTTATGAATAAAAAAGGATTAAGCTGGCTTGCTCCCAGGATTATTAACTAAAATATGGTTGCTTATCTTTAACTGTAAAGTAGCAGTGTATCCCACCATGGCCCATTCCCAGGATCAATAAACATTTTTCCTACTAGATTTGCAGTACAGTTTTCAGGCATATATTGATATTTGAAATTCAAAAATATCATTAATTTTCCTGTTAATGTGTTCAAATTCTTCTACATGGAAAGTGCTTAAATAAAATAAAATCAGTGGAATGATCTACAACTGGTCAAGATCTCAGATGAATGTCATTTACTGTTAATGTTCCTGCACTAAAACTGGACTGCAATTACTAAGATCTCTAGTCAGAAACAACATATAATTTGAATTTTGTGTGCCTTTATCATTATTAGGGCTTTTATATACAGGAAAAAAATGTGGCAATCTGCCATATCTATCCAAGTTATATGTGTATTAACTCTGGCAAATGGAGTCAGTATATCCCTAACTGTAATCTATTTATCTATCTAGAACTGAATATACACATACCAAAGCAAAAGGGAAATACTTTCCACTTACAGACAGAAATTCTCCTGTCTATTTTCATGGAGTGGAACAGAGCTTGGTAGAATAACTTTTCATTTATTTTGCTTCAAAATACTTCTTTAGTTTTGCAGAATGCTTTACAAACAAAGATTCATATATACGTTTTTCCATCCCTCCAGTGACATTTTTCCTGATTTATGGAGAAAAGAAATACTTTCTAAAGGTCAATAATAGACTTTAAAAGCAGATCTTGCAGCTCTTTTGGCCCTTAATGAAGGCTAAAATCAATAACTGGTGAGTGTTGATGAGAAAATGGTCTGCTGACATGGTAAGTTGTTCCTCTTTAGTTCACATGAGCACATCAAAACCTTCTAAACTCAGGATTTCATGTGAGAATTGTACTGCACTCACAGTCATTAGTTCATTAAATTGTGGAATGATTTAGAACAGAAAGGGCCTGCAAAGGTCTTCTGGTATAACCCCTGCTCTAAACAGGGCCATCAAACATTGGGTAGCTGAGAGCTTTGTCCAGCTGAGCTTTGACTCCTCTTAGGATGGAGAGTCATAGAGTGTTTTAGCCAACTTTTTTCAAGTGGTATTGGTTTCTGTTTTGGTTTGACCTTTTCTTAATGTCCAGTGAGAAATTATATATGTCTTATTATAACTTGTGTCTGTTGCACCTCATCCACTCTACATGTAAGTGCTTTAACTTCCCACAGTTACCAAAGAAATCTGGTCTGGAGCAAAAGAACTCTGAACTGTTGTACATGGTACCTGTATTAGAGATGAAACTGGTGCACTGTAAAGGGCTGCTTTTGGACAGAGTCAGGACACGACATGAGGTAAAGCATGCCCTCAGATGTTCACTAGAAAGAGATGACCTGGTTTAATCCCACCTAAGAGAACTGGGAAAGGTAAAACCTATGGGCTGAGATAAGAACAGTTTAATAACCAAACAAAAGTAAAATACAGTAATGATAATTATACTAATACTAATAATTGTAATGCAAACAGAGATAACAAAAAGAGGGGAATAAAACCCAAGAAAAACAAGTGGTGCACAAAGAAATTGCTCACTACCCACTGACCAGTACCCTGCCCAGCCAGGACCTGTAAGCAACTTCCCCTGGCACACTCTCCCCAGTTTCTATACTGAGTATGACATCTTATGGTATGGAATATTCCTTTGGACAGTTTGGCTCAGACATCCTGCACATGCTTTATTCCAGCTTCTTGTGCACCAGAGCATGGGACACTGACATAGAGTAAGCACTTCTCAGCAACAACTAAAACATCAGTGTGTTATCAGCATTATTCTCATACTCCATCCAAAACACAGCACTGCACCAGCTGGTAGGGAAGAACATCCACTCTATCCTAACCAAAACCAAGACAATGTTGTGTAGACCATGGATTGTAAAGACTGAATTGGACAAAGATCTGCTTCATAGGGAATATCTGGACTTCATTGCTTCTGAGGCAGAAGAAAAATTACATTTTGAAATTTACTGTGAAATGGAATGGAAATGGAGCACCAGCTCTGGGATGGTCTGCCCAGTGAATTTCTCCTGAGGTTATAGTAAATAGGAGCTTAATTTACTGCAAAACTTGAAGCCTGGAAACAGATTTTCCAGCAACTCATTATGCAGCTGGAGTATGGTCAGATGAAAGGAAAAACCAAACAGGCTCCAGCAACTGCCTAGCAGTCAGGATTTCACAAAACCTGTGTGCTCAAAACCAAATGGTTTTCACAAAGAATTAAATTCTGAATGAGTAAAGTTTCAAACTATTCCAGTAACAAAGAAATAAGTATTTTTTTTTAATTTTTTTTCTGAGTCACAAAATCACAGAATCAAATGTCTGGGAGGGATCATGAGCTACATTGCTAATGGGACTGAACTTCCAACTACTCCCTGAAGGGTTTTTTTGAGATTCCCTTATCAAACCATGACATTCTCCTCTCCTGACAGAAACAGAACTCCTATTAGTAAATAGTAATTTTCTACCAAAAACGTCTGCCACTCTTAGAGAGGAGATTCATCAGAAAATATCCAGGATGGGCATTTTGCCCTATGGAGTGATTCCACCTCAGAAGCTTTGGCTTAGTGTCTCCACAGCACCTTGCTTATTATAGAATCATAGAATCATTAAGAATGGAAAAGACATCCAAGATCATCAGGTCCTACCTTCAACCAAATACAACCGTGCCCACAAAACCATGTATGTATGTATATGTATGGCCAGACTTCATGAACGAAGATCTGGGGAAGGGCTCTCCCCATGTGGATGTGCCCTTCCAGCCTGCACAGTGGATTTTTTAGGTGAGGCACAGTGTGTGCAGAACTGGCCCCACCGTTTAAGTCCTAAGGTCCCTTTGCCACAGCCGAGCGAGCTTGGACAGTGACAATGAAATCCTCGGGACAGTCTACAGCACCCAGTACTAATCGGGGTTGACCCTGCTGAGCATCCGAGATCTGATGGGATCGGATGGCAGGGAGGCATTTAACTGCCCAGGGGATGGTCCTGCTGAGACTCAAACTCAGGCCCTTGGGATTCAGAGTCCAGAGTGCTCTCCTTTACACCACGGGACTGTGAAGTGAAATGTCATGTTGCATTTTGCTGCTGTATTCCAACCGCAAGACTGAAAAACCGGGTGCAACCCATTTGAAGCAGTTGATCTTTCCAAAGTACAAACTAGTACAGACACAGACAGGACAGAAAAATTAGACCTACGCATTCTCAGGAAAAAAAAATGTGTAATCATATGCATTTTTGTTAACAATAATTGGATCTTCACTACAGTAGTAGATGCCAGTATAGTATTTCTAAGATACAGACAGTGTTATACAGCCTCAACAAGGCTGGAGTGAAAAGTAGTAAGAAACATGTTCAGTGACTCAGCTAAGAGCTAGTTCTGCAGGATTTCTACAGTTGTGGGAACAGGTTAAGGAAGCTGAGGAGGAGGAATTATGATGTTTTAACCTATTATTTATCCTCAAAGATAAGAAGATAAGGGAAAGGCTCAATATTTCCCAGTGGATGGCTCTTCAATATTGCACAAGATTTTAGCAGAGGAGTATAGAAGTCAAGTTAATGGGCTGAGGATGCCAGATCCTTCATCAGATAGAAAGGAGGTCTCTATACATTGTAGGAGACTGTACACAAAGCTTGCCTACCTGTGTACAGAAAAAAAGACATTGCTAATGAGTCTTGCAGGTAGTGGAAATTTAAGACTGCAATACTCAACAAATAAATGGAGAAGGCAGTTCTGAAAATACGCGAAAGAATAACCTTTGTAAAATGGTGTCCTACAGTGCCAAAAAGATTTTAATGATACCTGAGACTTAGAAGGTGCTACTGCTTTCAGCACTCACCACCTTCCCTGGAAGAAAGGACTGGTTTTAGCACTGTGCTAATTGCAGGATGTCTTCCCCCTCCAAACTCCTACACCAAGTGTAGGTGATTATCTCCATACACAGAGTAAGTTGACTATCCCCAAATAAATAACAAGACATTATCTTTCTTTTCCAGGCAACTAATTAAACAGGCTCAAGCTGTAAGAATGTGTGGACATAATTTCTGCATTATTGTAGTTAAAAAAATTAGTGTCAGGTACCAAAAGGAACAGGAATAAAGTATGAATTGAGAGATAATTGGGTAATTATTATCTAAATATCTAGGAAAGTAAAAGTGGTAAAAATGCTCACTTGCAGATCATCTATTTCTCATGCAGATTTTTATCATCTCTTTCATTTCTCTTTCTGTCTGACTTGGTTTATGTCATTGCGCAATACTTGGACCCCAAACCTTTAACCAAGTTAGGAATACAAAGTCAGTGGTGCTTTCCCAAATAAATTTAAAAACTTTTTCATACATTTTCAAGTCAAAGATGGAATGTAAAATTTGGGGGATAATGTCTTTAAACTGAAAATTTCTACTCAAAAATACTCCGGTCTCCTGGAATGTGTTGCCAGTATTCCTCAGCACAGTACAGTGGATATATCCATCCTTAAAAGGAGATGAAATTATAGAGTGAATAAATAAATCTAAACACTTAAAGGCACCTTGGGTGATGGTCCAAGTCATTCTTTGATCAACAGCTTTTTGAAGGAACAGAGCCTATCCAATCTGTATTTACAATGAGTCGGAGACAGGGGCAGCTTTGACCCTGCTTTATAGTCCCTGATTTCAGAAACCATTCCTTTCTTCTGTTCTCTCTAATTTTGAATTAATACCTGGCAAACAGGCAGCTGTTCTAAGAACAGTGATCCACAGTCATTATGAAGACATTTGAAACATGGACATAGAAACAGTTTTGTTGGAGAAACACCAGCATCAACTTTCCTCATACTACATATAGTTGTGTTCACAAACACATCTCTGCAGTACCCTCCAAAGGAAGTGTTACAGGGAGGGTTCGGAGGGCATGTTAGAACTGAAACCCAACACCGTTGTGAATGTAACTTAAGCAGTATTTTATTACAATAGGTGGCCAAGTAAGATAGAAACCCCGAGTAAGTGAGAGAGAGAAAAAGGGAGAGGGAGAGAGAAACCCCAATGCCCCGTGTAAGGACCCCTCCCGGTGTTACTTACACGGACTTGTCTTACCAACTTTAGAATGCCCAATCCTCCAAAGGCAGAGGCAGCATCCCCAGAGG
>JAWWEU010000001.1:36361776-36375753 GCA_035583155.1 Acropternis orthonyx | reverse complement strand
AATTTCTCTCAAGGACAAGTGTCTCCCGTTATCAGTGTTTTTCCCATAACTTGGTGAGGAAAGCACAATTTCCCACACGTGGCTGGGCAAAACACAGACCAAAAAATACCAGTATTTACACCAGCACGGATACAGGAAGTGAAGATTTTTCCATCCAGTTACTGCATTTCCTCTCTTACTCAAAAAGATGATTGTGACAGAAGCCAGTCATTATTTCAGGACCTCTTCAAACTACCAGCCATCAGCTTTAAGGATTACATTGCAAACATGTCACAACAATAAATGGACAGCAAGTTTGCCAACATCTACCTGATGAACTGCTGACCTGAGACAATAAATAACAGCTTTTAGAGTAGACTGTTTCTATACCTCTAGGAGTTTCCACATTCCAGTGGTTTAGTGCTAAAGCTTTTGGACTATCTCCACATAGAAAGTTTTGGAAACTTGTGACCATCCTCAATCTTCCCAAAAATGCAAATTGCCTGCACTTACTATTTTGTTTCAGGAGTTGCACTGTATACCAATATGTTGTGAAGACTTGATTCTCTTTCTTTCTACCTAACAATCTTTCCACACTTCAGAAACTCAGCTTTGAGTGTCTCTCAGAATCTAGTCTGATGAATGGACATTGTCCTATAAAGGGCACTGTAAATGCAGGCATGAAAGGTGCCTCTTGTAAGCTTTTAGGAAACCAGTAATGTGCTGGGAGAGGTGTGAGACTATGCTGAATGAATAGTGGTTCAGATAGAACCATTTTCCCAGTTTAAATCAATGCAGTTCCATTATCTTTGATGAAATTATGTTAATTTATGCCACATCTATCGGCAGAAAGCAAACAGGTTTCATTTTAGTACAAAAGCATCACCATCTTATATATGTCTTGGAGTCTGAAAATGCAAATGAGCACATTAAAGTGATGATTGTGACCAACAAAATCAACAATCAGTATCGAAAATGCATTTTTTACAGTAGTTATTGCCAGAGCATTAACGACTTAATTTCTCATTTTTCCCTCACCATGTTAAGTCATTAAGTTCTCAGTTCACTTGAATAAGATAATTATATTTGGAAAAATTTTGTTTGATGATTTATCTTGATGCATAGAAGCAGCTTCTCATTTTATGGTTTTGCCAATTAAATAAATATAATGCAAATACTAATAAAAGTAGCAAGTGAATGTGTTTAACTCTTACTTCAAGTTGAGGCTCAAAATTATATGAATACCTGTGGGGTTTTTTCAGCATTGCAGAAGTGAAAATTGGTGCAGAAGTGAAAATTGGTACAGAAGTTACCAAGGCCAGAAAAATGAATCCAAATTCCCTTCTTCTCAGAGGGCGTTTTCCATGCCAACCTTCAACTTTTATTACAGGATAGTTTGCATAGCTGTTAAAAAGTTATGAGGTCTAGTATTTTGTAATAGCAGAGTTTTTCTCTTCATATTGTAAAATTGCTGATCCATTTTTGAGTATATGTTCTGCAATAAGGACACTCTTGGACAAAGCCTTGACAATTTCAGCTTCAGAAAGTTGTGGAATAGAAATTATTACACAATTTGAGCTATAATAGGCATCATTATCCCCTCTGTAGCTGCATCTTGACTAGTTTTGTTATGACCAATAGGGGTTAGATACTGTTAGATCCTGTAAGTGAGGAGATTTAGAAAGAGGAAAGGGAAATAACTATCACTTTATGTTCCAAGTCCACACAGGCAATGTGGCACCTGTCCCTTGGTGTAGTTCCTTGGAATTAAATGGCTAAATTATTTTGAGTCAGATGTACTTAATACAAATTTAGACAGAAAGTACCATGTAGTCCTCGAGGTCTCTGCATTTCTGTAAGTCTAACAAGTGTCCAATTAGAGGAAGAATTTGAAACCAGATGTGTCTTACTAGTTCTGTCTTTGTTGAGAAATAATACAGTCTGTAGTGGCTGTCCCTTGATATTTCTTCCTGAAGGTACTGTGAGTTGTCTAGGTAAGCAAACCACTATGCTGGCTGGGCTTTAAGGGCCTTTGGAGAGAAGGAAATAATTCCATTTGAGAGCCCAGGAAAAAGTCTTCAGTGTATCAGAAACTCCTAAACCTGGTGAGATATTTGTTGTGGAAGAATATTAGATTATCATTTTGAAAAGGGAAAAACAAATGTTAGAGATCAATAAAATGAAAAGAAAATGATCAAAAGTGTTCTCTTTAAGATTGCTTAGGGCCACAGAGAAGTTTGGGAAGAGCTGTGTCCCTCACCCTAGGGGTGAATTTCTCAGTGCATTTTAAAGGCAGCTGGAATGACTGTAGTGATGTTGCTACTGACCTTAGGTAGCTTTTGCATTGCTTGGACTTAGCCAATTCTCCGATTCTAACTGTCTTTGGAGAATTTATAAATTAAATATTTTCTTAGTGAAGAGAGTCTTTGTACAAGAGCTTCTTGCTCAAAAACCATGAAATTTTCTTCAGGAATAAATATACTAGTATTTCTTCTGAAAATGAGAAAGGTAGCTCTACTAATCCTGAACAGCAGCTTGCCTTGGACTTGGGGCACTCATCCAACATTGAACAAGGTATTCTTGGACATTTCAAGACAATTCTGAAGCAGAATGGAAACAAAAATTCTTCTCCAGTTAGGAATAATAGAAAATACATGTAAAATGAACTCTTTTTCAAATTACAGTAAGCTTTCTTTGCATTTAAAGTGTTAAAATTATTTAAGTCTATATTATTATCTTCTGTTTTCTTCTCTTTACACCCTCATCACTACATTTTCATGCACCAGTAACTGATCACCATTGTAGCAAGCCTCTCATTCTGTCCCAAGCTGCACTCCTCGGAAAGTTATGCTATTTTTCTCCAGGTAACTGGTTCCTTTTCAAATTCAAATCCTATGTTACATTTCATTTCTGTGATCTGATTTCTCGATCATGTCCTCATCTGCCCTCCACTTTTATTGAGACAACTTTGTTCTCAGAATTACTTAATTGGTTACTGACTGCTGTGGAAACACTGAAGCTTTGTGATTAACTGATCACACCACATATCCCATGCTGGCTAGTTCTCTTGTGCCACCGGGAATTCTGTTTTCATCACTTAAAAAGATGATTAATAAAACCAGAACCTCTCAGTGCTCCTCTTTAACATATTCATAGATGTTGTTTCAAATAATCCATGTGCATAAGACAACATTTCAGAAGATACTTGGTAGTATTAGGTGTCCTTCATCCCCTTATGTTCCTCCTCCAAAGTCAAGTATTGTGTTAGGACACAAAGTTACCAGCAATTTAAAGAGTCCAATGGCAACAGTGTGGCAATACTATAACAAAATAAAAAGTTATTCCAAAAGAAATGGTGCTTGAAGCATTCGGCATCTTGCCTGTGTGAAACCATTCATGGTCGATGCTCCTTGCCCCCAAAAACTGGAGTGCCACTGTGTGTGCCGGCATCATGCCATCCCAGCAGATGGGCCTAAGTACAGGGAGCCAAGAGACCATATATGAACATCACATGTGTTCCCTAGGAGCAGAGTTCACAGCCAAGAATATTTCAAGGCTTAGCTGTTTCGTCAGTGCAGCCAAGGAGAAAAGCAAGCCAAGGAGACACAAACTCCCTCAAAAAGTCACTCGTTTTTTAAATGAAAAAACTTACAGTCCAAAGCAGTCAAAGTGAGTTTCCTCCAACAATTTGTTGTATTGAGATACAAAACCTGAGTACAAGGAGTTGGTCAGCAGTGTCACAGTAGCAAACCTTTTGTAATCCAGCAAATTTTGCCATTCAGTTAATGTTCTGCTGAATTGCAATAGGACCCTGCAAGACAGGCCCTCAGCTAGGAGGACACCCAGTTGAACATCTGCAACACCAACTCTAGTTAAAACAGAATCAGCACTGCAGGACCAAGTCTTTGAGAAGAGAAGTCTGGAATTTTCAGCACATTCAATTGTATTTACTTTTACAAGTCTATATTATAGCAAACCAAAGTTTATGGTAAACGTGGTTGTTGCCGCATTGGAGTTGTAACAATTACTGAGGAGCTCTGCTTCTCTCACACAGGAAAGACTTCAGGAAAAGAGGAAAGGTATATGGTTCAAGCATCATACTGAACAACATAAATCATGTCTTCATATCCTTAAGGGCTTTGCTGAATCAGCACTTGAGTGCATCTGATCACTATCATTGCTCACAGGAGTATTGTAAAGATATAAAAGGATGGGCTGTGTACTACATGGGAAAGAGGATTAAGAGGTATGACGAGTTTTCCTTCAGTGATGGCATGTTCTGGTTTAAGCTGGACTGTAGCAGACAAACCTCTGAGGTGGAATGTGTATTGTGCACCAGTGCCTGAAATCCTTGTTTATTGTTGTTTTAGTTAATATACACCTATGCCAGGAAACATTATTGTTCTTTGTAATTTTTTTTGTTATTTCATGGCTTCTGGTATGACATGTGAATTGCTATTAGGATGCTATTTGAGTATGTGTGAAAAGAATTTAAAAAAACCCCTACCAGGCTACTAGGCTCACCTTTGAAAATTAAAAACAAAATTCAGCTTTAACATCCCAAATAGGTTACTAGGCTTATATATATTACTTTTTCTTTTGTTATTTAAAAATAATTTAACATGTACTGTAAATGCATTTTGTTTCTATTTTGTCATAAAGCACTTCAAATCACTTCAAAGAAAATTAAAGCATACATAAGTGATCTCGATCCCACTTTCCTAAAGCACAGCAATGAGAAGCAATCCTACTGAAGTGGTTGAACATGTTCACCTTGTCATAGATAATCCAATATTAGGCCCATTCTATTACACATACATGTCTCAACTATGGCCTGCAGTCTGCACTATTTCAGTTCATGATATTACAAAATAAAATCAACTGTCATCAAAATGTCCTATTAGTTTACACCACAGTTCTTTCCCTTAGCAGCAACAATCAGTCTGGAATAAAGCACTATCCTGATTTCAACTGGGATACAGTTAATTTTTTTCCTAGTAGTTGGTACAGTGCTGTGTTTCAGATTCAGGAGGAGAACAATGCTGATAACCCACCAATGTTCTAGCTGTTGTTGAGCAGTGCTTACTCTAAGTCAAGGACTTTTCAGCTTCTCCCCTCAACCCACCAGTGAGGAAGCTGGAGGGGCACAAGAATCTGGGAGGAGACACAGGCAGGACAGCTGCTCTCAACTTGAGAAAAGGTTTATCCCGTAACATATTTGTGATTATATAAGTGATTGTGCCTCACTTGTTTGTATATTCTAATTCTAATTCTATTATTATTATTATTATTATTATTATTATTATTATTATCATCATCATCATCATCATCATCATCATCATCGTTGTTACTGTTATTTTCCTTTTCTGTCCTATTAAACTGCCTTTATCTCAACACATGGATTTTACCTTAATTTTTTTTCACCCATTTCTCTCCCCTATCCCACTTGAGGGGACCCAGCAAGCAGCTCTGTAGTGCTCAGCTCCCTGTTGGGATAAACCACAGCAAGTACATTGCTGATTCACCCTTCTGCACCCATTTGTAAGTTTTCAGAGATCTGGATGTGACTTTTGACTAAACCTCTTCACTCCACACACAAGATCACCTGCAAGGCCCATGTTCCAATGAAACATTGCAAATGACTAAAAGCAGCAAGACACTTACAACAAAACCATTTTCTCATGAAGGACTTCTTTACTGAAAAAATATTGTTCCCTCTGGCTTTTAAGACAATTTAAATGGAGCATCTCAACCAAATCAAACCATTGCATCTAGACTTTTTCGATAAAAATTAATGAAGTTGTGTATATAGTATCCTGTAATTTATGCTGCATTTTAAGTGGTTTGCAAACTAAAATGAACGTTAAAACAATTTTTTTCTTTTTGTACCAGCTACTTTTAAAAATAATACTTAAAAAACAATTTCCAGATCTGCATTTCAGAGATCAGTTATACACATAAAAGATTAGAATAACTTGCTCTGTTCAGAAGGCTGGTAACATTCAGAGAATCACAAATGTCTCTCACAGGAGTTAGTCTATGCCATTAAAGTTATTTCCACAGAAGAAATCACCACAAAACTAAAAATTTTGGTATAAAACTTAGAGCATATTAATTTGCCCTGATTTTCTTCAAGTTTCCAAAGACAGACATTAACATGCCAAATAAAATAACCTATAAATTACTTGTGTTTTCCTTCTTATTTGGTAGGAAAAATGATTTCTCTAATTATCTGTAAATACTTAGATAAAATTGAATATCTAATCGATAGTTCATTTACCTACACACGATTGTGTTCTGGTGTTACTCCTGGTTGTGTAAAATTATCTGTCATAATTAATAAACACTTTGTGGGCCAAATTCAAGCCTGGAGTTTTGGCTCAACTAAATTCTGTATTTTTTCCAGATCTAAATTTTTCCTTTTTATTGTTGATTCTGAAGCAATTCAGGGGCATAAAACAAGTTTGCCCCTGAATGCTTTCATTTAAACAATGCTTCTATTGGATTTCCTCATAAGTGTAGAAGAAAAGATACCTTTTGCTTTTCCACACACTTCAATCAGATGACAAAGAGCAGATTGAGTGTTTTGTTTCAGCGATTTTTTTCCCACTCCTATTTTTAGATGAACAGCTACTGATACTGTACAACAGTACAGTATTAAGGAACTTTGTCTCTTGGAGGCCAACAAAGAATTAAAAAATCCCCCTATTAGACAATCTTCTTAAGTTTTTAACCACGCTTTTCTGTGAATATTCTTACTCATTCTGAAGTTTTCCATCTGCCAGTAAAGCTGATTTGTTATTAATTCAGCAAATAAATTGTTCTGAATGCAATCAGTCAATAAACCTTACTTTTTCAATTGCCCAAAGTAATCCAAACACCCCAAAGGGCATGGATTGTTTGAAAAAAGTACTTAATGTACTTTTTATCACAAATACTTTCTACTTATCTATGTCAATATTGCTATTAATGGTGTTATTAATACCATTAAAAAGAAAAGGTGAAGCACTGCAACCCATGAATTATAATAAAACCACACATTAAGAGTCAAGACAGTCTTTAGAAAATAACACATCCATAAAAAATTTCAAAACACAGACATATCTTTTCATTTTCTCCCTCTTATTATGAACTGTCTAAAGACAATTGATGAATGTCTGCTCAGTATCCTAGAGACATTCCCCTTTGAGTCACCATCCATGGAGGTATTTAAAAGACATGTGGATGTGGCTCTTAGGAACACAGTTTAGGGGTGGAGTTGGCAGTGCTGGGTTAATGGCTGGACTCAATGGCCTTAGAAGTCTTTTCCAATCTAAATTATTCTTTGAGTCTATCATTAATATAAAACAAAACATAATTGCTGAAAAAAAAATCAAAGTACTTACAATAAGAGCCCTCAACATCTGTGAAGCCCATCTCCCTGCCTTCAGGCATGGACAGTTTTCCAGCTTTTCCAGATATCTGACTATGAACCTTGGGATGCTCAAAGAAAGCAAAGTGAATGGTCTTGCATTTAGGATGCCATATGCTCATGCAACACTATAGCCTGGGATCCAGCCTTCTTGGATGGAGCTCCACAGAGCTCATCCACAATGGGGTCCTGGTAGATGCCAAGCTGAATGTGAGCCATCAGTGCACCATTGCACAAAGCAAGCCAACAGCCTCCTGGATTTCACTGATAAAGATGCATCCAAGAGATCCAGCTGAGCGATCTTCCATTCATTACCTGGGCACCCAAAGCAATGTGGTCAGTTTTGGACTTCCCAGTGCAAGAAAAGCTGTTGTATACTGGAGCAAGTGCAGCCGCCACTCCCCACCACCAAGCTGGGCAGGAGTGTGCGGCACAGAACATACAAGGCACAGCTGAGATTGCTGTGTGCTTGCTCTGCCTGGAGAGGAGGCAGCTCAGGGAAACATGATGACTTCCAGTTAGATACTAGGAAAAAACTGTTCCATAAGGATGGTCAAATACGAGAAGAGCTTGTACAAAGATGTCATGAAATCTCAATCCTTGGAGACATTCCAGCTCAGTGAGACTGCCTCATCTAGTTAGACTTCCTTTGGACAGGAAGTTGGACTAGGTGGCCTCCAGAACTTCTCTTCCATTCTAAAATATTCTGTGATTTTCTCATAAAAATCTCTTGTTATCAGGATCTACCTTCTTCACCTGTGTCCTGATTCCATATTTAATTTTGGGACTCATGACATGTATCATGCAGATCTTTTGAAAACAAAGATAGTAGAGAGGATGCAAGTGCAGTTTAACAGAAATGACCACTGGTAGAAATTAAAGCTATACTGTTCCAGGTCTCTAGTCAAATTGTATTTTCATAATTTCTTTGAAAAGTAGATAAATAAGTATTTTTGGCACTTTATTTCTTAAATATCTTACATATACTAATTAAAAAAACCCCTCAAACAAACCTGTTATTCAGTAACTCCTTTGATGGTAGTATGAAGAGTGAAAGGTGGTTTTATGAAGTTGTATTTCTGTGCTTTAGAAATAAATAAAAAAGGACAGAAAAATACCAAAAGGCTCAAAGTAAATGTTCAAAAGACAAACAAGGTTTTGCAATTTTGAAGACTGACCTTAAAACAATTTTAACTTTTTTTTCTTGATATTTAACTGAAAATGGAGAAGGAGGCATCAAGTACTAAATTAGCTTGGGTAGGTTTTTTCTTGGTTTTCAAAGGTCATATCACATAAACATGGTTTTTGCCCTATTAATCTGGCGTAAAGATTTGTCTAATACCTTGTCTCCTGTATCAGGAATAGAGATATGAGAAAAAATTACAGTTTTAAGGCAGTGGTAGACTGAAGCACCTTTACAATAGGTAACGTATTTCCCTTGTATTAGTGACTGGCTTAAGTCTTGTAGCTTGGGATATTAATTATATTAGCTGTACTGTTAACGTTAATTAGAATAACTCTGTATGTTATTGCAACCCTAGTACACCCCTTCATCTACAGTGGAGATGTGTAATTTCCTGTGGCAATGAGTTGGCCATGCTATTGTACATTTTGTAGATAATTATAATTTTAGATAATGTTGTATTTTATCCACTTTGACTATTCCCCATTTTAATTTTACTGGATGCCCTCTTGTTCAAATATTTGAGACAGTCAGAGGAGGAACTCTTAAATTTACTTACATAGGTCCATATTCATTCTCATAATTCTACAATCTGTTTTTTGTCCTTCCATTCTACACAAGACATTCATACAATGTCTGCATGATTCATTCCAGGCAACAATATACAAACCCTGTCACCCCTTTGGTTCACTTTCTGACGCAATCAGCTTTAATTTAGCTCTAGTCCAGAAGTTATAGATCTACTGCAGCATAACCTGATCTAACATGTCAGGCCAGCTAATTAGCAAATTCTGCAACAAATGGGCAGACACAGCCCCAACTGATAAAATGTTAGAAGCAACAGAACTAAATTAGACTGAGTCCATTCACATTTACAACGGCAGTCCAAATTCAGAATCAAGGTATAACAGTATATCTACTCAAATTAAATTAATATGACATCTATTAGAAAAAACTCACATCTGTTGGAGAATTCATATTACCAGAGAAGCCCTGAAACTGTGTAACAACTTTTCCTCCTAACTTTTTTTTTTTTTACAGGACCCTTAAAATTAGGAAAACAAAATATTTGTATTTGCTTTCCATGGCAAGGATTACTTTTCAATGAAAAAACCCACATATGCTCACTTTTAATTTTTTTGTTTAGAAATATTGCTGCTGAATCCCTTTGGAGCTGTAAGAGGTATCAGCTCCTTCATCTTTCAGGCAACCCTTTCCAAGCAGTATGTCAAAGTTTTTGATCAAGGTCATGATGGGGAATGTGTTGAATTCAGAAATGGAAAAACATGGATTACACTTATATCTCTATTTGACCAGCAATCAAACTTACCAACAATTTAGAAGTCTGTTTCTCTTAAATCAATACTCATCTATTTATATGCTATTAAAATATAAACATATTATAAATATATCAATTACTACATTACACACTACACTTAATCTTAGCCAAAAGGCCGAGAAGCTATATTCTACCACTGCCTTAAAAATTTAAATTAATATTATAATTTAATATGAATATTGATATAATATAAAGATGTCTATCATCCTATTTTATTATTAATTTTTAGTATTTTTTTTTGTTTGGGACTGATATATCACCAGGAAAGACAAGGATTTTTATGCCTTCTAGAAGGCCATAAACTGAAAGTTTTAAGCCCAGAGCAGTGCTAGAGAGAAGTCAACAATAAAGGGCTGTATTGGTGAGCATGGCACAAACACGTGAAACACCAGCAGGCTGTTGAAGCAGTTGTTTCCTTGGGCCACAGTCTCCGGGAAGAAGGGTCCCATGGCTTTTCATTCTTACCAAGCTCCTGAGGGAGACGAACTGCTGTCTTGCACAAGGGCAGATGCTCCCAAGTCTCAGTCCCCACATTTCATGGACTGTTTTCACACCACATGGTGGAATGATTAATTCCCAGTGGTCACCACACATCGTGCATCTCCCATGAGTTGAGAATTTTCCAAAACGATATGCTTTTCCCATCAGTTGTTTCATCCTTGTCTTGAGGGCTGTAGCAGCCAAAGATTACACTGAAGATAACAGCATTTTTTGCAAGCACACAGGGAAGGGAATCTCTGCTCTTCCCAGCAGGAAAATAAAACTTGTTTAAGCTATTAGACAAGGATATGAAAGTTTCTAGGATGCCATCATGACTCTGCAGATACCATTATGAGCTAATTCATGTATAGGCACAATATCCACCAGGGCTTTCTATTGACCTGGAAAGGCCATGGGATGCAGAGCACTGAAGGAAAAACCTCCCGAGGCTCCCACAGATGCCTATAACAGCAGCAAATCATTCTTCCATGTTCACTGCTTTAAGTTAATCTCTCTCTGCTGCACATTGTGATGGGTCAGCTGCACACTCATGACTGACCGTCACATCTCAGCTGAGGAAGGGTGTTCTTTCAAACCACTTTTTTGTTAATCTGATTATGCTCTTGCATTTTTCCTGCATTCAGCAAAATAACAGTAAGACAAACCCAAGGCAAAAAGTCTGCTTTTGTCAGTGGTAACAGAGTCAAGCACTGAGATTCAGTTTTTAAGGTAATACATTTTTAATGCTGCTAATAAAAACTAGAATTACACATGTTAAGGTAATTAAATCTCATGCTTCCAGGAAAAATGCCTCTGTCCTACTGATGGTCCTGGATATATGATTTATTGAACAGATGTATCTGTATCAGACACTACTGAGCACAGAACAGTGGCTTGATGAATCTATTATGTCCCCTGAAGGGGAAATCACCACTCCTTTGGTTTGTGCTTGTCACAAGCTACATTAGCATAACAGATCAGACAGAGCAGAAGGCAACTACTGCTTTGGGAATAGAAGGCCAGGATCACATCCAAACTACAAGGCTTATTAGTGGAACAAGCAAACATCAAATCAGCATCTGCTGGGCCTGATGGGATTCACTATGGGATGCAAAACTGGGAGTCAACATATTCCTTGGCATAGATCAAAAAGTCATTAAAATCAGAGATGTCACCAGAAGACCAGAGGAAATCTAAGCATGGTGCCAATGTGAAAGAATGAAGAGATGAGAGTAATAGACCAGAAAATTTGGCTTCTGTAGCCATAAACATGTTGGAATGAATCTTTCAGTAGAGATAAGGTGGCTATTAAAATAAATCAAAAGGGGTGAAATGATACAGTAGCAACAGCTCAATGTTTGGCAATGCCAATAACAAAGGACAACTACGATGCTCTGTTTTCATTTTGCTCCATGGAGTTGATTTGGAGACACTGACTTTATACTGGTCTTTGCAATAAATACCAGAGAAGAGCACAGGAACAATGATTTTCAGAGAGGTGAAGTGATAATAGAAAAACACCACATTGTGGAGGGGTTATATTAAATAATAAATAACATGTATATTATTATATACATATATGTATATATGCATATAATATGTAAATAAATAATGAATATTATTTATCATAGAAAAAGTCAAAGTATCTAAAGAACTTGAGGACACAGATGGAAATCAACATAGCAAGCAAGAGATGTGGGCAGAGCTGACAGGAGGAAAACTATAAGGCAGTAAAGAGACTTCTTCAGCTTCTTTCTTGCTCATCCTTTTATACATATTAGAAAGCAAACCTGAACCTATAAGATCAATAAATGTACTCCTCTCTTACAGAAGCTATTGCTCTTGAGCTTTCAGGATTTTTTATATCACAATGGACAGAATTATCTGGAGGCCAGTGAATCATCCAGTACTTCTTTATGTCCTCTATTTCTTCTGACAATTGTTATTAAAGGGGAGATTCTGGGAAAAATATATGCACTGAGACCTGATTGCAAATGGTATGAGCAAGTTTTATTACAATTACGTGGGGACATTCCTAATAGGAATCCATATTTGAAGAATAATTAACTGAGCTGGTGAGTGAATCACCATCAATCTTCTCCATTCTGTAATATTAATGGAAATTACAAAAGACTCATGGTAGAAATCACTTTCAGAGACAGAAATAGATATCACCCTGCTTAAATGGATGTCCCAGGCAAACAGATTGTTTTAATCATAGTGCAAACTTCAGCCTCCTTGAAAAACTCACTGTAAACTTTAAGGGCATCCTTGTCACTAGAACACGAGTTATGGTTCTGTATCGCTGTCTCTAGAAACACACCATGAGAGGTCTTTTTTGAGTCTAAGCATTCTTTTTTATTATTATTTTATTTATTTATTTATTATTATTATTATTATTACTGGAAAAGAAGAACAAGGCATTATTTTATTATGGATAATTTTATCCAGCAGCTGGATCTAACTACTTCATAGCTGTTTGCACTGCACAAGGTAGTGCCACAAATTACCTTGACCTCAGTAGAAATGTTATCTATAGATACTAGACAGGCAAAAGCAGAGCATTTGAGAGTGTTTCTACTGCTAGCAGTATAGAGATATATAATCATTTAAGGGAAGAGACAAGATGGAAGCGGGTTTCTGCTTGAGAGTTTATTTCAGGATGTGAAAGATATTCCAAGCTTCTCATTGTACAGTATGTGAAGACACTAGGAGAATACAGCTGATTTGTTGTCATAAAAGGCAGGTTATCTACTTGCTTCAGAGGCTCAGGGCTAAACAATGCATCTCATGCAAGTTTGTGCAAGATAACATATGATAAATGGCTAGGACACAGAAAAAGTCAAATTTACTCGTAGCAGAAATTGGACCAGCTTCCATATCTCTGAATTTGCAGTGATTTTCAGCACTGAGACCTTTCTTAACCTATATAATATTCCTTAAGAGGAGAAATCTCTCTGGATGTTTGTCATTTTCATGATGCCAAAGCAGGCAAGGGGATTTTCCTCTCCTGTTTCAGGGAAAAGACTTGGAACCACATAAATTTCACATTTGCTGTTGTTTAGACAAGAGTAATGCTCACCAAGCACAAGTCTTCAGATCCTAATCAAACTTGTATGCAAGGAACATTTTTTTCCCTAGAACATGTTGATCAGTCCTTTGAGATCCTGCTGGGTCATTGACATTTTAGGGTTTGGGAGATGAACTAATTCGGAAACATCAGAAAAATTATAGTCTTAGGTGACACCTGGATCATGCCAGTGTAATGATGCAGAGAAATTCACCTCCAGAATACAAATGCCTCTTTCCTGTTCTGTGTTTTATTTTATCACTTGCAAATCCCCAGTGATTTGGATCAGTTACTTCTTTAGGAGTATACTTTTTAATACTCGTTACATTCATAGAATCCTAGAGTTCACTGGGTTGGAAGAGACCTCCAAGATCATCAAGTCCAGCCCTTGATCCGACACCACTGTGATTACCAGATCATGGCACTGAGTGCCACATTCAGTCTCATCTTAAAAACCTCCAGGGATGGTGAATCCACCACCTCTCTGGGCAGGCCATTCCAATGCCTGATTACTC
>JAWWEU010000001.1:36343392-36361676 GCA_035583155.1 Acropternis orthonyx | reverse complement strand
GGGGAACAGAGTAGTTCTAGTTACTTTCACTCATTTTTCTCCTTTGGTTAAAATATCATTTCATGACCACTATGCTGGTTTGCCACAACCATTCATTTCACCTGGTCTGAAGGGAAACCGTGAATTGCAAAAGGGGTTGAAATTAATGCCTGGTTAACTGAATGCGTTACCATTACGTGATTATTGCCATTGCTGGTTAGCTAAGTTAACACATTACCTCCAAATGATTATTTATTGCTATGGGATTGCTATCAGTGTCTTATTGTAAGTTGGATTGAAGCTTGGAAGCAGAGGTGCTTTTAATGTTTAAATCTAAACAGTTATTTCTAGTTGGCACCTGTGAAGGTTTTGAACCACACTAGTCTACTGAATTCAAACCTTTGAACTACTAGAAGTCTGCAGTAAGGGTGAGGAAAAAATCTTCATCTAGGAAAAACACTTCAAACAAAAAGACTGGGAAGCATTAAGACTGGTATACCTACAAAGGCAATAAAGGCAGCAACAGCAGAACACCTTTTAAAAATAGTTGCTAGTCTTAAACATCATTTAGCAGAACACTGGCATGGTTGGGTAGGAAAAAAGTATAACTCAAACATGCCTCGAGGGATTTCAAACAGCATGTTTCTTCCCTCATGTCTGTAGGCTATTTAGAACATCCGCGCTGATTTGCATAGCTTCTACTAGCCCAGCCCTCACCCAGTTCATTGCATGTGTCATGGCAGGGGAAGAGAGGGAGAAGATTTTAACTCTGTTTCTTTAAGAAAAGAGACTCATGTGATCACATTCTTATTTTCTTTCTTTGTCTGTGTCCTTCTCTAGTCACATTCCAATGTGTTGTTCAAATGTAGCAAAGGATGTTTAAAATAACTAAATTCATGTATATTTTTGCCTGTTAAGTGCTCAGATGAAAGGAAGTTTCACGTCTTAGCAAAATAGAGGAAGATGCACACAGGGGTAAACATTACTAAATACTCCAATTATGGGTTGCTTCAGACAGAAATCACAAACAGCAAATTCAAGAGCAATCAAGCTTCATTAGCTCTGATTCCCTCAGAACTGCTTCTTTATTACTTTCTTTTCTAAGAGGTACTTGTTTTTACAGATATTTTAAGGTGTGCTGGGTTTCACAAGACTAACTGAAGCCTGTTGGAGACAGCGTGAGTGTGTCCATTGGCTCCAAAAGGATTTGGGTCAAGCCCTAACACAGCAGGGGATGACAGATTCCAGGAGCCAGAGATGTATCTTTGTGAAGTGTACAGTTTGTTTCTGCCATCACTCTTTTATTGTTAACACTATAGAAGATTTATATATCACACTGGTAGTCAATAGAAATGGCAATCAAAAGGTAATGATGTATTTCCTAGAGGCCGGAATATGGGGCTTTCACGCTGTCTACCTTTGGGTCTTCTAAGTTAACAGTTCAGTCTTGCTGAGTTTTACATTCCCCTGTTGTTAAAGATTGTTCTTGCCCTTTGCAGGGAGAATACTCATGCAAACCCCTCTATGAAGTAAACTTTCAAATGGATTTCTTTCTCTTCATGCACCACATGAAGACATCACATGGTGGCATTTAAAAATGGTGTGAACTTCACCTTGGAAAAGCTGGCACAGCTACTGAAGATAATGGGAAAGAACAGCCTCCATAACTTACCCTTGTGTGGTGAGTCTTAGTAAGTTTTAAGACTCAGGTAAGTTGGTTTTTATACTCCACTTTTTTCTGCACTTGCCTCTGGCCATTTAGCATGGACACAAATATTACAACTAGCCATAAACTCACTCCTCTCCTTCCCACAGCCAGCCACAAGTTTTGGCTCACTGAGCTCCTGGCACAGAGTATTCCCCAGGCAGACTATGAGCTTTTACTGCTTTCCTTCTAACAGCTGGCAATCCATATATTTACTGAAGACCAAACAGTTCTCTAACATTTTGACAAGCCTCATGTTAGCATCTGTCTTCATAATACCCAGAAAAAGACATGGCCATCAGTTATAAGAAATGAAGCTTTAGGCTACATCCAAGTTCCTGATCAGCAGTTCTCACAGTGCCCTATCATCAGTGCTGTCATGATTCCCTATACCTGTTTTATAGAGTAAAACCAAAATGAAGGGCTGTTAAGTTTTGTTTCCACTGTCTAATTCCAAGGCACGTAACAGAAGTTCATCTCTGCTTTTTCTGCTCATAACTATTGCTGGCCTTCCACTGTCAAAGAGACCATCCAGGCTTCCTTCTACCGACTGCATCTGAGACCGACATTACTCGACCCCTTTGAGATCAGAACATTTTTCTTCTATTGAAAAATGTAAACCTGCCTCTTTAAAATTCAGACTTCCTACCATTTCTTCTTGTAAGTATGCAGGGAAAGAGCTGTCATCACAAATCCATGGACAACACCTACTGAAGTCACTAGTGGCTGCACAGGTGTAAAACTCATCAAAAGAAATTTGGAAAGTGTTCTCCTACATAAGAGAAGTCACGTAAAATATACTGCTTGCACACTGGATTTGCTACTCTTTCATATCCTTGCCAGTGAGGCTAGGGCTGGGTCTGTAATCACTGATTACAGAACTGAGCAGAAGCAATCAAGCGCCTGTTACTTATATCAATGATTCCAGCTCAGGCGAGTCCTGCAGGAAAATAAAACTCCACTTGAACAGGCCTGACATATTTGGCCCCCAGGTATATTGCTATGGGCTATACTTCAGCTTTCCTATGAGAACAAATTACAAAAAAGGTGGGAAAGGTTACCTAGTCTAGTCCCAGCTTCCACCAGAACTATTTACACCTGCCAAGCCTGTTCCTAATTACTTCTGTTGATAAATATCACTTACATTCCTTAAATAATATATTCCCTGTGCCACACTTACAACCTCTTATCTACAAAATTCATGCCATCACTCTTAACAGATCTATATAAAGCAACAAAGAGTTCTCACATATGACCATGTGACTAGGGTCACATGTCAAATAAAATAAGACTGCAGTCATCTGCCACTGGGACCGCAGTAACCCTCAGGGTGCTGAGCAATCTCTGCTCTGACTGAAGCCAGAAGGTGCTAGAAGGAGTCTTGCTCTTTGCAAAATTTTTGTCCCAGAGAAATAAAATAAAAGCTTTTTGCATGGCTCGACTCAGGACTGTGTTTACACTGCCTATAAACAGCCAGCAAGGAAGTAGAATAATGACAGATTACTGTGGCATTCCTTGCAGCACCAGCCAAAATCACAAAGAGGTGAGGTAAGAAGACCTGTGAAGATCATCTTGTCCAATACCCCATGTATAGAGCAAGGGAAAGCAGAGCACGTTGCTCAGGGTAATGTCCATTTGGATTTTGAAGGTCTCCAAGGAGGGAGACTCCACAACAACTGTGAGCAACCTGTTCCCGTCTTCAGTCATGTTTACAGTAAAAATGCTTTTTTATTTCTTATTTTGGCAACATGCTAGAAATAGGATAAGCAATTGATCTGAATTATTAAAGGGATTGGTTATAAAAATGCCTAAAAAATAAGCTAAAATAAAGAAGCATATCTGTCAGAATATTAGTGGGATAAATCACAGCTAAAAACCAGGTCAGAGCTGCAGGGTGTCAGTAAACTGAGATTCATGTACTGTCAGAAGCAAACAGCCTGGAAATCTATGGCACAAATAATACTTTAATACACTTGCTGATCCCAGAGAGGTTTACTTCTGATATGCTCAAAATCTCTTCCATGAGCAAAAAGAAGCACAGAATTTTATTCTTAGTATAAATGAAATTTTCACAGTCTAATTCAAGAGTCATTATTAGTCTAGATATAATTAACACAGAAAAATAAAGAACACACAGGAATCCAGTCAGAAATCTCAGTAATGATAGTATAACCCTTCAAAGTGTAACAAACGCTCTTAGTTTTTATCTCTTTTCTTCCTGAAGTTATGCTCACCCTTCTGCTGATCCTCTAGTCTTAAAATCAGCAAATTCAGATTGTCAGAGAGTGTAGACAGAGTCATCAGTCTCCAGAATCCCTTGCTAGGAGCAATATGATGCTCGTGTGGGTGGTTTCTTTATCCTCCCTCTAGTATCTACTTGGGGTCATTTTTAGCTGTTTTATAACATGTTTTTACACCTTGCTTTATCTTTGTAGGTCTCCATCTCCATGTTAGATCTGAAGGGCCAAGTTCTGGTGCACTTTGGTCACAACAACCACCTGAAGTGCTACAGGCTTGGAAAAGAGTGTCTGGAGAGCTGCCCGGTGGAAAAGGACCTGATTGTGCAGGTCAACAGCAGCTGAACATGAGCCAGCAGTGTACCCAGGTGGCCAAGAAGGCCAATGGCATCCTGGCCTGTATCAGCAATAGTGTGGCCAGCAGGACCAGGGCAGTGAGTGAGTACTGTGTCCACCCTGAGTACTGTGTCCAGTTCTGGGCCCCTCACTTCAAGAAAGACATTGAGGTGCTGGAGTGTGTCCAGAGAAGGGGCAGTGGAGCTGGGGAAGTCACATGTAAGGATGTGTCAAGTCATATGTAAGTAGTAAGTTCTACAGGGAGAAGCTGAGGGAGCTGGGGGCCTTTAGCCTGGAAAAGAGGGCTCTCAAGGGGGGACCTTATCACTCTCTACAACTATCTGAAAGGAGGTTGTAGCCAGAGGGGTGTTGGCCTCTTCTCCCAGGCAACAAATGACAGGACAAGAGGACATAGCTTTAAGTTGCACTAGGGGAGATTCAGGTTGGACATCAGGAAGAATTTCTTCATAGGAAGAGTTCTCAAGCATTGGAACACACTGTCCAGGGAGGTGGTGAAGTCACCATCTCTGGAAAAGAAACAACTGGATGAGTTACTTAGTTCCATGGTCTATTTGATTAAGGTGGTGATTTGTCAAAAGTTGGACTTGGTGATCTTAGAATAATTCCAAATTTAAATGATTCTATTATTCTGCAATTCTTTAATTTAGAGAATTTGGTACTTTTACATGTTAGATACTATTTCTTTGTAATTTTCATTGTCTGTAAAGTCTGCTTTTTCCAGCTGTAGGTCTGTGTTTCATTAACCAACCATTATTGAGTTGTTTATAGTGTCAGCCTGTGCCCATCTCTCCGCATCCCATGATTGTACTTCTCTGCACCACATACATTGTCTCCCCTTCTCAACACCTGTATTTCTCTACAAAACATCACTGTGCTAAGGTCATAAACATTTCACTTTACATGAAATACTTATTCACATTTTGTTCCTGTTATCTACCTAAAAGTAAGGTGGTATCATAGAAAGATAAAAAAGTGATGCAATTTAGCCATTGACACCTGGTCAATAAAAGAAATTAATGTCAAAGCCAAATGAAGTAAAACAAATCTGCAGGCAGGTCAAACAAAGTTCACACAGAGAAGGCTTGACAAGCCTCCCTCCGAGAACCTGAAAACTGTAGAAACCCTGTGTCTGTGAGTAGCAGTGGTGTATTACAGAGCTACACAGGCACTCTTGGCAGGGCATAATTGTGCTTCTGAGCTGAAAGCACATCAGATTCAGAGCTGGAGCAGGTTCTCTTTGGACTACAGGCTAGGACAAGTTATCTTTATCTACCTCTTTATCTTGCCTGAGGTGCTAGTAATGGAGGCCTCTGACATTTCAGCTCTGATACCTTTAAATATCATACTTATTCACACACATCCTTATTCACAGGTTTGAAATACAATTCTTAAAAAAATATCCATTCCCACTTGCATTCTTTATACATTCTCTATAGTGCCACTATGCACTTAGAGAAAAAACACACTGCATTTGCCTGGTCTTTGGCCTAAATCTCTCTTGATCCAAATATTTTTGCTATAGAATAACGAGAGGTAAAACCTCCATATTCAGGTGGTTTTTTTTCATTAAGATTGGATGGTATTTCAATAGATATGACAGGAAGATCAAAATATCCTTCTGTGACAGTGCAAAATCTAATTGTGTGGTTATGTCAGAGTGCATAACAACAATAGTATTGGGCATGAGGTTATACAACTCTATAAAGCTCAGTGGCATTATACCCCTTGGCTTAATTCCACCTTCTGGAGAAGTGATACCAGCATGACCTGAGATTCACTGCTAAAAAGCAATATAAAACTTCTTAATGATCGTGGATACATTTTTTCCTTTGTGATTGACTCCTTACTGGAAGAACCTCAACTTTTATGAACAAAGGTGATCCCTAAAAGCTACCCCACACAAAATAACCCTCCACCAAAACTAATGAACCAAGCAACCAAATAAAATCAACCAAACAAACAAAAAAAAAAGCTTTTGTTTTTATTTACAGATTCCTAATTCCTATTTATTGTTGTTTAAAGAATAAAAAGGATATATTTCTTCAGAATAAGAATAAGCAATTGCAGCAATTGTGTGTATGCTAGGCTCTGGCATTAGTTAACATTCCAATAACAGAAATGTTTTTACAACACTATAAGAGAAAAAGTTTCCCTATAATAACATGTCAAAACAATAAAATATAATCAAAAAATCTTGATAAGGTGTAATTTTCTGTCTGAAAATGCTGATTCCATACAATAAAAACATTTAAAAATATAATACAGTAATTTTCTTAGTTTTCACACTTTGATATAATTAAAAAGTTTTGAGTTGTATTATTCTGACATAGATTTATTGCAGAATATATTATGGAAGTTAGAACAATGTAGATGAGCATAAATGAAATCTTTTATAAGGTGATCTGTCAAAAAACCCCAAAACTAAAACAACAGCTCTCAATTTGAGATGAAATGAAGTTGTAAAAATCACACAAATTAGTATGGGACAGAATTTTTATTTTCAAGGTGGTACTAAGAGTTCTATTACTTTGTCACATAATGTCTGATTCTAAGACAGTTAGAATAGGAAAAGTGAATTCAAATGTTCTCATAATAGTATTAGTATTGGTCTCAAAATATATCACATTCCCCAGATGTGTAATTTCCCTGGAAGAATAATTCCTCTTCTTTCATAGAGATTAAACTCCTCCTCCAGTTACTGACTGCAACTTCCAAAGACATTTCAAATTTTCTCAACCAATGTTAATTAAAAAAGAAAAATTGACGGTGATTTTCAGAGACTGACTAAACCCAACAACAACAAACTCTCTGAATAAGAGATGTTAAACTTTTTGCTTTAGATATGAGAAGAGACTCTCCATTAGCTCTGCTCATTATCTTGGCTGGGTTCATAGTGAATTTTTAACCAGCCAGATGAATATATGGAATAGGAAAATTTTGTTAGGTTTGTCATGTCCATTTTTCTGAATTTGACATCAGTTGGATCAGTTATCTACAAAGAAATCCAGGTAGGGTGTATCATAGGATAAGGTTGGCATAGTTTGAGAAGCTGGAACTTTGATTTCAGTTTCACAGGACTCTCTGTTTTAGCAAGCTTTGTATCAGACTCTGAAACTATGTAATAAATAATCCACCACCATGGAAGCAGTAAATTACCCCACAATATCCCCCTTTCTTGAGACAGGCAATTCTCTTTGCATAAGGCTCCCCTGGTCTTTTCTGATGGTTGTTTCAGTGGCTACAGAAGTACTGTAGACAGTGAGATATTCTGTGGGACACAGCCTTGTCTGATGACATTTCTTCTTGCCCAAAACTGAGCATTTGAAAACAAACAGAAATAATATTTATACAAAGCTTTTAAAGTGAAAAGGTTGGTCTTCTAACCAGAAAAACTATTTCTGTTACCAAATGCTGAGAGAAAGAAGATGATTCTGGATCTTGTGACCACACTGTCAGTTTTTTCTAAGGAATCTTGTACTGAAAATTAGCAACTATTTATACATTAAAAATGAAATTTTCAAAGGGAACTCACTTGCCTAGATCCCATTGAAATCAAAAGAGCCTATAGATTCCTAGTATACATTTTCAAGTACTTTTATGCACAGTAGGGAAGCATCCAGTCCATCTAACCTCACCCATACTGAGAAGTAACTATATGTCTTGTATTCAGTGAAGTCAGTAGATCTTCTGTATCAGTAGGCCTGCTAACTTAGCTGACCAAGATTCATTGATATAAGAGCTTAGATCCCTTGCAGCTTTATGGGAAATTGGCTTAAAGCTGAATACCCACACTTTCAAATGAAAAATCTGTAAGCAAGCCTAAGCTGTAAGGAAGTAAAAGCACATTTTGATTGATAGTTTTAAAGCACAAATTATGAACTTGATTATATTAGAAATTATTACAGCTACTATTCCCATTATGATATTTGAGTATGGTCTAACAGCACTATTTGCATTTCAAACAGGTGGGTTTTTTCACAGACACTGAAGTAGGTGGTATGCATCTCCCTACCTTTCACTATCCTGCCAAATATCTGCATGGTACAAGGAGACACCCATACACATTTGATCAGAGAAGTAATGTCCAAGTCCATTGTCAACAGCAAATAATGGCTCAAAATTACATCTTTGACGACCATATTTTTATGTTTCTATCGTAATAGAAGTTGTATTGAGAATAAACCATGCGGAATAAAAGCATAATACATAATAAAAACTATAACTTAACATCTATAAATAGTGGGATAACTGGCATAAATAAAAATATTATGGAAAATTAACATTCAAGAGGTGATTGTACCATTCTAGTCTGCACTGGTGTGGCTTCACCTTGAATACTGTGTGCAGTTTTGGGTGTCACATTATAAACTATTAGAAAATGTTCCAAGAAGGGCAATGAAGATGGTGAAAGGCCTAGAGGGGAAGCCCTAAGAGGAGTGTCTGAGGTCACTTGATCTGTTGACCCTGGAGAAGAGGAGACTGAGGGGAGACCTCATTGCAGTTACAACTTCCTTATGAGGGGACAAGGAGGGTAAGGCACTGATCTGTTCTCTGTGGTGACCAGTGACAGGACCCAAGGGAATGGCTTGAAGTTGTGTCAGGGGAGGTTTATGCTCGATATCAGGAAAAAGTTCTTCACCCAGAGTGGCTGGGCACTGGAACGGGATCCTCAGGGTCACAGCACCAAGCCTGACAGAGCTCGAGAAGTGTTGGGATAATGCCCTCAGACACATGGTGTGACTTTTGGGAATGGCCCTGTGCAGAGCCAGGAGTTGGACCTCAGTGATCCTTGTGGGTCTCTTCCATCTCAAAATATTCTATGATTCCATGAAATCTTTTAGATTATAAGATTATGTAAACATGAGGACAGATCACCTAGGGAGATTTTAGTCTCTCTGTCACTGGAGATTTTCAAAAGCAGCTCAGAGAATCATCTGTCAGGAAAGACATAGATATGGCTAATCTTTCATCTGGATCAGTGGCCTCTGGAGTGGCCATGCCAGCCTTCCTGAGTTCTCTCCCTCTGATTTCTTTGATTTTTATGATCCATGTTAATTAGCTTCCCAAATCCTTCTTTGCCCTCTTTTTGCTGTGTTCTCCTTAGGGAATATATGTTGCATGAAATAAAAATGTATTCCTTTACTGGAGTCTCTTTTGCTCTAAATTCAGCACTTAAAAAATCAATATCAGTTAGACAGCAATGAAATCTTTCTGCCTTCCTTTCTCCAGTCAACTCTGTTTAAAGAAAAGAAGGCTATTACACCACATATAAAATATTGATCTAAAAGATACTAAATGTGCATAATGTGTGAGAAAAGCTGAAATATCTGTTTTGAAAAAGTCTAGCAGGAATGTATTTTTTATTTTGTTATATAACAGACTTGTTTATTGTCACTTTTTTACACTTGGAGCATGGATGAACAACCCTCCACTGATTTCCCATAAAGCAATATGGGAAATATTTAAAATGTACAGTATGCTGCTAGGCCATGTCTCTTTGCAAACACTTAATTCTCAGTCCTCAGTCCATTTCCCTCAGCTTCAACAACTCTCAGTAGAACTTGAATTTAGGCCACCAGAACCATACCAGTCAGAGGATGATTTTATTTGATGAGGAGGAAACACTGGTAAAGGGAAGTGTCACATGCATCCTGGCATGCCTTGCAGTATTGGTGGCAGGCAATCCCACCCAGCATAAACCAAGGTATTCAGTGGGGCAATTCCTTCCCACAGAACTGTGTGTTTTCAAACCTATTTTTGTACATAAGTGTCTTCATCTAGCCAAAACAAGGTTTCAAATACATTTTATTTAGTGCTGGGTCCAAAAATAAACTTAGTCAATGACTATTCCTAATTTTATGTGCTTGGCTCTAGAGTGGAATTTAACATTAAACAATAATTTGAGAAAACAGTAGAATAATTGTGGGAGAGTTCCCAAATCTCTCCTACCCTGAACGTCTGCCTACTGAATAAACTATATATCCATTTTCACTAAAGCAATAAGTCTTGAATTGTTCTCTGAAAAACAATGACAAGAGGGATTGAATTCTTCTCCTGATTTCTCCCCAACTTCTACGTGCACTTGGGTAGGCAGAGTAGTGGCAAGTAGGGAGCGGATAAGGGTCTTTTACTTCTAAATGCTATTGTCTAAAAGGAAGCAAACACTCTTTTTCAACTGATTTTTAGAGGACAGCAGCAAACATCATTCCTCTTTGAATGGAGACTACTTTTACAGAAGCGTGCCAGACGTTTTTTGTTCCTGAGAAAATTCCTCCAGGGAGACAGGCACAGGAGTGTCTGCTCTTGGGATCACAGTAAAACTTAAGCCTGAGAGAGAGGCCAAGATGCTCTGTTACTGTCTGAGATCCATCAAAGTTAAAAAACTGAGACAGCTGCTGAGGTTGTTCACCTTAAGAACTGGGTGGCAACACAGCAGGAGGTTTGGGGATTGAATTCTACTTCAAACCTATCTCAGTACTGGACACATATCCTTAAGCTGTAACCAGGACAGGACAGATAACAGTAGACAAACTAATCATGACTTCTCTGGCTTCCAATCAATAGAAATCTTTATGCATAGGACTCAAATTATGTTTTTGAGAGCTGAAATAACTGTCATAGTTGTTACATGGTGGGGCAAAGTCAACACTGTTTTGGATTGTGGCATAGATGCATCCAGTTCTCTTCAACATCTTCATTAACAACTTGGATGCAGGACTGGAAGGGATACTGAGCAAGTTTGCAGATGACACAAAACTGGGAGGGGCTGTTGACTCCCTGGAAGGCAGGGAGGCCCTGCAGAGAGACCTCAACAAATCAGAAGGCAGGGCAATCATCGACCATAGGAAGTTCAACAAGGGGAAGTGCCAGATTCTGCACCTGGAATGGGGCAACCCTGGCTGTTTATACAGACTGGGGAATGAGATGCTGGAAAACAGTTCTGTGGAAAGGGAGCTGGGGGTCCTGGTTGATGACAAGTTGAATATGAGCCAGCAGTGCCCTGGCAGCCAGGAGGGACATCCCTGTCCTGGGGGGCATCAGGCAAAGCAACACCAGCTGGTCAAGGGAGGGCATTGTCCCACTCTGCTCTGCACTGGGGCGGCCTCACCTTGGATATTGTGTGCTGTTTTGGGTGCCACAATATAAGAAAGACATTAAGCCATTAGACAGTGTCCAAAGGAGGGCAATGAAGATGGTGAAGGGCCTTGAGGGGAAGCCGTGTGAGGAGCAGCTGAGGTCACTTGGTCTGTTCAGCCTGGAGAAGAGGAGACTGACGGGAGACCTCATTGCAGTTACAACTTCCTTGTGAGGGGAAGAGGAGGGACAGGCACTGATCTCTTCTCTGTGGTGACCAGTGACAGGACCCGAGGGCACATGGTGTGACTCTTGGGGATGGTCCTGTGCCAGACTAAGAGTTGGACTTGATGATCCTTGTGAGTCCCTTCCAACTGAGAATATTCTGTGATTCTGTGAGTTCATAGCCTCACTAACTCAGAGAGTTTTGCTATTGGCTTTACTGGAGTGACTAAGACTTAGGATTACCTTTCCTTAGTTTCTTCCTCTCTAATAAGAGGAGTGCTGCTTAAAAATCCCTGTGCTAAACAGAAATCTCAGCATGGTAGATCATAGTAAAAGTTTAGTTTCTAATCCTACAAAGACATATAACATGCTTAACTTTCAGAATGTGTTACAGAGGTGCTGCTCAGTTTGGACTGAGTTTTCCACCCTATTCCATGCTGTTAATTGCAATAAGCTGGTGTCTTGCAGTCTTCATTATTCTGTCAGCTCATTTTAAAATATGAACAGAATTTGTGAACTTTACAGGTGCATTTTCAGGGTAACTACATTTTGTTTCAGGATAAACTTCTACTGGGATCTTGGCCTGGAAATGATCAGATAAGAAAGGATTGTCAGAATTGTAACTATTAAAGTACATGGCCAGATTTTTTGAGATAATTAGCATTAGCACTGGAAACTCGAGGCCACCACAGAGTCTCTTCATCTGAAAGAAAAATAAAAAAGTTTTGGCCTTTGATTACCCTTCCCTGCACATGGGTTTGCAATTCTATATGTAGATAGTAAGTACAGTGCTTATGCATGCTCACATCTTGAAGATTTTTTTCAACTTAGGGATGTGTGTCTGAACACTGGTGAGCAGCACTGTTTCTTGGTAGAAAATCAGCTTAATTTTCTTCTTCATCTGTTTTCATTTTTCACATTTTCCCTTGAGGGATTCATCCCTCATAACTTTGTGGCTGTTTATTACAAAGTTTTGGTAGATTTCCTTAGCAGAATTTGGTTATTGAAAATGGTAAAGGGATATTTTTACACCCACATTGTGGTACTGACTTTTACAAAACCATCTAAATGACCATTGCTTTGAAATAAAGCTGGAAAAAATATACTAGAATACCAGACTTTAGTTCTGGTTGAGGACATTCTTTGACAGAGACAGAATGATTCTATTTTCTAGGGACTAAGTCCTCACCTGAGAGGAAAATCACCTTCTCCTTGTAAAAATAATTTAATAGAAGTGACTGGCAGACAGCCCTCTGCCCCCTCCACTCTCAGCAGTGCATGCTGTCTCAGCTGAGAACTCGTGGAGCACATCTTGCTCTTAAAGATTAACACATCTTTAAATATTTCATGTATAATGGCACAGCTTCCATGGGAAAGACTGAAAGCTATTCAATTAATTTGCTGATAAGACGGGTGTCAAGGCAGTCCCCAAGGAAATAGAAGTCTGGACATCTTCAGGCAAATTCAGAAATGGAATCTATATCTGACACATCACTGTGGAACAACCCCAAACTGCCAAGTATCACATGAAAAAAAGGGGCTACAGCATCTGCTGCTGCTTCTATTTAGGACCAAACCCAGCAATTATGGTCTGGAAATTCCTTACTGATGCCTCCTGCAGACAGCCTGAAGGAATGCTGCACTGCTGAGCTGAATACAACGTGTATAAATCATACCACAGTACAGAAAGAAACCTATCACTTTTTAAAAATATTTAGACTTGAAAAGGTGAAGATAGACATGTGTCTGTGGCATTTCCACAAGTCCCTAGGTGTCTAAGTATGATTTGGAGATTGCATAATTAGGACTTTGGCACTTAATGCATTTGAAAATATCTCTGGGCTTTACAGTTTTTATGCCAAAAGTCTAACTTTTAATTGACCTTTCGGTCAGCAGGGTTGTTTCTTCTCCTCTTCCCCCCTTCCCCCCTGTATTATACTGTCCTTGGCTTTAACAGTGTTGTATGCTTCATTTGCACTGAAGCACAGAAGAGAAGAGTCATGTCCGAGGAATGTCACTTCGGACACACATTTAGCTTCTACTTTCAGACTGAGATGAATTCCAACAGCGCCGGTGTCACTGAGATCCAACCTTACTTGGTGCACAACTGCTGCTTGATAACTATGCAATAAACTCTTGATTCACTAGGTAGTAAACAGACAAAATATATGTACACGTCCATTGAGACGAAGTAACTCAAGAAGCTCAGCTTCTCTGCAGACCCTCTCATATTGAAAACACCAAAGATATGCAGTTATGCAGTGATCCATTTGGGACCTTACAGGTGCTAAGATATATAGATCTAATATTTCATTTTGGAGAAATGATTTATTTCCAGCCGTAAACAGGATGTTTGTGAAATGAGAATAGGCTATTTCAAACTGTTATAAGGCCACTGAATAATTGAATTATTGCTCATCAGGGGGCAGTGTAATTTGTTACCTGTGTGATTCCAACACTCTGAATCAAAGTAATTACATTCATGGTGTCATTTACAGAAATAATGCTGTGAAGGTCTCCATGAAGAGAGAGGCAATTGCTGAAAGGATTTTGTTGAAATAATAGCAACAATTCAATCGGTCCTCTTGCTTCATTCATTGTTACTTTACTATATGTCTAAATAGTTCGTTCAGCTCTGCTTTGTTAGAGTGACAAATACAAGCTTTGGAAATAGTATCTATGGAGGGATAAAAGCACAGCTTCTAAGGGGAAAGTACCAAACGGGCCTTTTTAGCATCACAAATGGGCAAACAGCAAATGGTAGAATAAATTTATATTTAAAAAAAAGAACACAAAGTCAGATTTTATTATCCTTGAAAATTTAGTGGCAAGATTCCACTAGAGGTTTCTCTGGTGTAAATCTAGACATTGCTTCAAACCACAGAGCCGTCACTTCCAAATCTCATGAACCAGCTTCAGAAAACTATGAAATTTTGGTCTGTTCAGCCTGGAGGAGAGGAGACCAAGGTCAGACCTCACTGCGGTCTGCAGCTTCCTCTCAAGGGACAACAGAGGAGCAGCACTAATCTCTGCTCTCTGTGACCAGTGACAGGACCTGAGGGAACAGCTAGAGCTGTGCCAGGGGAGGTTTAGGCTGGATATTGGGAAAAGGCTTTTCCCCCAGGGGGTGGCTGGGCACTGGAACAGGCTCCCCAGGGAAGTGGTCAAGGCACTAAGGCTGCCAGAGCCCAAGGAATGTTTGGACAATGCTCTCAGGCACATGGTGTGACTCTTGCTGTTGTCCTGTGCAGGGCCAGGAGCTGGACTCAGTGATCTTTCTGGGTTCCTTCCAACTCAGAAAATTGGCATAAAAAAACCCCAAGGAGTAATTTTTAAGAATAAGTATTTTGCAGTTTTTATTTTATGTGTGTCTACAAACTCTAAGTATACAAGTATGTCAGTGTGAAGTGGTTTCTGTTTTCCTACTTTATCCACGTCTTATCCTTTAATGTATTTATTGTCATGACTTTTCTGTGAGGTGGGACAATCCTCCACTCCCTGCTTTGAGAAAAAAAAGAGAAAGTGCTGAAGGCACATATTATGGAAGTTGAATGTATGGGTTACATCCACTTTTTCTAAAGATTTACATTATTTTTTTTCTTTAATATTACTTATACCCTGTTAAGCATGAACACAACCTTCTTTGGCTTTCTTTAGGCACTTGGCTCCAGTGCAACTTAGAGCAGCCCATGCAGGAGCCAAAAAAAAAAAAAGGTGTTATGGAGTGGTGATCTGAAGTAGCCTTTTCAGATACTTAAATCAATCTTAAAAAAAGGGTGTGGTTACTCCCCAACCACACCAAATTACTGATGATTATCATGATGATCATGGTGGGGGAAGTGGTTGAGATATTGCACAATATGTTCATGCAGCCTGTGAACACAGATGGAGAACTTTGAAAGCTGTAATTTTGTTTCCCTAGGTAGATTCAACAGTGACCTGGAGAAACCACTGACTACCTGAAGTTCTGAGGTTATTTCTAATGCATTTCACTAGGATAATATTAATATTCACAGCAACTGGCACTAATGATCTGGGGGCGAGAGAAGCACAGTAAAATTTGCTGTGAAGGCAGCAGAGTCCATGCATGGAAAGGGAGGAACAACAGTTCATGAAGAGTTTCATCCACTGAGATGGATGAATAGGAATTGCTGGCATTTCCTTGGAACTGATCTGGAAGTGTGACCTGGTTTTAAGCTGAATAGCTCTCTGTTCAAGGGAGGCAATTTGCAGCTATTTAGGTGTTGTGAGGCCTTGTGGTAGACCTAATAACACTTCAGAACCATTAGGACATGAAAATACTTCAGGCAGATCACTTTTTTCTATGAACTACTGCTTCCTACTACAAGATTGAACATTTTTACTCACCCTAAGCTGGACTATCTGTTCTGCTAAAACCAGTGCTGGTACCAGAGACACCCCAGAACTGACAAGTCCAGATACTGGGAGAGGTGTTCCCAGCATTTGAGAAGGATAGGATTTGTGTCCAGTTAGCAAAAGACACACACCAGTTCCAACAAGCTGTTATGCAGTTCAGTTCTGTAGTGTTTATAACTCCCCAGCCAAAGACTGAGACTCTGATAACTGGAAAAATTTTGCCCTAAAAATAGATTTCTTCACATTGTTGGATTCATGTAGCATTTTATATAATTACAGCCCTTGGAAAATTTATGTTCTACAGATCTGGATCATAAATCCTACACTTTATAGTACTAGTGTGGCTGCGTTACAAGCCCTTACTGCTGACTCTAAATTTATTATTGCAAAAAGAGGTGGAAAACAAATCCACACTTTTGAAAGTGTTCCATAATACCACAGTGCCTTAGCGAATTTTGAACTGCTACTTTCATCAGGGGATTTATCATGGTACCTACACACAGAAGTAGCAAGCCTGTATGAACATATTTCTTTGAATAAGAAACAAAGTTCTGAACTTTTTTAATAGGAACACAATTTTCTGGTGTGTGTAGTCATTTGGGGAAACAGTCTTTCTCTTGAGCAATTTAAAAACCAGAGTGTTTTTGGTTTTGTTTTTTTTTTTTGCTGAGGGAGTGTTTTCAATTATTTTTGAAAATCTGTCTCTCATTATCTTGAGGTGATCTCCAGAAGACTGACAGTACAGTTCAATATTATGTTATCTCAGACCATAATTTTCTGCTGAGTTCTTCCAATAAGGCAAAAACAGAATAATGTTTGCCTTTTCCCTATTCCTATTCTGATGGAGATACACCCAAATACAGTGAAGTGATCTGTTTGGGAAAGCAAACACCTTCCACTACTTCTGCATGAAAAAATCTCTGTGAGCATTCTGTTTATCCTAATGTGAGAAGATCATAAGGCTATTTTTTCCCACTTATCATCAGAGGGATTTGCAGTTTTCTCCTGGTCCCACTGTGAGATCTCATAGACAGCTGTATCTGTGGTACAGAGCAGTTCTGCAAGGCACATACAACCTCCTTCCAGCAAGACTGGGACTGGCAGGCACACAGAATCACAGCCATGGAATGGTTAGGGTTGGAAAGGACCTTTAAAACTCATTTAGTGCAACACCCCTGCAATGAGCAGGGACATCTTCAACTCCATCAGGTTTCTCAGAGCCCTGTCCAAGCTGACCTTGAGCATCCTTGAAGCAGTCTTATGGCTTGCAAAGCAAAGCCCTGAGGCAGAGCAAAAAGACTGTCCACACCGAGGTATAGACTCTCCAAAGTATTTTTTTCTTTCTTGTTTTTCTGGTTTTGGTGGGGGAATGCAGGTGCTGGCAATCTGGGTAAGCCACCAACACATGTGATTGCATTCTATCATCTTATATTCTCCTTGCAATTGATCTTAAAAGCTGTAACACAGTAAGAGTCCATGGACAGTCCTGCAAGTAGACAGCAATAGTCCTACATTATTTAAGGGCTTAAACACTAAAATTAAAATGTTAGAGTGCACATAGGCTATCTGAAAAAAAAAAAAAAGAGGCATTTCTATAGGGAAGAACTCAAGAGAAAAGAAGTCAATTGAATAGGCAGGTAATGTGACAGAGTTGGTAAGGCAAAAATTACAGCCTTTCAGTGTTCTTATTAAGGGAGACAGAGGATCTCTGCAGATGACACAGGATGGGCTCTGAGTTCCCAGCCTGATTGTCATCCCCTGTGATTTTATGACAGATGGGCAAGTCCCTCTCAGGAAAGGCTGTGCGCAGGAATTCTGAGGAGTTATCAGTGGGAATGGCTGTCAGGTGCCATGGTTTAACAACTAGCACATCCAAAGCACAAGGTCATCTTCACCTCTTCACCATGGTTAATGAAAGCATTTAGGTACCTGGAGAAAGACAATTTCTGAAAACATCTTCCTCTATCTCCAGGACTGTGTGACCAAAAGGTGTGAAATCATGAACCCTCCCCCCATTATGGAGTGTCTGTGCTCCATGTGACGTCCGGGCACTCACACACTGGTGCCACAGGAAAATGGTGCCTTCTGAACAAAACCTGGTTGAGAAAAGTACTTGTTTGAGCACAAATCCCTGATTTCCTCCAAACAAATGGAAAGCTTGCAGTTAAATACATAGTAAACGTGGGTTATTTCCAAATATCCAAAGCTCTGTTTGATCTGAATGAAACACGTCTCCCAGAGACAGCTGCTTCTATTTTTCCTTCCTTCCTTCCTTCCTTCCTTCCTTCCTTCCTTCCTTCCTTCCTTCCTTCCTTCCTTCCTTCCTTCCT
>JAWWEU010000001.1:36304511-36342592 GCA_035583155.1 Acropternis orthonyx | reverse complement strand
CGCCCTGCCGTCCGCCCGCCCTGGCTGCCGGGCTTCCTTCCGTCCTTCCTGCCGTCCTTCCTTCCGTCCTTCCTTCCTTTCTTTTTTTCTTTTTCACAGGTTTTTAAGGGAGAGGTTATAACACTCAAATCCTCCTGGACTAAAATCATACTAGTCCCTTTGACCCAAATGAGCATCTCTGGCTGCAAAGTTCTACCGAGTTCAATGGGCCTGTGCCAATTTTATGGTCTTTGAGGAATTGCCTTATTCACTTGGGCCTACACTCAATACATGGATTTAACAGGTTGAGGTGCATAGAGTCTGTGCCTGGGGGAGAAACTTCTGAGCTTGTTTCATCTGTATAAATAACTGAGTTTTACACTTCTTACCAGCCTGACACCTCCTGAGCTTTGTTTTTCTGGTGGCTCCAAGATCTAGCTTCATTGTCAGGAGAAGTCTGGAAAGTAAACACAGAGGAAGAAGATCCCCAGTTAATCAGTTATGGTAATGGTTTTATCTGCCCAGCCTGCTATGCATTTTAGGAGACCAACGAATATAAAATTCAAGAAGATTCCAGACATAAACATCAAAGAGTGTCATAAGCATAAAAATGTGCAGCCTGTGCAGACTGGTTGTCTCTTTGAGTTGAAAACAAGTTTGATCTATGGGAGAACACTAATTGTGGGTTTGGATCAGCCTGAAGGCACATTGGAAGGATGTGGTGATGAATTTCCCCCTTAAGTCTATCAATACTGGGAACTTCACTAAGCTGGACTTCAGACTGTATTCACACAATGGCTCACAACTGGTCTACTACAGCACGAGCTCCTGCTGATCAGCTCAGCCACAGCCACTGACCATGATCACAACCCCAAAGTGAGTGCAACTGCATCATGGAAGCTGACACGCTTTGCTCGGTCTTTGGAGCAAATGCCTAGAAGGGAAAAGGCAATAATTCAATTTCTTGACATATATCTGCTGAGAACATCAGAGTAATACTTTCAAAAAGCATGAAATGCATTAGGTTTTCAGTTATCACTTGGGTTTGGATGCCCTGATATTTAAGGGCCTTCAAAAAATCTCAGGAAAAAAAGGACACTGGGACAGATCCTGACTGGTAACTTTAAAAGCACAACATTTCCAGTTTTGAGTAGACATATAGAGCTTTTAGTGTATGAGACCTGTATTAGCTTAGAAGAGCCAAAAACCTTTCTAAGATACCATTTCATAGAGAATCTTTCCTGTTTAACCTTCCTCTGGACACTGCTCCTGAAGTGTGCAGATATATTTGGCATATGACAATAAAGTAGGCTAAAATGTAGAGCTGTTAATCAGCAACATCATTTATCTGTGCCAGTATTTATTAGCTCCTTTCAAATGGCTGTTTGAGCTGATATTTGTTATTTCCATAGAATGTAATTCTTTAAATTTAATCAAGTAAGCTGTATTTTAAATCACTGGTAATAAGTGCCTTTCACTTTAACAGTGTAGAACAGGGTTGGATTTCCAAAAGGATTTATAAAACATTATAACAATGATGCCAGGTCATTGTTTTTGTGGAAGATGACCTGTACCTGTGACCATCCTGACTGCCTTTATCCAAATCCTTTGGGAAGGAAGGGTTTCATGACATGGAAATGAATTTTAGCCTCACACTTTTTTATGCTATATACATTACATGTCTCTGGACCCCCATTCAAATTCCATGTTGGAATGACATCTGGGTGAGTAACAGCACCTCATCACCAATGTAATATTGTTGGGGGGGGGGGGGGGCTACCAGGGAAGAATAACTCATTCTGGCCAGCTCCAGAGTACAGAGTCAGGAGCTGTTGAACCACAGAGTGTATCTGCTTCACAGTGCAGACGCTCATCAGTCTGGTTTAGAAACACCCTGACTCTGTTGGCTGACACCCTTGCTGCTGACCATCCCCAATGAGCTCTTTATGGTCCTGGGAACACTGAAGAGATTTGGTGACTTTTACAGACTTACATGTGCCATCTGTTGCTAAACTCAACACTAGATGTAGCTGTCTCTCCTCTGTGGTAGTGCCGCAGGTAACACACCTGCACTGCTGTTGCTCAGAGGTTCCCTAAAATGAATGTATGCATTTTTTATAGATTCCTTAATGTGAAATGTCACATTACCGGCAGAAAAAGCATATAGTCTTTTGAAGGATTTGTAAAAAATGCATGACTGATAATTTTTTTTTTTTTCTTCTTCAGGTTCCCCCATATCTGTGACTAAGTGATGTGGTGTTTGCAAAATTTAGAGAGGGATCAGAAACATGGCACTGTATTTGAGCTTCATTTGTAGAAGGTAAAGTAGCATATGTTATGAGTCAGTTAATCTCTTCAGGGCTTTATCCAGCACAAATTAGGTTCTGTGGTCACCGAGTCACAGCAGGCTGTGGGCCGCTGTAGCCTTGGAGCTTTATTCCGATTCAGCTGCCAAGAAATGAACTGCTCTGTGGGCGCAAAAAATTGGCTTATGCTTTGTGAACTCCAGCCAGGCGTGTGCAGCTTCAGAGCCTGCTCTCTCTCTCTGCACAGCTATGTGATTTCATTCTCCACAACTCTCCAACAACCTTGATGCTAAGATGCAGCCCCTAGAAAATAAAGAAGGTGCTAATTCAGACTCACTAGAAATCAGTAAGTTGGGAAATAGTTTTAAAATATGTGGAAGCCTTATCTGTTTATGCTATTAAAAACTAGCCAGGACAAATGCCTACTGCAGGGATCAGCTCTGTGCTGCTACTCAAGCTATATGGGGTTTTTTGCTAGTTTGTTTTGCATTTTATTTTGTCACTAGTTGCCCTCAGTCTTCAGCTGGAGATACTGTAATGCCAATGAAAATAAAATGCCTTAGGTTTCCAATGTGGACAAAAGGACCTGGAAGGCACAGTTTTAGTTACAGCTAATGTCTTACAGAGGCTTGAAAAATCTCACTCTTAAATCACTTAAGAGAGACACTGACCAAATCATAGGTAAGTCCCAAGTGCGTCAGGATGCAACTTCCACCTTCCCTACTGATTGACCTTGGTAAAGAACATATCCTCTCTGCATTATATATTACACATAACAAATGAGGCTACAAAGATTTGCCTATGTCACAGCATAGGCTGTGTCTCAACACAGAGATCAAATGAGTACTTAGTCTTTGCACAAACTACAAAAAAAAAATCAATTTATTTTTACCATATTTGGTTTTGCCATGTTATTTATTTATGCCATTCATACAAATTAATGAGTATCAAAAACATTACTTAGCTATTTTCACTTCTAATTTAAGTAATTTTTCTAAGTGAACTTTTGTGAAGAAGGGGTTAATTTTGATATGTTTAAGTATAAAATATACAGGATGTGCACAACGGTGACATTCTGAACATACAAGGCATTATCTGTATATCAGTGACAAGAAGCTGTTGTCACTGATGCTTGGCCAGGAAACATTGACACAGGGCTAAATCCCACCCTCTTGCAAAAACACCATGAACTCCTCGTTTCTGGGCACGTGGAGCAAGCACCCAGGAAACAGCCAGGCTGTCTATTGACATGTTATTTTAGCTGAGCAACCCCCCACCCCTGCCCTTCCCTCTTATAGTCAAGAGCTTAAAGTGATGCTGCATGCCTTGGGCTCCTGCATCCCTGCTCAAGTTCAAGAAGATCTCCTGCTTAGGGCTATTTGGGATTCAAAATCTGAGTGTCTTTTTGTGTGAAGTAACCTGAGAGATCAGATCTGGCAGGTGTGCCCAGATCATTCTCACATTCGCCGGCAGCCCTAACTCCAGCATGAAGCATAGCAGCCACCATACTTCAACTCAAAACCACATTATTTCAATCTGTTTAGCTCTTGGCATCCTCAAAACCTGTCAAATTTAGGTTCAAACTTAACACTCACTAAGATTTAGATCCGGTAAAGGCTAAGCCTGTACTTAAACAAGGCACAAGGTTTCTTGTGCCTCTTGCCTGCTTCCCTGTCTGACTCCAATCTTTTGTGTTCAGTCAGTATGGTATCACAGCTTCCACGAGTCCATTTCTCATTAATGGCACTGAATGCAAATCTTACAATGCAGGACAAATATAAACATAAAAGGAGGTCTTTCTTAACTTTCCTTACTATCCAAAGCATCTGACAGATATGCAGCAGCCTAGAAGGGTGTGTTCAGGGATATTAGAAATTGAGTAGCTTGCTTATGTATTCCCAACTTTAATTTGCCCAAACATGTTTCATTGTGAATAATTTTTCAATTAATCTATTCTGTACCAAATAACAGTTGCAAAAATATACTTGGAATTAAATGTATGCAGATGTTTAAGGGGGTTGCTATATTAGGGCCTGTAGGACTGGGCCTAATACATCTATTTTGCATAACTGATAGAAATATTTCAACTGGCCCTTGTCACCCTTTTTAACATTCTTCATTTACAGAAGTTGCAACTTGCACAGGGTTGCCTCAAAAGTACTAGGGTACCTGTAGCAAGTCAAACTAACTTGGGACAATCTCAAAAATTGCATTTTCTGTCATCTTTGCTGGGGTTTTCTGCCCTTACTGATGAGCGCTGGTTTACATAAGACAAATAGAGACAGTTTTCCAAGAGATTTTCCAAATGTCTGGCACATTACAACTGTCATTACACCATGATTTTGTAATTTTTATGACTAGGTCCCATAAAGGCAACCACTAAGTATGTTTCTACAAAGATGCCTGAATGTCAGGAAATGGGGAAGCCTTCAACACAGAAAGTCCTTGGGAGGCAGGGTGAGGCAAATCCTTGAAGCACTGGGCCCTCCAGATGGGGCTGATCTTCTCCTTTTTCTATACATTACATGCTGTGTATATATATATATCTGTATATATATATATATATACACCTTTACTTTTGCTTTAAAGTAAGAGCAATCAAGAGGAAGGCTTCCAGCCTTTCCACTGAATTTGGTGAACTGCAGATCCATGACATATATTTGTTCAGCATTAGATTAATGCATATCAAATCGAATTTAGGATAGGATAAAATGTTTCTTATCAATTAAATTCTCCCTTAGTCATTACAGATTTGATAGAAACATAGATATTAAATCCCAAAACGGAATTCTAAGTATGCATAACAAACAGTACACAATAGTAAGACTCAACAGTGCAAGCAGCAGGTTTGGGCAAGGTCACCAGAAAAAGATTTTCAGTGCAGAACAGTGCTGTCCATTGCCCTGTCCCTGAAAGTGACAGACCAGGAGGAGCTGCTGGCCTGTCTCTGGGATTAATGTCTTGAGTGCACTGAGATTTCACAGCCCTGACACACAGCTAAGGCACAGTTATAACCAAGAGTGAACTTCATTTTCATACAGAGAACTCACATCCCACAGCTCCTCCTATGGTGTTCCAGATGGTGGATGCCTGCAGAAAGTTTTTGTACCATTAAGGCAGACTCCTGTATCTCCACGGGTCTGCTTTGCTGAAGCTTGAATACTCAGAAGGGTTGGAACGCAACAGTGAGCATGGCATGCTGCTCTGAGTCTCCTTGCCTTTTGAATAATAATCCAAAAGCCAGGAAAGCATATTCTGTTTTTCACTGATCAGCATATAACTTTGTTCAAAGTGGGTCAGACCATCATGTAAATATGTGAGGATCAGCCCATCACTGTGGAAAGAAAAGCCTGGGGAACAGAAACAGACTTAAGGATGACTTCATATTCCTCAAGGCTTTCATAGGGGCAAAGAAAAAGTGGAAAAGAAGCAGCGTTTGTAGTTTTGGGTCCTGGTTTGCATAGTGTTTGAGATCTCCATTCAACACCATTGATGTTCCAGAAATTAGGCCAGAAATCATGCTGTTCCTGCTGTGATGGGAGTGACAGGTGCCTCCTTGGATGACAGCTGAAATGCTCTCTCTGTGCTGGTAAGGCAAAGCCCTAGGCTTTTCATCTTGAATACATGCTTTGCCAAAGCAACAGATTTAGGTTTGGTTACATCTTTTATGAACACTTTTTCAATAAATTAATTAGAAGCTTCAGGGGATTTAAGGCTTTTAAAAACAGATCAGGTCTTTGCAATTCCCTCCTCAGAGCTTCAAAACTGGATTTCTTCCCATTCGGTTTTTCGTATTTCCATTTTCCAAAACTGAAGATTCCCGAGCCCATGTAAAGACAGAGTCTGCACCTTCCTTGGCTGGAATTCACCTCATAGCCACTGTCCATGGGGTCCAATGGCTGCTTCATGAAACATTCTCGATTCAAAGAGCTGTGTCAAGGATTCACAGCCACCATAATCACATATGTCTGAGCAATGATTTCTCCAGTCATTAAAAAGCTCCAAACACCACCTTGTTTCAAATTGCCCCTCTAAGTTCAGACAAGGTGAATTATCAGTAGAACTCATGTAGTGCCTTCTTAGATGTTCTCTGCACCTGAGGAGCTGCACATCATTCTGAAATCCTCTTTGTGACAGTTTGGCTGCTCCCAATACCTACAATGAATTGCACCCATTTCTTTGAAACCTCTTGATATTGTTTGGCAAGCCAGTTCAGAGTTCGTAACTCGCTTACATTCAGAAAGAGCGAGCACTGAAGTCACCAAATGAAATCCAAGCTCGTGCTATGAAGGACTTCAACAGACTGAATGTTGGATACAAAGAACGGGTATATGCAGTTTGTTTAAAGTACTTTTCCAGTGGCCTGAAGCCAATATGGTAGTATCCTTTTGTAAGGAGAGACCCAAAGGAGAGAAAGGAAGTACCTACAATTCCACAAGAACAGCCCTCACACCATATACTGCAGCATTGTAAAGGATTCTCCATAAAACAGGTGCACAAAAGGCAGATTATTTGTGGGCTTTTGCTGTTCACACAGTAAAAAACCAAGGCAAAGGAGACACAAGGGCACAGGCATAGCTCATATAACTTTTTACAACAAATACACAAACGTATCATTGCTAACCATATACTTTCAATCTCTCTTCTCTTATTTCTGCTTATTTCTGTAACATATATAGTGCCATGTGCACTGTTAAAGGTCTCACCGGCACTTTGAAGCTCTGCTGAGGAGATACCTGACAAGGACACAATAGGACATCAATGTTTTTTCAGTGAGATCTCAATTTGAACAGATGTCCAAGCAAAGTCCCCACAGTAAGACACAGGGTTTAAGAACCTGAGGGTCCCTGTTAATATTAATGAAAGCATACAAGACCATGTGGTGATGTAGAGAACAATTGTGGCAGAACAGTGTTTGCTTGTTGAAGACAATAGTGTAAAGGAGAATTAAAAACTGAGCCAACTGGTTTGACTGTTTCAAGTTTAGTTTTTCTTTTGATTAAAAAAAAAAAAGAGGTTTTTTTTTTTTTTTCCTTTTTCTAGCTAGCACAGACCTCAGTAGTCTTTAGCAGGAAATCTCTCAAGACTCAAAATCAATAAAAGCTGAAAAGGGTAATTGCGGCAAAGGCTTTTCTTTTGGAATCCCTTGGCTAGAGATGAAGTTTGCATTTGTCAAGAATATATACTCCAAGTAAAAGCACGTATATGCAGTAGGGAAAGAGAGGACAGTCCAATGGACATGGGTTGACAGAAAATCTGTGGTTCTTCAGTCTGGCAGCCCAGGGACAATGTCTAAAGGATTTGCAAAGGGTAACTGAGAAATAAAAAACTTCTGTCAGTAGGCTGGAGTATGGTATGTGGAAGTCTACACTTCCACAGAAAAAGACTGTAGGAGTTTGTAAATGAAAGAAATTGAAAGCCACAGGAGCGGAGACAGAGAATGGCTGTAATGTAAGTTATAAAATTGTTACTATCCAGAAGCCTTAAAGAGAAACTACTGTCCATACACACTTGATGAAAGATGACTTCCAGTGTAAGAACCATAGACTCATAGAATATCCTTAGTTGGAAGGGACCCACAAGGATCATCAAGCTCACAGACTAAGGAAAAAAAAAAAGGTTAACAACTCATAGATTCATCTGAAACCAGTATTTTACTGGCACTCCATGTCAACAATTAATATAAAAATAAACTAAAATATAGACAGTCAATGGGAGTATATCTGCAAATAAGGGATTACACTCAGAGGTAAAAAAAGTTTGGAATTCATTTTGAAGGAAAAACAGGTATTCCAGTGTATTTTTGTGCTGCAATACTGACAAAAAAAAATTAATTAAGAATATTTTAATGCATAAATCTTTTTCTTTTGACATTCTCACTTGCAATAAAAGATTTTGATGAAGTTCAGTTTAACAGCTTCACTGTTGACTACAGATATGATCTCATGTGCTTTGGCTGGAACCAGCTTAATAGACCCACAGGACTTCCGCACTTTACCACCTCACCGCACAGACATTTTATCTCAGGAAAGTGATGACCATGTTTCCTTTCACAGGTTGGATTGTTTTGTTGTCTGTTACGATGCACTAGAGTCAGATGATTTCTACCTTGAAACATGGAATATACTTGGAAAGAAATCTATTCTGCCTTGTGAAAGAAGGAAACTATCCTTTGGAGTCCTTTGGACCATCAGGAGTGATAGCATCTCAAACTGACCTCTCATGCACAAAGTAGAAATGCAGTATAAAAATTTACTCTTTTGAGGCCACTCAACAGAATAAAACACTTTTACCTGTGCTGAATCAACCCAAACTAAAGTAACCTTACCAGACCCTAGCTAGGGAAAGAAAATTTGTTTTCTAAAACATATTTTAAAAAAAACCAAACAACAAAACCAAAGCACTTTGACATTGTATAAACAGCATTTTTCATCCAAAAATAATTGAAATCCCCTTTATCTGCAAATTCTAATAAAAACAAAGAACATCAGTCTTGGTTCAGAGCTTTGTTTTCTTTTGCCACCAGTTTTTATGCATGTAACACCTTTATGTGAGTGAGAGTGAATTTATACTATGTTGCTAAAAGCTCTCAGCACCTGCCATTTACCACACCATTGGTTAAATACTGTTCTTTCAGCTACTGGGGTAGAAATTGCATTCTTTTATGGAAGAAGGTACCTGGTGGCAACAGCAGCTGATGGTCAGACAAGCAAGAGTGAACCTTGACTCAGCCAGTGGATGTAGGCTGAGAGTCCGGTCCCAAAGACAGTAAGCAGTGTTTGCAAGGACAGAATCACAGAATCATGGAATCACAGAATGGGTAAGGTTGGAAGAGGCTACTGGAGGTCAACTCGTCCAACCTCCCTGCTCAAGCAGGGTCCTCTAGAGCAGGTTCCTCATAATTACATCCAGGCAGCTTTCGAATGTCTCCAGGAAAGGAGACTCCACAGTCTCTCTGGGCAGGCTGTTCCAGTGCAAGATCAGCCACAGAGCAAAGAAGTTCTTCCTCATGTTCAGGTGGAATGTGAAACTTGTCTTGATGACAGAGGAGCTAGACAAAAGACACTGATGAACAAATGAAACACTTTCGTGCCAGCAGCCCTGAAAGAGGGACAAAGTTAAAGGCACTTGAGGTATTGGATTTTTAAACTGTGTTCAAAAGCTGCCTCTAGTGATTTCTGCCACGTTCAGGGAAGCATAACTTTGTGTATATTCATTGTAAACAAACCGGACAGCACCAAAAAAACCCTGTCTGATTTCTGTCATCAATTTCTTCTCTTAATGGAAACAACCTGGCCAGTCCCCAAATGTTAACAGCTGGGGTCAGGGGAAAAACAATATAAATGTTTGCAATAAAGGACTTTTGGGCTCAGAACACATTTCTATAATCAAAAAGATTTGTGTAGTGATCAAAGAAATTATTCTAGCAAAAGTCATATAGTTTGTAGAGATTAAGCAAGTGATCCAAACCTTGCAGGAGAACCATTGTTAAAGCTCATTGCTGTAAATCCCACTGCTTTCAGCAGAAATTTTACAGTCAAGTTCTACTGTAATTAATAGGATAATGTTGCACAACACTTTCTGACCAAAGCTGAAAATATATTTGTGCAAAAAAGTCCAGAGAGTTACAGACAATTAACCACATTTTAAAAATCCAGACAACAGGCAACAAGCTCAAACATGAAAAGAGGTGCACTTCTCTGAATAAATGACTACTTTTTTTACAAATCAGCTATCTGCTTCTGATTTACAGACAGGTAAGTATGGAACATACCGTGATCTCTAAACAGATGGGAAGAGTGAAGTCTTTATAGCGTGAATATTAATCACTTCATTATTTTGCTTCTTTCTACCTCTCCTGCTTCTTGCTCATCTCTACTGGAGTGGTTAAAAGTAATTTCAATATTAAAAACCATCATCCCAGACTGAGATCCATGCTAGGGTTAATTACAGTGTGCTCTTTTTAACAGTCACAGTTTTCACTATGACTGTACCTGCACACTCTAATGAGGCTGCTGGTGACCCAGATGGCCAGAGCAGCCCTACAGAATTAGAGGTGCTGTACCATAAAGGAGCAACATCCACATAAACAAGGCTCTGGCATGCCTACTTGAAATCCAATTATTTCTCTGCTGTGGGGGAAAACCTACATAGCTCCATTTATTAAGAAAGAATGACACAACAAAGCTACATAAATGGAAAACTTCATACTTTTACTCCTGTGCCCGCATGCTTTCATGATAGCTGATACAGGTTCTCTGAACAAACACAGCCCATTAACAAAGCTCCCATTTCCAAGCAATACGCTGTTTGGATAATACTTGTAAAAGGACCTGAGGGACTGGGAAACTAAACACTGCAATGCCAATGACTGTCACGTCAGAAAGATTCCAACTAAATTTTCAGAACAGCAAGGTCTTAGACCTACTTGAATGGTGACGGCTGTGAATAGGATTTGGGTTTCTTTGAAATCACAGAATCTTTTAGGTTGGAAAAGATCTTTATTATCATCGAGACCAACTGTTAACCCAGCACTGTCAAGTTACCACTAAACCATGTTCCCAGGTGTCACATCTACATATGTTTTAGATACCTCCAGGGAAAACGACTCAACCACTTCCCTGGGCAGTCTGTTCTAATGCTTGACAGTCCTTTCCAGGAAGAAACATTTCCTCATATAGAATCTAATAATAGAAAGGGTCTCAGTGAGGACTTCTGCCAGTTCCCTCAGTACCCAAATCTTGAGTTTCTTGTACATTCACTAAGCAGAGTCTTTTCACCACATCAGATAGAATACAGGAGAAGTGGAAGAGGAAATCAAATCCAAATTCAAATTTCTGGAACCATAATTTTTTTTTTTTTTTTTTTTGCATTTATAGTGCTTAATCCTAGTTAATAATGGGGACTGATAATAAAAGTGCTGGAAAGAATGGCCTTGCCTTGCTATTTTCCTTCCCTTTGTTGATCAGTTCTTGTTCTTCTCATCCTTTTTGCTACTTTCCAAAGAAATGCCATACAGGGAGAGCTGAAAGAATCATCAAGTGGAATGATTAATGTCACAACTCAGCTTTTGGTCTGCATATGATTCCTAAGGACAGCTTTATCATGAGGAATAATAACAAAATCCTGTGTCTGGTGATATCTGGGATGTTGAATACGAACTGTACCCACCACAGAAATATTAATGACTTTAACTGATGTTCTGCATTTTGAATGTCTTTCAAAACTGTGCCTTCTCAGAAGTGGAAGGGACTTAGTGTGATTTCCTAATTTACATGGCAAAGAGACTTTATTCATCTATGGTGTCAAAGGTAATTGTTGAGCTAATGAGATTTTATATCAGACATTTATCCAGTTAAATAAACAGACCGGGCTCGGCTTGTAAGAATGGCCAAGAGATTAATTTAAAATGTGCAAATGAAGGAGTGGAATTTGGGGAAAGTATTTCTTGCTGCAACGTGCAGAGAAACTGCACAATCAAAAAGAGTCAGAAGTTTTTCTAGCATGTGGTGTCAGTCATAGAGCTCCAGCCAGGCTGGATCCCTGAAGTCCACAAAAATAGCTTTCAACTAATTCAAACTAATGGAGTAATTGATAGCAAGCACTGATTGTCATCTTTGATGTGGATCATCATGGAGAGGAGAGAAAATGTTTCTCTAATAGGGGAGATGGAAGTCTTCACATTTGCAGAGAACAAGGAAACATGACATGGAAACCCCAGCCTGTGCTCCTGCCTGGTGCAGGAAGGCAAACAGTGCCCAGCTTGACTCAAATATTATCCTGCTCTCCATCCCATTCCACATGATTCATCTTCATTGCTTCTCCTCATGTTGGCACACCAGTTTCCATACAAGCTTCTCACCCCAATCTCAGCCACCAGTCATCAACCACACCCAGTTCTCACCCCCGTGCTCTTTCTCCCGCACCAGGCTTCTTGCTTAGCCAGTCCTAGGTCCTTCTCAACTTGCATGCTTGTCCAAGACATCCCCAACTCACCTCCAGTGCACCAGTGACCTGTTCTTTGCCCTCTAATTCCAATCCATATCCTTTGGGTCATGTTTTCACTAATTCCCTGTAGTTTCCCTGCCCAGGCTCAGTAATTTTGCTCCCACTTTGTTCACTCTCCTTACCACAGTCCAGATCTGATGGAAGCTGCTGTCCTGAGGGCTGCTAAGGTACAAGCCCATTAGAAAGAGTCCAGGAAGGACTCAATATTTGCAGGCCTGGTACCCTGTGCATGCTGCCCTCAAGCAGCCAGGCAGTATTGTTACAGAAAGTACCAGATATTCTTAGCAAAATAAAAACATAAAACAACATAAATTGTGTATCCCATCTCCATTACTGAAATATTTCCACACTTGCTGGATGCTTTAGAGTCATGATGCTTAGGCAGAAGAGGTTCACATAAATAAGGCCCTTTTTGCTAAATTATTTGGACATAAAGTGTCAAGTTAACTCACTGGAGCTTGGGGACAGAGCTATTAGTGCAAGAGGCAGCCTTTTTGAGAAAAACAGACAAAGTAGACTGGGAAAACCCTCCAGAGAGTCTCTGAAAGTAACAAAAGGTTTTCCTGAAGGGAAACAGAAGTTGATTTCATGACTGAAGAGGAAGAATGTACTCCACTGAACAATGAAAACACTAGGGAACACGAAGGGACACTCACTGTATCCAAACTCTCAAAAAATTTTAATCTACTGTTGACACAAGAGATATCAGAAAGGAAGTTGGGAAAAGCATTGAGGGGATAGTATGAAAGAAAAGGTGGTTGTTCTTGGTATGACAGAAAGATTATTCGTTTCTCAGAAGCAATTTGGCCAGCTCCCTCACAATGCTTCCTTTCTCCTTCCCTTGATTTGCATACTCTCTTTTTAGGGATTGCAATGTAGCCTGTATGCCCTTCTGGTTCTTAAGGAATCATTATTTTACTTCTTTTTTACAGAGTTTTTTTCCTTAAGGGGACTTTTTCCCTAAGCCAAACAACACAATAGACTCAGAAAAATCACTGCCAAGGCCACATGTTAAAGACATCACAATATACTATGTTACGGAAATTTACATTTAGGGAATGTGCAGAAACTTAGCTTTGCCTAGGGAAATGCTACAGAAAAAATGCTGTGGCATTTTAATGTTGGTGGTCTCAGCTTAGACTAAAGATAGAATTAATATGACTATCTATCATTCCTCTTCCCATATACAGATCCTTGGCTAAACAGAAATGTTTCAATATGAGTGATGACTCAGAATAATTCCAGTTTCTACTTGTGGGGCCAAACATGGCCCCATTGCTGCTGTCAGTGGAAGACATAGCTTCCATTTGCTAGGCAGCCCAATATGCTAAGAGGATTCTTCCTATTTCTCCATTATGGGAAAAACTGTGCTTGTGTGAAAGTATGTATTTCTTTAGGGAATGAACCAACACAATCCCTGTGAATTTGCATGTGAAACCTTCCTGGTTTCTTGTGCTCTGCCACAGGACACAAGTGATGCAACAACTGGTTTAAGACGGAAACTGCATGCTGTGTTTTTCCATTCACCGAAGGTCATGTCCTTTGTCAGGGATAAATCTCCTGATGCTTTTCATCATGAGCTTGGAATGCCAAACAATAGAAAATTAACAAGGTAACTTTCCCCAGATGACAGGTGAAGTGACATTCCTTAAGGTAGTTTCTCCCTTTCAAACTCATATATTAAATGTGCAAGCATGCTATGAAATAAACAGGACACACGGTGTGGCTGAGAGAATATCCACACTGCAGTAAACTCAGTGTTGCATGAACTGATATTTTCTGCATTTGTTATAAAAATTGCTTATATTTAGTCCTTTAGCCCTTGTTTGGTGGAATTGACAACCCCTGCTCAGAAAGTATCCAGAACCAAAACAAGGGAAATGCCAAAGGTCTGCAGTTACACAGAACAGAGCATGAGGATGTCAGCAAATGCACACTGGGCTTCGACTGACGCCCAGGAATTTCCCAACCTGTGCTTACAAGTCAGAGCCTGAAATTCTGCATTACAATACCTCTGATGGTCTCCCAGAAAGTCCACACACTTCTCACAACTGGAGAGGTGTAGATTCCACCCTGAAGAAGATAGGAGCTGCTGAGGGAAACTAAGGCACAGAGGGTGAAGTGACCCATAAAGGTGCAGCAGATTAAAGCTGAGTCTTGTAACTTTTAGCCTTGTGCTGCACTCAGGGCCCCATCTGTCTGCTGTGCTTATGCTACCAGATACTGATCAGTTGATTGAAAAGGATTAAAAAAACAGCTACTGACAGTGGTCTTTGGACTTTGCTCTCCAGCTCCAGGAATAAGCAACCTGGTTTATTCAGAAATATCTACCAAAGGCAGCAAAAATACCCCATTAATTTTATACCCCTTAACTTCTCATAACATGCTTGATTAATCTGTGTGTATCTGGAGAATGCTGCCATTAATGAAGCCAACACCCTTTCACTCGGATCAGAGTGCTACAGATCTACTGGGGAACCAGCCGGGTCCACACAGAGACTTTGTGCCTTGTTAATATTTATTAACTGTGTTAGCAAATGTGTTTATGAGAGCAGGAAAATAATGCTCGTGTGTTTTCCCCTTTCTTCCGTTCCTTCCTTACATGTATTCCCTCTGAATTTTTTTTTTTTTTTTTTTTTGAGGAAATACAACACTCATAGCTTCTGACACTGTTCATTGCAGAGATGACTAAATCCCCTGCATCAGCAATTAACCTGGAGCCACAAAAACAAGCTCGGAGGTTTCTCCTTCATTCTTTCAGGCAAGAGAAATTTCATGCCCACAGGTTTGCTGCAGAGAAGCTCAGCAAACTCATTAATACTCCAGAAGCAGGTAATCAATCCCTTCAGGTCAAAGAGGAGAGGTAATGGTATCAAGGCTTAAATAGCAACCCTTCAGCAGTTCATCTGGTGTTGGGTTCAGATTATGGAGATTCACCGCCGAGGCTGAAGGCCAGGTTTTGTGTGCTCTCTCCCCACTTTGCATAATCCTACACTGTGGTTGGGGTACTGGTTTTTCTTTTTCTTTTTCTTTTTTTTTTTTTTTTTTTTTTTGGGTTTTTGTTTTGTTTTTGTTGTTGTGGTGGTGGTGGTTTGTTTTTTTTTAAAGAAAAAGCATAACATGCATAGAGACAAAATAATACTCTTTCGGAAGTAAATGGATGTCCCACTACAAAACTGCCTAACCCCTGAAGTGCATCAAATATATAAAATGCCTACATAAAATGACAGAATATGTTCAGGGCAGGAATGTTATGAAAGGTAAGAATGGTACAAGGCACTTTATGCCCTTTTCTGTGGCTGTAGGCCCATGGTGATCTTATTCTCTGGAAGCACAGCATGTTTACACTTGGAAACCTGAAGAATGGGTAAATTGTGCATGAAACTTCATTTTCTTTTAGCTTTACTGCTGTCCTTAGCATCCACAATAACCCCTCCAGCCTCAGCTCTGTTCATCAGCTATGAGTAACCCCCAAAAACAAGTACTTGCAGCTTAAATAAGAGAGCTATTCTTTACATGCAAAGCACTATTTTTGGTGAAGGGGAGGATCACATAAGCAAACTCTGGTTTCATGATGTGCAATTTATTGTGAGCACTGCCTGCATTCTTTAGTTAACAATGCCTGTAGATTAAGGCCTGTTTACTGACTTGCAATATTCAGGTTGCTGGTAGAAGAAAGGACAGAATAAATCACAGGATGCCAAAAATTCAGGAAAAACTACATAGTGTAGAAGATTTCTTTACACATAGTGTGGGGCTTTCAGATGGTGCCAGACAGAACAAGAAAATCCACCCCACACATCTCCAGAAGAAGCAACTGTGATCCCTGTTTAGTCCCTTTCCATGTAGTGTTTTATCCTTTGTGCAGAGCAGCAAGAGGAACAAGCCGGATTGAAAAGACAATGCAGCTGAAATAAATATTATTTTTCAAATGAACTGAACTTGTGGGCCTCTGCCCACTCCTGGGTACAGAGAACTGTATAGCCAGGGGAAAGGCATTCCTTTTGCTTTAGTTTTCACTTTTTAACCAAATCAGCAGCAATTATATTAGTTTTTGTAGGAAATAGATTTAAAAAAAAATCTCATATGCCCATGGGCTCTGTGGCTGTAGTGGTAGTATCTGAGTAAATAAAGGGAGTAAAAAGATTACAGTAATTCTACAATCAGATGCTCCAAGCAAAACTAAGGCCAGTTGCTGTTATTGCTGAATTACACTGCTGTAGCACAAAGCTCAATCAGACTGGAAAATCAAGTATTCCCTATATGACTTGAAATTTAATTTCTTTTTTCTTTTTCTAAATATCTTTTTGATATCTGTTGAAGATTTCACAATGTAGAACTCAGGCAATACACTGAATCTTAGATGAAAATATGCAATAATATCAAGAGCAGTGCTAATCTCATTTTACTAACTTACATGGAAACTAAACCCCATATCATCCCTTTCAAAAATGATTCAGGCAGATTAAATCTGACAGGACAGCATGGGGTAATTTGTGCTGTGGTAGCATGCAGTGTACGAGTTTTCAGATAATTTCTCATTTCCAGGGCATTTGAACATTTAGCTTTGAAATTCTGACACATAAAAGGGAAAAAAAGCATTTGAGAAAAACTGTTTTCTCCCTTTCCTCCTCACCTTTTAGTTCACTTTTGAAGAACCAACAGGATGTGAAGATGGATTGCCATCTATTGGTGTGACCAAGAAATTCCATCAGTGAAAATTCCCTGGTCAAATGCAACTCGAGTATCTGATTTCTAAAAATCTAGAGGTATACACTTTCCCATATGTAGCACTTGCTTAAGCATATTAGATGCTGTCTACCATATACCTACCTACAGCCTAATTTGATTAAATGGCCTATTTAGACAAAATCAGATTTCCCTCTTTCTCTCCTTTTTTACCCCCAAGCACTATACCTGGACAGTCAGGTCAGTTCTGAATGCAGTCAGTAGGTACCAGGGATTGTCTTTGTATCCTGCTATTATTTACAGAGGCCTTACAAGCTATACCCTACCTCTGAAAAACAAATTAGAAAGAATTAAAGGTCTTGCCAATAGTCAGGGGAGGTTTAGGTTGGATAGCAGGAAAAGCTTCTTCACCCAGAGCATGGTTGGGCACTGGAACAGGCTCCCCAGGGAAGTGGCCACAGCACCAAACCTGCCAGAGTTCAAGAAGCATTTGGATGATACTCCCAGGCACATGGTGTGACTCTTAGGGATGGTCCTGGGCAGGGCTAAGGGTTGGACTCGATGATCCTTGTGGGCCCCTTCTACCTTAGTATATTCCGTGACTCTGTGATTTTGGCAGAAGAAATTTATGTATCTTGGGAAGATACAAGAGATTACCTTCTTTGAAGAAAAACTCAGACAAAGGAAGAAGCAGAAAAAGAAAGTTAAGGATTTCAAGGCATAAAGACATTTTTTGATAAGCAGGAAGAGGAGAGGTTGTATCAGAGAGAGGCACCAGGAAGGAAGCACAAAGAGAACATGGGAAAAGAGATGAGACCAAGCAACATGAATATTTCATGGTTTTAGCCAGCTCTCCCCTCTACCAGCTGTTCCATGATGTAGGAAGAGGTTTACATGGCATTTTTCAATTTCATTCACACTAGCACTCACTATGGATATACTACTGTTAATTTTAATCCAGACACTTCTGCTTAAAGGCGATTATTTCCAAAGAGCAGAACTGGAGGAACAACAGTCACCAGCAAGGGGAATAATGGTGATCTCTCCTCCCACACAGCTAGATCATGAGCAGGATGTGTGTTATAGTACCTCAGCTCTTTCCACCTGTGTATCTACAGCAATAGTTCTTAGCACAGACTGGAATTTTAGTTCAGGTTTCACTGAGGCCAAGATTCCCCTTTTTTCTTGCTCTGAACATTCATTTTATAACAGCTCAAAGAGGTTTGACTTTGTTTCCTTTCCTCCCTCATAAAAGGGATGTTGTCTGCATTGGTGCAGCCATCCGGCCTTATACTGGCATTTTCTGTCCTTCTTCTATCCATGAGCCTCCAGCTACCTTTAGATTAGGTTTCTGTCCTGCTCCTAACCAGCCATGACACCTTGGCATAGTACTCCCTTCTTCCCATGACACAGAGAATTCTTCCACTGCACACTGGTAATGTGTGGGAGCTGGAGGGCTTCAGCTTGAGGCTAATGCCTTGGGGAATGCACTCTGAAAACAGAATCCACTCTGCAAATCCTGTTATTCAGACTAAGGCCTGAAAAACGTCTTTTTTTTGCCTCTGTGTGATCTTAGTAAGGAGAGCATGAAATGAGAAGACCAGAGGTAGCAGTTTCCCTGAGAGTTACTGCACGGAGCTGAACGCACAGAGGAAGGCTGGAGTGCCACAGCCCAGCAACACATTCCTGTTCCCCAAGCTCGGGGCTACCACATGGGCTGGCACAAGCCCGGGTAGCTCCTTTGCATCTATTAGATTTGTCACAGATCAGACCTACTCAAGGATCTTAACTTACACCACCACCATGTTCTGGGTGTCAAACTACTCTCCAAAAGGAAATAAATGAAAACAGCATGTCCCTGAAAGAGACTTTCCATGACTTATTGTCAGTAGAATGTTAAAAGTGCCTGGTGTTGGTATATAAGTAAAGTAGACTACCAGGAAGCTGGGCAATAAAGCATCTCAGAGCTATTCACCAAGCAGATTGGCTGATGTTAATGCCTGTGGGATCAGCATGGAAACAGCCTTTGGGATATATAGCGAGCAACATTATCAGAGTTGGAGTGCAAGGAATACCAGATTGCACTGCTGACTGACAAAAGGAGAGATCGGCTTATTTACTACCGAGAAACCAATTTGTAGTGTTATGAGGTTGCTAGGTCTCTGTTCACCAGGAAATAATATATAGCTCATTTGTTGTGTAAACATTTCTCAGTTACTTGATCCCCAAAACAAGCTGTTGGTGGAACTGCTGTTGTATGGGAAGGCTTAGTTGCACAACAGCATTTGCTCACTGGTACTGTAAAAATCAAATGTTGAGTTAAATCACATTATAAAGAAAAAGAATAATAATTACTAACTAAACCATAAAAGCAGTTTTCTAAAGTAAGAGAGTTTCATATTAGGAGGAAGAAAACTTCACCTCAAGGTTTTGTTATGGTCAATTGATTTTCAAGTAAAAATGCACTCAGACCACTTTCAAACCACTTAATAGAGGTGCTGAACTTTGTCATCATAACTACTAAGGTGCCAAAGCTCAAAAAAAAATCAGGTAACACCCTAACAGGGGGTTAACCTATATTATTGATCACCTCCTAGATCCTGGCTCCATATACAGTGAAGATGGAAAGGCATTTCCAGTGCCTTGGAGGCAAAGCACCTTGTAACAGATTGCTTAGGCAAACTGGGAAGAGGCAAAGTACAACTCCAAGATATTTTGCTAATATTTGGAAATAAGAAATTGTTGTAACCACTACTGTGAAAATCCCTGTGAAAAGCGAAGTGGGTGGTAAACACAGGCCCCAGCCCTTGCAATTGACAAGTTGTAAGAGGTGCAAAATTTCTGATTTGAATGAATGAGAATCATAGCCATGCATTGGGCTTAGACTGCCTCCTTCTTCTATCACCTAATGCCTTTCTGTAAATCAGTGTAGTGTCAATTGATATATATAAATACCTTTTCTTTGGAGTGTATACTTTCTTGAGCATTCAGAAGTCTTGACAATAACTTTGAATCATATCACATCTGTCAGCAGTGAAAGTCTGCTCATTAATACTATGGAACAACTATGTTCAAGTGCTCCAAATAAACGGTCAAAAAACTTTTAATGGGTGTAATAATAAGGTACTGGAAATAGGCAGAGCAGAAGGTTGTAAACAGGTGAATTCTGAAACTTTGGAGTCCTGGGAGCTAGTTTATCTGTGCTAGCACGAGATGAATCACAACCTGACTATAGAAGGAGCCTGCAATTCAGATTTCGCCTTCAAATTCATAGCTGCTTGAGTTAGGGCAAGGAAATTACCCCATTTCTATCCCTACCATTCAATTACTTCCACAGATTCAGGGTTTTGTGAAACATTGCAGAGTAAGAGTTCCACAGCCATCTTTTATATGCCTGTTCATACTTTTAAACACTCATTTTAACAATACTGGTAAAATCTGTTTCTCTACAAATACAGCCAGGAGAGCACCTTCAGTTACTTAAGCCATGCTGGTAAGCATGTATGCAGCTTATATTGCCCATTGGCAGAAAAAATTCCCCATCCTCCATCCCTGCATATTTTCCTGGGATTTCTGACAGGAAATCTGCAGCACAACAGCATCTGGGCTTTTCCCATCAACACACTGGATTTGTGAAGACACAAGAATGCAATGTAGGCACAGGGCCCGAGAGGTCCTGATAAAATACCACCATGTGGATATTTATTCCATTCTCTATCAATACTCACTGTGATGTAATTAAGAATGATCGGTGTTTGAAAGGAAGATTGTGATACAACTTCTAAAAGAGATGTCCTGAAGTCAAGGAAGGTTTGTCTTCAGCATCAATTATATGTCCTCCCTTTTTCATTCCGGTGCAGTATCCATCACATGTAAAGTTCATATTTCATCAAGTATTGCACTATTTCAGCTTCAGAGTTCCAATTATAGACAGAAGGTACTATAGGTTTAATAATGTTAATTTCATAGACTACAGACTTGCAAAGGTTATTTCAAAATTCAAGGCTTGATCTTGCAACCAGTTGCTATTGAGCCATCAGCTCTAAAGGATCATGCACATAAGGAGAGCGGGACCTGATCATCGGGGTGCAAAATTTCAGAGTGGACTACAGCAGGAGGGAGATCATTATATAAGCAATATGAAAGCACAGCACTAATGACATGAGTACTGACACAAGGTAATAGCACCTGGAATCAGCATTCTCCAGTACAGCTAAAACCATAGTTTTCAACTTTGTAATAATGCTGAACAGGGGCCTAAGTCAGCACAAAAAAAAAATTGTTGTCAATTTTAGTGCAAATTAGAACAACAGAATCAACATGATGGAAAGCGTTATTAAGAATGTGAGATCAAGGGCTTCCTCCTTCACAATTTTTGTTTCTTATTTTTTTTGTCAAGGCTTCCACTCAGAAGACGTAGTGAGTTCTTCTGTAAAGAGAGAGAAATTAAAAAATCCAGCAGACCTTCCTGACAAGGAAGTCAAACCATGTGTTTTCACCTACATACAGTGTCTTTATGAGACACTGATTTGGAATGACAGGATGTATGAGGAGCTGAGCCATAGCACATCTCATCCCGTTCCAGAAAGGCTGTAAGCCATCATCAAACCTATGCCATGCAGTGATATTAGTAACTCTTCCTACAGACTGAGCTTCCCCCGGTGAGTAGTCTTTGTCAAGCTTCTCTCCCAAATACACTGTTCACACTGCCTCCAACACAGGTCATTGCACTTTAACACTCCTACTGCTGTCCACTGTCACTTCATAGGTGCTCATTCTGCAGCAGCATTCTGAGACTTGGCCTGTTCCCAAGAACTTTTTCATATGGATGAATTTAACTCTTCTTACACATTTTCTCTCTATTTCAAATGGCATGTGGTCCAAGCACTCCTTTCACTGTCAATTCTTAGTTTGAAGGAGCACTTGTTTCTGATCCCATCTCTTCTTTAGCTGCTTTGACAGAACCTCTTATGAACAGAGAAAAGTCTCAAGGACTGATTGTATTGCTGTGCAATATTGTGATTTTTGTGTTGCTATGCAACCAATTACTATTTAGCATCTGCAGTTGTAAGCCAGAAAACCTTAACCACTGTTCCTGATCCTACATGCTTTTTCAAAGAACTCAAGTCTTTCCTGTAGGCAAGTTCTTTGAATATCACAAATGCACGACTTGCTAAAGTCTTTTGTACAAAGAAATTCACACTAAAAAACAGAAGGAAGGAAAAAAAGAAAGCATCAGGCTTGGTTTGTTAATGTGTGCTACATTATGTCAGAAATTTAATAGTTCAGCACTTGCAGTGCATCATTGGACTATACACATTCGTTACCATCTTCACTGCATTTTGCTGGAGGGTTTCCACTGTGCTTTTAATATCATTTTGTTATTTCTTAACATCTGGATCGGATTTAATAGTAATTGCACAGGTTGAAAAGAGGTTGGAGTTTGGGACTTTGAGAGGGCAGGAAAGGTGGCTTTCAGTAGAGGAATGAGCCTTGAGTCATTCAAAGGGAATCCTAATCAGGATAAATTCTTTACTTTTTCTTTTACCTTACTGAAACAAGGTTCAAAAAAAAACCCCTGTCCAATATTTGAGTCCAAGAATTTCAAAACCAGCTGGAGCAGGGTTCAAATGTCTAAACTTAAGCATATAGCACTATTTTGGATCCACTGGGATACTGAAACATTATTATGGAGCTGTCAGCCACGTCATCAGGAAATCCCATGCCACTCTGGCTGGATGTGAGTATTCCAGAACAAGCACTGGAATTTAGTAGTCAAATTTGCAATCCTTTGCCGTAACAGTTGAACAGGAGTTGCACAGACATTACAGCCTATCAGCAGTGGTGACAAATTGGTCATCTGGAAAAGTTTAAATCTGAGCCTTTAAACTAGCAAGAGCAGCAGTAGGTGAAAACTACAGTAGTCACCACTGAAAACGAAGATACTAAAGACACAGCAGCTACAACACAATTGCCTCTGATAGTTGTAGTGGGTGCTGATCTCTGCCTGCTAGAGGAGCCAAATTGTTATCAATTCAGTAATCAGTAAGAAGCAAATCAAATATAACATGCTGTCATGTGAAGGAGACATTTGATTGACTTTACCATGTGCCAGGTGAAAAACCTGGATCAAATTCTTCCCTTCTATAAATATGGATTCTGTCCCCACTCACTAAATGGAAGTACAATTTACTTACACCCCAAAGGAAGTCATCCCTCATCCTATACATATAGAAAAGACACTTCAATTCAAATTATTTATATTCCATAAATATTTCCATCTCTGTTGTGATTCTCTAGGGGCAGCAGGACAATTTTATGTTGTCCACACCTGGACACAATAATAATTGTGGGACCATTATTACACAAAGGAGACATTTGGGGTGATATTTGCTAACTAAATGTAGATCTCTGTATTTGAACTATGCTCTATAGACTTTCTTTATAATTAGGGGGAAATTAACATTTTTAGTTGTTATTTTTCTTACATTAGAGTAAGCATCCAGAATAGACAAAACAACCTGCACCTTAGTTAGAAGTACCCATTTATCTTCACCAATAACACAGAACTTTGGGTTTTGAGGTAAATATCAGCAGTGCAGGTATCTGTAGTTAGATAAGACTAACTTGGTCCCAAGAATAAGAAGGTATGCAGATTATGTTAACACTTCTTAATAGCAATTAAACATATTATGAGGTAATTCAGTTGTGGATTAAGCTTATTGTACCTCTGCCTTTGAACCCATAACTGTCCTGCTATTGCAACATTCCTTCTAGTGGGAAGTAATACAGCAGTGATGATACACTGATATTTAATATGACAATTTACAACAGGAGTTGGATATCAATTCTGTAATGGCCCTAATAACATTATTTTTCAGCATCATAGTTCATCGTGAATGTCAACATTAAGTATTAGGAGAACAGCATCTGTCTTATGCTGAGAATTGTAGATGTGTTTAAACTGTTAAAAATATACAGGTGTGAAAGCACCACAAAGAATCATGCAGCAGGAGGAGGGAGAAGAATGATGCGCTGATGTCACTTAGATCAGGAGGTCATCAAGATACCAGCACATCTCCATGTTTCTTCTCAGGATATCCAGACTGGGATAGCAAAGACAGTGAGTAAACCTTGAGGGCTCACAGGTGAGACAGGATGCAGAGACTAACCCCCAGTTTATATGGGGAACAAAAAAGGTATATCCCAAATCACCAACCTAAGCTTCACCCAGAAGACATGAAGAGAAACTGGCCTGTTTCTTTTGTCTTCTGTGTCATAGGATTATAGCATCATTAAGGTTGGAAAAGACCTCTAAGATCATTGAGTCCAACCATTAATCCAGCCCTGCCAAGTGCACCACTAAACCACGTCTTTAAGCACCACATCTACACATTTTGAACACTTCTGGAGACAGTGACTCTAGCACTTCCCTGGGTAGCCTTTTCCAAAGCTTGACCATTCTTTCAGTGAAGAAATTTTTCCTGATATTACATCTAAACCTCCCCTGTCACAACCTGAGGATATTTTCTCTTGTCATATTTCTTGTTACCCGGGAGAAGAGAGCAACACCACAGGGAATCCTGGTCTGCCTGCCTGCACTTCCACATCTTGGTGCTACAAGGGAAGACAGGCTATTTGAACCTACACATTTTGGTGTTGTATGTGCTTCTGGAATGTGTGGATTAATGAACGAAATAAGCTCTGTTTCAAAATATAATTGCCCTCCCCTCCTTAAGGTCTCCTGCTGAGACCTCCTAAATTGTGGCTAGAATGCTGCAGCATTGTTTTTGACAAAGTACTTCTCCACCTCTGTCAAAAAACAGCTCCTCATCAGCCTAGAATTGCTGTTTCCTTTCATGTCAGTAAATATCTGAGGGCAGGAATTATTTGACACCACTGTAAACAGTCAAGACAGATTTTTGGAGGCAAGGAAAATAAAATATTCCAGTCTTGGAACTTTTAATTTCAGACCAGCAGCATGGCTAAACTCACATTTCAGATGGGTGACACTGAAGAGAAAAATGGACAATGACAAACCCTACTCTGGTGAGCACGGAATTGTGGGAGACGGGGTGGTTTACAACTGATTACATTCCACAGCTTTGTGAATGAACGGGTTGAAATCTGGCACTTATTATAAGACAGAAAAATTAATACTCGGGTATATTATTCATTCAAAAGCAAAAGAGCCAAGCCCTTTGCTGGCGTGAACTGCCACAGCTCTATTGATTTCAAACAAGAGCTTATTTGCATCAGATGAACATCCAAGACATATTTTATAACGTGCTTGATTTTGATTAATTGCTATTACCATCCTAAACAGGATTTTTCATTCCTCAATTATTTTCTGCACTATACATGAAAAGAAAACAAAAAGCCCTGCCACCAAATATACCAATAAATATTCTTTAGCCACAAGACAATTAATAATTCTTTTCATAATTTAAAGAACATTAGACTCGATGTTTGCAGTTGACTTGTCTTGAAAAGTGAACAGCTACATCCCCTATACTCATTCAGGTGGACTCAACAACGCTGTCTGCATTCCATTCTCTGCTGCTCCTTTCACCGGCACGTTAGGCTGTCAGGAACACTTCCTGAACAGAAAGTCCCAAAGGGACACTCAGAATGTCTGGACAGAACTGCACATGGTTTTCTATGTAACTGGTGTAGAGGTGGCTGTACGAGCAATCTGAAAAAGTCTTACCTCTGTTGCTCAGAAGTACAAAAGTATTATTCATGCAGCAGTCTGGGCCTCCATTCTTCTGCCTTTAATTTACATATCCTTACAATTCTTCCTTGGAAATAAAACTCCACACATTATTCTGAGTACTGAGCTCCCATGTGATACAAACCAGTTTTTTTCTTCACCTGCCAATGATTTTATGGTTCATTCCCTTTGCTTCTGTATTAATATAGCAGTAACGTACTGAGTGTTTGCAAAAGTCATGTCTGCAGGCTGTTAGTCTACAGATGTGTGAGATGGGGAAAAGGAAGGGAAAGGGAGACAAAAAAAAGCAGAAAGGAAGTAAAAGAAAACGGAGAGGGAGAAAGCAAGGGAGGGAGGAAGGAAGGAAAATTGGCAGCTGTCCCATGGCTACAGGAATCAACACATCTGATTGTACTGGGGAATGTTGTTCAGTGAATTGCAGGTCAAAGCACAAGTTATGAGGTGTTTTCTTCAGTCAGATGTCCTCGATGGATAACAAGCATGTTTACACCTAAATTTTTTTATCTGATAAATCTGCCTTATTTGTGTTTATTTAACCCTTGTTTTTTTCCAGTGGCTTCATACTGAATACATCAACATCCTTCATCTCATTCAACCATGCTGTAATATACTTAATCCCTTCCTTCTTGATTTAAAGCACGTTTAAAATAACATCACAAGAGTATGTTCTGTGCTGTCCAGTGTCATGATCTCTTCTGAATTCATACGCCAAGCAGTCTTGGACTAAACTTACACCTATATCTTCTGAAAAATATTTCTATTAAAAAAACCAAAACAAACAAAAAAACTCACAATACTTTTGGTAATTTAGAATATAAGGTTCTGTGAGTAGGCAATCTGAAACTTTACAGAAGGATGCTATAGAATTTGCATTTTGATTATAAAATGTTATATGATTTTAAAGCAGACTGGAAGATTCTTTTTCAGGAAGTCTACACGCTGTTACATTTTATGACCCTGACCCCTTTACAGTGATAAATAATGATTGATTCAAATGGTCATATAAAAAGGTATTTGCTCCAGCAAGCTACTTATAAAATGTGCTGTGGCTCCAAAATCAGACTCTACTATCAACCATAAATTTTGTTCTGCCATCTTGAAGATATGACCAGCAAAATATTCCATAGTGTGTGTCATGGAAACAATTGGCTGATCCCAGCTCTTAAAGAAACAAAAATCTGTTCTTTCTTGAGGTTGTTCAAACCTAATATAATAACAACTATTGAAGGAACATCAGTAAACAGATTTATTCCTGTGGTTATTAATATTTTCCCATACACCACCATGTAGATAGCCTTTTTTTTCATAGGATCATTGGGAAATACAGTTTGGAAGGAACCTCGGGAGGTCTCTGATCCAACTTTCTGCCCAAAGCAGGACCAGCTCTGAGGTCACACTGGGTTGTGTGGGGCTTTACCCAGCCTGGTCTTGGAAACCCCCAGACACAGAGGCTGCTCAACCTCACCCTGCAGCCTGAGAATCTCTTGCTTCCACATATTCCCACTGACCCTCATCCTCCAGCCATGCATCATTTCCTTAGTGAAGGCTTTTCTTTTGGTTTGTGTGTTGTCATAGCTGTCTTAATCCCTAAATTGGATTTATATTGGTGCACCTTAATGCCTGTAAAAAGTCCTGGTGATACGAATGACATTATGCCCAAGTGCAAAGGCATCCATACCTGGGGCAGGACTGCAAGCTCTGCAGACCTTCAGCAAATGAGAACAAGTATCAAGTTAATATTTCGGTGAATTTCAACTTGCCTTTTAAATAAACACATTTTCTGTAGATCTCACTTGCTGAGTAAAAACAAAACAAAGAAAGAAAAAAAAAAACCCAAACCAACAAACCCCCCTCCTTAGACATACATTATTTAACAAAGCTGGGTATGTAAAAGAAACTGGAACAGTGTATATATTTAAAACAGCCCAAGTCAAATACTGAGGAGCTTTATATGATGCAGTAATGATCTACCCAGAATTTTAAGAACTTTTCTACTCTGTATGCTAACTCATCCCACATATTTAAAGGCAGAAACAGGCAAATAAATGAAGGCAATATATTTGAGACTGTGACATAAAAAATAGAGAAAACAGGACTCTAATATATACTGTCAGATAAAAGGAGCCTGAAGGGAGATGATAACAGTTTAAATACCCTGAAGGAAGCAATATCAAGGAATGAAGAGAATTATTGGCTCTGTGTAGGAGAGCTAAACCAACTCATGTTTAACAGGACCTGCAAATTAAAAAAAAAAAACACAACTATTTTGGCAAGACAATATGAAACCTTTAGGAGAACAGTAATGCATAACTGGGACTCCAGCAGGGAGACTGCCACCCTCTTTGAGCTTCTTAAGACTTTTTCTCTCTTGCTGGTCAGCCAGGTGGGCTGTGGCACTGCTGCTGTCCCCTCTCTCGAAGCAGTGCCTGCCCACTATAGTCCCCTGCCGCCCTCGCTGATCACCCTGGATGGCTGGAGCTCAGCTCAGCACAGTGCCCTTCTTTCCTCAGCAATGACGGGGCCGGTTAGTGCCCACCCAGGCCTTACCTGTAACAGAGGCACTCGTGAGAACCCATTTGTTTCAGAGAAGGTGCTTGAAAAGCATGAAGACTGTAAGGCATCTCCACGTGAAGACTGGCCTGCAGCCTCATTGTGGTGAGTGGTGGAACCCCATCCCACACTACCTGCGCTGGCCTCAGCAAGTAGCAGTGGCCACCAAGAGTGGATCAGCAGAAGCAAAGCCCTGTCATCAGAGGCTTTCATATGATCATCACTATACAATACTTGCACCACACAATTTCAGGGGATTTCTTCCAGATGACATCTAGTCCAGTCCTGTCTCCTGCATGCTCACTACCAAGAAAAATGGACCACGGGTGTTCCTGGAGTACCTCTTCCATCCTGGGTTCGTCTAAGATGTTTCTATTTTAGGTGCTCTGAGACCACTCTGAACTAAAGCAGAAAAAATGGGCATGGTGGGAGTTCACTTTGAAAGTGCACTCTTGATCCAAATTAAAATGCTAATGGAGATTAATCCAATTGCTCAGAGTTCCCAGACAATTGCCTTCTTAGCCCTCTTCAGCTGGGTCAGAAAAATCTGGGCTTCATTCCCAGTATGAAGCTCTTTTGTATCTGCATTTTTACTTCTGCATTCCTCACCCTCACACTCCCAGTTTCTGCAGGGAGCATCATTTAGATCAATGATTTCAAAGTTTCCTACTTTGCAGAACTCTGATATATTTATTTTTTCATGGGAAATGGCAGCCCCTATATATCATATTTAAACAATATGCTTGCCTCTTTCTGAGAGCTTCTCCAAGACTAAAGACCCAAAAGAAGTGGTCCAAAGATCTCCAGGGATTCAGAAGCACCAGGAGGGAAACCATTCCTTTAGATTACTGACAGAACAAAGGACAGAGGCAATAACCAGCCTATGACAGTAACACAGCACTTATGATGGAAGCTTTACTTCTGAGCAGGCAACAACGTCTCTTCAAATGTTCTGCTCCTCCATTCTACTGCGTCTCTCCCTTATGGTTCATGATTAAATCAGAGTAATTGTACAAGGAAAAGAAAATTCCACGTATGTTACAAGTAGATGGAAAAAATGCCCTTTTCCAAGCTCAGAATCACAGATCATCTTTGATTTTAAAGACATTTTATTAGTCATCATGACTTCATATAGGCCAGAATGTGTTGCAATAACATGGAAGATGACAGCATAACCAAAAAATAAGAGAAAATGAAGGCAAGCACTGTCTTCATTATTCTTTTATACAGCAATATCTTCTGCAGGATAAATCAAGTGGATTTTACAAGTTGTGTGTTACAGCACAGATTCATTTTTCATAGCTTTCATGCACATTTTTCTGCATTAAGAAAACAACTGCCAAATAAAAGCTAAACTGTGCCTTTGGAGTCCAGCCATGCCTCAAGCAGTTCTGCATGAATCACATAGTGTTTACTGGTCGCCTCAGACAAACAAGCAGTAGCCCTGACTAATGACAACAAACGTAATAAAATAGCTATGCCTCATTGCTTCTGGAAAAGAGGGCAGAGGTAGCATAACCACATTCCTGCCTGTTCTGATGTTACAGTGATGTTTCCATCACTGCCAGACAGGACAGACATCCTTTCCCAAATTATTTCTTACAGAAGGAGAGCCTGATCAAGAGCAAGTAAATTAGGTATGACACAGGCTACCTGGATTTAATTCTTTGCCTTGATAAAGACTTCCCACATGACTCAGACAAGTCATGGTTTCTGTCTCACTGTTCCCTAGCAATATTTATGACAATAATTACTTCATTCATCATGTATTAAGAAAACTATCATTGCATATTACTCGAGACTATGGCAAAAAAAGAGTCAGACAGTTCAAGATCTTTCGCATGTGGGATGAGTCTAATTGTTTGGAGAGACGTTATATACAAGCACAATAACATTACAATAAAAAATCCTCTTTCATTACTGCAACTGTCTTCCCAGGAAAACATGGAAAAGATTATATGCCAGTAATGTTTCATAGTATTTTTCTTTAGAGCCTGAGAAATCACTGGGATGTTGAAACACAAGTGCCAGCGTTCTTTTCTCGAAATAAGACTGAACACAGAGGATTTAGAGCTGCAGCACCACCTGTTGGTGAATTCGTCACCAAACGATCTAAAAAGCAAACAGACAATTCTCAAAGCAGACCATGAAATGAAATGCAAGACATAACCTGCCAAATATATCTTCACCTGTATCATCTTACTGCCAATACCCAAGTGAAAGCAGGACCCACATCAAAGGGCACTCATATTACTAGTGCCACGCGAACTGTTCTTTTACTATAGGCAATGTTTTCTTGAGGCACAGTTTCATATTTTTTACCCTTGGCAATTTTTGCAGCAGCAATTGTGCACAAGCTTCAGACTAAAATCAGGGTGGTTCTTCAAAATGAGTATACACAGGAAAGAATATTCCTGGAAGAGGCAAAGCCATCTTAAGTGGCAAACAGTTTATCGAGCTGTCAGCAATGTCACTTCTGGCTGTGAAATCTGAAAGAGCAGCAAATGTAAGGTTAACAAGTGATTATTACTTCAAGAAGGATGGAATTCACATAACTGTGAAAACAGGGAAATCTCACCGTTCACAATAGGATTGTTTTTCCAATGTGGAATAGTAACACAAATTACTAGAAGATTGTAAGGAAAATACACATCTCATCACCTTGAGCTCAGAAACAGGCTGTAGTGTGCAGATAAATATTTTGCTTGCTGTGATAGTTTTCTATGGGGATGTTAAGCAGGTATTATGACACACTGTAATAAAGACAAATGACACAGAAAGGAAATTGCCATCAACTGTACAGATCTGAGCAACAATCTGGGGGAAAAAACCCAACCCCAAACAGGCAATTTCAACAAATAAAATTAAGAAAATCTATTGTCAGTCTCATAGCATGTAATGTCACACTTCTGGAGTGTGTCAGCCTTTCTAGACCAAGAACTATCCTCTGCCAGGTGCTGTTGTCCTCAAACTACACCATATGGTTTACATGTGCCCATTGCTCAGATCTTTTTCCACCACTGTTCCTGTTGAGGGTTTGGTCAATGGTGCTGAGACCTTTTAAGGCAGATCTGGTGATCACATCACTTGCTGTCCAGCTGAGTATCCAATCCAAAGAGTTGTTCCAAAGCCTCTGGTCTGCTACTGGCAACATAAATTCATTATGCAATGCACTTGCACCCACCAAGATCTGTTCGACAACAACAAAAGTCTAAAGACAAGGGTCTCCAGCTTCTCTTGCACAAAAAAATGATTTTATTTCTTTTTAGGCCTGTTCACATACTTTGTGAAATAACTAATTATTTTTATGACATATTTAGGCTTAAATAGCTGGTCACATGACTAATTGCATCCTGCTTTGGAGAATTCTGAGACCAGCCCAGCAGCTGAAATTACAAGTACCTTGGTTTTGCTGGTCCTACTTCTAATTACCCAGGCCTGACAACATGATCAGTGTCAGCAGTTTCAGTGTGTAAGTTTCTTATGCTGGCTACATACAACCAATTGCACAGTTTTCCTCTTTTTTAAAATTTCTTACTGACTGGTACATCCATTTATTCACAGTTTAATAGGCACAGGCTGCAGATTTTGCTTCCATCAGTGTGACAGGATAAAGGGAAGTATGAGCAGTGTGGAGGACAAGTGCCAGCTGGGTCTCCCCATTCCTCACTTGGTCTCCCATTGCCAGCATTAAAAAATTTCAAAGGAGTCAACACGGGACACTAAGGAATGTAGTCTTTTCCACTTTTTGCTCCAATAGGGTTTTCACTTCAGTTCTAGGGAAAGTAGCTCTCCAGAAGGTTTGTGCAGTGCAGTCTCTTTGCAAGAATTGTGTGGTCATTGCTCTCCCGATGGAAGCATTACCCACAAATAACTGTATTTTCTTCTTTGCCATCTTCCTCTCCTACCACAACAACATTAATAAGTCAGTAAGAGCAGGAAATAGAGACCAGGTTGTTTCAGATGACTAATAGAGTTCAGATTACCCAATTAATTTGATGCCCAACATGAGGCACCTTAAAAGGACCTCAATTTTTCAGCAAATAGTCATTCAGCATTATATGAAGATAAAATAACATTCAATAATCTCCAAGGAGATGTCAAGTACCAATTTAAAGTAAATTGGAACATCTTTGGGTTTCATTAGGATTTCTCACAGGCTTGGAGATAAAAAAAAATCATATATTATTTCTAAAAGATTTGCTTGTGCCTATCTAGAAATTACAGTTTTGTCCCCTGCACATTTGAAATTGCAGTCACTGTGCACTTCAAACCGTGCTGAACTGAACTCCATATCTGCAAAGCATTTTTGAATAACGTGGTCCTTTTTCCCCCATTTTGCAACAAAACAGAAGGATAACATATCTTTTTAACAGTACTGACAAAATATCAGAGCACTCCACAAAGAGCATCTTTTTCCTTCATCAGCTCTGATTTCATATCATTGTTTTGGTTCCCCAAAATAGACATTTTGTCTCTTTCTTTTGAGAAGAAACTGTTAAGTACAGACAGAGAACTGGTAAGTATGATGACAGTGATGTCTAAATATAATCTTAGGACATTTATTTATTACATAAACATTTGTATTTTCATCAAATAAGTTCATTTTGGGTTAACCCTTCCTTAGCTTCTGCCTCAACAGAAAACAGGGCTGTTGGCAAAATTACTATGGGGCTTCTCAAATGCCCAGGTGTTGTAACATAATCTGCAAGATTACCTCTAGCATCTTTGCAACATCTATATTTTCACTTAAAAGAAACCTTTCCTCTGAATATGCTTTCCCTGCCTATGTGCAAAATGTGTGTCTGAACTTTGGGATTATCTCAATATGTTGGCATGCTTTTCACACAGTACATACATAATAGGTCTTTACCATGTTTTGTATACGTGTATTCTAATATCTACATTATATTGATATTTATATCTACTCATAATTTGTATTTCCTGCCATCTTTTGGTGTGTTCTAAACCAGCTCATTCTGTATCTTCATTGCTGTGATTGCTGTGACTCTACTGGAAATTCCATACACACTGCCCTATACACACTGCCGCAAACAATTTTATATTTATACTGGAAAGAACAGAAAATGGTGAATGGAGAATATATGAAATAATAGCATGTTGTTGTAAATCCTGCATCAATGTTTTTCTCTGTCAGGACTTCAGCAAGAGGAGACTGAAAACTGCAGTCAGTGTAAAAAAACTAATTTTCAAAAGACTGATCATCAGGTGCAAACTTGTAAGAGTGGCAGAGCTTGCTCTGAGCCTCTCCCATTTCATTTTGCTTTCCTGCATAGCTCCAGCAGCTCCACTCTGCTTGCTTCTAAGCCAGGGCAGCGAGACTGATACTCTCTCGAACTGCTGTTTTGGTTTACTTGTAGCTAGATCAAGCTATTTTTCTAGCTTATTTTATTGTGGTGACTTTTCCTAATGTCACTCTGAAACTGTGTTCCCTCTATTTCTAAACTATCCACTAAGTTTAAAAAACAAACAAAACAAAAAAATAAAACCTCAAAACAAAAATCACAATCATAGTTACCATAGAAACTATCTCTAAGATACAGAACAATTTCTTAAAGAAATCTGCAGAGGAGTATGGAGTATCATCAGAGCCGTGACATACTGGGTAAGAAAAATGAGGGACAGGCAGTGTTCCAGAGGCTGAATTTCTCACAAGTTTCTCAACAGTGTATCTCTGCTGAAACAGGACTGGTTATGTGCACAGAGGGTTACACAAGTATCACAAATCCATCACAAGATAATAAAACAGAGGAATAAAACTTATCCCTTCTCATCTTCAAGTTGTTACACTTGTTAAGAGTATGACTAGGGTGCTGCCGATGGATATCAACTCTCTGCATTTGTGTTCAAATGTGTGAAAGAATGACAGAGTTCCTCTGGATGGAAATAATGTGTTATCTGGGCTTCTCATGGTACTGACATTCTCCAGTCTTGTGATACTACGAGGAAAATAAATCTCTTGTCATTTCAGCCCGTAAATGGCTCCCTTTGGCATTAAAAAGTCTGTAAAAAACATAATTACAATTACAAAAAAAACAGAGACAAAACCCAAGTAACAGATCCCACATGCATTCCCAATGCATGACATCTCAGGCATAAGTGCAGACACTTTTCTACTCAAAGATGCTGCCAAATGAAAAAAATGTCAATGCTATTTGTTCCTGCTACTAAAAAAAATATGTTTCTGAACTGTGTTTCCAAATCACTTTGTATTGAGAATGCCTTCTGGAACACAATTCAGAGCTGTTACGGGAGAATTCTGCTACCACCTTCTGGCTGACAGAAACTCTTAGCACCAGCATACACCGAGTTCATAATGTGTCTGCTGTTTTTCAGTCTGCACTCTTCATGTGTTACTGCTCCTTTTTCTTTAATACACACATAGGAAATGCATGCAAAAAGTTACACCTTCATTTTGCAAACCTTTCTGATAAGAAAAAAACTCAAAGGCTAAATGTTTTGTTTAATTTTTTTAAGGATGTGAAAATAGTTGTTTTGTAATTATTAAGATTTATATTTATTATAATCAAAACTAACTTTCTTGACATCAAACTCCTGCTTTTTCTGCTTCTTATCCCTCCCAAAGAAAACGCTGTGGTTCAATGCAATTTATTTCATTGTCACTGAACAGAGAAATCCGTTGTTCATATCACTACAGCAATACTTCACAAAAGGTGCAGTCTTGTAAATCCCTTTGCACACATCTCCTATTGCACATGTGATTTAGTCTCAGTAACTTCATAGCATGGGAAACAAAGACAACCACTATGCTGGATGGCTGCTGTTACTTGAATATGCTTGCTTGTAGTAAATTGAATGAAAAAAACAGCATAACCAGATCATGGTTTCCTTAGCTGCATTAAGACCTTTTCTACCATTGCCACAATTTATTCTTAAAACTTCTGCACTTGCCTAAAAAAATCAGCACTTTTGCTCTTGAGTAAGTAGCCAGATGTCAGCTCCAGAAAAGCCTGAACCTGTTAGGTTCAAGTTTCAGAACCATTATGAAAAACAAATGCATATTTGCACATTTCAAGTACCCTTATTTTAAAAGCAACATCTGATGTGGGTAACTGTCCAAGAGAGGACATTGAATGAGTTTGGCAATACTGACCAAGTGAGAGTAATCACATGAGCAAAGTGTAAAAGAGCAAAGTAAAGGTCACCATTATTTCCTGGAACCAAGAGCAGGTCACTTCTAATTTAAGCCCTTTCTGTTGATCAAACAGGTGGTCGGAACTTCACCTCACCATGCACAACATCAGATTTAGTTGTGTTAGTCACCTCCAAGAGAAAAGAAAGAAAAAGGTCAAAAAGCTGGAGATGGAAGCTCAAACACTCCATGAAAACATCCACCAAGTTAAAGTGAACATGTTACTATACTGTAACTTTTAAGTTATAATTTTAAGTACATTTATAGACTCACAGAACCATTTAGGTGGGAAGGGACTTTAAAGATCACCTCGTTCCAACTCCCCTGCCATGTGTTGGGATGCCACCCACTAGACCAGGTTGCTCAAAGCCCTATCCAACCTGGCCTTGAACACTGCCAGGGATGGAGCATCCACTGTCTCTGAGCAATCTGTTCCAGTGCCTCAGCCCCCTCACAGTAAAGAATTTCTTCCTAATAGCTAATCTAAACCTGCGCTCTTTCAGTTTAAAGCCATTAGTCCTTGTCCTGCAACTACATGTCCTTGTGAAAAATCCTTCTCCAGCTTTCTTGTAGCTTCTTTAGGTACTGGAAGGCTGCTCTGAGGTCTGAGAACCTTCTGTTCTCCAGGTTGAACCCCAGCTGTCTCAGCCTGTCTTCGCAGGAGAGGTGTTCCAGCCCTCTGATCTTCTTCATGGCCTCCTCTGGACTTGCTCCAACAGGTCCACATCTTTCTCATGTTGGGGGCCCCAGTCCTGGAGGACACTGGACACAGTGCTCCAGGTGGAGTGTCACAAGGACAGAGCAGAGGGGCAGAATCACCTCCCTTAAACTGCTGGCCACACAGCTTAGGATGGAGCCCAGGACACGGCTGGCTTTCTGGGCTGCAAGCGCACATTGTCTGGTCATGTTGAGCTTCTCATCCACCAACATCCCCAAGTTCTTCTTCTCAGGACTGCTCTCAATCAATTCTCCATCCAACCTCTATTTGTGCTTGAGATTACCCTGATCCAAGTGCAGGACATTGCACTTGGCCTTGCTGAACTTCAAGAGGTTTATACAGGCCCACCTCTCAAGGCTGTCAAGGTCTCTCTGGATGGCATAATTAGTTTTTGTTCCTCTCCCGCTAGTATTCCTGTAATCCATCAACTTTGTTTTCAAATTGCTCTGGGTCACAGCACTACTGTGCTGTATGTAGCTACTCGAATTATCTGAGCATTTTCTGACGTCTAGGGAGTTGTTTGAATGTTTCAAATTTTTGAAATTTCCTCATAGCATTTATGTTTAATTATCCATAGATTGCGTAGTACCTCAATCCCGTTTCAGCTGCAGAAAGGATGAAAAACGTCACTATAACACACGCACCACTGCAAGTTATGACAAAGCAGCATTCTGCAGAATGGCTGTACAGATTGCATCAAAGAGATTTTACTCTCTGCAGTTAAGTCAAAGGCTCAGAAACATTTAAATGGGGGAGCATCAATGCATTATTTGGATTTAACCCATATCCTACTGAACCCAGCAACAAAATGTTTGGTCTCCTTCGCGGGATCTGAAAGGAGACTTCTGAAAACTGCTTAAAAAATTATGTTTTCTAGATATTGCAGGCACCTAGGTTACTTAGAAAATTACTTTTGAAAATTCTACCTTAAATTAATTCAAACAATCACACAGCAAGCCTATGCTAAGCCTGATATCAAAGGAGAAGGTGGTAAGCCTTAATGAAGCATCTACTCAAATTGCTTTAGCAGCAAGCACTCAGTTGGATTATTAGAAGTGGGTGCTGTTTAACCTCTCTTACCTCCTGGGAAAACACAGCATTTAAAAAACGTTAGCAACAGCAATCACTGAAGGGGGAGAAAAGCGTTCTCTCCCAAAAAGCAAGTTGTTCTGCTTCTCCATGAGATGTGACATTTTAAGATATTTTGCCCATCAAAATGGACCATATTCAGTTGAACAGGACAATTTCTTGCAAACTCTGCAGGCTTTTAACTCTTAGCTTTAAGGGATTTACATTTGTATTTTAAACCTATGCTAAGCTTCCTAAAGAAAGGATTTGCTTAATTATTTCACATTTTGATATTTCCAGATCTGAAACAGAGCTACCCGCCTTGACTCTCAATGAGTCCTCAGAATTAACATAAATTCCAAGGACTCCCTGTCTGTTTCAAGGAAGTTGAGCGAGCCCAAAATACCCTTTGTCTCTGATGAGAAGCCAAAACATTCTGGTGTGACAGGTACCACCCACATAACAACCCTAGCCTGGAGACTGAGTCTTGAAAATCCTCTCACCACCCTCCATCAGATTAGTCTGGGGCTTTTTTGCAATCCTGTGTTTAGCCGTTATGCCATGAACCATGTCCTGGTTTGCAGACAGCAGGATGAAAGTCTCCTCACCAAACAAATCAGCAGATTCTGCATTTTGAGAAGTGAACTGAAACATGCTGTTACTTCACAGGTTTCAGTTTTACACAGAAACCCTGCCATTTCAAATGCTTGGAGACATGCATAAGTCCCGTTAACCACAGGTGAGATGGGATGACTTTTACTGGTTGAAACTCAGGGTGGTTTTTGGCAGAGGAAATCCTTCCAGAGAATCTAGCCCTGTGCCACAAAAAAAAAAAAAAAAAAAAAAAAAAAAAGG
>JAWWEU010000001.1:36260355-36299719 GCA_035583155.1 Acropternis orthonyx | reverse complement strand
TTCTAAAGGTAAACGGAGTTATTCACAGGCCACTTAGGAGAATTAAGCTTTATGTTTTCCGTAGCAATAGAGTGGTTGTAACTTCTGTCATCCTTAAACTGCACCAGAGTCAAGGGGATGATTGCTACTTAGACATCGAAATCCACATCTAGCTGTGTAATGCTGTCAAGTTCAAATGCTTGGTTTTATTTCAGAACTGTTTGGGTTTACCTCTAAAATTTTGTGGGGTTTAAAGGTAGAGCATATATTAAACAACAAAATGCAAATCTCTTTAATGAGTTTTGCATTGGCATGTTAGGAAAAATGTATTATTAGGAAGTTTTCTTAATAGGTAGAAACTTTGTGGCCTTCTGGTACCAAAGCAGTTTTGGATACTTCAAGGGTGTTTGTATAGTGATGGTTGATGCAAGAGGCCATTAATCTTCTCCTCAGAATATGATGACTGATGTATTCTCTGTAGAAACTTTATTACCAAAAAATGAGCAAAGGGCAGGGATCTGGCATGAAGGACTGCGTGCCTCTTAAAGAGGGGTAGAAAAAACAGCCTGTGGGAAAGCACTGAAGGTATGTCTGTGCAGTTGTGACTGAGCACACAGTTACCAATTCATCTGTGGCATGGCTGGCAAGGGACACATTTCACCTGCATATTAGATACCTTAACAGTATGGATTAACTAGTAGATAGAGACTTGCACAATGTCTGACATAGAAGTTAGAACATAACTTCAAAAGAGGGGGTAGGTTTTTAATACATTTTTAACCAATTAATGACCATATGAACATTTCCAATCTGTTTCAAGGGCAGGTCATATTTTGTCACTAAAACTCTGAGGTAATACAGACACACTTTGGCATAGGTTTGAAAGTAGTGCTGCTTAATGACAGCTGAAAAGATGGTGTACAAAACCAGACTGAAATTGTATATGGCACATGTGTCTGTCTTGATTTCTTCACTGCACTGCAGGTTTTTGGTATAGGTTATAATTTGGATCTTTCTTAATGCAATTTAATTTGGTCTAATGCCAGAAGTGGCATCAAACCTAGTGATGGTGCACCCACATGACAAATGTGATCACAGAGTTGATGAACAATTACTTTTTGTATTTCTGAGCTAGTGTGAGTATTTATGGAGAGATACAGTTGTGAGGAATGATAGCTTAGATTCTTGGAGTCTGTGTGGCCAGAGTCAGTTTTCTTTAACCTTATCTCATCCCCACAGTTCAATCTCTGTTCCTGCAAAGAGCATGCCAGTCCTATGTCTTCCCCACAGTTTTGTTTCTAAGGCTGAGTGTTTCTTTTTTTATTGTGAGCTGTTTATAAGGTCTTGCCATACCATGTTTGTCCTGTTTCCTATGCTTTTTTCCAACACTGTGAAAAATTCAGTGGAATTAGCTTCCTAGCTTCAACAAACACTTGAAGGCATCAACTTCTGCAAGGTGCTTAATGAAGTTCATCAGGCTTAAGGAACTCCCATTGCTTTGGGACTGTACAGCCTTGCTTGTAGAGTATGGGAGTATTTCCTGAGGGTAGCAGGTTGCTTTGCAAGGTATGTGTACACAGATGCATCATTTCATCCTCAGGAATTCAATAGGATTTTATTGTAAATACCTCTAAGTTTGGGTGACCCATACAAATTTCTACTTTGACATTTGAGAAAAGGACTAATAAAGTGCTTAAAGGAATAAGCGAGGCTGTCGTGGTAAGGTAATTGCAGTGCATGCGCAGTGGGATCAGTTTGGGTATGAAGTCAACTCCAAGCAAGCAACAACAAAAACCTAAGAAATTGTAATATTTGCGTGTGCAAAATTTATCTGAAGGTGAGAGAAGGTGGCTTGCTTTGAAATATTTTTTTTTTCTGGGTAAGGAAAGGTATTAACAGTGGAGAGACAACTTGATTTTTTTTTTTCCCCTAGTGAAAATGTAAAATAGCAATGAAAGTCTGGAATCCGAACTCATACAAATCAGAATTGGAACATACTTTTAACTTCTTGGGTGACCATCGATGTATATCCTAATTTTCCAGTTTACCCTACCTGAGATGGGATCCTTCTATGAATGTGAACGTCACTTAGATAAGAGTTGTTGAACTCAGTAAGAGTGAAAATGAGTCGATATTTTACTGTTATTTTATTAGTGTATTACTGTTATTACTCTCTCTAGAACAGAGAATGGTCAGACTGCTTACTGGGTAAGTCTTTGCTACAAACAAAGGTCATTTTTACTCCCATGTTGCTTCTGATGACATGCTTTCATACTTTTGGAAAAGAATAATGGTCTTTATACAAAATAACCACCTTTTTTTTTTTTTATTTTTTTTTTTTTAAATTTTCCTGTGAGGTTTACCAGCATTAGGTTTTCACCCTGAAACTGAAGGAATTGATAGAAGTTTATGGTTGTATTTGTAAGTCTTGCTGAAGGACTAACATTCCAAAATACATGCTTTTTGAGTTAAGGTGGGAACTGGTATCTGTCAGACAGTATTACTACCTTAGACTTAGGCACTGAATTTAAAAAAAAAGAAAATCATACTAAACAAGATATTTTTAAAATCTACATAATTATGAAAATGTTTTGGGGGTTTTTTTTGTTTGTTTGGGGTTTTTTTGCTTTCTTAAATATTTATAGGCTGATTATTAATAAAGTTATTTATGACTTTTCTCTTTTGCTTCCTATTGCTTGCAATTGTGCTATTTTTCACTCTGGTGCTTTATGGAGGCTTATCATAAAACTGTTGCTGTTGTTCCACTTTTAATTTTAACTGTTTCTAGTAAATACAGAAAAACAATTGCTTTAAAGGCTAGAAGATAGCTAGTGTTTGCCATTGCTTTTAGTCAGTTCAATAAAATGCAGTAAATGTCGAAGAGAAGTTATGTGATTTCAGCAATTATATTACACCTAAAAGGAACACATAAGTAAAAAGGAACAACTGTGTAATGTTGATAAACATCTATGCATATCAACACTTCCATTAATAAAGGTTGTGTTTCAGTGTAGTGTTTGTACAGAACCTATTAATAATTAATAGTATTGATGTGTCAAAATTATGTAGGTGAAAGACTAGCCTTTGAATTTGTCTTTAGGTTACCTAGCATACTACAAACACTGAAAACTGAACAAGCCAGTCATCATGAACCCAAGATTTGTGTTAGAGTTTTTTTAACAGAGTGGTCCTAGATAGAAAGCTCCGATCAGGTGCAAATAGATTTATTGGATGCTGTAAACCAGTATTTTCTGCCTGTTGGGTGGCTATGTTACCTTTTTACTTCTGCTGAATGACCCTGAAGGACTGATATGGGTGAAAGCCAGGGATGGTCCATAGAAAGTTTACTTGCTCCATAGGGAAGTAAAAGTTTATCTCAAATGCCTGCTTTCTAGTTGGTGATGTATAATACAGAAGACAGAAAGTCCTGATGATTTCGGTTTAATTTGTGCACTCAGGAAGCTTGTTCTCTGGAGTCTCTGTGTTCCTTGGTAATTATGTGCACTTGGTTAAGTGGTACAGCTCAGAGCATACATGAATTGTGAGTGTGAAATGTTTGCGGAGTTTGTGATCAGATGAATAGAGATTCTTGGTATTCCCAAATATTAATAACAGTTTTTTTCTTCTAGATTCATGCACATACCATCCAGGTGTGCCAGTCTTTCATGATGCTCTCAAAGTAAGTACATAACTGTCCTTTTAAGTCTTGTCTTTGTTTCTGTATGTGTAAAACAGTGTGCTGCTTTCCCTTTTTAACTCCAGATCTTTCAGTGTTGAGAATCTGATGTTCAGCCTATTGTGTTTGAGCAATCCCATGAAATTAGAAAAGCACACTCAAACTTGAAGAAGAAATTGAAAACACTTCTCATGTGGTCTAAATGTCATTCAAGTCTGTATGACATCTTTCCTGTTGATGGACTTTAGGTTTCTCAACAGTTTAATTAGGTCCTCTGAATAGGTCTGTGGAGTCATTGAGAGGTGTCATACTGTCAGTTAATTAACCTGCTTGGAATTCACACTAGCTGCTTGAGGTCTAATGTGGGTAGAGCACTCGTGTGTGTGACATTTGTCTACTGTAAAAAACAGTTGTGCTCATTTAATCAGCCAAATGAGAATGTTGGTTAGGCTGGGACTGGCTTCCCATGCCTCTGATGCAGCTGTCCAGGACTCTTGGGCTACCTCTTCAGTGGTGAATATACCTGTGAGTGGTCTCTAGTGCTTAGGCCAACTGCACAGCCCATGTTTGGTTTAGTGCTAAACCATTCTCCTGCTTCAGGATCTAGGGTATGCATCCAAAGTGCCTGCAGGGAATTACTTGAGGCACAACTGCCAAAACAGTACTGGAAATCATTCTAACAATTTAATTGTGTATAGTCAGAAATCTGGTGTCCAGAAATGGAGCCTGGCCCTTTTTACCGTATTAATACAGAGGTAGCCTTAGTGACTTTTCTTAGAACACCAAATTGCTGTTTAACTGAGCTTTGGGGCCAGTGTTCTTTTCTTGGTGTTTAGGAACTGCTTCTACTGGCAGTGCATCTCATACCACAGTGTGATGTCTTTTGGCCTTGGGAGAGCTTCTGTATATGTGCTGGGCAGCATGTTCTCTGAAAGCTGTTGCTTATATTGCAGTACATGACTGTGAAATTGTCCATGGTGTGTCCCTGGCAAATTGGGATAAATGCTTTTAGATCAAATATGATCCAGTTACTTAGACTATGGCAGTTTGTTTTGTACAAAATTACAGTTGTGCTCATAGCACAATACATAAATCTCCTGAATAAAGACAGGAATTATACAGTTGCCTCTAAAGCTTATATTTATTCCCTCTTTCTCTTACATACACATTGTTTATAAAACATTTCCCCCTTCTCCTTATCCTACCCCTTGTCCTAATTAAAAATTTATCATAGTTCCACGTGAGCAGTTTTCTTACTGCTGTGAATTCTAGATAATCTGAGAGGGCAGGGTAAACCTTTTGTCTCCTCAACTATGGAAATGGTTAATATTTTGAGACTATTTTAGAACCACCTACCTAAAACCCATGGTGCCGTACCACTTTAGCTTTCAAAGTCGTGGTGCTTCAGTCAAACTGTTGCCTTTAATAAGGTTCTTTGATTTCTAAGACACATTATTCACAGTGGCAAGGCAATTTTCTCTAAACCTGGATTTCTGGTTTATATAATAAAAAGTGCTCTTGATTGATGTAGCTGGATAGCAGTGCAGTGCACATATCTAGCTTTCTTGGTGGGAAATAAGCAATTGAAAGACTTAACTAGGGCTCAAGGAAAGACAAAAATCCCTGTTATTTTAGGAAGAGGGCCTGTATGTTGTGCCACAGGTGAGCCTGGTCTCAGCTATGGTATTTGTTTTGCTTGCATGTTACTTTATGAGATAAAGTAGCATTCCAGTTTTCTGTTGTACAGAGTTGGCACCTAACTTGTCATTGAAATATTGCCTCACATTTACTGAACTTTCTGATTAAAGCAGCACAAGTGAACTAGAAGTTCCAAGTGTAATAGACTTTTCTGGTTTTGAAAACTGCAGATAATAATAATACTGTCCATTGAAGGGAAGAAAATAATCTCTAATCATGATGTGCCATATCTTGTAGAGTAATTAATATTTTTCTTCTTATAAGCTGTTGCCAAGTATGGTAGTCATGCTTGTTTTGTTTTTATTCCAAAACATTTACAGGGTTGGTCATGTTGCAAGAGAAGAACAACAGACTTTTCTGACTTCTTAAGCATTGTGGTATGTACTCATGATTATTTACAATTTTTATACGTGTCAAAAGACAGTGATTAATATTAAATGGTACATGTACTTATATGTTTTAAATTTGCTTACTTTTTTTAAAACTGTCTTAACTCTTATATGTACTACTTTTCTTCATATAATGCAGAAGTCAAGTCTCATTTTTCAAGTTTTAATGGCTATAGTTATCTAAATAGGTTTTGATAGAATGACTATCTAATAATGAAGGAAGATCAATATTGTTGGCTGCTTTGCTTGTTTACAGAAAGTATTCGTTTTTTTTTAACCTATGTCCAAATTTTCCACTTCAGCTGTAGGATTTCCTTTGCCACCAGTGTTTACAGTGGGCTAAAGGAGAAGGTGGAGCTGAAGAAATAAGTCAAGAAAATTTGTTGCAGTTTCCATTAATTTTTAATTATGCACACAAACTACACTGATTCTATATAAACATATACTTTCCATAACAGGGCTGTACAAAGGGTCTCCATAACAGTGAGAAACCTCCTGAACCTGTTAAACCAGAAGTCAAAACTACCTCTGAACGAAAAGAGCTATCTGAACTGAAACCCAGATTTCAAGAACACATAATTCAGGCACCGAAACCATTGGAAACAATTAAAAGGCCGAGGTACAGTATGTGAAACTTATGTTTTCCAAATCTGTGGTTAGTTGGCCAGGTTAAAGCTTGCTTGGTTATTCAGTGTTGCACATTTCATTGAGTGTAAAAATCCCCAAATTAACCTTAAAAGAGAGCGTGTAGTGACAGTGACGGTGCTATCCCAGGCTTCAACAGGAGATAAAAGAGTTCTGGTTATGACAAGGACATTGTGGATGTGTCTTGGTGCTTTGCTCCATAGGAATCAAAAATTGAAGTCTATAGCCCAGTAGCTTAGAATGCCACTAGTAGTTGTGTTTAGTGTTTTAAACAGTCATAAAAATAATCCTAGGGTGCTTGTATTTAGATTCCTTAATATCTCTGATTTATTTTTATCATTTTAGAGTATAATTTCCTGTTGAAAGCCAAAAATGCCTTGTAAATTTCTAGTCTGGTTTTCCATAAACAGTACTTACAAATGTAGTTTGTTTGTTGTCGTAAGGGAGGTTTGAAAGGAAGGGCCTTGTAGCAAGATTAAAAGTTATTACTTTGTCTTTTTAAGTTCTTTTTCACGAAGCTGACATAAATACATGGAATTTTTTTTTAGCCCAGATGAACCAATGACAAATCTGCAGCTGAAAGTGTCAGCTTCCTTGAAGCAAGCTCTCGATAAACTGAAACTATCATCAGAAAACGAAGGGAAAAAAGGTGAGGATATAGGGAGGTGAAGTAGGTACTTGATTCTAATTGTAACACAAATAAGTGAAATGCTGTTTTTTGTCATTTCTGAAGTGATAGTTTTATGTAATTATGTTGTTCATAATAATCTGGGAAATAGCTTCCAGTCCAGGAAATGATAATGAAAATTCAAATGTGAACAACATGAGACTTAGGTGTCAGGAGCAGTACGTTATCCTAAAATTACTTGAACTGTGTGTTTTTTAAGATTTCCTGGTTAGAATAGACATAATGGGAACATCCATTTCTGACTGTATGCTGGACAGAATTCCCAAAAAATGAACTTTACTGCTATTATTGCAAATGCAGTGTCATTTAAAGGCTTTCATAAACTGGTGAAACCCGTCTGAAGACTAGCTGGTTCTCCCTTGTCTGTTTTTCCTCCTTTTTCTTTCCCTGGTTTGTTTGGAATTTGATTCCAGAACTACACTGCTCCTTAAGAAATACTTTGAGCCTACGTTTATGTCTATTTTATGCTCTTTTGTTATTGTGCCAAACTAATATAGCTCTTCTCTCTCTGTGGTATCCAAATTATTTCCTTGTGTGTATTTATAGACAGCAGTTGAAGCCTTTTATGTTCTTAGTTTTACAAAACCAAACAAGATGAATGATTGTTCTCTTCCCCTGTGGTTGTAATAATCCTCTTCATCAATATTTTTTTGCCCTACTTAAAATGTGTATAGAACCTAGAATTTGGTGCATAGATAATACAGCTTTTGGAATGTTTGCATAACTTCTGTTTCTTTGTACCTTTCTAACAGACTGCAGGGCCAGGCAGAAAATAGACAGCTTGAGAAGGAGGTTTTTTTCTAATCTGCTCCTTGACTTATTTTAGTTCTTAATAAAAGCAAAGTGTTCAGTAGATTATGCAATTCAGTTGCTATTGTCTATAATATTCTGTTTACAGATGAAGATACTGATGAAATCAAGATTGGGACAGCATGTAAAAATGCAGGCTGCTCAAAAGTAAGTGGTTCAGTTCCACTCTTTAACCTATCTGCTAAACTATTAAATGAGCAGTTTTGGTTTTTTATGTGGTACAAGTTGATTTGGAAAAGGCACAAGGTCCATTTGGTTTAACAATTGCACATTTGATAACACACTTCAGTATTGGACAAATGTTGTTTGCAGTAAGTCAAAGATTACTTTTTGTAAGTCTGTCCTGAACTGCTAATTAGTAAGCTTGCCAAATCTGTGGTACTGATGTATTTCAATTTAAAATGGTACATATGATGTTGGTGAGAGGTGGCTTACTGGTAACACATGAGTTGCTCTTGATAATCTGTGTGTAGGTCAGAAACATCTACAGATCTTACTGGTTAGTGCCAGAAGAATCAAAAAATCAGTGTTTCAATGTTTTTAGCGCCAATGTTAGTTGTGATATTACACCGTCATTTAAAGTGAAAATTTGACACCCATGTGTTGTACAAAGCAGGACAGTAGGATTTAAATTAGTCTTTGACTGGGCACCTGACAGATGTTGCATTATCTACTGAAGCTCTGGGGGGAGGAGAACTTACAGCAGTCTTTGGGTTAGGAAGAACCGATCCGATACTGAGTGGCTAAGTTGTATGTTGTTTATTTCGCTTCCTTTTGAGAATCCATGTGTTTTATGAATGAATTTTCCAGTTAAGTTCTTCTTTTCTATGAATATTCAGAGTATTTGTCTCTGAGGATCTAAAGTGACCTGTATGAGCATATATGGTGTTACCATTGGTGTCTATGCCATTGAACTGACATGAAGTACAGTCTCCTAGCAGGGCCAGGGAACTTTCTGTGAATGAAGGTTGAATGGTTAATTCGAAAAGCCATTAGATCTAGATTATTGACCCAATAGCTTTGTAGTGCTTTGATCAGTGTTTCTGTTGTATTTTTTTTCCTTTGGTCCAAATCATTTAACAGTAATACACTTTAAATTACTTGTTTTCCTAGACATACGAAGGACCACACAGCACAGAAGAAGTATGTATATACCATTCTGGTGTACCTATATTCCATGAAGGGTTAGTATTCAGTTAACTTCAAGTTTTTTAATTAGTCTGTTACGTGTTCATGCTTTCTTTATAGATGTTGCCTTGATTTATTTTGTAAATATTTTCTTCATTCAAAATTGGCAATGCTTGAAGAGGATATACTAAATTAACAGTAATATTGCATAAAGGAAAGATCATAAGTGTTCTCAGTAAAGTGTGACCTAAATATTGTTTGTTAATTACTTTGCAAACTTTCAAGGATGAAGTATTGGAGCTGTTGTAAAAGAAAAACTTCTGACTTCAATACGTTTTTAGCTCAAGAAGGCTGTGCAAGGGGAACACACGTATGGACTAAAAAGGATGCGGTAAGTAGCATTAAGGTTGCATTCTGTAGCTGATTGTTCTGAATTTTCACTTCACTGAAGTGTGACTTGATTGAGTTATTACTGTAGTTGAGCTATTACAACTCAAATAATTGTCTTTGAAATATTATGGACAGCAGGAAAACTGAGAAAGGGAGTGGGAAGTAATCTGTGGTACAGGTATACTTGTAATAGCTACAACCTTTCTTCTTAGTGATATATGTAGTTTCACTATTTTATGGTAAGAGGTTTTGGCAACTTCAGAAAAAAAGGTAAGCAGTCTTTTCCAATTTGTTAGTTATGTAAGTCTGTAGTATTTGATATAGAATACATTCCATATGTATTACTTTAAGATTGTTAGACATCTTTCCTCTCCCAGAAACCACAAAGAGAGCAGCCATACTTGTGTAGTAAAATAACTGAGCTTCCAGCTCCATTCAGGGGTTGAGTTGTTATTTAGGTAGGGATGGCAGGGCAGATAAAGTCACTGAGGTTCCATGGTTGGGAGGCACAGATGGAAGGGTCTCTTTTTGTCTAATTTGGATTCCATTTAAATATCTGGATATTTTTCTGGTCTTCATCTAATTGAGTGTCTTGGTTTGGCTACTAGTATAACACATACAGAGAGAGCATCTGTTTAGTTTGTAGGTATTTCATGGCAATGTTGGGAACAAAATGAAGAATTACAAGGGGAAAAATGTTTCTATTCAAGCGTTAAAAAGATTCTTAGAGAATATCGTAGAACGTAAGAATGAAACAAAGCACTTCCTTTAAAAACATCATTTGGTCATATGTTGGATGCAGGTGAACACAAAATTCTTCTTATGAATATGTCTTATTGCTGAGGCAAAATGAGTTTGATATTGCAGACATCAGTAATGTTTAACAGAAGAAGATAAGGATATATTATAAAAGGTATAGTTTTGTTGCCTCAGTCTACAAAAATTACTTCATAAGTCCTTTACCTCCTTTAAGCCATGGAATTGCTGCTTGCTTTGAAGTTTTATGTTTTTGTTCAAGAATTATCTGCAAGTACAGAAAGCAGGGATTAAAAAAAAAGCTGAAGTTGGCAGCTTAAAACAGGGGAGCATAGAAGAAGAGAGCTGAAAGAGTGAAGAATTTGCCTATATGTTAAGAAACTGTATATTAACTATGTGTATTGAAAGAATGGGCTTCTAGCTAAGAGGGGTTTTTTACTTTTTGTTTTTGGGGGTTTTTTCACCATTCTCTCTGCATCAGAGAACAGATGGTAATACTCAATACTTTTGCAGTAATATGGAACTTTCTTGGAGTCATCATGGATTTCTTTTTCTTGTTCAATTCCTTTCTATAACCTCCTTGGAAAGGAATTTGATCCACCAAGTAACAATTATTTTTTTGCTGTTGCTTGTTTGGGGACAGGGGTGGGGGGCGGGCAGGGACAGTTGTTTGGTTTTTTTTTTCCTTACGACATTGTTCCAGTTTCTTATTGTAGTCTCTGTCACAGGCATTGATTTTCTCACTTCTGACGTTTCTTGGGGACTAGCAGCTGAAACACTTAGTAAAAAGTCGTGCAGTTTCCTGTGAACATGAAATATAGTCCTTTATTAGCTATTCTTACTGGCAATTAAAAAACTACCGGGCTTTTATCCTGATTAATCTTGTTAAAAATACTCCTGAATGTAACTGTAAGTCTGTTTTTCTGTACCTTTTCCCTCCTACAGGGTAAGAAAGTAGTTCCGTGCAGGCATGATTGGCACCAGACTGGAGGAGAAGTGACTATTTCTGTATATGCTAAAAACTCTGTTCCTGATCTGAGCTATGTAGAAGCAAATAGCACAATGGTGAGGATCTACCTTAAGATCAGAACTTGAAAACATGCTCAGACTTTATTTACAAGGCAGAGATAGCACAAGAATCTTTTTTGAGTAATGGCATTTTCTTTTTCTTGGCATTTTTGTTTGCTCAAGCATGTATAGCTGCCTTTTTTCCCCCTTCTGTTTGGACATCTGCATTTTAATGTGTGGGTTTTTTTAAAAGCTGCAATACTGTATGAAAAAAATAAATTTTAATTTCTGCAATTAAACTCCAAGTGTGATGGATTTGCATCACTGGACATATAAATAATTATAGTGTCGTAATTCAATTGTATTTGACTCAATGTTAATTTAATACTCTTTGCTGTATCTGGTTTCACAGCTACTAATATTAAACAAGTGTTAAAATGCTTCTCTGATTTCTTAGTCATCCATTGGAAGAAAATGATACAGCTACCAGTGGCCACTACTGACCATGTTACTGTATCAGAATATATTAAAATAAATACTCGCTTCTGTTTCTGAGGGACAATTTGATCACTTTGATCATTGGAGGATCCAAGTCCTAAAACTGTATATTTTGCTTAAACATGCTTGAGTTGTCAAATGTTTTATTAACCTGGTAAAATTTTCTGATTTTCCATTGTTTTTCCTGTTAAGGTAAATCTCCATATTGTATTTGAAGGAGAAAAGGAATTTCATCGCAGTGTGAAGTTATGGGGAGTAAGTAGAAGAAAAATTTACCTTTTAAAAAACCAAATAAAAAACCACACATACACAAAAAAAAACCAAACCAAAAAAACCAAAACACAAGCCTTTAGCTTGCTCTCTTTCAAAATGGTTTGGCTTTCCTCATTATTCTGTGTATTGAAAGAGCTTCAGTTGCATGTCACTGAGTAATTACATTTAACTCTGACTGTAAAGCCCCAGGGGATCCAGTATGGCATCATAATTGACACTGGTTTGCACAGGTGGTAACCTTCCACGGCCATTTCTGATCCCAGAAGCCCATGACACTGTATAGTTGCATGCTTATATATGTGTTAGTCAAGGACTATGTTGGTTATGCAGGGGCATGTGTTTATGCCATAAGCATTCCATAGTTGGGAATGGGAAAGAGCTGACTTTTTCAAGATACCAGAGGGATTTCCATCTCTCTAAGTGTCTACTGAAATGTAGTGATGAGGTACTCCCTAACTTAATTCCAAGATATCTAGCAGTCTGTTTTGTAAATTGAAGTGTGAAATATGTTTTCTTTTCTAGGTAATTGATGTAAAGAGGAGTTACGTGAACATGACAGCTACAAAGATTGAGCTCACTATGAGAAAAGCAGAGCCTCTGTTATGGGCAAGTCTTGAATTACCAGTATCTAACACACAACCAAAACAAGAGAGTTCAGATCAATAACGATTCCAAGAGACAAGTTATTTCCCATTATGAAGTGGTGACTTGCTACTGTAATCAAATATTTAACTTTTATAGAGATTTTTTTTTTAAATGATACGTCATATATTCCCTTCAACAAAGAAACTTGACGCACAGTAAACGGGTGTGTAAACTTGGGCAATAGCTATTTCTGCTCTTGTTCCCATGAGTAGATTTATGCTAGATGCAGTGTCTCCATGGGAATTTAGAGCAAAAGAAATATTGCCCATTGCTTGCAGCCTTACCTACCATGCACTGACCATCTCAGTAGATGTCTTCTCAGCTCACAGTGTGTGTGTTAGTTTTTCAACTGGTCAGTTCAGACTGGATGTACTTGGTAGCCCTTGTTAAATTCAGCACTTCTCATGATGAAGCATACAGTAATGCAGATACTAAATCTGAGTTTCAGTTGGTTAGCATGCAGTTACATCTAGAATAAAAGTTTACATAAACATAGATATGAAATAACACTTGTAGACTTTCACTTTTGTCTTCTGAAATGAACATTTGTTGGCTGCAGAGGGATGGAATAAAAGGTATTTTACTAAGGATTTCAGTGCTTGCTGGCTCTTGCTGTCTTTCATGTGTAAAAGCAGGAGATCAGGTTAAAAAAAATGGGCAAGAAGGGATTTTATTTTTTTTTACTCTGTTATTTGAAAGGTTAAATATAAAAGTGAGTGGACAGTGAAATGGCTGGATAAATCAGCATTTCAGCTGTGAAGAGTATTCAAACAGCAGACTGTTGTAAAATTACCAAAGGGCTGTATATATTTGACGGTCTTTAGAATGTATATTCTGTCCTATTCTACAACATTGAAAATCTCAAGACTTTCTTCAGAGTAGGTGGGTATGTGTAGCAGGAGAAGCCAGGACACACTGTAGGGTGTCTTGGGAAAATTATTTCCATGTAGATGGATTTTGACTTTGAGAATGTTAATCTAAGAATTGCATTTATCTACAGGATATATCTTGGGAGAAACAACAAGCTTTAAAACGTCCGTCTCAAATTGTAATTGTACTTTTGAATTAAAATATTTTTAAAAAATATTATTTCTTTTGAACAGACTATAATTAGAAATAAAGACCTTATTTTTGTTTTCAGTTTTTGGCTGAAAACAAGATAGTTGTAAAGATGAGATTTTTATCCAAGCAGCAACACATGCAGTAATGTTGCTTTCGCTTTCTGCTTGGAATATTTTAATTTTGGCTTGCAGCTGAAATAAAAATAATGTTTTCCTATATAAATCATACCAAATGCACACCGTTATTTATTGTGCCAAATCTTATATATGTAAACAAGCAGTCGTGTGGACTGTTAAAATGCATGGATGCTTATCTACCAGCCTTGGCAAACTTTGAATAACACCAAGAGAAACACAGGACATAGTGAGTGAAATTCTGAGTGAAATACGGATTTCTAAGAATCTTGCTGTTTTCCATCAAGTATGATTTGACTTGAGCTCAGAGTTTTGCCGCTAACAGGACTTGAAGTCCTACTTCATACTTCACGTAGTGGGAAGTACCTTACCAAAGAAACCATCCCCAAACACCAAGTGATCTATATATGAAATCTGATTTGGTGCTTCTTTTTCCTCATTTGCTTGGAGGAGTCATGGTTGCATACTCCCATAGGCCTCTATTAAAAATTCTAGCTCTAAGTTCTGCTGAATAGATTCTATTGACCTCTAATAATGCATTTTCTTTCTTCTTCTTTTTTTTTTCTTTTAATAAATTTGAAAGTGGCAGGCACCATGAAGTGAGAGGGTAGAAGCTTACAAAAATGTGTGCCTGCCTGCCAAGTGATCCTCTGGAAATTGAACAGGTGTTCCCTGACTTGTTGTGAACCAACAAGTGGAGCACTTATTAGTATAATACTGAGAACGATCACTTCAGTGGATGAACAGTTCTAGTTAGCTGTAGCTACTGGTGTGCCATCTGTGTTTGTGTGCGCACAACTCTGAACTTGGACAGCAAAATAGGTAGTGTTTAAATGCCAGGATAAAGTTCTTATTTAACAAGCAAGTTCAAACATGTCTATCCATATGGTTATATAAACACCCTAAATATTTTATGTTGAAAAATTGTGGAAGACGTGTTTTTACTTTATTTACATCCTCATATGCAATAGGTTTTACATAATGAAAACCCCATTTTAAAGAACTACAAGGGAAATGGAATTCCTTGGGAAAACAGAATTTGTGTTTTTAAATAAATCATATTCTGCCTTAGTATACTAAACCCTAAATGGAGATAAATGTGGATGAATGGACCATCAGGGTTAATACTGCAGGTCTGGGGACCCAGTAACTATACATTACACTCTTTCAATCTGCATTCTGCTGGTAGCTGACTCACCTTGGCCCTAAGGCCGTAGGAGAAAGCTTCTGTAAATGTGGTTCCTCAATATTGCCTTTGCTTTTTATTTGTTCCTTCTACTCTTCTCCTGTTTTTCATAAATTCAGTGCAAAATGAAAGATACTTAAGAAGTTCTCTAATGACTTTCCCCATTAGTGGTGTTGAAACCACTTTTAAAATTTACATCTTTAAAAAAGTAAGCAAACAAACAAAAACCCCAGGGAGTTTTGATTAGGCATGAAGGTACAGTTTTTACAACAGTAACCTAGCTTTCTATGGCCTCTGATGCTTTTCAGAATAAAATGATGATGGTCTAGACTGCAATAAGTCTGTTTTACTCCAGTAATTCTTAGAACCATATGACTGCATCCATCATCAAGCTGCAAGAACTGTATCACTGACCCAATGAGAGCGTTTTGAGCAGTTGCTCACAACAGGCTTCAGCACACCAGTGACTCACCTTGGTGTTTCATGCGGTGACATCTTGACATGAATAGTGGTAGCTGACACTTAGATAGGATATTGGTTTGGCTTGACTTTTATTAGGAAATACGGAGAGAAGCTGAGGCCAACTGTAGTGTATTAAACCAACTGTGGTGCTTCCTCAAAAGCAAGCCTTGCAAAGTTAGCAAAGTGACTTTTGATTGCAGGCTCTCACCTGTCTAATAATAGTGAAACTAAAGTGGAAACAAGTATGAACAGGAATGCTTGGTGTTAAATTTATCTTTTTTTCATGTTTTCAGAAATTGTACTGTATTTATCAACTTGACTAGCTATATTTTTATAATTAACAAGTCTTTAAAAGCTATAATGTGTTTCAGTATGGGTTTACATACTACACATGTAGACGGTATGTTACATGTGTCAGAACTGACTGTCCAGATGCATATAAAACTTGAGCTTCACAATTTCTTGTTAATATGAAAAATTGCATGAATGTAAAAGCTTGTGACAGGAATCTTAATCATTTCCCCTCCCATTTTCCTGCCTAACATTACATCCCAGTTAACAATGAATAGGATGCGAGGAAATGGCCTCAAGTTGCACCAGGAGAGGTTTTGGATAGATAAGAGGAAAAATACTTTTCATGGAAAAGGTTGTCAAGCATTGGAACACACTGCCCAGGGAAGCAATGCAGTCACCATCCCTGGAGGTGTTCAAAAAACATGTGGATATGGCATTTAAGGACATGGTTTAGTGGTGAATGTGGTGGTGGTGCTACCTTGACTGTTAGTGGTCTTAGAGGTTTTTCCAACCTTAACAATTCTATGATCTTGAATCTGTAACAATATTTCTTGCAGGAATTGTAATTTATGTTTAATGTTAATATACTGTTAAGCACTTGAGCTGTTCAGCTACTCTGACTCTTACGTCCTACATGACACTGATAAAACTTGACAAAAAAATCTTCCATTGGATGGCATTCTGAATCAGGTACATTATCAAGTCACCATTTCAGTAGTTTAGGAATTAGTTTTACTAGGAATTTTACCTTGGGGGGGAAAAAAAAACCTACTTGTTCTACATAATGATGCATTTTTAGCTTGCATTCTTTCAACATGGCATGAACACCAATTAAATACTGTACCTGTTAATCATTGGTCTTTCCCAATTTGCTACTAATTTCTTTTTATCTCTGTTCAGGAAGGGGATCCTTTTTAAAGTAATGAATTATGTGTCTGGAACACTGCTTTAAGGGAGTAAAAATTTTACCCTTATAAGAATCTTGAATTACAGTTGAAGGGAGGAGGTGACTTTTCGCATGGCTGATTCTGCACATTGGTAGAAATTATATGCAGAAATTAATCTCATGTCTTCATGCTCTAGTTTTTCTCTAAATGTATTCAATAAAATTCTTATTACATGCTGGTTGTCTTTGGCGTGTTTTTCTGCCTTTTGTTGTGGGAGAGAACTTTGAATTTGCAGTGTGGTTGCTGAAATAAAATGTTCCACATGTGAGTCTATATAGGAGGGAAACTGCATGTTCAAGGGTTTTTTTCCCCACCCTGTAGTTTATTTCTTTGCCTGTTGCTTTCTAATGCAACAGCCCAGTCAGGATACCTGAATTTTGCAGAAGTTGAAGTAAGCGGGGCTTGTGTTGTTCATGGACATAGTTCAGTCCAAGAATTTTGAGCTTTCACAAGCTTAGTGGAAGTGGAATAGCAATAGCCATGAGACAATTGATAGATTTTGCCAGAGCTCCCCCATACTCTGGTAATTGTGTTTTGGTGCAAAACAGTGTAATGTTGCCTGAGAGGCAAGTGCTGAGTCCTGCATCTGCACTTTAAATCCCATATAAATCTCTAGTCCTTGGGCAGATTACCATTTATCAGACTGCAGATGACAAGAATGGTATTTTGCAAAACCGAAGTCCAATCAGGCTGAATTAGTTGAAATGAAGTGAGTTGAAAACACAGAAGGAAAAGCTGAAACATTTCATTCATTTCTAGATTTGCCAGGACTAGACACTTAAGTGTGTATATGACTATGGATGAGTAGCTGTCCTTAATGATTGTTCTTTCAAAAAACTGGGATTCCCCTCCAGGTAGTCCCTGAGTGCTGATCTCTGCTGACAGCTCAATGAATACCCACAGCTGGTAGTAGAGCACAGGCTTTGCTCCAGCTCTGCAAGGTCTCAGGACTGCCAGGCTTGCTTCATCTGAACTTCTCTTCACCTGCCCAGAGCTTTGTTTCAGCTTGTTTGGCTGGTAAAAGTTTTCTCATGACCAGATGGCTATTACCTTACTGTTTTACCTTGTTTCTCATTCTATAGTTGTATTTTTACATAGTTACTATAAAAGGAAGTTTTCTGTGTAGACCAGCAGATTTATTATTCTAGTGCCATATAGCAGAGGAATACAAGCCTTATGCAAATGGGGACCTTGAAAACTGGGGCATGGGATGTGGTGTAGAGGACCACAGACGTGGGATGATCTTAGAAAGGGCACAGGGTACTGGAGGTCCCAAGAAGAAAAACAGCCCATAAACATTCTAACTGCTTTGTTACTGAAAAGTTTGTAGTAGTCTTTGTTCTTTCTTTAGTAATTGAGACTAATCATTCTTTAGTCACATTTAATATTTCAGCCATACTAACAATGAACCTGGCTTTACTTACGAAGTATGCTTCTTTCTCCCCATAACAAGACCTGCTGGATGTTTGTGCTTGACTCTTGTGCCATGGCTGTGGGTGACACTATCACTACTATCAGTGCCCACACTCCTGCAAGGGGAGGTGCCAGGATTGTTCAGTAGGTGCTGCAGGCTGAAGGTAAGCTTTAGTGTGGGCTGGAGGTGCCCAGGAATGCAGGCTCAGGTGGGAAGAGTATGGAAACACAGCTTGGGAGACACAGACAGTGCTTCACTGGGGGTGGGTGTTGTTCCAGGAATATCTGAAGGGATGAGTGATCTCAGAGAGCTAAATCTTCCAGTGCTCAGCAATCACAGCTGACAGTGTTTCCTCAGCCTGAAGTCCTGCTTCTCAGAGGTTACATAAGGGTATGTTGTCACAACAGTCACTGTGTCCAGCAACTGTGACTTGCATTTCCTTCTAAAAATACAGCCAAGTTTGGAAGTGATGTGGATGGCAGCATCAGGAGTGTGTCAGCTGCACTGTCAGCAAGCAAGCAAAGCACATCTGGGGAAGGTGCCACGTAAACATAGTAAGTTTATTCTTATCCGATGCCCTCCTGTGAAATGCTTTTCTATTATTGCCTCTCCTGTTCTTTCCCTTAATAGAAAGTTGTGATCACCATTTATTTGAAGCTGGTTCAGACCCTCCTACATGAGGTGCCTAACAAAGCACTCTTCCTCCTCCTCCATTCTTTGAGCTTCCCAAGCTAAAGTTGTTTAAAGGTGTCAGTTCCACCAGGAGGAGCACCATGCTGACACTGACAGGACCTTCCTTGACTTCACAGCTTCTAACTGGCAGGAGCTATTTTTAGTCTCAGTGGTGTAATGGGGTCAGTCTTTTACCTTCAAAAAGACTGCTTGCTAAATTCAGCTCCTGCCAATTTCTCTAGGGACACTTCCTGTGTAGCAGGTGTTGCTCGGCGAGGTACAGCACTTTGGCTCAGAGCAGCATAGCAGCATAAACAAGAAATCTGTATTTCATTTAATTAGTGTTGTCCTCTCTGCTCTGCCATAGGGTGGTCCATGACATTTGCCATCATTCAGCTTTTTTAATTGCACTCTTAACTGTATGCTAAAATCCTATGAATGTAAATAGAGGAATTTAGAAGGAAAAAGCCAGGTCATTCTGGGTATATCCTATTCCTACCAGCTGCAGAGGTCTCCAGCTCCATTTGACACAGCATCACGTGTTGATTTCCAGCACCAAGTGCTACAGATTTCTTTCCAAAGGTAAACCAAAGGTACTTCAACCATAAGAGAATCAAAGAAAGGTTTAGGTTGGAAGGGACCTTTAAAAGCCACCTAGTCCAACCCACTGCCATGGGCAGGGACATCTTCAGCTAGATCAGGGTTCTGTGCAACCTCACCCTGAATCTTTCTGGAGATGGGATGTCTACCATCAATCTGGGCAACTTGTTCAGTGTTTCCCCACCTTCATTGCAAAAATCTTCATCTAATCTACATTGACCCTTCTCCAGTTTAAAACTGTTCCCTCCTTTACTATTGCAACAGGTCCTGCTAAAAACTTTGCCTCCAAGCTGAAATAAGCTTCCTGGCACTGTCCTTTTGAAACTGATTTTCTAAAGAAGCAATTGACAACCCAAATATCCAGGTAACATTTGGTTCATCCAAGTTTAATTTTGCCAAGTTGCTTTGCTGCCTCAGTCACTTCACGGGCTGAAGGGTCTGTTTCTTGAAGCTGTAGGATTCACTGATGGCTTCACTGAGCCAGGCTGAGTAAAGGGATTGTGCCAATGGAATTAGGGAAGGAAAGAGTAGGTGATCCAGTGCTCCCCATTTATAAGGAAAGTCTGAGAAATCCCCTCCCCACACTTTAAAGTTCTAGGCAGGCAGAGCTACACTAATAGAGCAGCCATTGGGCTGGGGCACAGCAGCAGTTGCTTGTTTGATCGTCTGTAGAACAGGAAGAGTCTGCTCATGGAGGAAGGGAAGGCAATTGCAGCTCTGAGAAACTGATCCTTTCAATACCAAGAATATGGGATTTTGTGGAAATCAGTTAGTATAAGCCATTTATAAGTGGTTTGGTTTCCTTATTTATAAGAGTTTGGGTATCACCCTCCCTCAGTAGAACTTCATAGACAGGAATGAAAATAGATTTAAGCTGTTTTGGGTAATTCTCAGGATGTAGCAGGTCATGATGAATTGTACATTCATACAGAGTTAGCCATTAAGTTGACAAGAGGCACAAAGGTATCGATCCAGCTGTGCATTCAACTTGTTGTGAACTGTAATTTACTATTACAGCTTTAAACTGCACAGGGAAACAAGAAGAGATTATAGTTTCTTTTGCACCAGCAAGGTAATGACCTTGACTGACCCCTGCATGACCTTGAATGATCCCAGAGTGACCTTGAGTACCCCCAGAATGACCTGGAGTGACCCCAGAATGACCTGCAGTAATCTCTGAATGACCTCAAAGTAAGCCCAGAATGACCTGGAGTAACCCCAAAATAACCTTTATTAACCCCAAAATTACCTCAGGTGACCCCAGAATGACCTGAAGTGACCTCAGAATGACCTGCAGTAATCTCTGAATGACCTCAAGTAACCCCAGAATGACCTGGGGTAACCCTGAAATGACCTCAAGGAACCCCAGAATGACCTAGAGTGACTCCAAAGTGACCTATACTAAACTGAATGTCCTAGAGTAACCCCAAATACCTAGAGTAATGCCTATGATCTAGAGTACCCTCTGAATGACCTCAGGAAACCCAAAAATGACCTCGAGAAACCCCAAAATCACCTACAGTAACCTCCAAGTGACCTAGAGGAACCCAAGTGACCTGGAGTAACTTCAAAATAACCTCGAGGAACCCCAAGATGACCTCGAGTGACCCCAATGACTTAGAGTAAGCTGAAAATTACCTGAAGTATATTCTTCTGGAATTGCTCCATGATCCAACATCCATTTAATATTGGGCATCCCAGAGCTGAATGTAGTACAGAGATCCGTAGTGGCTTTCAGAGAGGTAGACACTCATACCCCTGAGAACATGCGTCAGATTTCTGCATGTAAGCAGCTCTTTTCCCTGATTATCAAGAATGGCAACCAGTGGGATGGCCACTATTATTTTTTTCAGGAAAAGAGAGCCAATCATTGCGAGAAGCATTCCCCAGTCCTGCAGAATAGATTCTAAAACACAAATATGCCTTTAGTGTCTTACATTATAAAAGTAGTTATCAGAACATGAAAAATGCACAGACTGAGGAGTGTTGTAGTTTTTCTCTTAAAATACGTGCTGTTGATCACTGCTATGGACAAACTTTACAGGTACCTTGGCAAAGAACTGGTTTTGTAATTGTACATCCAAACGAACAGTCCTCAAAATTGGCAGATCTTTCAGAAAGCCCGAATTGTTCCTGCTGCTCACCCTCTCCACATTCAAATTTGCTTCCACCTAGGGCTGTTCATAAAGCTACAGGTCTGTCAGTCTCAGAGATGCAGGAATTCCTAGCTCAGGAGTTCTCTGACTCGCTCTCCCAGTACACGTGTGTGCATTTGGAAGGCTGGAACCTTGGACATGGCAGGCACTTGGGGAAGACTGGGCCATTGCAGTAGCCTGACTATTTTGCATGTCAGACTCTGATGTGTGAGTTTGCAAAGCCGTCATTCTATGCCACTTCCTTCAGTGTTTCTGCTGCTGCCTGCACAGTGAAGGCTGCAATGGAAATCTGCCTCTTCACTTCTTCCCAGGCTTCACGTTGGTCAGCTTTGCTTTGGATATCAAACATGGCATCATAGATCCCCGGGAAGGACTCCCCGGCATACTTGTTGTGGCTGCTTGGAGCAAAGATGATGTGTCTGTGGGGAAAGAAGAAAAATAGAACCATACTAAATAAAAATTACTCTTCCTGGGTAGTGTGGTCATTGTGGGAGCTTTATGTGTGCTGTATAAAACAGCTATGAATCACAAGAGGATCAGAATTTAATACACAGGAAATCTAGTGGGGCATATCTATGGGCAACATCTATGGGAAAGGGCACAGATTCAGGTCAGGTAGCCTTCTTGGGAAGAGGTGACACATTTTTCTAATTAGGAACAAAACCATGTTACCCTTTTTGAATACAGGAGCTCAACAAACCTGTTGAACTAATTTGGGAGTCTGAAAAGGGGAATAAAACTAGTTATAGGTGTATCATGACAAATGGAACAGAAACCTCAAAAATAACTAAGTAGCTGTATGATGGTCAGCAGAATGTAAAAAGCGGGGTGAAAAATATCAGGAATCTTCAGAGATCAGAAGTGGTCATATTGAATAAGAACTGAACAAAAGTATCAATTTTATTTGTTGGTGTAGGATTTTTTTTCCTAAATAATAAATAGATGCAGATCTGCTCTTAAATTGATTTGATTTTAAATGTGAAATATCAAAGCACATTTGCAGCATGTGAGTCCTCCCAAATCAAAATAAACATTCATAAATACAGGTAAGTAAAAAATAAAAAAAAAAATCCAGACAGCTCTAAATGATACCTAACACCCAACAAGAAGAACTGTAGAAAGTAACGATTTCATTCTTCCCAAAGTGTGAGTGACAGTTTATCCCAGGAGGATGGAAGTGTGATTCCCAGTTCTATCTGCCTGAGGGACTTCTGGCTTGGCATGAAAGCCATCAGTCAGTGAGTCAGATATATCCAGTCACTAGGAAAGGGAGCTACTGAGAGCAATGTGAGGTCATCACACACTTGACACTGGAAGCTGGCTTCTTGTCAGGTATTCCTAATAAATCACTGGGTTGCTGGGAAAGATGTAGCAGTTAATGATTTCAGCTATTCAGAGCACCTGTAGAAGCAGCTAAAGTCGGGACAGATGGCACTCTACAGCACAGCTCATAGACCTGTATCTGTCCTTTTCAAGCTCTCTTTTCTCTGCTTCTCTCTTCAGCTGGCCCTCACTACTCATCTGTTCTCATCTTTCTCTCCCTTTTACTCTATCCTTGTTTCTCCCTTTTTTTCAATACAGTTGATTCTCCACTCAATCCTTACTTTGTGCAGGTTCAAAAGAGCAAGTGGTAGCAGCACTACGACTACACAGCTGCAAGTAGAAGGCACAGAGTATGGCGGTGTCATGGTTTAACCACAGCTAATAAAAGCACAGGGCCAGACCCAAAGTGGGGGATTTGGCACCACAAGACCGGTGTAGCTAAGGAGTTCTCCTTGACGGCTATAAGCAAAGTCCACTACTCACTGGATTGTACCTAAAGCAATGTGTTGAGCTGTAATTCCTATATGAGACCTATACAGCAACTCAACTGACCAGTCAGCTGGGGGCAGGGTTTCACCTGCAAAAATACAGTGCCTTAGACAGTGGGTTCAGAAACTTGTTGTCTCACCTGTAAAACTTCCTTCCTGGCAAGCCCAGAGGATCAATGAAAGCTCTTTCTATCAACATCAGCTGATCGTTCATGATTCGCACTGCGACTGGACTGCAGGAGATGGAGACAGACATTTCACACTGTAGGGAAACATACCTTCCCAGTTCCACTTAAACACTTTTGCTCTTATTTGGACAGAAGAAAACAAACAAATATGGTGTACGGTTTACAAAAAAAAGATGAGTTTTTGCAAACAGAGATGTTCAATACATGTTTTATTAGTGCATTGAAATTTATGTGTTAGAAAACTCAGCAGCAAGATTTCACATTATGCAAAATAAAATGGGAAAGTTTCTGAGCGTGTCAGATACTTGCTTATTAAGGATGAAATGGCACCAGAAAGATCTTAACAGAGGGGAGAGGAAGGCTGAGATTTAGGTCAAGATGAAGATAGATAGATTTCAGTGTCCACCCACAAGCCGAGTGTTCTACTTTATATAGTAACATAGTAAGAATGGAATTCACTTGGCTGAACACAACTAATGGTACCACAGTAGGTGCCCAGGAGCACCTGGCCTCCAGCCACTGCTCTCATTAGGCATGGGAGTCCCTGTAGGGTGCTTGGGTCTGCAAGCATCCCACAGATAACTCAGATACTCTGAAGCATCATTCTCTCTCCTTGAAGTGTGCTGAAAGTATAAATTCTGGCATCACCTACAACACTCAAGTGTAGGTGTCTGAATACAGAGCTCAGCCCTACTTTAACTTGCACTGCTGCCTGTCTTTCCATGTATTACAATAGCGTTGATGTCAGCCCAACACCAGCAATAAGCTTTATGACTGATACTGTTCATCGCAGGAAGCATTCTTATGTCTGCTCATTTATCTTAGTAGATATTGCCTGTCTCCGAGTTCTAGGGTTATATTATACACTAATCAGAGAGCCTCCTTGTGTCATCACTTCAAAGAAAGAACTTCCACCCTGGGTACCTTAGGCAGTTTTACATATATACATGTATGTAAATATACTAATGGCATATATATATATATAATAATATATATAATATATACATGTATATCAAACTTTTTTTCATACTTACTCTTTCTTGTCAACTTGTTCAAGTCTTCTGTGAAATTCAGCAGCAGCCTTTGAGAAGTTCAGCACAGCAGAAAAAAGAGGATCTAGTAAAGGAAGGACTTGGTGAACAACTTCAGAGTATTTACTGTGCCCACTCTACCTTGCAGTTGCCCAGTGGGAGAAAAACTACATTTGTCTTGCTGATATAATAGCATTAATTTTGTTGTCTTTCCATAATGGACTAGTTTCCCTCATGCAGACTTTAAAGACCTGCACTAGGAGCAGTAATAGACAAATACCTTATGCAATGAGACCAACAGGAAAGCAGAATGCTCGGTAAAGCATTCACAAGTACACATCTCTCTGGCTGGCAAGTACAAACTGGCTGGCATTGCAAACTGAGAGCTCTGCACTTTCCTCTTTAACAGAGGGATGCACTGCAGTGTTCATCTAACAAAAGCTTGACTTTCACCAAAAATACCAGCTCTTCCAGAAGGCTGTGTAAGAACAGCAGGATTTCACTCTAGGAGCGTGATGCCCAATTTGCAGCATAACAGGAGAGTGTGGTACGTGTATGAACAGTGTCAGGTGAGGCACAGAAGACACCCCTGACGTGGAGCACAGTAATACACACGGGAGATTAAAGCAGCCAAGTCCTGTGCTTGCTCCACACTGCAGTGACGGCACAGGAGGTGTCTGCCGCAACCCTGTGACTTTGCCTATTGTGCCTGGCTCTGTGCAGTCACAGCTGCAGCTATGGCAGTTGTTTCTTCCTGCCCTGTCTCTGGTAGTACATCCAAGCCACGTGGAATAACTTAGCCAAAGAAGCAACAGGCTTTCCTTTTAATGGTAGTAGCAGCTGTGATGATTTTCTTGTGGAAGGCTCTGTTTAAGACAGACCTGTGAAAATTATCAATTATACAAGTAATTTTTGTAGAACAAGTAACTGGTGAAGGTCATGAGGAGAACTTCTGATGCCACCCAAACTCAACTCGAATACAAAGAAGGATATTTCACAACTTGAACATTTTGCCCACAATTTTCAGAAAACTAGATAAACTGGAGCATCCTCTCTTTGATCGTACAGGAAAATGGCACATAATATCAGATCACCTCCTAAATCCCTCACTGTAGATAAGTTCACCCAATTTCATGTGACAGTCTTTCTGTTTCCTGGACTCCTACTGAAAGCTCTTCTTCAGTGTCGTTTGCTCTGCTATTTCTAGCAAACTTATTTACTCCTTGTAAGCCTACATTTGTTTCTTCTTGTATTAATATTGTTGAGTTTATGCCATTAGAGGTGCAGATTTTATGTCTGCAAGCTGTGTATGGACTGGAGCATAGAGAGATCCATGTCACCTTGGGTGGGTAGGAATTCACACTTATCCACAAATGTGGCAATAGTTTGAAGTTTGCCATTTTAATGTACTCTGGTGCAATGCAATAAGCAAAAAATTATAAATTACAGTTTCATTCAAGAAATAATTTAGAACTCAACAAGCATCAGAGAAGAGACATGAAAACAATGAAAAGACTGGAAAACACACCTTGTAAAGAAATGGTCAAAATTACACATTGTAAAAGCTACTAAAGAGAGGTTTGAGTGGTATTTGTGTAAAAATAATTCAAAAAAAAAAAAGGTAAAAAAGATTGCCTCTAGATTCTGGGAACGAGAATAGATACATTGGTCAGAAGGTAGTTTGGTCAGCTTCTAATCTGAAATAGATAAAAACTCAAACAATGAAAATAAATGATTTCACAGAAATTTTGGTAGATGTTCTGTGACTGCAAAAAGAAGATTCAGATTTGATGTTTCCTTACAAAATACGGTGCAGTGAATACTAGAACATATTGAAAAAAACCCTTGTGTTACGCAGAATCTCAGAGCAGAAGATCCGTCACACAAGGCTTTCTCTGTCTCAAGTGGTCCTCTGACAAAAACAGGTGTCTTTTCAAAATAGTAAATAATTTTTCACCTAAGCCATTACATGAAGTTTTAAATGTCATTTTCAATTTTCCTCAAATGTGGATTCAGTTTGAGCTACTTCTAATGTTTCACATAACCCGAAAGAGGACTGCACCTCCAAAAAGCATGGATCCATCACATGGCAAGTGAATTAGGACTGGTTGAAAAATCTCCTTGGTGCAGAAACACAAGGAGTGAACAAGGCAAGAAGAAGGAAAGAAGAGAGAGTGAGATACAGAAAATTTCCATGGAAGCTATCCCAGCCTGGAATTCAGAGCACTCTGCTGCTCCAGACCTGTTTTATATGCTAAAGAGCAACGTGTTCAAGTGCTTAGCAAATGGATGGATTAATGCAGAAGAACCAGAGAAGTGTTTTGTGGCCTCAGGCACTGAGGCAGACGGTAAACAAGTTCCCTGGGGTCATGTGAAGTCTTTGCCTCAGGAGGAATGGGCTCCTGTGTCTCTCAACTTCCAAGCAGTCACCACAAGAATTTAACTTGTCTTTTTTTTTATTTTTTTCTTTCTTTCTTTTAAGCAAGAGAGCAGGCTGAGATGTCTCTTTATTCTGCTTTTGAGGACACTGACTGCCCATGAGCACCGTAATTAATAATATGCATCATAATTTGTATAACCCTCCCATCTAGACAAAAATGTGTTAGATCTAAATCTGTGTTATGTTTAGAAAAAAATTAGAGGCTCTTTATTATGATGGCAAAATTCAAACAGTAAAGTAAGGAATTCAGTTGCAGAGCTGTAAAAGATATAACATGTCCCTGCATGGCTAATTAACACACGTAAGAAATAGTCTTGTGGCTATTACTTACCAAATGATACTTGGTAAAGTTTCAGCTGTTCTTCATGCTTCTTGGCCAATTTATAAATTCTACTGCTATATCCTTTTAAAGCTTCTCCATAGTCTCTACAGTCGAATGGAATGACCTGGGAATCTGCCAGTTCATAAACCAGTTTGCCTCGTAACTGGGCAATTGTTAGCTGTTTCTTGAAGGTGGGGTCATAAAATTTTTCCACTAGCTCAAATGTCTCGTACACAGTGTGATAAATGGGATAATTGCTGAATTTGTCTGCTTTCTGGAAAAGATCAAACCAATTTGTCAGTGCCCCATATTCTGACTGCAGTTAGCAGATGCATTGATCACTTAATGACTATTATGTTTCATACAGTTTCCAAAAAAAAAAAGCTATGTGCTACAAAACACAATTTCCTACTCTTCATTTTGGTGTGTTCATATTAAGAAACTAAACCAACCTGAATTCATGGACTGTTGCACAGGATTAAGTGAGAAGGTGTCCCTCTCTATACCTACACAGACCTGCCTTCCGTTCCATTGTGCAGAGATTGCCTTCACCAAGAATGAAAACAGTCTGAAGTTTTGGATAGCAATAGTCCTCAATCACGGCCCCTTTTTACCTTGTGTAGCTATTTCTGAACACAATCATGGAAGACTTGTATATTAAGGGGCCTACTAATAGCATGGTGAAATGAACTATATACTTTCAATCACATTCTATAAATACCGTTCTGTAAACTAGACATCCTATAGAATATACACATCGTTGTTACATCTTTTATTCTCCAAACATTTAGGTTTCTTACTAACTTGAGAAATGGCACTGATATGCAAACCAGTCAAAGATGCTTTAAAGCTTTTTTATTAATTCTGAATAAATGACTGCTCAGCACTATCAAACCTCTCCAAGCAATCTGGCAGACTTACCCTATTCTTGGTGTAACGAGCTCTGCCTGATGCAATTCCCAGTCGCTGAAAGAAAGCTTCAAAATCACTGCCTGAGCCCAGTTTATTTATTCTACGTGTAGAAAAGACAACATCTTATTGAAAGCACTTACTGAACGGTGTGGCAGTAATTTATGCAAAATGCAGCTTTTTCAGAGAAATTGAGGTCAGTTGTTCTGGAGGGCACATCAGGGACACTGGTAAGATCAGAGACTAGATGAGTGGCAAGCTTAATTACTTAACTGATTTTATTCCAATGTGCTGATTCGGTATTCAATACTGCTAGAAAGACCTTCTAAAGGTATCACTCCTGATTATGACACTTGACCACGTTTAGGAAAAAAAACCCGTAAAACACATTATGCACAGGAGACAAAATTGCATCAGACATGTCTCTGCCATCCTAAAACATCAATCTGTTTTCAAACTATTACTAATTGGGCAGCAATGTGTGTAAAGACAGATGTGTTTATGTAGTTAGCGCATTCCACAGCGCAATCCAAGACATAAATGTCTGCTGCAGAAGGCACAGTCAGTGTCTGGTACCCACGGATCACTCCTGCGATTGGTACCTGGGGGTCACCACTGCCATGTGGTACCTACGGGTCACTATTGCCATCTGGTGGGCAGCCGTGGCATGGCAGGAGAGGAAACGGTAGTGAAGACACCTCGTACTCTTAAGTATTTCCAAATATTTACATTCGGTAAGAAGTTTTAGGTTTAGATGTCTAGCCTGGTGAATAATTGGTGTTTCTCAGATGGGAAAAAAACAAAAAAAGAAAAAAAAAAAAAAAAAAAAAAGAAGAAGTTTCTTCTGTTCCAGCTGGAGTTATTCTGTTAGTATTAATTTCTGCAGGGAAATATTTTTATCAGCTGTGAAAGATCAGATCTGGTAGCTTTGTCAAAAGTGAGTCTCGTGAATCCAGCAACTCCTTTTAGCAGGGCCAGAAAAATGCAGAACACTGCGGTCAAATTGTGCCCAGGGGCATTTCTGTTTATCTTACATGACTACTGCCACACAGATGGAGCCCTCTGAGTCACCGGCTGAAAGTGTTTTGGTGTTTTTATACCTTCAAATATGAAGTTTTAATACCCCAATGTATAGAATTGTAATGTAATACGTTTACATCCATTGTATAAACTAATAATAATTATCCCAAGTTTTTTAATGGTCGCTTTTTAATTAGTGCTCCAGGCAGCTTCTTTGAACTGAGCATTTGCTTATTCTAACAATTCTGATTTTACCTCATCTAGCTGGTGACTAACCTATGTTTGGAACTCTTTCTTCCACCCTGCTTTTCTTTTGATTGCTTTCCAAATTGCTTTTCTACTAATAAAAAGGCCTTTAAAAAGTGTGAGATTTGATTTTATGGCAAGCATAATGCCATCATCATTAAAGAAAAATAAAATTTTATTTTATTTTGCTATAAAAGATATTGCCAAAGAGTCACCTTGTGCTAAAAGGTTTTGTATTGCTGTCATAAATAGCACATCTCAAAAAATTCTGGAGAGTAGCCATGCTATGATATGATGAAAATATTGGGAGGAAAAAACCCACACATATTAAAATCTTACCTTGGATAGCTATTATTTTCAGTTCCAGGATCTTTCTCAAGCCAGCTCTCATAAAGAGACTTATTTTCATAACCCTCATCAGGGCTCAAAATCTGGAGAGAGAAATATTCTAGTCTCATTGGAAGTACCTCTAACTCAATTCCTTATCAGAGGAGCCCTTTCTGGCCATCTGAATCATTCTTAGCCAACAGTGTTGCTGCATGTAGGGAAGTGCATGTACACCGTTTACATCTGATACACACATTTATGGATCCCAACCACGGAAAGCATCTCACAGGCTCCACTGACAGCAGGGAAGGGCAGGTTGAAGGCTCAAGGATATTAGCTGGAGCTCATCTGCTACTGGGAGAAGTGGATTTGGGGGATTTCTAGTACTCCTTACCACCTTATAGTGGTGCATATGTTCACACACAACAGCATATATAATACTATGGGACTCTTCTAGCAGCCAGGATTCCCCAATGGCTCTGCTTTCTGCAGGCAAGGGGAGATGACAGTCATAGCCCTGTGGAGGTTCACCCCACACAGCAGTAATATTCTCTCGACAAGGCTAAACCTAAAATTTGGCTATTTTTTCTATAAGAAACCTCCAAAAGAATTGTGCTGGAAGGAACCAGTGATATTACAGCAGTGTCAAGAGGCCTCAGCCAAGACTGGAGAATCATTGTGCAAGACATTGTATGCACAAATGCAGGTCTCTCCCTTACCTTAAAAAACCAAAACGCTCTGTAACCAGGATGAAAAGGGTATTAGTATAGTGCAGTCAGCATGCTGTCAGGAAAACTATGAAAGAGTACAAATTAATTGACCAAAGTTCCTATAAAATCTGTGGCAGAGGTAAAGCTAAATCAAGACTCTGGCCCTGGTTGCCGTCTACACTGAAAACAATCTTTAATAGTCATGGTCCTTTAAATATAAGATTGGTTATGATGTGCAGGGGATTGGGATTTTTTTTTTTTCTCAAAATACAAAGCATAAATGTTCATGGCCAGATACATGGTCCCACCTTATTGCTGAGACTTAAATTCTGCACTGAAAAATGTACAGACTCCAGCTTGAAAATCCAAAGAGGTCTGCCCTCAGAGATTTTGTCAGTAGGTAGCAGAAAAATAACAGCTTTGTGAAAAAACTGCTTGGCTACTGCCATTTGCAGAGCACTTCGGTTAAGTCCTAGGGCTACAGTGAAAAAGGCACATTAATAAGGGCAAGCTGAACTCTGAGATATGGGAGCAAAAGCACTCTGTGCTCTGGCAAAGAAGTTATTCTGACACCTCTGGTCATGTAAAAAGCACTTGACAGCTTTTTCACACAATACTGAGAGTACAGTAAAATACACTATTTGCCCTGACTTAGATCCAAGTCCAGAATCAGCTTAAGCTTGCTGCTTCCTCAAGGAAGATTCAGAGTTCTTTAAGTGTAAACAAAGCAGTGATGATTAGAGCAGGGGAATTGTAAGTGAGCTATTGCAGACACTGTCTGGTGCTGACCAAATGGCTGAACCCTGGCAGTGGAGCAAGGCCAAAAAAGACAGTCAACACCTGAATGTACCATCTGTAGGTGGAGGACCACACTTAAGTGCAGAACTCCTTCAAAGACAACACTTCACATGCACGCTGCATTTCTATTTTGTGAGAATTGGCTCACTACAAGAGCAAAAAGATCTTTGGATTTTGGACTGAATATGAACAGAAATAGCTTGCCTTTGGACATGCATAGTGAGGTGTGAGGTTGTCAGGTTTTCTGTTGTTTACATCATGCTTCTACCGTTAAAAGTTAACATAACACTGAACAGGAATTATTTTTTTTTTTAGTCAGTCTCAAGTACTTTGCATAGTACTTTAATGGAAGTTTTCTATTCAAGCCAGCAATGGTTTAATAGTTGACTTAAGACCCAGACTGAGGTACTATTTTTAGCCCAGAACACTTTTTTGACTTTATCTTTTGCAGGAAAATATCTTCCTGGGTAAGTAGCTTGCTGCAGACAGAAAGTAAATTATTTTATCCAGGGCCCTGAAGCACTAAGGACATGGAAATTTTTATATACAAAAGAGAATGCTCTTCAGTGTGCAAAGTGTCAGAGCTACTGCTTGAATAAGCACAGCTTCTTTCTCTGCAAGGACAAAAGTAAAGATTAAGACAGAAAGAATTTATATGCCTAATCTGGTTAACTGCTCATATGGCCAATTGAAGTTGCATGCTTTAATGGACCAAAATCTTTCAGCTTTTTGATAATTTATTCTGAGAGGTGAAAGCAAAGGAGACATGGTTAGACCACTTGTAATCATGCAAATCTATACATCTGGCCTGTTAAAAAACCTTCTAAATCCTTCAATATTTATTACATATTTCAGGAGCTCAGTGAGATATGAAGGAGACTGGGGAGAACAGACAGTGAGACAATGGTGGCTAGTCAATGTGAAAATTATTTCCTTAAATGCTTATCACTTTAGAAAATTGATCTTGCTCAGGTGTTTTATCATATTCGTTCTATTGTTATTATTTCTACTATATATTGAAAATAAGATTCCATTCATGTCAGTGACACATTTCAACCTTTAAGAATACTGAGGAATTGTGAGCATGGGCTGTGTACTGCTGATGGGATGTTTTGATGGGATCAAGATTCTTCCAGCACAGCAATAAAAGAAATCCAGTATTACTCAATAATCCAATTTTATCCAATAAACTTGCATTTTTACATTTTTAGAAAGTCAGAAATAGCAGACACTCTGATTCTGTACCTCTTTTGTCAGATTATACACCAGTTTGTAGAGAAGAGGGGTGCAGTCAACTCTTAATGTATAGTTACCTGGAAATAAAACAAAGACATGGAAATTTTCCCTTCATGTACCAGTGGCATTATCTTCTTAATGGATTAAACCCTGCAGTCCCTTCTTGACTCCAAGGCAAGCATTTAGATCTTGCCTCAGAATGTATACAGAAATAGACTACTTGGTCACACTGTATAAGCTATGGCCACTACACCACAATGATGGATTGATTCTAGTACATACACAGTAATGTAATTAAGCCTTTCCCCAGTTCTAAAATGTGCCTAACTGTCCCTCATTAGCTACGAGCCCTTGTCACTCATATGCTTCCTGAAGCTTTTGTTAAACAAAAAGCAAAAAATAGGATGCTAAAAATAGAGTTACTGCTTTCAGGAAGTGTGCAGGAGGAAGTACTTTCAGGACGTGTGTAAGAGGAAAGACATATTCCCTGCAAGATGTTTTAAGAAATCTTTCAATGAAGCTACTTTTCTTCCCATAAAGAGTGCTTTTCCAATGCTTCTGCAGACTGTATCTAGAAGACAGGTCATCTTCTGAGTAGGAGATTTGCATAATATCTGGCATTTTATATTTTAGAACTAAGTCTCACTCGAACAGCAAGCAACGTTTTCATCTGCTGTCTACTAAACCTCTCCTTCTATCCTTTACCCCCGTTAGGTGTCCATGCTGCCTGCAGGCTGTGTTGAGCCAGGCAAGTATGTCACAGCAAAGTTCTCAGCTACAGAAGTGAGAACCCCATCAAAAAGAAACTATGGCCACTTTTGGGACAGGCAGGTATGTACAGCAATCTTCTCTATAGAGCAAGCACCTCTGCCCTCAAATACAGACAACAACAGAGAGGCAGAGGAATGAGAAGGCTGCAACATAAAAACCCCCACAGATAACAGTTTTTAGGTTATTGCTATTATTAGTTATTAGTTATCAGGGTTTGGTATGGCTTTAGACCTTTGGATCACTTTTTGCACAGTGTGTGCTCACATATCATAATCTTGGACTGGAATGACAATGACAAAAAAGTCCACGATGATGGAAAAAATGTTAATGATGTCTCCAAGGAGAATCTATATTTGAGAACTGGAAATTAAGGTTACAAAACTGCTCAAAATTATGAACCTCTTTGCTTATTTTCATTGCTATAAGACAATAAATAGAGATAATGTGCTGTTCAAAGTGTGGTATAAAAAGTGCTGTGGAAAACATACGATGATAAACAAAATAATCATCAGAGTTCATGGATGCTATGACTCTAAAGCAGCTTTTCCTGCTCAGTCAGGTGGAAGATGTCCAGGATACTTAAATCAGTGCACTTAACATGGTGTTCTTTTCCTTATTACATATTTATTTTCCAGTTGTTTTACTCTCACGTTTTCTTTAATGCATAAAACAAGAAACATTTTTGAATAATCATGATTTAGAAGAAAATTGTTAAGGCAGCAGCATGTTGGCTGCAAACCAACTTAAAAATATGTGTTACAATCCATGCTGAGAATTTGAAGCAGTTGTAAAGCTATTATTTTGTTAGCGAGATCTTCTAGGCATGAAATTCTTCTCTACTTTTTCCACAGCATGTAGGCTGCATAAATGAAGAACAGCTCTAACCCTCCTTATTCCCCAAATCCAACAGAGCATTTACAAACAGGGTTTTGCTTTTCTTTCTTTCCAATCCTTTTGCAACAGACAAAATTTTCAGCTGACAGGAATAAAAAGATTTTAAAAAGATTCTTAAATAAGCCTATTGATATCCATTTTATTCACACACAGGAAGCCCAAATAAGTTGGGTTTGACATGGGAAGAGCAATGCCTTGAATAACTGAGGTTATGATGCAGAGCAGCTTCACAGGGCTCATCTGACTGTTCTTTCAGCATAGACAACAGTAAGGGAGGTCCATCTGTAATAAAGCCCAGTATAATTCAAGAAGGATTTTGTGATTTAAGTCTCAATGTAGGGCTCCTCCCCCAAAAAGGCCAGTTTCTAAGTAGATTCCAGAATGACAGGTTCTTCTCATAATCTGAAGGACATAGTAAATTGGGTAATGGTGGGTAAGATTTTTTGTGGAAGACTCTGAGTACTTTTCTAAGAGCCCTGCTGACACACATATATATATGTAACATATATATATAACTCCGTGCTCATAGCAATGAACAAAGGTGATCACACTGGCCCAAAGCACCAAATTGCCTCTCACCCCCACAAAGTGTAAGCCCAAGGTCTCAATACAAACTGTCCTATGAACATAACAAATTAGTGTCTTAAAATATTATAATTCCATGGAGCTGTGACCAGAACAAGAAGCAGACTGTTATATATCAAAACTGCAACTGCAAGTTAAAGCTAATGCAGTTAAGAGAGAGTTTAACATACAGACCACTCAGTTAATTAACACAGAAGACTACACTCCTTCAGAGGAGACATTCTGGACTCCAGACACATGGGCTGCAGCTCAGGGATGGCACAATTTGCCAAAGAAAGCAACATGAGAATTTAAACTCTTCTCTCTCTCCACTTAATTCTGTATTTGCTACACCTATAATGAACATCACAAAACCTACCTTATGCTTTCCAGCTTTGGATGAAATAAATAATACACAGACAACTATGAAAAATTGTCTGGGAAGTAGGGTAAGTTTAAAACTAAAAGACCCACCTTCTATAGAAGAATCTGCGTTGATGTAAGCAACTGCCCGTTCCTGAAGGATTTTGGCGTTTTCCTAGGGTTTAAAATGTGTAGTTGTTACTTTCAGTTAGTGACATTTAGTCAAGAGCATGTTAAGTGCACTGTTTTTTACAGCATTGCCTTTAGGAATTCAGTCAGGATAAGTACGATTGTGTACCTTACTAACGATATTGTTTGAGGATAGGTAAATGACCTGGGTATATGAAATTCACTCCTGCTTTCTGGCACTTACTTTGTTGTGGAAAACATCTACAAAACATAGATTCTGCCTGCTGCATCACACAGGAGCAAGATGGAACAGGAAAATTATTCAACAGCATTGTAACACAATAAAATAAAGCTGTGTCTTAACTCTGCCCTTCAGGACTTTCTGAACATGCAACACGTGACTGTGAGATCAGCCAGAATTTCTCCATGCTTTTAATCTGTGGTTATTCATGTGTGCTCCCAGCACTAAACTCAGTTTTAACACTGAAGAACCGAGTACTGCTGTCATTTCAAAGAGGGGTAAGTCAGAGCACCAAAATTCCCTATTAAAATGAAGCTGACTATTGTGAGTCCACCAACCATCTTTCACGTTAAATATATACGCACGTCTTCCTTAATTTTTTGCAAACCGCTAATTATGTTTGAATTAATCTTCTAATCAGTAAGTGGTATTTTAGTAAATCTTGGCTTTGTGACAGGTATTTTAATTAGGTTAGCAATTGTTATTTGATTCATTCAATTTGGAACCCAATTAATCATTTGTAAGCCATGGGAAATAAAAGTTGAATGATAATCGGAAACTACATAAGGAAATTAATATGTTTAAAACAAACAGCAGAGGAGATCCTGCAAACGAATATGAAGGGAGGGAAGAAGCCTGGATATGCATTCGTGAGGCTTTACAAAATCACAGTGGCAGCATAAAGACATTCCTTCGTTTAGGAGCCATGGAGACTGTGTGTAACAAAAGATGTTGCCACAGTTGCAGCCCTTCTGTTACACAGTGAATAACACGGGTTAATTTTGCTCCACATTTAATACATGACAGATCTGGCAGCTGCAGAAAACAGGAATGTAAGCTGTGAGGAATGTCTCCACAGAAACTGAATCTAATTTCGGTGTGAAACACTAGGAATGCACACCACCAAGATAAAGCAAGGAAACAATAACATCTAAACACTGAGGTTCAAACATGAAACTTGTAGAGCTGCTATTTCATGAAATAATGAGTGATAGATTACTAGATACCAAATTAGTAAGCAAAAAACATTACAGAACAGCAGTAGCCATATTTAACAAATCAAACATAAGAGGAACTTCTAATTTATTCATCTCTTCTTTTAAGTATAATTGTTTTCATATTTCTTATCGTTAAAACAATTATGTGGGTCTTTTCTTGACAACATCTAAATATGAGCATAGATACATAGACAAAGAATTAATAAATAAAGTTTTATATACAGGTGGGATAAAGCGTCAATGCCAACTCTTTAAAATCTCTCAATAAAGGATTTTAAATAAGTTCAAGTACTCTTTCTTCTTCTAATGTCCCATAAATTGATAGTAAGATGCAGAGGTTCTGTTAAAGATGAGAGCCAGTTTATGGGAGAAAGAATGAGTGCAAATCCAAAGGAACAGAAGTCCCAGCTCTCTTAACAGAATTATAGAATCCCTTTGGTGTTTGGGAGCACATTTTTGGGTTAGTTCCTCCCTCTGACACTGCCATTTCGCTATATAATTTTGTGGTTTATCGAAATACATGACGTTTAACTAATTAAAAAAAGATTAAAATGTTTTATTCTCAAGATTTTGAAAGCTCTAACCACATATCTAAATATTACCTTGTAAATAAAATTCTAATAGAAAAACAAGGCAACAGATTTCTATTAAACTGTTCAGTACTAATAAATGGACATAGTTCAGCAGAAATAAGTTTTATCAGGAAATTTTCTGCCTGCTCTATTTCTGATTTGGATTTTACAGACAAAGCAAGGACAACTCTCATAAGACTTATTGGGGTTGAACAAATCCCCTTACAAGGTTAAGAATTGAACATGCCCTACAGGAAAAGGGAGAGAAAAATAGTCAGAACCTCATTCTGAATTTCCCAACTATTACTTTACATTATTTTTCACTTACCTCAGCCCATTCTGTGGAACCCAATAATCCAAATTCCTCTGCATCCCAGCTAGCAAAAATAATAGTTCGCTTAGGTCTCCAACCTGCAATCACATTGTTAAACTTGAAAATTCAACTTTAATCTTGAAAGTCTAATAAAAGATCACCACAAGTAATTAAAATTGCTTTAAAAATAGCACGAAAATGATATAACAGTAAAAAAAAATCCTCTCTAAACTCCTTAGATGAACACATTATTGTAGAGGCATTTCTTCTTAACATAATCTCATTCTACACAACAAAAAGGGTACTATTACACTGGTGAGCGAAGAAATTCAGCCACACTACATATGCATGTCTTCAATGAATTTGCAACTTTCATAATTAGCAATAAAACTTTCTGTAAAAGTGAAGTTAGATAACCACAACAGCTGATGGGAGAACTGCTGTTTTCCATAGCCATCATTTTATGTCTGTAATAATTGTTACCTTCCATCTTCATTTTGCCAAAACTCCGTACAATCTCCTGCAGAACTGCTGCACCTGTAGTTGGGTCAATACCACCAAATACCCAGGAGTCTCTATGGCCACCTAAAATAATATACCTGTCTGGAAACAAACATACAATATCGGCCCATAATTAAAAATGCATTTGAGTTACTTTTGGTATTTCCTTTGAGTGCATCCCTATTTATAGGGAAAGAAATATGAAGTTCGATACCAGTGCTACAATTTTACTTTTTTTAAGGTAATCTGCAATCATTCACTTAATCTACTGAAATATACAACTAAGGACAAGAAATACTTCATAGCTGTTTTCCCACCTAAAGGTCTTTCATGCACATGACCCGCTACTAAGTAGCAATAGTAGAGTCTTAAGGTCCCAAATCATCACCAGTTTTCTGTGTTTTGCATTGTGTAAATTTTTACAAAGGCAAAAGGTATAAATGATGTAAGGGGAAGCCTACTGTAAAATGATAGTCATTATAGGAAGAATTCTCTGACATCTATCATTCCAGCATCCCCATTCAAATATATCCTTGGGAATGCCAGGGAAAACAGTGTAATGGGAGGGACAGAACAACCATTAAGGATTACTCAGACTTCATATTACTGGTTATCTAAAAAACCTTAAGTTTCTTACAACATGAGAACAATTTCATCAAATACAAAATAAAGAAGGAACTGAAATCAAGCACCTGGTGCTCACCTGGTTCCACAGCTCCTCTGAGGATGCCAATGACATTGTAAATTCTTGTTATTTTATTGCTTGTATGAACATGCATTCTGACTTTTCTGAAATGAAAGGCAGTGTGGAGTCACCATTTCTGACTCAAAAGTCAATACAAAGCCAATGCAAGCCAGAGAGTTTGTGCCTCTGCTCTGCTTTGTGTGGTCAGCACTTATCTAATGTGTGTTCATCTGTCTCAATGTCCCATTTTTCATTTGAGCTTAACTTGCTGACAGCAAGACGCCTTAGGAAAAAAAACCACGAAGTGGGCCAAGCTGTAAATTTGCAAACATTTACAGAATTTATTGAAATTTTATTTATGGGAATCAATCAGATAGTTGTGTGCTAGAGGAGTAAATTGAAAAGCATGCACGGTATTTAAAAATACATTTATATTTCAACCAAAATTATAATTGTGGATGTACATATTTTTATAAAGAATACACTTTGGTTTTCTGGCACAATTTGATTAATAAGACAGAATGTGGAGAAAAGGTCATGAAGAATATTCATCCAGGAATAAATTGAAATCTCTTCTTAGGACACCACATTGAAGTGATCAAGATTTGTCAGCCATAGAATTGTAGAATTATTTGGGTTGGCAGGGATGTTACAGACCATCCAGTTCCAACCTCCCAGCCATGGGCAGAGAACCTTCCACTAGAGGCAGGGAACCTTCTACTAGAAGTATAGTTTACTTTTTCCCTGCCCTCTCCCCCAGTAAACACCCTTCATCCCTGCTCCCC
>JAWWEU010000001.1:36234502-36260255 GCA_035583155.1 Acropternis orthonyx | reverse complement strand
AACCCTTCCCCCCCCCCCCCCCCCCCCCAGTAAAATCCACTTGTGAAATTCAATAAAAACAAAGGAAATCCAGTTATGAAGAGAGATAAAAATAATGTAGCATTCAGCCCTCTTAACCTGTAGAAGAAACAAAGCACCAAACAATGTTTATTTGGGGGTCTGGCAAAACCTCAAGAGCTTCACATTTGAAGCTATCTTTTGAACAGCAAATCTGCAGAGCTGTCAAAATCAAAACTTACTTCAGGACAGCCACTGGATCTTTGCCCGGCAAATAACTGACACCACTGCCTGGAACATGCCCATACTTGCACACTTTCCATGTGCAAGTGGCTTTCTCCTATACTCAAAGGTTAATTTTATATGGAGCTACTCTGAGAAAGAAGTATGGGTAGTAATAGCCTATATTTACTAAAAATGTGACCCTCCCAAGTAGGCAGATCTTAAAAAGTGCATTCAAATGTATTTCACATGTATGAGTTTTGTGGATATATCACATAACTATGTCAAATATGCTTCCTTATTTATTTATTCCTACTTTATTCATTTGCAGCTATTGTTAAAGCAGAGCAGAAAAGAAGAATGACAAATGAAGTCTTTATAAAATTATGTATTCAGATATACTCCTGTTTTTCAGGAGACGGAGTAGTGATAATGAGACAGCAGTTTTGCACACCATTCATTGTGGTCCACTGCCAGTCCTCACAGAATGATACTCATTTAAACTGAAATGATTTTCATGTGGAAAAGTGATCGTTGGCTTTATTGCAATTTATTTCCAAATGCAATAGTCATGTGTCTTGGTCTGCTAATTTATTATCATTTATTATCTAATTTAATTTCAAAATCTAAAAATTACCATCAAGTGTAGCCCATTGAGAAGGAAGCAAATTTCCCTGGAATATCTCTAGACGTGTTGTTTCACAGTCTATTTCTTGTGTTAATTTTTTCTTTCAATATTATATAAATGGGCCAGTGTTAAAACAGACCTTGTAGAGGAGTTGCCTGTGAATCCTGGTCCTATATTATAAGACACATTGAGACTCCCCTTCCAGCTGCTGTCTGGAGCTGCAGGTCCTCCCATGGCACTGTGAAGTGAACACCAAGACAAATGGAGTTCACCAGTAGGCTAGAACCTTAAATTCCCCTAATAATTATTTAAATAAAACCAAGATCGGTTTATAAAATTCTTAAAAGCATTATTGCAGAAACAGATTGCTTTGAATTGTCCACATTTTTTGAAGCACACATTTAAAACAAAAGAGTAGTGCATGCAAATAACAGCATAGATTTTACCATCATAGTATAAAAAATTTGGCTGAGCTTTTGTCAATACTGACTTCTGAGAGAGTAGAACTGATGTATACCCACCTCAGTAATACTTCTGCATCATGATATCCAATGGGGTGAACTGGGATTTTGGGAATTCCTACACCTTCATTGACTTTATACCTGAAAGTGTACTCTGAGAAACCAGAACAAAATGTCAAGTTTAGTGTTCGTAGCAGCTTTTACAAAACTGGAAACACTTTTGAACAGTGCAGCCACACAGTAGCCACAGGCACTCATCATTCTTTTTAATTCTTACATATTTCTCCGACCTTGCTTCTAGGAAACCAAACTGTAAGGAGAGGACCACAAACATAGTAACGTGTCTGCACAAGTGTGCAAAAGAAGTCCCCACATCTGATGCAAGGTTAGATTTGCTGTCCATCCCTACTAATTATATCTCCTCAAAGCTGGCAGTGGGAAAACCAAGCTGGTGTGTGAGGTGAAGATAGCACCTGTGCAGCTGCAGAAGACATCCACAGATACATCTACCTATGCTGAAGACAGGCGATACCTCTCTGAGTCCGGCAGGACAGGCATACACAATCTATCCTGTTTTTTTAGCAGGTTGTCTTATGCCCCCATCAATGGTCACACAAGCCCATGAGCTTTCCAGAAGCACTCCTGTATAGCCATCCCATCAGCAGACAGCACTGGTAGGCATCTTGGTTCAGAGTCTGTTTAGGATACCAACAAGAAGACAAGCACATGGTGCCAACATTTGAAAGACTCCAGGCTACTGTTATTTTTACTACTGAAATCTAACTCACCATAAAGAGGATTTTAAACTGCTTTTCTGCTTGGACTTTATGATCAGCAAGGAAACATATCTCCAAGCAAAGCTATTAGTCCTCTTTGATGGCAGAGTCTAATCTAGTTTAAACTGGTCCTCCTGAGAAACACAGATATTAAAAAATGGCTAGAAATTCTCAGTCATTTTCTGCTGCTTCACAGTTTGTAAACCTGCACATCCTGCTTTTCTAAGAGTTATAAGGCTGGAATTATACAGACTTTCCTAAAAACTTTCTTTCCCTGCCTAAGTCAAAAGCAACCATTTGGAATGGCATACAGGTAGAACGTAGTCTGCAACAGGAAAATTCATTGATGTTAAAATTATTTATAGCAGCTTTTTTCTTTTCATGTCTACTGCAAATAAGTTAATTTCTAGTGCCACCTTTGAGCACCAGTTTATAAAGTACTTGATGGCCCCGGTTACAGAACTTTCACTCACCTTTTGCAGGATAACCTGGTGTCAGAGGGTCCCCAGCTCCATTCAGGTTTAATACATTCCCACGCTGGACTCCGCCACCCGGAAGGTTCCAGCCTTTTGGATAGGGATCTACTCCTGGGGCACAGTAGTCAGCAGGGTCTGAATAAAGTATGATCCCTTGGGCTCCTGCTAATATGGCATTTTTAACCTGCGAAATTATTTGCCCTTAAGAAATGTCTTTTTTGTTGTTGTTAATGCAGGGATAAATTGGAATGTTGTAATTTGCTTCCATGCAGACATAGTTTTATAAGTTTTGTATGTGCAGGAGTGAAAACGACCCCAGATCCAGCAGAAGAACAAACCGCGGTGAAACACACCATGTTCATTATTTGTGTTGTACCTTTAGTAATAGCTCAAAGCCATGAAATACAGCACAGGACACAAAAACTGACTATCGCCACTGTCCCACTATGCTCAGTTTTGCCATAGCTGTCTAAAGTCAGAAGAGATAATTACTCAGTCTGTGTGCATCAGACCCCTTGTCAAATAGTTACTAAGTTCTAAGAATGAAAAGTACCAAAAGTTTTGGCTCTACAAACTACTCAGTTCCCTAAACGACTCTCTTGCAAGAACTGCCTGTGGGGTTTGCAGTCATCTCAGTCTCAGTAGTTTAATACGTTCATCTAGCTTTATTGTTTTGGAAGTTATTCTTAGACTGCAGTCACAATGGGTGCATTGCAGGCTTCCGTCTGCTCATATGTTCCAGCTTGGAGCCCTCACTAACTCCCTCCAGCTCTGCCAGTGTCTGACCCACAGAGGAAAAATTAAAACACAAACCATACTTTGTTTCCTCTGAAGATCTTCCCATATCTGGCAATGACAATCTTTCCTGTACAGTTAATTCCCATTTCACGCTTCAACTTAAAAAAATCTTCTGTACGGCCATAATTCACGTACACCAGATCTGCCTGCCCAGAAAAGAAAAGCAGTGTCACAGCAACTGAACGAGCAATAGACAAAACACCCATTGTCAGAAATACACTGTTCCATTCACTCTGTACAATAGAGTTTGGGGGGGTTTGTTGCATTTCTACAAATGACACCCGGTGCCCATAAAAACAAGGTATCCACAATAATCTGTAGGAAGTTTTGGCCCAAACTGCTGGCCTTTGTATATTTTCCTGCACTTAACCACAGCCCTAAAATCTGAGGCTGGAAAATAATCCAATGTACTTTGCTAAACTGACAAACTTCTCCAGCAAAAGAGTGGAATACCTTACATACACAAACACTCACTGTTACATGATTTCATTTGTTTATGCAATGAAATGTTGTCCTGATCTGTTCCATAATGAATTAGCAGCTTAACTGATGGACTTCTGTGGCCTTTGAAGGCACTCATTTAATCTAAAACATATTCCAGCTTGATTTAGATATTGTTATTTCTACTTGTGCCTTAAGCTAGTCCTCTCCATTATGATTGAATAATGTGGAGCAATTTGAGATGTATCCAAATTTTTCATCAAGATAAGAACTTTTCACTTATTATGTGATTCACAGTTCTAACAATTTGAGAAAGCTTTTCTTTTGGTCATAAAAGACTTTTAACCTTTGCACAATATGTGATCTAGCTGTGTTTAAGCGTTCCCTAATTAACACAAGTGGTTAAATCAACTACAACAAATATTTTGAGAAGTTGGAGCAAGCTATCCCAGCAAGTTAGGGATAGGGGCATTCACAGAATATGACATTAGTTAATAATACTCCTACATAACTTCTTTTCTTACCTCTGGCACTCCTTGTGCTGAAAAAGCATTATATGGTGGTAGTATATCAATAACATTTTCATACCCCTGTGGAGGTGGTTCAAACAATGACGTATTGAAGACCTACCAATAAATAACATAAGCCTTTGGTCAAATGCTCTAGGGACAAATTCCCACACTAAGCAAACTCTGAGTGTGCAACCTACATGCTAGTTTGCATAAATTACTAGCAAAAAGTACAATTCTAACCAGCTTGCATAAATTCAAACAAAACCACAGCTGGGGATCCAGGGCTGAACTTTTGTAACAGAACTCAGATATGAATACAAAGAGGCAGATCAATTGTCAGAAGATGCTTATCAGTCACTGCCCAAGGTAGGTGAAAATTGCCAAGAGGTGGTGACAATAAAAAGACACCTAGTTTATCCATGCCATCCCAGGTATCTTTTGTGGTTACTCACACCTGTATTATTATTCTTCTTCTCTTCATCTATTTGCTATTTATGCTCCAGTTAAATGTGCAGCATTTTATCACCATCTGTTGTAACGCTCACGTCACCTTAAAGTTCATGTCCACTTTTTGTCACCACATGAGATTATAGCTGGGATACTGTTCCAGAGCTTCTGGAAAAATTTCTTCATTCTTTCCCTTCTAAACTCATGTCATTGCTTTGTTTCTACCATGGCTCTTCATCCCTACCTATGTGCTATGATGCTTCTCTAGCAGTGCCATCTCCTCTCCTCACTCAGGCTCCTTGTCAGATTTTATATCTACTTCTTCATTTCCCTGGGCGTTCAAAGGGGAGAATATGTCTGTAGACTGACTAGTTCATTGGTGGTTCCAACACTGACTTAGGAGACACCACAGGAAGCCAGTGGGATCAGATTCAGAGCAAGGGAAACAAGACAGTGCATCATACGATCCATAGTATCTCTGCAATTCCTTACCTCAGCATGCTGTGGAAGCAAAAACTGTGCAGAGTCCAAGCAGAGTTTGGATAAGAACTTGGAAGTGAGATCTAACAAGGGTCACTGACTGAATAAATACGTGGAAAAGAGGCCTAATGAGGATTCTTTAAAAGACTAATTGCAGCACATTCAGAGAGCCCCTGAACTGGAAACAGCTAGTCACTGGAAGCACTGCATGCCTATTTAAGCAGGCCTGTGCATCCACTTAAGGCTGTTTATGGAAATGGAATGTTGACCTAGATGTATCCTTAAGCTGAACTCTTCTAACAGCTTATAGTCTACTAGTGTTAATTGCAGCCTCTCAATGTATCCTCACTCTTCTGTATGAGGCACTGAGATTTCCGCCACTCTGCTGTGCTACTGCTCATATTTCTAAATAGGTGTTCCCTTTGCACTGGATTTTTTATTGCATTATAAAGCACTTGCTGAGCAGAATAGGTGGGGAAAGAGAGGAAGACACTGTTTTTTTTTAAAAAGTATCATTTTGTCATCAAAAAGATCACCTCATTCCCTTGATCATCAATTACTGAGATGTAGTTTGGCTGCTTTTCATTTGGGTATGAAAGAAGCACATCGTAATGAACAAGTTCTGATGAATCCAATCCAAATTCCTTCCACTGGCCTTGAATTTGTTTGGCAAGAAGAAGATTCTGTTCAGTTCCTGCGAGATGAGGCAACTTGGTAAATGAGCTGGAATAAAACAGAGAACCGCTAGTAAGCAGCAAATTCAGAGAGACACAAGAGTGAACTGGGATCAGTGGACATAAAGCTAATCCTCAACCCACACTGCATGACCAGAAAGGTCTTACAGTTAAAGTTTGAGCTGTGTAACATGATTGTCTATCAGAGTCTGCATCAGAAGAAGTACAAAATGTAGTCAGAGCAGAGGATCTTTCCTGAGGCCGTAAGTTAAGTCAGTGGAACTTCTCTTTGCATAACACAAATAGCCACATCTGCACACAAGCAGTGAAAATCAGCGTTGAAGACATTCAGCAAAAGAACATGAGCAGTATGCAAGGAGCAGAAATAAATATAGGAAAGCTACACATTCAGAAAGGAGCCTTTCAGACAATTCTGGTATCTGATGATTTGTACACTATTGGCATAACATGCCCTAATAAGTTTAACTCGAAAACCATTATGTCAAATTATCTGCACAGATCTGCCTTTTTTTTTTCTTAATCAAAAGCCTGAATAATAAAATCCTGCTTCACAACTATTTCTTCTATCTCAGATATAATTCATAATGGTGATAAACAGTCAGAAATACTATCCAGTCCCTCTGGGCTACCCTACAGAAGTCTGTCTACAATTTGTTTGGCCCACTAAACAAGTAAGTTTTGATGAAAACTCCAGCCTGGTACTCAGCATCAGCTTCAAATTCCCCACAGGCTACTTGCCAATGGTTGCCCCACAGATGTCAGATACCACCAATTACCATTAACCAGTGGTAGGTAATATCATGATTGTTGTTTCAGACTGTTTTCAACCCATGTAAGAGCTTGTTCTTCAGTACGCACTTCCTCATCTTGCAAAAGAGAATGTTGTGGGAGACAATGTCCAAAAGCCTTCCTTACCAAAGGCAATCGAGCTGATAGTAAATATTTGCTGTTTGTGAGATACTGGATTTGAATCTCACTGAATTATATAATATTTTTATGTGAGTCAGAGCCAACTCACTGCAAGTGTATGGGGGTGGGGAGAAGGGCTTCTGAATCTCTTTTTTTCCTTTACTCTTTTCCTTGACTCTTCCTTAATTTCTCTTGGATAACTTAAAAGCAATGTTTTACTAGGCTGATGCACTGATTGCTTTGAGGTGGGTGCTTTTGTGAGTGGGGTCTTTATGCTGAGTGTTTTGGTAAAATACTTTTGCCTTGGTTATATGTTATCCTTGTAAAACTTTTTGCCAAAATGTTTATTTTCTCACTAAATTAAAATAAATTATCTTAGAGAAAGCATGGCAACATGTTCTCTATATGTGAATTCGAGATAATAATGAACAAAAGGCTTTTTAAAAGTTTCATTCCTTTGAAGCCTTAAATATAAGTAATATTACCAGGGGGCTTTGAAACTGGGGCATTCATGTTCCTGAGTGTGATTCTGTCTTTCATGTGTGTCCTGGTTATATTGGATGGGACCAGTTTGTCACTGTGTGGGTGTGGCCAGGGCTGTGTATTCTACACCCTCTATGTCATTGCTCATGAACAGCTAACAATGGATAATTTGCAGCAGCTGCCCAGGGCACACCTGACCCCTCAGACTACAAGATGGGTGTTTAGGAACTTCTGTGAGATAAGGAAGTGTTCCTGTCTTCACACCAGTGACTCAGCTGTGATGACTCCCCTCTGGGGAGCCATTAGCACCTTCACACCCAGCCTGAGGTGTCATGCCTGCTAATGGGACATCAAGGGTTCCAAAAATATCCCATGACTCACAGAGTTAAATTACCCATTGTGAAACTCCCCACCGTGGGGGAGGTACTGGGCATTCCCACCTGAACCTGAGCATATATAATCTTAGGGTTTGGGGACTTCTGGCACCACTTGTCAGATTCAGAGGAGGACCAGAGCCTCAACAGGACTGTGACCATCATCCTCACCAAGAGGTTTTCTTTCCTTTTACTTTGCATTCAGGGGGACCACGTGGCGCTCAGCACAGGGGCTGGTGAGCTCCATTCTGTTTATGCCCCAGGGTGCTGGGTTATACACCTGTTTTTGTGGGTCAAACAGATTTTTTCTCTGTATCATTGTACTTATTGTGATCTTTTTATTAAATTGTAATTCTGACTTGTAATCTCTTTGTGACTTGTGTTCATTTCTCCTGCTGGTTTACCTTTAAACCAGCACAGTGTGTTTGGAAACAGATTCCAGAAGGATGTTTGGTCACCTTTCCAGGGACTGAAGCGGATGAGCCTGCAGTCCTTCCAGCCGGGCACAACTTCAGCCTATTTCAGCCATCTGGGACCTCCTTCAACCATCAGAACTTTCATGCACAGCACCATTGCAATCACAATATCACGGTTTTTCACATGAATCCCACCTGGCCCCTGGCTTTGAATGCATCTAGATTGTCTAAGGAGACCGCAGCTCTCTGCTGTTTTCTCTCCCTCTTTGAACTGCATGGGTATGCACCAAGGTTTGGAAGCAACCTTTGCCAAAACTTGTTGCCTGTTTCCTGCTTGCACTTTAATTCACTCAAGTATTTTAAGCACCTTTTAATTCCTTAAGCAGCCTGAATGCTATATATGCCATTTTGAAAAAGAGATTGAAGAGTACATGATGCTTTTGATTCAATTTTCCACTTCTAAACAGTTTAATCCTTTTCAGAGCTATGACACAATGAACGATGTGTGCATTTTCTGAGACTCATAGTTTATTTCCCCCACTTGATAAAAGCAGATTTAGTAGTCTGAAAAACTAAGAATATGGATCAAAATTCCCAAGTTCACTTTTTTTTATACTTTTTGACAAACTGTTTGGATAGTGTATTAATACAATTTTTCTGCAACTCCTGATTTTTGTTTGAATTTAGGCAAAAAAACCCAACTCAACCAGTATGAAGCACTTGGCCCATCATCAAAGCAAGCAGACACAGGAGATACCATTAATATCCTATTGCCAAGAGACTTTAGCCTAATTGCAGAGCTATTTCATGCTCTCATAAATCTCTGTTGCCTAGATTCTCACTCAAACATACTTTTCAGGAACTCTCCAATCTACTGAAAGCAAAAAATATAGAATAAGAGAAGGCCTATGGACTTAAAAAGCTAATTGATGTTAGAAATGAAACCTTTGGGATTTAGAATAAATGTACAGAAATCAAACTTGTCAGTAATCCTTTGATGTTCATGATGCAGCTGCTGACTTACATGCTGAATAGCAACATTTTACTAACCAGAGGTTATATTTGTTTCCTTTTCATGTGAATATATTAGTTCCTCTATAGAAGATACAAATATATACAATGGATTTTGGGTTTGTGGTTTTTTTATTTATTTATTTTCAGTGGAATGCACAGCAAAGCAAAAGGATATTTATTTTTTTTTTATCCTTAGCATTTTAGAGCATAGAATCAACTGGGTTGGAAGAGACCTCCAAGATCATCAAGTCCAACCCTTGATCCAACACCACTGTGATTACTAGATCAGGGCAGTAAATGCCATATCCAGTCTCACCTTAAAAACCTCCAGGGATGGTGAATCCACCACCTCTCTGGGCAGGCCATTCCTGATGCTTTGAAAGAACTGCATGGATGCACCAGGATGCAAAAAAGTACTTTTACTAACAATTACATCACGCAAGACTTAACCAACCATACATGCACACTGACCATGGACAGAAGAGAGGGTATAATGGGATGTTGGGACACCCAATTAACAACACATTATACAATATGGGCACACCAAAGGAATTATCAGTTGTAAATATACATGCAACTCAATGCCATGCAAATTTGTAGCATTAATTTTTAATATATTAATTTTTTACTTAGACTAGCTTCTCAAAGTGGAAGTTTAAGGAGACACTGAGTAGATGAACAAACAAATGTAATTTGTAGTAATCAGCACTTCCTAAATACAGTAGAATCATCTCAGTCTGAGAGAAAGCAAAGTTATCTGATAGAGCTTCAGATGCTTGTGACAAAAAAATAGACACACTTCATTAAATCAAGAAGGTGGCAAGCACTGGCAGTAATGTACCTTGAGTGAAGGAGACTTGACAGCAAAACCACTCCAAAAACATAACTGCAAAAATGGGGAGTGGGGGAAGGGTTGTGAGCCTCTCCCTTTTCCTCTCCTCAGACATAATGTACAAACTAAATACTTCCAAAGCATCTTAATATCTCTGCTTCCAGTGGCCCTTCCCTGGAGTTGATGTTATCACTTTCTGGCCTTTGTGACTGATAAAATTGTTCAAAAAACAAGATGCAAAGGTCTTACCGAAGGAATTGCTTGATATTCTCTGCTTTCATTTCAGCCACAAGTTTCTGTTTCATGTTTTGATAGACATCTGAAGCACTGGGGTTTTTTTCGGTCAGTTTTGTAAACCATCCTGAAACACATTTGAAAAGTTTCCTACTTGTCCTCATATGGTTGAGCCTATGTGCAACCTGAAGTACTGAACAGTTAAAATCACATGGATGAAAGCAGCTTAGAGTACCCTCTGTCAGTGTCTGCCAGCTCAGAGAAGTGAAGCAGAAAAGTAAAATATACTGCATTGATTAAATTTCATAAAAAGTGACATAATCAAAAGAGTACACCCTAAATCCCTGCTAAAGCCCCTTTACCTGCCCTTTGAAGGCAGACATCTCCTGTTAATTTTAAACTTTAGTTTAAATTCTCAGTTAACTGTCTGCAGACTCCTGATACTCATGATGAAATTGCCTTATTCAATTTGTGCATATATTTTAAAATACATGTGTAGGCATATTTACAGTGAAGGCCTGGGACTCAAGAGCCACCCTGCCAGCCTTATAATAGTTACAGACCTGGGGAAGGATGGGGTTAGTCTATTTAATAATTAAAGGAATAAAGTTAACTGTGACCCAAGTCAGCTTTAAAATGTTAAATATTTATTCAGTAGATATAAATATTTGTAGGAGAAAGTATATCAACTGTATCAATTTGTCTTAAGAAAAACAATGAAACAAAAAAGAAAAGAAAAACCCCCATTTATTATTATAGCTAGACAATCTGAAAATGGGAAAACATGTGCTGTCACATGCACAATATATATAACACCTTCGACTTAAATGCAATTGTAGTAACACTGAACATAACAGTGATACTGGAACAGACCAAAGGTCCATCTTGCCTAATATCTTGTTTTAGAGCATGGCCAAAATATGATGTGCAGGGAAATGTATAAGAATAGCACAACAGCAGAAATTTTCAGCTCAGAAGTCCCCTAAATCAAACTAATGTTTTGTATATTTAATAGCCCTCAGAGATTTTTCTTTCTTGCTTAGTCTTAGGTGTGTGCTACAACACAACTTTAAAAAGGGCATTGCAATTGTAGATTTAAAATGAAATGCTGAGTGACTTCATAAATTAATCTTATGTTCTAGTAAAGTTCATTGTGCATGATGAAAAACTTCAGTAACTTTGCTCTTGGCTGTCAGTCAAACTCCTCCTCCTCTACATTCCACCCTTAATTTCTAAAATAGCAACTGAATCGGAGCATTTAAATAGATCTTCAGTAAAAACTAGGAAATACAAATTAAAAACAAAATAAATCATGGAGATCTTGCAATCGCTGAAACCTCCAACTCTTCTATTAATCTTTCCTCCTTGAATGCCTGGCTGCCCATTTTGGGAAGCTGTCAGTTCAGCAGGGTTCACTCTGAGCAGAACCACTCAGTCGTTCTATTCCTCGCTCGCTAAAGACCAAAACTGCTAGAGAGAACAACTTCTTAGAGAAGCAGAGGGCCAAGTACTTTATAATGTCCCTAAAAAGCAGCATAATATCTCTGGTGAGATATGTGAGAGAGTCTCTGTGCTCACCTGTCAGAAAGCCCACCAGGAAGCAGCCAAGCAGCCCCGGGCAGATGAGCCATGCGCGGAGGGTGGTCTTGCTCCTGCTCCGGGCCATCCAGGCATCGCTGGCCAGCAGCTTGGCAGGCTGTGAGGAGGGCAGGCAAGCAGCTGCCTTCCTCCTCCTCCTCCTCCTCCTCCTCCTCCTCCTCCGTCTCCTCCTCCTCTTCCCGCCTGCAGCCCCAGGGTTGTCCCTGGCCGCTCTGTTTCAGCTATCATGCTGCCTAACCAGACTTAATCCCTGGATGATGATGATACAGTTTTCTGAGTGCAACAGAACACTTCCATTTCTTAGTCTCACCCCACAAGACAGCTCCTGTGTATCTCTGTGACAAATACGTATCTAGGCTGTGCACCAAGCAAGTTACTTTTTAAAAGGGTAATTTCTGGTAATTATCAGAACTTTCTGGTTCTGAAGTTTTTTTGGTTTAGACTTGATCACAGTCAATTCCAATGGAAGTGGCCAAGAGATGAAATTAAGGGAAAACTAGTTTCCTCTTTACCAGTGAAGCACCAAATTGCTTCTTTTTGTAATCCATAGTAACATTAATCCTTGGCAAGTGATGAATACTTAGAGAATACCATTTAGATTAGCCAGTGAGGACACTTCCAGACATCATCCAATTTTCAATTGGCAAAAGTTGCAAAATTATTTCCTATATTCTCTAGCTTTTTGCACTTGAAATTACAAGGTTCTTAAGAACAAGTTTTTCCAGACTAATGCAGTCAAATCAATCAGTATCTCATGGGGAAGGACACAACTTCAGCCCAGGTAATAGTCAAAAAATATGTTCATAGAATCATAGAATCATCATATTTTTGCACAAACTTATTGTGACCCTGCACATCATTCCCTGTTGGTATGTTCCTGCATGGCTATACAGAAGCCAAGACTCATTTTTCTGGAATGGAGGACCTGCCCATTTGAGACAAGTTACATGGCTGAAAGCAGGAAAGGTTTTTCTGGGAAGCTGGAATGTTCCAAGTTCCTACCACTCACTCCCAAATTCCAAAGTAGACACATTTTGTGAAAGAAATGTTAGTACTCTGAGTATCAAAACTTTCTTAAACACATTAGGCTGAGCTGAAAATAATCAGAAAAAGCTGAAAACTGGTTAATATCCTAATTACTTCACTAAGGCTTTCCCAAAAATAATTACACCACTTAGGTATTCTGCAACAGTCATAGCCATGGTCTAAAGCACAGGACTGGATGTCTTTGTTCAAATGATAAGCACGTCCAGTTTTGTGATTTTTTCCCTGTCATTTCCCAACTGCTCATAAGCCATGACAAATTCTGAACAGCAATGACATTTCACACCAGCAACTCAACTGACATATACAAACCAGATGGAATTCCACCTACAGGACTCATAAAGAATGAGCATATTGATGTATTATTAGCATTTATATAGCACCACAGGTGTAGGACTGGCACATAATAGTGAAATGACAAGGGCTTTTGGAGATTACAAACAAAATTAGACCTCACATGATGATAACATCAGTGGAGGAAGAAGGCAAGAATAGCAACAGTGAGAATGTATGAAATGTATTTATTTCTATGCCTACGTCTTTTTTAAAGTGACAAGGGCATTAGAAACAATGTCTAAAGTGAAACTGCAGAGCCTGTTTTTGGACAACTGAATCCTGCTCTGTGCAGCCAGGGTGCTGACCCTGGACTTCACCATGTGCTGCAGGACAACTTGATCTAGCTGAAGATCTAGCTTACAGCATGGGGGTAGGTGGACTAGATGATATTTGGAGGACCCTTCCAATCCAAACTGTTCTATTCCATTCTCTGAATCCACCTGGTGTGCTGGGCAGGTCAGTCTAAAGACTGGCATTACTATTTCTGTTGTCCGACTTGGATCATATCTATTTTGTACATAAACATCTGAAATTACTTGCTGACACATTGCAAAAGTATTCCCAAGTTTTCTCATCTACATACTTCTGGGAAGAGGAGAAAAACAACATATAAAGGATAAGTAATCACCATTCACCCAGGTGAAAGAGAAGGTGAGATTTGGTTACGTACATACATACATACACGCAACACACACATATTACTAAATCACAAAGCCAAAGTTGTAGTATCATGTCATACAAATGCTCTTCAGAATAACCGGAATTAGAGGAAAATGAGCCTGACATGGTGCAAACTGAAGTAAAGTATGCCTGGAATGCAAAGTCACACATGTGAGAAGGTGTAAGAAGCTGCTTCAATCCAAACCTCACCTCACTCTTAGCTGTCACTGATCATCTCATTCAGCAGCCACAGACAGAGCTCAGAGCTGTTAAAACGATCAGTAGCCCAAAAGTCTCATCTTCCTTTGACTCATTTCTTGGCCAAATCAAAACCACATCTACTGGCCACCCTGTTCTTTTACATGGGCCTTTTCCTGCTAGAACTAAGATATTACAGTGCGAGACACTGCTAAGAGTGTATTTCTGATAATGACTGGATATTTTATTCCATTTTGAAAACATTCACTTCAGTCTAAGTTTAATCAAAGATTTGAGGCTGATAAGAGATAAAACCAATCCTAATTAGTCCCAGAAATTACGCAAAAGAAGCTGTGAAAAGATTACTGAGAAAAGGGACTCCTTTTCTTAGACTAGTTGACAAAAAATGGTCCAAAACACAAACTCCTGAATACACAGTGCTTCTTTAAATTAATATCACTTTTAAAATTAGCATGAAAACTACAAGTTAATGTATATGCCTCATATTGAGTTCAGGAGTGGTGAGAATTGCTCATGGTGATGGTGAAAACAAGAGAGAAGTTCAGCTGAAGACAGCAAAACCTGCAGGTAGCTACACATGTTCTACGTAGTTAAAATACATAAATCCCTGGTAAACTGTAAAAGTTAAAAAAAAAAAAAAAGGCACGGATACACATGCCAGATACAAAACTAACATGCATTTGTGTGTTGAATGCATAATTATGCTATGCAGCCAATTAGTAAAACCAGCAATAGTATATAAAAAGATATAATACACAGGACAAATACCAGGGCTTGCAAACTGTAGGTGTAGCTGCTCAGCAACAGGGTCCTAAACCTTCATATTTGCAGCAAGAAAGATACGCTACTTGGTTGTGCTGCTTGACCTATTGTTTGACTAAAGGTTGAACTCGTGGCTTGAGAGATCAAAGGGCCCTCGTTTGTGGGACAGGCAGCCCTGGCATGAAACATGGTAACAGGGGAATGCTCAACTGCTATTTCAAATCAGTAGTTTTCTTCTGACCCTTCCCATTGCACAGTCCCCTGAACTCTCTCATGGCATCTGCAGATTAAAAGAGCAGGAGATGTTGATGCTTTGAGTCAACAGTCTTTGTTATCTTGAACTTCAGGAGTCCATTATCAGCTTCCAGCTAAAATAAAATTTATGTTTCTGGCAACTGGCAAGTCCAGCTTGCAAACTTTGACCCTTTCTTTTACAAGAGGAATTTAGAAATTATGCTGCTAGGTCAACAGGCTTTCCAGCCAAAGTAACATTGACATTTCTGCTTTCATGAAAGCACGGATTCATTTTAATACAGGTGTAATTTCCAGCTTTTCCACACATGGGTATGTATTAATTTCATTTGATTTAGGTTCTTAGTGCATAGGACGGTCATTGTGTTCTTTGGAAAACCTGGACAGTATCCAATTTGTGATCATATGGTAACAATGATTTCTTCTAAAAAATATTGTTTCTTTTTCATTTCCACATTCTTTAACTGATTTCACACTCAGGGCTTGAGTTAGGTAATAGCTACGACCCGGACATATCTTGGCAGATCTAACAAAAAATACATTTGCTTAAAAAAGAGTTATCCCTGTATCTGGCCTTTCCTTAGTAGACTTCAAAGTATACACTTTCATGCTTATGTGGCTAGTTCAGACTGATTCTTGAGCTATAAGGATCAATGGACTGGACATATTTCTCAATGCAGCTAGAAAATTTTCAAGAACATATTGACACTGCTTTTAACACATATTACTTACTACTTAACCACTGTTCTCCACTGGTGTGCTTTGAATGCATATCACTTATTTAACCATTGTTCTCCATTTAACCATTGTCTGGCAGGAACTAGATGTCTCCATTTGTTGATACAAATCTCCATCTTTCATTTTCTGCTCTTTGTTTAGAGCTCGTCATCCCAGTGACACATATGCATCCATGCATATATTTTTACATGTGGATAGCTGACTAAAAATCAGGTAGCTTCAGTAATAAGGTACACAGGCTTTGGCCTGTGCTGTCCAGTTATGACACCACTCATTTTGACCTTGAATAGTCTTTGAAGAATGGAAGGGTGCAGACTCCACAGATGAGTGACAGTAAGAAATTATTTAAGGAGTAGAATGCTTTTATCAAAATTTCCACAGAATTTCTTGAAGACTAAGAAGCAAATTATTTATAAATGTTATTTAAATAAAAAGCTAGATGCATTTAGACACACTGGTCAGCACTGAGTATTGGTCCTCTGAGAAAGGAGATCAGAAAAGTTTCATGCTGGCAAGTATGAATGGAAACACCACAAATTATTGTATCCATCTGGTCAACAGAAGATGTTTACTGCTGCCCCCGTCTACATGGTGGATTTGTCTTAACCATTGCTGCAAACAAAATCCCCTAGGTTAAGATAACTAAACTAACCTGGCTAATTTTTCCAGAGATGGATTATAGACATTCATAATGAATTAACCATTGGCAAAAGTGGAAAACTGGAGCAGCCAGCAGTGATAAAACCGAGAAATGTCGCCCTTCATCATTAGATTTGGGGGAAGACATCTCCATGGTTTTACTGCAATCAATTTCATATAAAATGAGAAAATAAATGGCAATAATTGTGGATATTAAGAGCATTTCCCATTATTTTGTAAACTGTATTATTTTATCAGAAAGACAAACAGTTATGGAAAACAATAACTTAATTATAGCAACTTGCCTAGAAGGTTTTAATGTGAAGTGCAGAGATATTTATGAATAAATGAAAACTTATGGAAAAGGAAATAAACTACCATGATAATTAAACCCATCAGACCATAGGACAGTCTTTTAAGACATGGTAGATGCCTCAGCTAAAATGGTAGATAAAATCACGCAAAATATTTGCTGTGCAAGAGGTCAGTAATCCTCTAGTGGCCGAGTGTCAGATGAAGGGACCTGATTTTCTGAGTCTTCTCTGTCTGATCTTGGTTGTACCATTGTGGTCTTTTGAGCAGTCCATCACAAGAGTAAGCAGCATACCAAAATCAGAAATAGAGACTCTATGAAAATGGTAATAATTTGGTATCCTTTCAAATTCAGGGCATGATGAAATTTTTTTACTTCTGACCGTCTTCATATTAAAAACATCTTTATATGGACAAGGCACAGGAAGGGTAGCTTTTGGATAAAAGAAAGTCTTCTTTTCAAAAGATATTTTGTAAGACACATCAACAAGTTGTATTGCCTTGTTTTTACTCAAGTGACTAGAAAGCTTCTTGCTTAAATTTATCTGCAAACAGCTGAAGGGTTCAGCATGTGAGAAAAACTTCATGGATGATTATTCTGGGCTGGGTGCCCAAAACTTGTTATGATCATTATATACCGCCCATGTGGTGGCAGTTTTGCCATCTTTGCCTTCTTATGTAAATTTTTATGTAAATGGAGGGCTGAAAGGTCTGACTTGGAGTATAATTATGCAATCCCAAGGTAAATAATAAATGGTCAACAACAAAATTAGAAACTGATAGAAACACAAAATTAATTTTGTTTTCCTGATGCACTATGAAGACCACTGTAATAATCAAACTAGCAAAATTCAAAGCTCTGGAAATCTAGTGGTTAGCAATTCCTAAAATACAAAGCTGAGAGAAAACCTGACAAATTTTCCCTCTAACTTCAGAAGATATCTAAAACCTGAGCTCTTGGAATGGAGCAGATTACCTTGTTAACACTGCTAAATGCATTTCACTTTGGTATATTATTTGCAAAGACCAAGATTTTTTAAATTCTGTGTTCCTTATAATAATCCTCCTAGTGTTTTTCAATGCTCCATTTTTAAGGCTTCTGCAAACGTCCATATTTAGCCTTCAGTGATGATTATGTTGTTGATATTTATGCTACTTCCTTCAGTGTTTCTGCTGCTGCCTGCACAGTAAAGGCTGCAATGGAAATCTGCCTCTTCACTTCTTCCCAGGCTTCACGTTGGTCAGCTTTGCTTTGGATATCAAACATGGCATCATAGATCCCCGGGAAGGACTCCCCAGCATACTTGTTGTGACTGCTTGGAGCAAAGATAATATGTCTGTAGGGAAGTTGAGGGGAAAAAAAGTAACAGTATTCTGCATTAGGAAAATAAAACATACAATTTTCTGGATAAAATTAGACTGTTAAACTCTTGACACTTAAGATGTAAACAAATAAGACTATTGCAGCTATATTAGATATAGTCTATTAATAAACTATCATTAGCTGCATTATGCCGTGTGAATTACAGAACTTTATAGCTACCTGAGATAAAGTTGCAGTTAGTATTTAGTGGAAAGTTTTAGTGGAAAGATTACCATTTGAAATTATACAAAGTGGTAGAAGGACCAAAAAGCTAAACCTGATTTGACTGCCTCTCAAATAAGGTTTACTTCTCGAACTGGATGAGAGGACCACTGAATTTCCTTCACTGCTCTTGGAGTACTGCCCTCCACACTGCATTTGCTAGCATGGTTGTTCTCTTCTAATTGATCAAATTGTAGGTACTTCAATTATACATTTCTCTTTTGAATAAGAACAACTTAATATAGATCCTTTACCACTAAAATGACTTGAAATGAGTCCACGGCTTAACTTTTAAATCTGTTTAGAAGCCCAGTGAAATCAATAGAATTGATCTGAATAGGTTTCCAGTAACCCTCTTCCTCATTCTGTATAACGTATTTCAATGAAGTTCTCCCCAGTATTGTCTTCCCTTTTCAATTTTGTTCTGTTTAATCTACTTTTACTCTGTTGAAAAAAATCATTGTAACTCTATTTAGAGACCTGTGAATCTTAACAGAATCCTCATAGGGTATTCCAGGAGGAAAGTGAAAAATAACCCTTTCTCACCTATAAAACGGCCTTCCAGGCAATCCAAGAGGATCGATGAAAGCCCTTTCTAGAAACATGAGCTGATCATTTAGTGATCTGACAGCAAGTAGGCTAAAAAAGAAAAAAGGAATATATTTGTTACAGATGTTTGACCCACTCTTAATCCCATGCCCCGGCATTCACATCTCTGGATTTAGGAAGGGCAGTAGATCCATGATACTGAGCTTCAAGTAGAGCCCACAAAAGTTAGAGCATGTCAGCTAACCTGCAAAATAGAATTATGCTGATCTGTGTTGTGAGACAGCCTGGTTCATAAACTGGAAGTCTCTTAAAGCTGTTTCTAAAGGCCAAGTAATAGGGTCAAAGAAAACATAGTTTCAGATATTTTTCCCCAGGTTGCATCTTATTCCTTTATCTCTCTTTCATGAGGATGCTTCGGCAGACCATTCTCTTCTTTTGTACAACAGTTTTCTAAAGACCCTATTTTCCACAAAGCCAGCCAGCCACAAATTACTCCAATAAAGTCACATTTGCTTTTATGTCAAAACCACAACATCCAAAAAAAAAAAAAAAAAGAAGGAACCTTGTGATGTTAGAACCATCTTTTGAGTCATCCAAGAATTGTGTTTTTCTGACGGTAGATTTTAAATTCCCTAGAGCAGAGGCCATCTGTGTCTGTGTGCCTTGAATAGCTCTGAGCATACTACCGATGCTTAACAAACAAAAGAACTGTGAGGAAGATTATACTGAATATATATGGGCTTGGTAGTTTATATCCAAAGTAACTTATTGTAGAGCTTCAAAGGCATTCATAAATAAAAATTGTAAAATTTGTATCATATAAGCCTGGAGTAACTCTATCATGAGTGAAACCGTTTCAAGTTTATAGTGGTGCAAATAGAAACTGAAACTGGTTGGTTGAATTAAAGCTTCGATTTAGGCCATCCATCAATAAAACCATTTTGAAAATGTCACATACATGTCATATGTCATAAATGTCATCTTTTACATAACAAATTATTGTTAACTCATTTATCCTGAAAGTTGCTGCCATTAAAAAGATGGCTTTTTATTCTCAGTTAGCATTCCATAAGGGTAAGCATATGGCTAAATCAGATTCTTCCCAAGATATGCAACATACACATATGTATATACAAAAGGAAGTTTGGTTTGTCATTCTCGGCATGGCCTACAAGGAATAAATTAAGAATTAAGTCAAGTGCAAATAGGTGGTGCATAGAACTTCTTGAAAACTCATCAAAAAGCTTGCCCCAACTACAGCTTCTTTTTTCCTTTTTTTAAATGAAGTGGCACCAGGTGAAGACTATGACCTCTGAGCCCAGAGGACCACATGGAATAGTTGACTGGAATAAAAAGAGAGTTAAACTTACTTATTGATATCTGTTTGTTGCAATCTCTCATGAAAGCTAGCAGCAGCTTCTGTAAAATTCTTCACAGCTGAAAAGAGAGCATCTGGAGGAAGCAGGGAGGAAGCATTTAACTTCATATTCTGAAGATATCATTTAATAAATCAAATTATTCAAATTAAAGCTTTGTCTTTCACTGTGATCACGATCTGTTAAGTGTCACTGAAGGAAAATCAGATGACCCCATATAAAAATTAAAATATTAAAAAATATGTAATTCTGTGTGAAAACATGTCTTAGAGACAATAGAAATTAGTATTTTCTGAATATTACTATTTGCTACTTGAGGAATGTACAGAAATATCAAAAACTAGATCATGGACTGTCAGAACCAGACTGTTCATAGGTCTGAGATTTTATAAACCCCAACAACCTGCATTTTACTGTTATGTTTTCACAAAGACTGTCTGTGTGTGGAGGGGGGCATGTGTGCACGTGCATGCACGTCTACCTGATATTGGCCATTATCAGCCAAATCCTACACTGAATATCCAATAATGTTGTTGACAAAATAGAAGCTTCTCAGGCAGAGAACTATCCAGCACTATAAGCTGCAAAGCAGTGTGGCTTTTTTTTAAAGGAACCAAGACAAGAATACATTGCTGTCACCACTGGTGAATCACACACAGGTCAAAGCATGTGTGACTGTAAGTGTTAGCTCTATTTGGCAGTGGCATGCTCTCTACACAGGCATACTAGTGACAAAATATTCACATTTCAAATTATTGTTTTATTTAGTGTTCATCCAGCACACGGTAAATTCCAGGCCATGACTAAGACATACATTACTATAAGGTATTAATGGAGGAAGAATGTGATGAAAGATTGTACGTACCGAAGGATACACTGTATGTTGCCAGTTCCTCTTCATGATTCCTTGACAAATTATAGATGATGTGAGCATAGTTGCTCACAGCTGATGCATAATCTCTACAGTCAAAAGGAAGCACAACAGAGTTGGCCAGTTCAAACACCAGCCCTCCCCGTACCTGAGCTACTGTCAGATGATTCTTGAACGTGGGGTCATAGAACTGCTCCACAATTTCATAGGTTTCATAGACACTGTGGTAAACAGGATAGCTGCTATATTTTTCTGTGTTCTGAAACAAAAAACCCCAAAACCAAAGCATTACTCAGCTATGGATACTTCAGTGTGGCTTGAAAACCTTTGCTGTGAAATTTAGTGTTCAGGTCACACTAATACTATGTAGCGACTATGGACAGTCAATGAGAAGAACTGCTCAGTGGTGGCTCTCTTAGGTATCAGCCATTTGGAGATATCTCTCTCTACTGATCCTGCACAAAGCCCAGAGAAGGTACCTAGGAACAGATTTCAGTTGGCTAAATCAGGGTGAGACTGTCCTTCATCTCTTTGCTTGGATTCAACAATCATTTCTGTTTGTGTCTTTGGGTATTCCCTCCTCTTCAGAGGAAAGGACCACATTGAATAGATTGCTCCTTGCACATTCCTTGGTCAATCTCATCTCAGAGTATGCTCCAGAGTCGAACTTATATTTTCAATAAAACACAAACCACCTTGGATTCAAAGCTTCATAAGTTATTACAAATAATTCAAAAGTCATCATAAGCCACTCAGAAGCCTTCATTAACCATAGGTAATTTTGAGAACATCCATTTACCCTGAGCAAAGGTTCTTTGGTCTGACTGACACCAAGGTGATCATTCTTATTCATTACATGTTTATGTTGAGGTAGCACAGAGAGTTCTAGTAATTAGACATTACTCTGGCACACTAAACTGAACTATCCCAAAAAGCTGGCAGCCTAAATGGCTCCATTACAGGTGATGTTATTGAGGCAGTTACTTGGGAGACCAAATTACAAAGACACAGACTTACCCAATTCTTACTGTAACGTGCTCTGCCTGAAGCGATGCCAAGACGTTGAAAAAAGACTTCAAAGTCGTTCCCAGAACCCAGTTTATTTATTCTTTTAGCAAGAAAGAAGAAAATGCCTTGAGTGACAATACTTCAAGTATAGTTTTAGTTTGCTTCCAAGTACCATGTCAATTATTTATTCAGCAGTCAGGCCCTACACACTACACATCCTTTCCCTAGCATGCTCTTTGAGTCCCTGTACAGGAATTGCCTCTGGCCCCTACATTACATGCACCTCATCAACTGCATTCTTCAAGGAGCAAAGTCATCATTCTCAGGGTTGGAGATACCCAGCTCTACAGAGGAGAATTTAACTCACTGTCTTTTAGCACTGACAGGAATCAATGACCTTCCTCCTACTGAACTTCCAGTATCCCAAGCTCTCAACTCAGAGAAATCACCGCAATACCAGTGGGACTTCACAGAATAAAATCACTCTTTGGGCTGCAATCAATCAAACTCTGAAATTTATACCAGCTGAGAATCAGAATTTCTTTTAAGCACTCAGCTTTTCAAGCAGATATTTCTTTAAAACCCACACTCTACAAGTTTTAATATCATTTGGCATATAATTTATTTTCTTTTGTCACTGACCTGGGGACCTCTTTATATTCTCTTGATGGATTTTTTTCATACCAGCTCTCATAAAGAGATTTTCCTTCAAAGCCCTCATCAGGACTTGGTATCTAGAAAAAGACAAAGGGTACAATTTTAAATGTTACCAAACAACAAATCAACAACCTGTCCCCACATAAAGCCTATGGCTTAGGGCAATGAGTAAGTTACAGTCTTAAGTCCCCCAACCTTTCTGCACTTCCAATTTAACACTTAAAATGCATAGTGTTTTCCAGAGGAATAGTTTATTTGCTAAAAAATAGGTAATTGTAGATGGAAGAAAACACAAAGAAAGCAAAACATTTCAAGTCAATATTTAGATTCTGACATTTCTTAATGAGATTTTCAGCCATTTAATTTAAAAATTCAACACAAAAATCTCTCACTAAACAAAACTTCTTGCTTTGCTTGGGCAAGAAATTTCAATTTTCTCTTAGTTTAATTCAAAACTGTTTCCACCTTGTTTTAGTTGACAAAAATTATGTTTATGGATACAGAATCAACCTTAGAAGGGCAAAGTATACACTACCTGATGTTTATGTCATCAAAGCTGCTAGAGAGGTAGACAAATCATGATCATGCTAAAGTTCATCCCTGTCACTCTGATTACTTTGAAGGTAACTGAACAGCATCTTTATATTGGTGGACTGCTGAGGTTTTATTATCTTTAATCTATTAAAGATCATTAATATCTCATCTATTATTTTTATTTATATATATATCACTATCTAATAATTACTCCACAATAGGAATCAAATCAAAACGTTTGGATTTTTCGTCCATAAAGCAAATTGTTCACATCGCTACAAGCACTAAGGCTTTTTACCACAGGCTAACTTTGGCTGGTATCACATGGAACACGCTTCCTGATCAGCATTCTCTTCAGGCAGCAACTACCAACAAGCTGTGGCTACATGCATTCATCAGCCTTTGTTGCTGCTTCCCAGCTCGAGGAAGGGTTATGCAACCCTTTTTGCTGGTATTTAGGTCAACATTTTAATGATGGCTCGTGGTGTCCAAACTGAGACTCTGCTGACCTGATTTTTGACAGTTCTAAACACATGCACTTAGCACAGGTTACCATGGGAACTCCAGGTGACCTGCTCTTTTGCAGTTCAGGACAGAAATATCTTTATCTGGGCACCTGATTTTAACAGAGTTACATTTCATTTGTTGTGTTTTAATTGCCAGAAAATTATTATACTGATTTACTACCTTTTCTTGACTTTTGTACCAGTCTAGTGCCAGCTTTCACAAGATAATAAATTATCAACCCTAGAAAGGACAGATGACTGCATATATACAGCAGATGAAGGCAGAAGAAGTGGAGTCATAGAATATGTAGTTGAATGTATATTATATATGTATCTAAAATACACAAAGAGACTAATTAAATGTTCCCTGTTTAATACAGTTGAACAGGAAAAAAGCCACCAGAAATAAAATGCCAGCCTGCAAGATCCACTCCCAAAGCAAGGAACATCTTACATTTAAAATGGTGAGACTATTTCCTGAAGCAGGTCACAGAATCAACTCAGTTGGAAAAGACCTCTGAGATCATTGAGTCCAAACTTTGACCTAAGAGGTCCCTACCTCTTATTTTTGTGTGCCACAGAAGTAAGTGTGAAAGAATCATGATCAGAGGCAATGAATGACTAACAGGGTACACTGAAGTTGAGCACATTGACCAAACCTGTCACACCAAAAACAATACGGTAGCAAGCCTAATTTCTTCCCCTGTCTAAAGAGAGTCAGTGTCTCCCACGACTATGGCCACTCTAGTGGCTGATCTAGGCAGCCAGGTTTGTGCCTGTTTCTGTTCTCTGGTTCACAGCACTCCTCTTTTTTTTTCTTTTTTTTTTAAGAAATGCTTTCACAGAAGTGGAAAAATCCCCTAACTGTGAGTAGCTAATAATTTAAAGGTATAAGCTTGAAATCCCCTTGCCTCTCCTGGGAAAAGACTCCAGTTACTATCTACTGATCTAAAAGGGGTACTGCAGTCAGAAAAGAAACATCTGACACCATGTTTTATAGACACAGTTCCATCAAGTAAGTGAGCACCCAACACAGTGGCTAAAAATTTCAAGTGATATTACTTACCTCTCTAGTCAGACTGTACACCAGACTGTACATCAGTGGTGTGCAATCCACTCGCAGTGTATAGTTTCCTGAAAAACAGGAAAAACTATTTGAGGAAGGAAGTTCCACTCAGCTGAAACCTCATGCCATTATTTATTAATAAGTAAGGGACTGGAGAGCTACACTCTTTATGAGGAGCAAGTTGAGAAGAGTCTTCCTGTGATCTTGTCAGTGCATTTGTATTGGTTATGATGAATTACAGCCCACTCTTACCTTCTCTACCTATGATCATTATGCACGTTATAAGAGGAGAAACTGACTCTAAAGAGTTGCCATAGAATTCAAGGCGAACAACACTTCTTGTCCCTCTCTATGACTTCCCAAATAGTGTAGCTACTGTAAGGGACTCCTTTCCTGAAAACCAGGAATATCTGAAGGATACTTTGTGATCCCCGGTCACAGTTTCTCACCATGTCCACTTCTGAATTAATGCAACAAAATTTTCGCATTGAAAGTTTCATGGATCTCCAAGCCAAATTCCTCCCAGTGATACCATCACTATTGCCGTAAAACACAACTCAGAATCATGTACCTTCGATGGAAGAATCTGCATTGATATAAGCCACTCCCCGTGCTTGCAATATTTTGGCATTTTCCTAGGAGAAATATAAAAGGAAGAAAATGCTGATGAACATTTTTCCCCCCAGAACTCTTTTCCCATTTTCCAAAAGAAAGATATCATATACTGCAAGCAGCTATACATTCTTGGCAGTTCAAAAGGAAACTTAAGAAAGAACGTGTGTGCAGGGAAAAGAGGGGGATGGATGGAAGGAAGGAAGGAAGGAAGGGAGGAAGGAAGGAAGGAA
>JAWWEU010000001.1:36171716-36234402 GCA_035583155.1 Acropternis orthonyx | reverse complement strand
GGAAGGAAGGAAGGAAGGAAGGAAGGAAGGAAGGAAGGAAGGAAGGAAGGAAGGAAGGAAGGAAGGAAGGAAGGAGGAAAGGAAGTGCTCCTTTCTTGTACAGATTTCTCAAAGAGCAGACACTACTGGTTTACCTCAGCCCACTCTGTTGATCCTAACAAGCCAAATTCCTCTGCATCCCAGCTTGCAAATATCACTGTTCTCCTTGGTCTCCATCCTGCAGTGAAAGACCATGACAATTGTTTTATAAAAATAAAGGCTGTTTGTTGCATGGTAACTAAGATGAAAACAAATGCCATTTTGGGGGCTCATATTTTATCATGATCTGTGGGGAAAGAGATGTGTTTAAAGAACTTTAGCACCAATGTCATATAATAATGATATTTTTATTGTAGCAATGTCACATCTACTTCAACATTGTGCCAAATAATGTATTTCTTCTCATCTCTCAGCTTCAATTGCAAGAAAATTCTCTAAAATTTAAAACTCTGATCAAAGAAGAATAATGTGCTGTGCACAAATTCTGGAAAGAAAGATTTTTTACTCTTTTTGCTCTGTTCAGTTTAGTAGACATTGTATACCAGTGCCGACTTTTACAGAAAAGTGGCATGTTGTTATATCTATTACCGGATTTCTTTGACTTGTCTTTCACATGCCACATTTCAAAACCTAAGGAATTCCCTGTTACTTTGACAGATCATCTTCAAAAGAAAAACCTTTCACTTGAAGTTCTGCATTTGATTTAAACCCAGGCCAAATGGAACAGGTTCTATTGCCCTGACTTTGTATTTCATCCCAGTTTTCTTTGAAGCTACTGGAACCTTTTCATCTTTTACTCCCTTTCTTTTTCAATTTTTAACTTGTTTCCAGTTTGCATTCCAAAGACAGCTTCCCCTGATATCCAGTAACTGGGAGGAAATTAAAAGAAAACTAAATGTCAGTAAATTTGAAGTTGTAATGGATAGGCAAAGAATGCCTCTTTAGCATGGCATTTGAGTTATGTCAGAGCTTCTTTCTGTGGGATGTCAGATAGGTAGACAGCATTTGCTCTGACAGGAGCAGAAACTTGGTGCAGTTGACATTTGTTCTTATTCTAATGCAACTAGGCATGAGGTATTTTTAACCATTACCTCCTACTACATTTGCACAGCTCATTATCTGTATTATACAGACAGCCTTTACTTACTCTTGAGTCTGTCTCCAAGCCACAGTCGAGTGCCGAGAAGGCTCTGTGTTACCCTCACAAAGCCTTTATCAGTCCACTGCTTTACCAGTTTTTTAAGAGCACTGAAACATCCAGTCTGCCCAGCCTCAAACACACACTAATCAATTGTACCAGAACGTGATGTTTATTTCAGCATCCCTCATTCTGCGTTTCGTTTCCTTCTAGGTGTACTGTCTCTTGAGCAGAGTACCTCACACAGACCAAAATGTAACTGCAATGAGGTATCATCTGCAGAGCAGCATGTTTTTCTGAGACACCTGTCAGATTCACATGTTTAATTTTAACCACATGTTTAAATCTCAGAGAACTCAATGGGCACTGCTGAGAGCAGTTACCTTGTCATGCTTTATTACCTTCCTTTTTCAGTTTTCCGAAGCTCCTCACAATCTCGTGAACCACAGCTGCCCCGCTCAGAGGATCAATGCCACCAAAGACCCAGGAGTCGCGGTGGCCTCCCAGGATGACATATCTGTCTAGAGAAATTATTTTGGAGGTTTACTTAGGAAAGCCTTTTTCCTATCACAGAGTTGTTAATTTGAAGCAATTTCTAATTTTCTGTGTATGTATCAGGCAACAGAGATTACTAGTTTATAACAGACATGATAGAGAAACAAAAAGCATTTCAAATCTCCAAATATATTTTTCTGTATTTTCAGTCAGTGCTAAAGAATTTGTCAAATACAGTAAGTGGATCCCACCAGAGTTAAAATCTCATAAATTCCATCGCATTATTTCTATTATTAGAAATACCACAGCTTTCACAACCATATGAAAGCTGGTGCAATAAACATTTCAACACCAATGATCATGTAGTGCAATATTTCAGAGAAAACTATACTCCTCATGTCACACTTGTAACTATGAAGTGCACATAGAGGTCACTGCTTGCTCACATGATGCTGAAGACAAATGATTTTACCTGGTTCCACTGTGCCTCTGATTGTACCAATCACATTGTAAATCCTTCTTACTTCATTGTGGGTATGAATGTTCATTTTCACCTTTCTGGTGTATTAGGAAGAAAATACAAAGAGAAAATCCACCAGGTTAGATAATAAAACATCTTGACACCTTTCAAAAGTGTCTAGTATAAATGATAAGAAAACTATTTTGACCAAATTTACCTTCTATTAGACCAAAGTAAACCTGAAAATATTTCAGTGTAGTTTTTTCTGGATTTATGCCTATGCAAATGAGAAGAGCATTTCGCCCTTGACAGCTATGTAATGTTTCTGATGTCAGTAAGAAAAATGAAGAATACCTACTGTTAAAAAGGTAAATAGTTCTAATATTCTAGAGGTTTGTGCAAATCAGAACTGACTGAGTCCATGTCATGCAATCCCAGTCAGCAGCCAAGCTCTGCACAGGCACTCACTCACTCCCCCACCAGTGGGATCGGGGAGAGAATCTGATGGGTAAAAGTCAGAAAACTCATGGGTTGAGATACAGATAGTTTAATAGGGAAAGCAAAAGCCATGCATACAAGCAAAGCAAAACAAAGAATTAATTCACTGCTTCCCATGGGCAGGCAGGTGTTTATCCATCTCCGGGAGAGCAGGGCCCATCACATGTAAAGGTTACTGGGGAAGACAAATGCTATCACTCCCAACATCTCCACCACTTCATCCTTTTTCCTCCCACTTTATATACTGAGCATGATGTCATATGGTGTGGAATATCACTTTGCCAGTTGGGGTCAGCTGTTCTGGCTGTGTCGCCTCCCAACCTCCCATGCACCCCTAGTCTCCTTGCCCGTGTGGCAGTACAGAAAGCAGATAAGGCCTTGGCTCTGTGTAAGCACTGCTCAGCAGTAAAAACCTCTCTCTATTATCAACCCTGTGTTCAGCACAAATCCAGAACACAGCCTCACACCAGCCACTGTGAAGAAAATTAACTCTACCCCAGCCGAAACCAGCACACTTCAGCACAGTCAATACAATACTGCTGTGGCACCTCGGGCAGCAGGAAATCAGAGTTGCAGCAAGACAATTTAACTACAACATCAAGAGTTGTTTATCTGTAACAGAGCTGGAGGTGCAACAACTCAGCCTAAAGAGTTCATATGAAGTCCAATATGAACAATAGTCATATGAAGTCATATGAAGTCAAACAGTTTCTATGAAGTCAGGACATTGTACTCAGACAATATGGAAACACCTGGATGTGTTAGTTACTAACTGCAGTTACTAGTTCAGTTTAAAAACAATCTGAAGCAATAAAAATTACATTGTAGTTTAAGGGTTTTTTTCTGGAAAACCTAACTTGTAGCTTAAACTGTTTTATGTAAGTCAATAGGTAAGAGCAGAAGCTAGACTCATATGAATTTAAAAAAGACAATAAAGTTCTCAAAAAAATCAGTCTCAACAAATAGTTTGTCAAAGGCTAGATGCTTTTCAAATGAAACTGGTTCAAGACTGGCTCAAAAGTAAATCAAGATGTAACTGTACTGAAGCTTTGCACTGAGCACGTTTCAGCCAAGGAAATGGTCCAAATCAAGGGAAGGATGCAAATAAACCCAAATACTCTATCTTTGGTCAAATTCTATTGCTCCACATGTCTTTCCTCTGATCACAAGCATGCTTTCCTTAGAAAATAAAACTGACCTTGTAGAATAATCTGTGGTGAAACCAGGACCGATGTTGTAAGATACATTCAAATTTCCTTTCCAGCTACTATCAGGTGGTCCCTGTCCTCCCATATTACTATTATGAAAAGAAGAAAAACAACAAAACATTATGAGTTACAGACATCTTTCAACAGCACCAAACACAAATGAGGGAACAATCCACAATTTGTTAGGTCCCATTCACACACAAACTACAGTGACAGTCTGTTTCAAACAATTTATGGTACAAGTTTCAGCAGGAGAATAATCTGGGGGTTTAACTACATTAATACCAGTAAATTTACATAGAGGAGTAATCCTGGGCATAAAGACCAGCTAGGAATGGCCTACAGCTATCCTGGAAAACAGTGTTGGCTTCCAAAGATTTTGCCTACAAACTGCCTCGTTGGGCCCTGCAACATTCTACTGCCTTGAACTGCATTTGCACTTGAATTAGCAGAGAGCAGCTTGGGCCATTCTAACAGTTCAACAGCACAGACAGTTGCCTTACAGTGCCTGTCCCTGGACTCTGCTTTATCTGCTAGCACAGATAGAGCTGATGGGTATCAGAGATGGCTAAAACTGTAGAAACATGATCCTGCTCCACTGTCAAAGGCAACATGTTTTTCCTGTTAACACAACTGGAAATGCAGTAATTCAGTGCACGGTAATCATCCAGACTTATTCACCTAAAGGACTTATATTTTTGACATGAACTTGTGAGAAACAAAGAAAATACTAAAAAATATGATGGATGTTCTGTTCTTAGAAAGCAAAATATATTTATTGTAAATGGAAGCATGACTTTTATTCTAAATGCATACCTCAGTCAAGCTTTATTCCACAGAACACTTCACTTTGTCTTCAAGTAATTTTTTTAATATAAAAACATGATAGCACAAATAACAAGAAGTTATGACTTCTCAAGACAAATGCAAAAATAGTATTTTTAAAACATTGACATTTAATTCATAATTATTTAAACCAAGTTCCAGAGTTATTTGCAAGTTATTGAAGAGAAATGTCTAGTTAAATTATATTTATACACACATATTAATCTGCTCTACCACTACTAGTTGGCAGTGGATAAAAGAGGCTTTTTAACCTATACCTTTCTCATTATGAGCAGTTATCTTGATAACAGTGGTGACCATAGTGTTTTAAAGAAAAGACAGTTTGGAGATATATTAGTCCATAGAAGTTTGGAAAGAAAGAGCAAAACATTAGGGCAGTCTTAATGAACATTAGCTTTGTAAAAACATCAAAGACAGTAAAATTCTGTCCCCTATAAAAATAAATAGCTTCAGTACTTCAGGAGAAATCTGCATAGAGAACTAAGACAGATTTTTTTTTTCCTGGCTCAGTACTCCAACAGAGGCATCAGACAGAGCGGAAAGTGATTTAGATGTAAAATTCCTACACAAACACATACCCAAGATTATGTTCACTTATTGCCCTAAACATTTATCCATCATACTGCTGTCAACCCTGGAATTTCTCACTTTGCAACTCTGCAGTTTATAGAGATGATAAGTGCTACATTTTTAAGGGAATGATGCACTTTCCAACTCAGTCACATCTTAGGTTTTCTTTAAAGAACTTATTTGTTAAAATAATTATGAATTTCAATGCTGTCCAGTAGTAAGCTGGCAGCCTGTCTCCTTGCAAGCTTAGCAAGTAAACTTACATACAGGTATGTATTAAATCCCCTCCCAAACTCCCAAGTTTCTTCAGTGTGCTTATATTAGTTCACTAGCATAATTTCATATTTAAGAAACATAACACACCTGCTGAGAGAAAGCATACACCTTCATTTAACAGAGGGCAGTGCAGATACTGTCCCATCAAACGTTTGTGGCAAGTACTTCCCTGAACAAAGGAATGACTTCATTTGTGATCTTTCTCACAAGACAGGTATCATGTCAACCTCCAAAATTTTTGCCTTTATTCAAACTGAGAGGCACTTTAAACTCCAGTATATTTGACTGACCATGATATATTACAAAAGGTCCTTTCCAGATCACTCTGCATGCATCTAATATGTAGCAATAGATAACATGTGTACCTCCTACAGAAAACGTAGTAAGAAACAAAACACATGATTTCAACAGCTACAGGAGAAGCACAATGCAAAATGTGTCCCATATGCATACCGCAGTAGTGACTCTGCATCATGATAGCCAATAGGATGAACAGGAATTTTTGGGAGACCAACACCCCTGGCTTTGTCTAATCGGTAGGTGTACTCTGAAAGAAAAAGACAGGTATTTTCATTTTCACAACTCTCAGAAGGAATCTGTACAGTTCATAGCACAGTCCTAACACTGGAGTCAGGGATAACCAATCCACTTTCCTGGACGTTGGGCTGACGTTAATTTCATTCTTTATGCTTTATCAATGTGTTTTCAAAGAGACACTCATGAAGGTTTTTCCATAGTGTCTGCAGTCATGCATTTAAAGCTGGATGAAAATTTTAAAATTATTTATTAATTTTTTGTGTTGAAATCCTTTCGCATACAAAGATTTCTCTTCATGGGAAAGAAGTTCAGACTAAGTACAGATAAAGAACAAGAGCAAAGAGGGAGCCCATAGTCTGATGCTTGGAACACTCAGCTGGAAACTAAAACAAACTTGCCAGTTGATAATGAGATGCATACAAAATTATATACACTGGACTACTAAATATTCTGCTTTGCTGTTTTTGTGAACAAAATGAAATCTAGGTTTTGTTCTGACAAAACTCAAATACAAATCTTGTTTTTTTGAAAATGAGAAACTTAATTTTTACAATGTGGACAAAAGCATACATGGAAAAGAATAGTTTCCTCCTTAATACAACATTCACAGTGACTCTTTTTGAGGGAAGAAGACAGGGATCCATCTATGAGACCACTGACTCTAGCATGAGGAACCAGAAATGTTCTTCACTGTCTGCTCTGCCCTGCTGCTGTTGTGAACATATATCCCATTCCAGCTCAAGTTCTGCTAGTTAGAGGCAACGTTGCCCATCATTTAATGAACACTTTTCCTAAGGAGACTGCCTCTCTCAGATATGGTGGCTCAAGGGCTGGCATGAATGGCTCTTAATGAATTTCAGTCAAAATGATCTGGTTTAGGTGCTAAATGAAGCAACTTAGGCACAACTCAAGTAGCTTAGGAAGCATAAGGTGAAGGTGATGAATACAGGTGAGCGTTCTGTGGTTCTACCTAACATGCCCTCACTTCCTCTCATGCACCATTTACAGAAGTGGCCTACTAATGTGAAACCCAAAACTGCTGCTTTTGAACAACAAAGACTAAGAAAAAGAGTGGTTTTTCACAAAGGAAAAAACATCCTCACCCGCTGCCCTTTCCTGATACCAGACACTCAGAGCATACCTTCTCCAGAGTCACTCACCTTTTGCAGGATAGCCTGGTGTCAGAGGATCCCCTGCCCCATTCAGGTTTAATACATTCCCACGCTGGGCTCCTCCACCTGGAAGGTTCCAGCCATTTGGATAGGGATCTACTCCTGGAGCGCAGTAGTCAGCAGGGTCAGAGTAGAGAATAATTCCCGTGGCACCTGCCAATTCAGCATTCTTCACCTGCAAAGCACATCTCTGGTCCTTATCCAGTCCTTTATAGCTTGAACCCAGAGCTCAAGGGGCAAAGGAAAGTACATAAATTACAGTGATTTTTTTCTCAAGGTCTTTTACATTTCTTGGACTAAGCAAAGTCTCATATCATAAAGTTTCCTGGAAAACATATATATGTGGATATCAGGTTCCATATGAAAGTAAGAGGTTTGCTGTTGCTTTGACTTTTGGTTAGGAGATAACATCAGTGACATGGAAATCATCCTTCACAGTATTGCTACATAACCAGATCTTGTATTCTGTCATCCACAGCAATACAATCAACTGACAGTTGAAATGTACACATCATGGATTGGAAAAACTGTATCACACACTAATGCAACCGTATCTTTTGGTTAGTCTTGTATTTACCTTCTTTACCTAAACGATCTCCTGAATGTATCTCAGGGCTGAGACTGCAGAGGAAGACTTACTGTTTGAAACTGTCTTTGGCTGCAAACAAGACTAACTCCAGAGTGCATAGCCTATTATGGCAGAAGGACTGACCTGCATGCTGTTTTAAAAGTGTTCTTGTCAGACTTTATTATTGTATAATATATGTCATTCTGACATCCCAATCTGGTTTGCCACTAGATATGACAGTGATGGATAGTGACTGACAACTAATCCTCAACAGTTTTAAATTTGGGTATTTTAATCCAGAAATACCACAGCTTTCTTCCTTTTTATTTTTTTTCCCCTTTTTTGTTTTAAAGAAATACAGTACTTGCCTTTATTATCTATCTTATTTTTGCACACCATTAGGAAGTTGGAAAATGACCATACAGTTCTCCAGATTTTATACAGGCTACCGAATTCTTCAGTATATAAACAGTGGTAAGAAATGCTGCTGTAAGAATGAGCATATCATCCCTTTGTGCCAACAAGAGCATATAATTCCCAAACCACAGGAAAACTGCCCCTCTAGATATGAGTAACTCTGAGGTATTTGTGTTTCATTTTAAGAAAAGATTCACAGACAGTAATACTTTCTTCATTTTTTTAAATGTTTTCCATTCAGGTAGTATGTTTAGGAGTGGTAAACAATTTACTGAAAATATTATCTGATCCAGAATATGAGTTATACATCACTGCTGAAAATGGTATGTAAGTAAATCAGTGAGTTATCTGCTTAGAAGCTTCACACAGGATTAGTCAACAGCATATAATAAGAACTGGTATTCCAGCGAGGAGATTCAGTGTTCCTTAGGTGACTGACAAATACATATTACAGTCCTGCTCAAATTAGGGTCAAACTAATTGTTGTACAAGAGCCAAACACACATAAAATAGTCTGCATTCTTACATCCCTCTTGAGGAAATAACTAGAGTGTAAGCCCGAAGTATGCACAGGATTAAATCCTTTTCTCTCAGGTCATGGAAATCTGCAGGAAACTGTAGTTTAAAAATATTTATATGACATGGGCACAGAATACCCAAATACACAATTTAAAATAACCTCCATACAGTTATAGTCTCTGCCTGATGTACAGAAACAACTTTAAAGAAACACAATATAGACATCTTAGAAGACAGCTGAACCAAAAGTGAAGAAGAGTCTAATTCAGAATTACAGTGTATTACAACATATACAATGTATAACAATTTTAGTGATACTTTGGAAAAGCTACAGAATGCTAATGAATATTAAAAACAAAAAGCATTTTCCAACTTATATGCTTTTATCCTAGAAATGTATTACATACATATGAAATACATATTTGCTATCATCTTTGAACACAGCTCTATGAAAACTCAGTTACACCAAAACCTACAGAACACTTTAGGTAAGTGTTTCAATGTCTGGAAAACAACTGAAAAGCAGCACAAGTAATGTTTTTATATACAGGGATTACCTTATTTCCTCTGAAGATCTTCCCATATCTGGCAATAACAATCTTTCCAGTACAGTTAATTCTCATTTCACGTTCCAACTTAAAGAAGTCCTCAGTGCGGCCATAATTCACATACACTAACTCACCCTGATAGAAAGAGGCAGAATTTGCAACAATACTGTCAAAGAGCATGTCAAAAGGAGGATGTAATCCAGTAAGACAATAAGCTGGGAACTATGATCTCCAGGACTGGCTTTGACTGTAAGGCAACTAGGTAGGCAGGTGACTTTATTAATAGACTCCTGCCATACAAAGCTGCCAGACTTTGTGAACAACAGAGGATGTTCACATATGACTTGTGCATCAGAAACTTAAAGTTAGTGCTCAGAGTACGGCATTTACTTATCTTTGTACTCTGTTTAAACTGGAGTCAGGCTTGGAAAGCTGGAGTTATTTTGGACACAGACACCACAGTAAATATCAATTGTATTTAATGCAGTATAGAATTCACAGCTTAGTTTTAGAAGAATGGCTTTTTACATAAAATACAGAAATGGGCCTGTGAGAACTCCAAAGAGACACAGATCCACTGAGGATTCCCACTGTTGAACTATATACGTGCTCCCCACTGTGCTGTTTGCAGTACAGATGCAGACAACATCTCGCTGGAGAATGCTAACAGTGCTAGCTAGGCACCTGGACTTTTGTCAAACTCTTAGGTAATAAGGTGAACATAAGCATCATATTTTGAAAAGACAATCTGTCGTTAAGTATTGTTTTCACCAGAAACAAAGTTCTTATATTTAATTAAAATAATTTTCTAAAGAAGCAATCTGAAGCTTTCTAAACTTGTTTTTATCATTTCCCGTATCTCATCACTTACTGTAGCTCTCCACAAACTAACTAAAGCACTGAGGTTATTCTGACTTTCTTCAGGGATATGTTATGATAAAAGGTCAAAACCTACGAATTTTATCTTACATCACATTCCAAAATTCCCACTGCAATTCTTGAAACACTCATTACACTTCTATCCTAGGGTACAGATTATCTGCCTGGTTCTCCAGCTTCCTTGGAGTATCTGAGGCAAATGAATACAGGATACTTTTTGTTTTCTAATCTTGAACCACTTGTTAACAAACTTCAGAAAGTACATGACTCTGACGTAATACTGGGCTGTGTGAGTAGAAGCATTAGCAGGTTTCCAAGTCAGATCAAATTTTAAAGCAGAGACTGGACCAGACGACTTCAGAGGGCTTTGCCAACCTAAATTATTCTATGTACAGACATTAAAGATATTGAGGAGAACAACAACAAAAAATTCTAATCTTAAAAAATATTAATTGAAACCCCTAATGGTTACAGGCCAGAAAACTCCTCTTACACAGGCCAGCTTTATAAAAGAAAGCCCTGCAGCTGGTATCACCTGTAAAGGATTAGTGTTAAATTCAGATCACATCAACACTTTTATCACCAGTAAGAAATGCTTGCAAAAGCCTTTTTCAAGCACACTCAATACTGTGCAGCTTTACCTGTCAGTGTAAGTCTTGAGTAGGCAACATTTTGAAAGTGAGATTGGCTCATTGGGTTGTGTAAATGTAACAGTGTATTTGCTCACCAAGACAGGAAACAATAATGAATAGTTACAGAAATGCCTGGGGAAGCTTATGGCACCTGATTTAAAGATTTATTAGTATATTTTTTAAAGAAGAGGAAAATAAAATCCAGTTCTAATACAGACCAGAGGAAAAAATTAAACATATGTATGACTGCTCAATTTGAGAACTGCTCCACTCAGCTTCGAGAACTTCAGAGCTAGGTCATCTTTCCTATTGGTGATACACAAGGTTTTCAACTAAAGCCTCAGGAATTCCACACTGTTCTGTATTTTAATCTGCTATTCTGTACTATGCCACTCTTTTCTATTTCTATTATGTTTCTGTCTCCATTCCTTTTTCTACTTCTGTTCCTACTTCTATTTCTCTTTCCATTTCTACTTTTGTTTCTTTCACTACTCTACTATGTTGTTACCTCAGGCATTCCTTGGGCTGAAAACGCACTGTAGGGTGGCACCACCTCCTTAACAGCCTCGTATCCTGGAGGAGGAGGCTCAGATAATGATGTGTTGAAAATCTAACAAGAAAGAAGGAAAGGAATAACGTAAACCAAGCAATATGGAAAAGTACTTTCTATTCAGGCACATTTCACAAGCATTGGCATTTTAAAGGACTCTGATTTTAGAATGCTACATGAGAAGTGGCCCAAACTTTAGCAAGCACTGAGCATCCTTTTCTGTAGGCAGGTTCAACATGCGATCTTACAAATCCCATCTCCCCTCTTCACACAGAGTCCTGCATAAATGAACATAGGGCCCCTTAAAATGGTTTCAGTATAGCAGATAAGAACAGGTTAAATCATAGTGGTCAAAATGCTTGCATTCTGCTCCTCCCTGGAGTTTCTACATGCACTAGTGCTATTCTGTAATGAACTCATGTGCCTTATGTTGATGCCTAAACTCTGATCTTCCAGACACTGAATTCAGCACAATCATCAATACTATATAATGAATCAAGGCAAAGAATGGTGCTGACCAGTTTCTTTCCTTTTTCTAAATGACAGAGTAATTTTAAAACAATTGAATTACATTAAGCAGTTCTCTTCCATAATTTTCATTTAATCCATGTATGTCAGCATGCTGTACAAATCAGGGTAAATATTAGTATTGCTAGCACACACATTATGAAAAAAAGATGCAAAACATACAAGCAAACTGGATGCCCTGATTTCTGTGTGCTTTGTGTCAGGCCCAACACCATTCAGTGACCAAGTGTATGAAGGTGATTTTGTTCCCTGGTTGGAAAAATTGGTGTTTTCTGTACCTCATTTCCATGCTCATCAATTACTGAGATGTAGTTGGGCTTAGTGTCATCAGGGTAAGAGAGCAAGACATCATAATGAACTAACTGAGCAGAATCCAAACCAAACTTCTTCCATTCAGCTTGGACTTGCTGTGCCAGATGCATATTCTCCTTTGTTCCTGCTAGGTGAGGATGCTGTGTAAAATTGCTAGAGAAAAAGGAAGAAACAATCAGATCAGGCATTGCAGCTCATAATCAGAACTCCTCTTAGCCTAGCTGGAAATAAACCCCCTAGAGATGATGAGACATACCCAGGCTAAATAAGGACCAAAGCTTCTCTGTATCTATACCTTTGCCTGTCTCATACATAAATTGAGGTAAACGGTTTCAGGCTGTCCTGAGCTAGCACAGGTATTTGTATCATCCTTGCAGTATGGTTTAGCAACAATGGTGTGATGACACCAGCTATGGGGTCTTGTCCTTTTACTCCTTGTCTTCTGAGTAACATTAGGCCTATGCACTCCTATGTACAATGAGAGAAGAATTGAGTATAATTATCTTTGTCTACTCAAAAGATAAAATAATTGAATATAATTATCTTTGTATATTCAGTTTAGAAATGTGCATAATTAGTCTGCTCTTACTTGTAATGAACTGCATATTCTCCTTGGATACCACTAGTTTAATTAATTTTGGCACAAATACTGATTTATCTAAGGATTCACAGAATGTATCTTGTTGGCAAGTAAGAGAGACTGAGTTCTGAGTGCTGTAAATGGCTATAAACAAGGAATAGAAAAACTCAACAGTCTGTGATTTAAAAGTCACGCAGCATGAATAACAGTGAAAAAGACCATAAATAGTGAACAGCCCACTGTCTGAAAAAAAAAAAAATAATAATAAAAAAAAAAAAAAAAAAATCTCCAGACCATTGAGAAGGCCCAGTGGTAAAGTCAGCTGAAGAAACCCTCAGCTGAATGAGGTTGTCATAATGATGTCCTTCTCTCATATGGCCAGGACATTCACATGCCAAAGAGGCATGTACAGCACCAGCTGGTGGTAATGAAGGAAATTGAATCTCTGATAATGAAGGGGTGTGAGATGAGGAAAAACTTAAATTCTTGAGTTTAAGTAAGAAAAAAAGCCATCAAAGAAAGCATTTTGAAATAACTACACAGAATAGAATAGAATAGAATAGAATAGAATAGAATAGAATAGAATAGAATAGAATAGAATAGAATAGCTTGGTTTTATGGAATCTACAATCATCTAGGTCCAATTGCCTGACCAATTCAGGACTGATCAAGCTAAAAGCATGTTGTAAGGGCATTGTCCAACAAGCCTGGGGCATCAACCACATCTCTAGGAAGCCTCTGTCAAGGTTTGACCACACTCTCGCTAAAGAGATACTTCCTCGTGTCCAGTCTGAACCTTCTCTGGTGCAGCTTTAAACCATTCCTATACATCCTATTACTGGATACCAGGGAGAAAAGTCTTGCATTTTCACAAAAATTTGACTTATGCAATAACTTTTTTCTGTATTACACTCAGTATTGTGTTTTGCTTCATTTCCTCTTCTAATCTGTTGACTGCCTGTACTGTTAGTTCTGAGCAGGGACTAAACATCTCCATAACCGGCCACATGACAGTAAATGAGGTACAAGGTTTTCTTTTTGCATAGAAACAGATTGTTTAGAGGGCAGAAAGAGGTCCTTTCACAGAGCTGTGCAACAACAATTGACATTGCAGGAGCCACAACACAGGTTAAGACTCCAAAAACTCCTAAGTCTTCAGTTTTGAATGTTTATGTTATAGTCAGGGCATGACTGTTATGTAGTAAAGAGAACATACTTTCCAGCTAAGTTATGTGCAACAATTCATAACAAATGCACTTAACATGAAATCAGTGGGATTGCCACAACCTTAGAAAAATGGGGTTTTAGTAATTTAGTTCTGTACAACTTCGTGTTATGTAATCAGGCCGGGAATCTGAGGCAAATCAAAACTTATTGATTGCTCACACAATAGCTGATGCTCTTTCTTTACACTGGAAGTAAATGTCTATCAATAAATTATGACTTCTGATCTATTACTGACTTGAATAAATACTAGTTTTTAATAAACACTACACTATTCTAAGAGGAAAATAACCCATTTACAAGATCCCTAAAAGTACATTGGCTTACTTGCAGTTAAAGCCTCCAAGTTACTGAAATTGAGACATTAATTACAGCAACTAAATTTTAATAAATTTTATAATAACTATATTGTCAAGTTCCATTGTTTTGAATTGTCTGAAGCATGACCAGCAGGTCGAGAGAGGTGATTCTGTCTCTCCACTCCATTCTTATGAGACCCCCACCTGTAGTGCTGTGCTCAGCTCTGAGGCCCCAACATAAGAAGGACCTGTTGGAGCAAGTCCAGTTGGAGCCCACAAAGATGATCAAAGGGCTGGAGCAACTCTCTTGTGGAGACAGGCTGAGAGAATTGGGGTTGTTCAGCCTGGAGAAGAGGAAGCCTTAGAGCATCTTCCAGTACCTAAAGGGCGCTTACAGGAAGGCTGGAGAGGGACATTTTACAAGGGCATGTAGTAATAGGACAAGGGATAATGGCTTTAAACTGGAAGAGGTGAGATTTAGACTGGATATTAGGAAGAAATTCATTACTGTGAGGGGGGCGAGGCAATGGCACAGGTTGCCCAGAGAACCTGTGGCTGCTTCATCCCTGGAAGTGTTCAAGGCCAGACTGGGTGGGGCACGGAGCAACCTGGTCTAGTGAAAGGTGCCCACGGCAGGGGCTTGGAACTAGATGGTCTTTAAGGTCCCTTCCAACACAACCCATTCTATGATTCTACGACCCTTGATCTGGTTACAGCTTGATTTTTTTTCCTTGTCTGAACTAATCAGTCTACACACTACTTACTAAAGAAACTGCTTGATGTTTTCAGCTTTCATTTCAGCCATAAATGCTGTCTTCATGTCCTCATGAGTACTCAGAGATGTCTTCTTTTCTGTAGGTTTTACAAACCAGCCTGTACAACACACCAAAATACAACAGTAAAAACACAAGAGCAATATTTCTGTGACACACATCATGTCTCTTTGGTCTCCCCACAAGAATTTCTCTGTGCATTTTCCAGCTGTTTTTGTTTCAGCACATACAACCAGCCACAGCCGAATGCAGGCTGCACAGTAGTGGCAGTGTCAGTTCCACAAATGGCAAGAGAACTTATTTACCTGTGTAGGTATTGAGGGATACAAAATACTGTATTACATTTACTCATCACAGTTATTTTCCTGTAGATGATAAGGACATTTATCTATCTTCCCTGAGCACTAGAACATCATGCTGTCAGTCATAAATTACCTCAGTAATAAGGCAACAGCTTTTCAAAAAATGCATAGAAACAGAGACACGCTTTTTAAGGAACAGATGTCTCATAACTCCTTTCTCACTCTCTGCTCTGTCTGGCTCTTATTCTGAAATCCTTCCCTTACTATGCAGGCACTACCAGAGTAAGTGATGAGAGGAACACCTGGCTAGACAGAGAAGTGTTTCTGACATCTGTTTTTAAGTCAGACTGCACACATTCAGTGCAAATGCAGCAGCAGCAGCTACATGGGTAGCGTGGATGAGAGAAGCGGTGTGTTCAAGCGGGTAACAAGCTGGCACCAGTGAAGTACTGGTCACTGGCATAGGGAAAGGCTCCTTCTGCTGTGAGGGAGGAATTCAGTCAGGGCTCCCCAAGCACATACCAAATGGCAATGCCAAATACAAGTGGCTCATTTGTTTTCCTTCCTCCCCCAAGCCGATCCTGATTCATCTGTGAGACCAAAAGGAAGGTAGGAAGGGGAAACCTTTTGTGGCAGCGACCCACAGGCCAGCCTGCTTGGGACGAGGAGGAGGTGGGACGTTAAACTGAACACTATTTCTCCCGTCCTGTCAGAGCCCCTCCAGCCCCGTGTTTATCTTCCTGCCCTTCTGGCTGGGGCTGCTACGCTTTCAAAGCAGCACGGTCAAGGGGTCTGTCCTCACAAACCCAGCTCCTCTTCCCTTGCCCACAGCATAACTACTTTAATAAAAAGTAAATCGAAAAAACAACTCAAGGAGACAAGACCCTTCTCCGGCGGAGCTGGAAGTCCCAGAAGGCGTCGGTGACTGCACCCACCCGGTGTGAAGGGAGGAAAGGAGGGAGGCAGGGTGGTGTCTGCCGGCTGAGCACAGCCTCCCCTCGGGCACCGTTGGTACAAATTCCCGGGCGCTGGAAGCCCGCCCGCTGCTCCCCCTACCCTCCGAGACACCTCCCGCGGCTGGACGGGCCGGGAGAGCCCTGGGCGCTACGCGGGGAGATAGTCCGCACTGTACCGATGAGGAACCCGAGGAGGAAGAATCCCGCCGCTGCTCCCAGGACGACAGCCCAGAAGCGGCCGCTGGCTGCCCTGGGGCCCGCCGGCTCCGAGGCGGCTACGAGCGACTTGCACATCGCTGCCAACCCTGCCCGTCCCGTCTCGTCCCGTCCCGTCCGTGCCGCTCCCCGTAGCGCCCGCCCCGCCCGCAGTGCCCCCGCCGGCCCGGCCCACGCTGCCCCCGCAGGGCTCCGCTCTCCCCGCCCCGGCCCGCCCTCCCGCCCGCCCGGGGACAAGGACAAGGGCAAGGACAAGGGCAGCCCGCCCGCCAGCCCGCCCGGCCGCCGGCGGACAGAGATGCTGCTCGGAGCTGGGCTGAGGTCTGTCCTGCCGTGCCCACCTCCCCTCTGCCAGGCCGCTCAGATATCCTGCCGCCCCGTGTTCCACGGAATCGATTAGGTGGGAAAAGACCTCGAGTCGAACCTATGAGCGACCACCACCGTGTCAGCTAGACCATGGCATTAAGTGCCGCATCCAGTCTTTACTCAAAAGCCTCCAGCGTCGGTACCTCCACCACCCGCCTGGGCAGCCCGTTCCAATACCTAATCACCCTTTCCTTGAAGAAATTTTTTCTAATGTCCAGCTGAACCTCCCCTGGCACAGCTTGAGGCTGTGTCCTCTTGTCCTGTTGCGGGTTGCCTGGGAGAAGAGCCTCCTCTTCTCCAGGCAAAACACCCCCAGCTCGCTGAGCTGCTTCTTATAAGACATGTGCTCCAGACCCTTCACCGGCTTCACTGCACTTCTCTGGACCCACTCCAGCACCTCAGTGTCCTTCCTAAATTGAGGGGCCGAGAACTGGACACAGGACTCAAGGTGCAGCCTCACTAGCACTGAGTACAAGGGAAGAATAGCTGCCCTGGTCCTGCTGGCCACGCTATTGCTGTGGATTTGAGGACAAGCCTGAAACTTTGTACACGCTTGACTTGGCTGGACTCCTTTTTTCCACCTCTTAAAATCTCTCCTATATGATTTTGGAAAAACCTCTCCAATCAGTTCAGTCATCACATTCGGGATGAGACTGTACATTTAGGGCCAGGAAAAGAGAAACTTTGCTGGCAGAGGTGACCTCACAGGCTCTGCATGAATTTTCATCCTCAGAACCCTTGCTAGGGAAACAGCTGATGTGTAAGACCAAAGGTCCGTAGCTGTGTTGTGCACATGTCTGCATATAGGACAGGCAACCTCCTCTCAAAAGCAGGTGCAAGGCCTGTGCACTTTACAGGACTGCTCCTTTTGAGCTACACTATGTGCTGATGCAGACAAAACCTGAAGCTAGGATGAATTCCAGATATTGAACTTTGTCTGGCCTCATTTACAGAGCCTGTTGCATTAGGAAATCTTGGTACAAGAACACTAGATGGACCCTGTGGAAAGCAGAAGCGTTGGTTTCAAAGAGCAATACACTTATGATGCAGCAGTAATGTGCTTTGAAAACTTATAAGAGACAAAAAAACCCTTGCAAATGACCAGACAGAAAAAAAAAAAAAAAAAAAAGGCTCTATTTGTGTTAACTAGTCCTGTCTCCTACTTTATACTATCGTACTATTGTGGAAAAACCCTGTTTACAATGAAGCCCTACCCCACAGTCTGCTTTCCTTTGCCATCCTGTACCAAAAGGTGCATAATGTGCCTGTGTTTGCTACTCCTCCGCTACTCACTGACGGATGCTGAAAATGAGGCAGTGTTAAGTAGGCTGAAGAATGGACATGTCTTCTGGTATTCTTAAAAAGATTAATCTGGTCAGGGCACCTTTGGGCATGAGGAATTTGGAAGAGCTCGTGGATCAGTTAATTTCTTTTTGAAGCACTTGGAAATGAGGTTAATGAAGTACCATGGGACTGGATGCTGAGCAAAAACATATCTTTTCTCTTGATTAATATCCCAGAGGGATTTAATCCATCCCAGTGGTTTATGACCACACTTACTCAAGTAAAATAAGATGGAAAGAAGCAGTGAGGAAATTGAGGTGGGAATATTGTCAAATGTTTGATGCTGTTCAGTACTTTAAAACTGATTGACCTGCCCACACCACTTAGAAGCTCTGAATTACTGCTTTTAGACATTTTATATACAGTTTTCCAGTGTCCCTGCAGCTTGGGCAGGTCATTATGAACCTTAAGTATACAATAGCAGCAGCCAAAGGGCACAAAAAAGATGTATTCAAGAACAAATTGCAGTTATGATAAATGCATAAAATATTGTGCTTGTTCCTATACAGAATCATATGTCACTTTGCAAGCAAAGTCATTTCACTGAACCAAAAGTAGAAAAAGTTAATGCTTCTGCTTTGGTGTCTCAGTGAAAGATCTTCTACTAATCAAAGCACTAAAAAATATTTTTTCTTATCTCTGAGATGTGAGGAATGTATGAAAAAAATTAATTCAATTAATTGCCTGAAGAAACAAACTTGCTGGGTTTTGAGATGCAAATTCTAGGCAATATTTTGGTCAGAATTATCCACTTATATATAATTTCTCCTTCCACAGTTTTCCTTTGGTCCAACTGCAACCAGTGGTAGGATCTGTGCTTGCAGAATGTTAAGGAACCTATTTGTATGTTAAGGTGCTGTTCAAATACAGATACAGTAAGTTCAACTTTTGTGTTACTTTCTTTCTGTATATTTCTGATAACTGTTTTATTCAGCATGTGAAAATGTTTTCACACTAATTTACTGCAAATATGACTGGAAAATATTAATGGGAATGGTTCTTGTAACTACTAAATGCATGGTGTGAGTTTATTCAGGTTTGGGACTTGGAAAAATGTCGGGGAAAATTGTCTCAGTGATGGTTTTTGCAGTAAACTTTCATTCCTCTGAGTCGGACAGATGATTGGGACAGGAGCTCCCAAATTCTTTTGTTTAGGGCATAAAGTGCAGAAGGTGGAACCAGTTATGTCACTTAGAACCCACTAGAGGAACAGCCAGTTTGGCGTGGAGATAACGCTACTGTAGTGTCTGAGGACAGCTTTTATAACTTGTCAAACAAAGGTATGTTTTCATACAGTTACTAGTCTTTATTACAGTCCTAACTGCAAGAGAGTGGATGAAAAGTTGATGCTTAAATGCATGGAGTTTTGCTGTGGAATTATGTGTCAGGGTTTGAGGGGAGGCCAGCAAAGGGGGGGACACCACAGGAGTCATCTGCTACTGACTGCTCTGTCCAGATAAGAAAACAAATCAAGCCTTCTTTGAACAACTAGAAGTCGTCTCATCATTACAGGTTCTTCGGCATGGGAGCACTAGAACAGGCTGCCCAAAGATGTGGCATAAAAATTGTTGGAGCTTCTCCAAATGCCTGAGTAAAGCCCTCTGCAACCTGATCTAACTTAGATGTTAGCTCTGTCTTGAGCAGGAGTTGGTCTGAATTGACCTCCTGGGGTCCCTTCTGATGTTTTCTAGTGATTCTGTGATTTTTAACAGAGAGCTGCTTATGGATTAATGTGGTCTGCCTTGTAAATGTTATAGTCTGTGTTTCTCTGTTGAAAATTTGAGATACAGATAGTAAAAAAAAAAGAGATTTGTCTAGCTCCCAGGAGTTCTGTAGGATTAAATCATTTATTAAAAAAAAAAAAGAAAAAGCAAAAAAACAAAACCAAAAAAACCCAGAAAAGTAATTAATGAGTTCCAAGTCTCTATTATGCTACAGAAACACTCGCTAATTAATTTCTAAGTGTTTCAGATAGAAGCTATTGTTACATACTTTGTGATTAAATTATATTAGATATATTGGTTTAAAATGTCAATAGGAGAGCATGAAATGAAACTCAGAAGACTTTTCACCTAGAAAACTTTTCTTACACTTTATTTTAGCTTTGTATTTTCAAACTATTCAAAATATTAGCTTCACAATTTTTATTCCTAAAGGCATCCAAATAATAGGTAGGTTTATAACTCATGTTTTCCTTTCCCCTTTGCATTACAACTCCTTATATTGTATTTGCAATAAAAGTTTCATAGGTGAAACTCCTACAGTGTTTAGGAACCATGCTGCTTTTGATTTTCACAAGTCACTACAATGCTTCTGAAACATCCTGTTCTGCACGGTGCCACGTATGGCTATATAAAGGAAGCAAAACATGAGTTTTCTTAATATTTTTCTCCCTATAGATGTCTGTATGAAGAAGTCAGAATGCTGCCTCTGTGTCTACTTGAAGCACTAAGCAATCAGAATCATAGGATCATGGAATCACAGCATCAACTGAATATTCTGAGTTGGAACGGACCCACAAGGGTCAACAAGTCCAACACTGAGCCCTGCCCAAGACTATCCCCAAGAGTCACACCATGTGCCTGAGAGTATCATCCAAATGCTTCTTGAACTCTGTCAGGCTTGATGCTGTGACCACTTCCCTGGGGAGCCTGTTCCAGTGTCTAACCACCCTCTGGGTGAAGAACCTTTTTCAAACATCCAACCTAAACCTCCCCTGACACAGCTTCAGGCCATTCCCTCGGGTCCTGTCACTGGTTACTACAGAGAAGAGATCAGTGCCTGCCTCTCTTCTTCCTCTCACAAGGAAGTTGTAACTGCAGTGATGTCTCCCCTCAGTCTCCTCTTCTCCAGGACGAACAGACCAAGTGCCCTCAGCCACTCCTCATATGGCTTCCCCTCAAGGCCCTTCACCATCTTCACTGCCCTCTTTTGGACATTCTCTGATGGCTTTATATCTTTCTTATATTGTGGCACCCAAAACTGCCCACAATATCCAAGGTGAGGCCGCCTCAGTGCAGACCAGAGCGGGACAATCCCCCCTCGACCAGCTGGGGATGTTTTGCCTGATGCCCCCCAGGACACGGTTGGCCCTCCTGGCTGCCAGGGCACTTCTGACTCATATTCAACTTGCCATTGACCAGGACCCCCAGGTTGCTTTTCCATGTTACTCCTGCTCTTGGCTTCTCAGCTCAGTTCTCTCCCAGTTGTAGTGCTCACTGTGAATGGATTCATTAGGTTTCATTAGTATGGCACAGAAGGCTATTTACTGCTCTCAACTTCAGTTTGCTGATGGATTATGGTGTTGATTTGGTCTGTGGAGGAGTCAGGCAAGCTGCAGATGTGACAAAATATGATCCAGGGCGTATCTGCCCCTTTTCCAGCAGCAGAATGTTAAATCAGCTTAAGCTGCCCTGTGTTAATGTCAATGTGAGAACACAAGGGGCCAGTTGTTATTGCAGAATTAACTCCACCATGGCTAAATTACCTTGAATCATTCTATAGCTTGAGAACAAGTTTTTACAGAAATGCAGATTCCTCTGTGTCTGTTTTCAACTTTTGCCTTCCCAGGGCACTGTTCCTTCCCATATAGCAAGCACGTGTTCTTTTGGTGACCCTTGCACCAAAGGCTGGGATGCTAACATGGAAAACAAGCAGAATGGAGCAGAATAATGTCCACATGGAAGTTCCCTCAGATGTTAGGGTGTAGTTGATATCAAAACATGTGCCTTCCTGAGTAATCAATAAATTTCAATTTAGTCATAAGATGAACATCCTGACCATATTTGCTTTCCTCAAAGCTGCACTGTTAGTGCTCAGAAGCCTACTAACATTTTAGCTTTTGCAGGCTACAGGAGCAAAGGATAAGAGGGTATTTTTTCTGCAGAGACTTAAATTGTATTGCCTGTTAAATACCCCTCTTTACTGATGGTGAATCACATTTAGCCAACATGTGTTCTTGGAATTTTACATCATCGAGAAATTCTTAGAATTATCACTATTGTATGCATTTTGGCAATTTGTCTGCCCCTAGCTGCTTATGCTTTAAGATCTGCTCTTGCAGCTGGAAGAGATTTAGTCTATGTAGTCAGAAGCAGGGAACCATTTCAATTCTGTTGGTGAACAAGACATAGTAGCTTTAACTTTTGAAAACAAGTTAAAAATAGGCACCACTGTTATGGACATTTGTGTTTGTTGTGTGATTGCATCGTAATGCAAAATATGAAGCTTATTTTTTTAATAGTTTCCTGTTGTGAATTTCATTTTCTCAGAAATGAGAGGCTAATAATTCTCAGTGGGATTTCTGTGGTCAGATGTAAGACATAAGTATTTGCTCAAGAAATTTACAATGTCTATTTCAATTTTTGTCCTGTTCAGGATAATTCTGTGGTTGAAGATTTTGTGCTCTTTTATTTCTTTTATTATACAGAGAAGTTAGAATATTTGGCCTTAGACAGCCCCATTTCTCCTGGATAGTTGGAAACACGTTATGCATGGTACTTCTTTTAATCCTCACGGAGTCTGAAGTGCAGGGTCTTTCTGACTTACCTGAGATCATTGTAGCAGACAGGAAGTTCTCTGATTTCTCAGCCCTGTGTCCTTCCCACAGGACTATAGTATTACAAAGGCAGCCTGCAGTATTCCTTAAGTCTACATTCATCTTTCAGATGATGAGTTAACTAGTTCTTTACATTTGCAACTGCTGCTACTGCAAATTGTTTGGACAAAGGCAGTTGTGCACCATGTGCATGTAGAAAAATTAAATGCTTCCAGGGAAAGCTCTACTTACTGTATCATAATTTCCACCTCCAGTAAAAATTGGGGAGGATTCCCCCCTTCCCCTCTGCATTGTCTTTCCTTGAAGAATAGCCCAGTGGCCTGGGGACTGTCCCCCGAACAGATACCTAAACACTTACCTGATTTTCAGTACTACATACAAATCTGTAGTGTTGACCTGCAGTACAGCAGTCTTACTCTCCAGTCTCCTTAAAAAAAACTGCACTGGCGTGAAATTGGAAAGATAGACAAGTAAATCAGACTCCTGAACTTTGTGTGATCACCCTGTGAAGGACAAATTGAAGTGCACTCAACCTCCTGATAAAAAAAGCAATTGAGAGAGCAATAAAAGGATATGCAGCTGTAGAAAAAAATGTGAGCAAAGGACATAGTTCAGATTAAAGACAGAAGCAAAAAAAGGCAAGGCAAGAAATAAACAACTCTTTAAAATAACTCTTGTGAAAGTCCTGCAGTGTAAGGGGGAAAATGCTTTCTCCTGCCCTGACCTCTAAAGAGAAGTCACCAGTTCTCTGAAACTCCATGTGAAAAGGAAGTGCTAACATCTGTTTTTCCATGTTCGGTCAGTGAATTTGATATTGTTTGAAGAAAGAAATTCAAGAGTTCAGTCACGTTTGCTGTCCTACATGGCAATGTAAGGAAACCCCTATTCTACTGAGCCTTTTTATGTTGAAAATGCATCATTCTAGTGCAGCTTGAAACAAGCACTAAACTAAATTGACTGAAATGAGAGTCTGGCAGCTTGCAGGGTGAATTAAATTGGTTCTGTGGGGTCCACTTCTTCCCTCAGTCACTATAAGATAACTTACTTCGGTCATAAATGTCATTTCTTCTTCTCTTGTAAAGAGATAACTTAATAATTCCAATACCTCTGTGATTCAGTTAAAATTACATTTACCTCTCAACCTTCAAGTATGAGGTAAATTAAAACAGTGACTCTGAGGATACCTGCCATGTCTCTACCTGTTTCTTTGTCTGTGTGAGTGGCAGACTCAAGAGAGCAGCTCCCATTCATGTCTTGGTCTATTTTCATTGCTGAATATCATGAAAAAATATCTCTTCACGCATGTGAGAAGTGCAAACCAAACACATTTCCTGCACCTCCACAGTGGAAGACTGAAGTGAGAAGATGGATGGCGGTAGGTACATATGGAGATCAGTTCAGTACGTCCCATCTGAATGGTACTGGTGACACAGGCAAGCTCTGTCAAAGTTTTCAGTGTTACAGCATTTATTGCATACATTTTTGCCCTTCATCAGCTGCTGATGGTCAGTGAAATTGATGCAAACTTCAGGTTTTTTTTCCTAAAAGACTACCAAAGCAAACTAGTTGATAAGAACTTACTGGATTTTTCTTGGATTCTAAGAAGAAGCTGTGAAGGTTGACTGCATTGAGCATCCAAATCTATAAAGGTGATCATCTGAATAAAATTAGGTTAGTTTTTTGTAGAACACGTGATATTTCATATGCTGTATTATTAATTTGTGTTAGAGGGGCACCTACAGCCTCATATGGGACTGGTGCTACACGTATGTAGATGCTTGTGAAATACGGCACTGTAACCATATATATTTGACTGAAGGTTTTATGTGAGTATTTTACCAAAATGTGTAAACATTTCTCTCTCACCTGAAGAGTTTAAATAAAGGCAGTCTGACTTAGTATAGTATTTCATTGAACCTTGGAGAAATTGTGCTCTACATTCTGAATCCCAGGGTGAATCCTTTAGGCAGAGGGGGGGGTAGAAAAAAATTGTTGCCAGTAGCAACTGGTTCTTCTGTCGGAACAAGCCAAAGTTGTTTGAAAATACAGCATAGAAATAGGGAAGCTGGGGAGGGTGAATGGTATTTTGAAAATTTAAATGGAACAGCCTTAAATTGCAAGCGTTTTGATAGGGAGAGGAACATGAACAATGTATGTTACATAAACTTTATAGAATTGCATACTGACTAGCCTCAAACCTCATTCATTAGCCTTCCTCACAATGTGCATACTATCATTTCCTCTTCAGGTGCTCTTCTCACTACCAGCCTCCTAGACATCACAGCCAATCAAGACCATCTGTTATTTGTTGACAACATTGTCTAGATTCTATAGGATCCTCTGATGTCCTGGCACAGGGGTGGTGGGGATAGCAATGCCTGCAGGGCTGATGTTCTGCTAGACAAATGATGAGGACATTCTACATGCAACTACTTTTTAGAGCAAGTCTGCAGAGCATAGGTTGTATGAGGGATAGTGAAGGAGAACACAATAATTGATGATTTCTGGAAGCAAAAGGTAAAGGAAAAGAACTAAAGTTCTGATAACTTGCACATGTAAGTAATGAATCTTGTAATATCTTATACATGCTACCAACCCTGCAATAAAAGGAACTGTGATAATGCACTCACATTCTTTTAAAATGCTGTAAAAAAGCATGATCAAGAGACGGGAATATTTCCTTATTTTCCTGTACCTTTTACATTTACCCACCAGATGGCAACCACAGACTGCCCACCGATTGGAGCGTACTCGCCTCCTATTTATATAACTTCTGTGACCCGAGCCCATAGTCTGACACAACTGCTTTGCTTTCAAGGAAGTCAGCAAAAATAAATACAACTGTAAATTGAACATCACAGGTTTGGTTCTTCTGATTTCCGCTTGTACTTGATTTATATAACTGCAGCAACAGCATTTACAATTTGGGAAAGTGAGGAATCTAGCCTGCTGAATTCGTATGTGTTCAAAGATGTGCCTATGTGGTGCATTTAAATTCACAGAACAAATTAATTCTCTGAGGGTTACATTATCCTTACAGCTCTTTCTCTGGTCTGATTAGGTAAGGTCAGGTCCTCAGCTTGTGGAAAGAGGCAATGATAGACATTCAATTGAGTTATACTGGTCTAAGGCAGTGAAAACAATAGCCGTGGTTTGACAGCATCTGGTGTCATGCCACCTACTGACTGCACTGACACTCAATAAATCTCATAGATTCAATGTAAGAGAGACTCTGTTCAACTTTCTTCACCCCATTCAGTCTTTCCTTCCTTCATCTCCTGTCATGCCTGCTGGGTGGGAGATGTGGCAGTACTGTAGCTTACTTGGAGTATTCCTTCTGTGAGGAACCTGCCAGCATGCTATTTCCTTGGTTCAGCATTGTCTTACACTCCTGTATACCAATGTTAAAAAATACCTTAATTCTTCTACTCTGACATCATCAGTAGCATTAAAGTTGAAGTCTGACTTAGGTACTTTGAAAGCAGGGGCTTAAAGTTTTCAGTCAGAAATGATTGTCAGCATTTTGCAGAGTGAAGTTCTGCTGGACTGGACCCTTTGCAAATTTGTCATGGGATGGGACCTGGTTAGAAGATTTACAGTCTAAATAGTGTGGGAGAGTGATCATCAGAATGTCCAGGATCACAGAGTGTATCAAGACAGATCCCAGGTACTCTGGGTTACTAGCACAACAGCATTCACTGAACAAGCAATGTCCCTTAAGCTGATTGGCTTCCTGAGTTCCTAGAACTGGTTTCAATTTTGTTACAGTGGCTACTTAATTTAGAAATTACAGTCCAAAGAGGACAAAAGCATAGCAACAGAGGAAACTGATTTTTCCTGTGAGCCGACAGATGTGTGCTTTGTATTTAGCTTTTATTTTGCCCGTGTGCTGAGAGTTTTTCTGAGTTGGCAGCATTTGGGGAACATAGAAAGTCCTAGCATTTTACTACTCTCGCTGCTCCGTGTGATAACTTGGGTGGGCAGCCTAGGAGGGAGCACTAAACAAAACAAGACCTAGTAACTAAATATTTGCTTATTTTCAGAGAAAATATTGTTATATTAGTGTGCTTTCTCTGGACTTCCTGGATGCAAGGAAGGGCAGCAAATGGCTCTCTCTATCTAACTGGACTTTGGCCACCCTTGAGAATATTGATCTAAAAGGATTGTGGGATTTTTATCTCTTTCCTTGAGCAAATTTTTCCTTAAAAAAAAAAAAAAAAAAAAGGGAGAGGCAGGGTGGGGGAGCGGGGGGAAAGAGGCCAAGAGGCCAGGCCTCAAATGAAGTATAAATCCAAATGAAAACTTAACCAAAACTGTTTTTTAAGCTAGAATGGTGGAGGCTAGGATGTATGTGTTTTTCATCTATAGAAAAGAAAAAATAAAACCTTTTGCATGGTTGGGGTGTGATAATGACTGAAGAATCTTGCACTTGTGTAGGCTGAGAAACTAAGAAGTCAAGTAACATAATTTTCCTTTCTTCAGTCACCATGTGATGTGAACAAACAAAAGGAGAGTTTCCTCCCTGCTACTCAACTACTTTCCTATAGATGAACCTTATCACTCTCTGGCATGACATCCTGGACACCAGCAAGCTCCTGGCTCGGCAGGCTCTAGTGCAATGCTGAGGTTACTCCAGGATGATGAAAATCAAGGCATGTACAAGCTTAAATGGAAAATTTTATTAGAGTACTGGGATCAAAATGACCCATAGCAGGACAGTGTGTTGTTTAACAGGACACTGTTGGATTGTAAATCTGTAGCTGAAGTGCAATGCTACAGGCTCTCCTCTTGCTCTGTTGACCTGAAAGAAAGGTGGTGGCATGCAGCTCAGGTCAGCTAGTTGCAGCCAACACATTAAATCAGGGGACAGGAAGGAAGCTAGAATGATGCACTTTGATGTACCTAGGAGGGAGCACAAAGTGAGAGCCACTGGCATGGGTCCCTTGTGCTTATGCCCTCTCTCATTTACATTGGCTGATGGAGGGTGCAGTCTTGGTTCTGTGAGCAACTATTCGGTTTCCTTATACTTGGTTTTGATCTGAGGACTGGTCTTCAAAAGGAAGATGGCAATGAAGTTGATTTCTAAGTAGCTGTTTGTCTCAGTTCTACTTAAACATCAGCCTACACATTTGGAAGGCTGAACGCATGAGAAATCACAGGCCCACTCCTTCCCACACATTTCATTTGCTGGAAGCTTTTCTGAAAGGCTTTACCAGTGACTGTTTCCTGACCCACTTTATTTCACATGTGTAGACTGGGAAGGATTTCAGCAGTTGCTGTTAATTCTCCTCTGGAAAGTAAAGCTGGCAGTACTATTTTTATTTTCATCTTAGGAAAAAAAAGAATGTTACTCATGTCCTAAGGCAATGTCATCATTTGCCTTCAGTTTAGGTAATGCGAAAGAACGTGCCTGTTAGAGCTTTTGCTTTGACTGTTAACTGCCATTCCTTCACTAAAACAAGAGATGGTGTATCCTTTTATCTTCAGGATATTTTGAGTCCAACATGGATACCCCAAGCTTTTGGTGCCTTTCTGTTTCCAGTTTTGAAGATCAGGTGATGAGTCTTGAACAGCTAAGCTACTGTTCATTTCTGTTAGAGCTTTTGAGACTTCCCAATGTCTTAAAAAAAACAGCCAACCAACCAACCAAAAAAACCCCAACAAACCAACAAACCAACAAAAAAAACTATTTCACATAGCTAGGAGTATAAAATTGACCCTTGCTGCTGTGAAACAATATCGTAATTCATAATAAAAAAATTGGTTTTATTCAACTTAATATTGCACTAGAGTAGTGGTAAAATCTGCCTTCCTAGAGTATAACTTGTTTAATTTATAGATCTCCAATAACTCTATATTATAGGTTCCTTCACTTTTAGTACACAGATACACAGGAAGAAATAAACACATCATATTGCTATCACTTAAGAGCAACACAGACTGTAGGGCACTGCAGGACCTGTAAATTACTTGCCAGAGTCCTCTTTGCTGCAACCCTCCCCCAGAGTTATATTATTTTTTAAAAATGCATTTGAAATTGTGCTGCCTATGGAACATTTACATTGTGAAAGATCCTTGAAACTTCCAAATGCTTTGGCTGGGGGTGACATACAATTTTTTTTCTGTTAGATAAAGTGCCCTTGCAAATGTCTTTATCTGGTATTGTACTGTTGTTGGGATACTTCATCATTTTGTGAATGGAGTAATGAGTAAAGATGATGTTACAGTGCTTCGCCAGCCAGTTGCTTTCAACAGCAGAAATGTTTGGGAAGCTTAGTTTAACTTTTGGTTCTTGTCTTGATCCTACTGTTTCAGGAACAGATTGTGCAAGAGACTCTACTCCTGGACCTTTTCAATGTGGTTGTGCCGCTTGGCAACAAAAGAACTTGGTGGTTATTTTTACCAGATGTTATACATGAGGAAATTCCATCTTGAATATTTGTTTTTTGAGAATAGAAACATCTTGACCTTTTATTATTATTACAGAAGTTATCTGTTTATATTCCAGTGAGCAATGTTGGTACTGCTCCTGAGATCCCACGAAAATACTTCAGCCTTTACAGCTCCATCAATTGGGGATCTGTTACAATACATGCTGTTAATGCCTTTGCCTGCTTCTCACATGCCACACTGGAATGCATGTTAGGGGGGAGTGTTATCTGACAACTGCAAATTCTGTATCCCATCCACTGGACCATTAGGGCAGCAGTACTTTTCCTGACTGTAAACTTTCTTCACACGCTGCCTTGGTAATGTCTAATAGTAATGCAGCATTATTGCATTAAAAGATTTTTAATTTGGGCTTTTTTTTTTCCTTGCATTCTGATCTACATCTGGTCCTTTATGTTTAATAGACAACTATTAAATGATAAGCCTGTCCTCAAAACTGCTGCTCAGTATATTTTCCATAGAAAATTTCTCTTGACTTTTGGACATGTATTCTGATGTCGTGCTTTCAGAAGACTTTTCACAATTATTTCAATAGTAGTGATATTTGAATAAAACTCTTTCAAATTGTAATATTTTCAAGTGAGGGTGTGAAGACAGATGATGATTAGTTTCTAAATCATATACCATTTATTTGAGTTGAGTCAGCTGCATGGTTAGATGTCTGTCTTATTTCATCACGTTTGACTAGTATAGACTCGAGTCCTGCTTTTACTGAAGTCAGTGACAAATCTCAAACAAAAGCTACACCTCTTTGTTTAGGACTTATTTTAGAGTGGCTGCAAAAACTCTCAGAAGATAGGCAGAAATCTTAAGATGATGTGGTTTGATGTCACAGTATTAATTAATGTTTTAAATTTTGTTATATACATCCCATACATACAGTTTTCTTGGGTGATATTTAAAGAATAATGGTGAAGCTGTTTGTTTCATTTCGAGTGCAACTTGCCTGAACAGTTTTTTGTACCTGGCAAATTGCAGTTCTGTGTTAGGATGAGTGCCAAAAAGTGAAACTACTGAGGAACAAATGAGCAATTCATTTGTAACAGCAATACTGTTTTGAATGTAGAATTGCATCATATGAGTGATATGAGTGAAATCCTTACTCTTGACAGAGAAACTGGATTTTTTTTTTCTTTTTTTTTTGGTGGGATTAGATGTCTACATTTGGAAATTCATGTTTTCCTCTAAATCATGGTCTGGGTTATCCTTCCCATTATTAGGGTTCACAGGATGTGTTTTTTTCAAGTTTGGTCAGATTTGAAAGCTTTTTTGAAAAGCAGGACTAATGGTCTTTATTCTCCAGGATTAATGTGCATGTCTCATGAGTAGTTTAAGTTTGAAGAGCCTGTCACAAAGCCTCCATTATGATTAAAGCTGTCACTAACTGCAAGCCAGGTCAATCTCAAAAAGATTTTCAAATATAATATGTCATGCTGCCAGCAGCCTTTACTCTCAGGACATTTATACTTATCATTAAAGTAGCTGTCTGAAATGAATAGCAGTAGTGATATCAATCTTTTGTGAACTTTGGAAAGATGTGGCATGTCCCTCTCTTTAGAAAGGATAGCAGAAGTGGGAAGAAATTATTGTTGGACTGAGTTGGTTTTGTAATTAACATTTTTTCTTCTCTGAGCAGTCAGGCACACTGACTGGTAAGAAATTAGGGACAGTAAAGTGCCAATTTTGCCCTGCATAATGAAAAAACCTTTTTCTTGCCAAAAGAGGGGTAAAAAATGTCAGTGAGCTTCCCTAAAGAGGGCCAGACTCTGGATTTACCTGTTGTCTATATTGCTGCTTTCTTCTGTTATTTTCCTTTATTTTTGCCTTGGGCATCACACTAAGCAGCCACCTTTTTATGCCTCTCTCTAAGTAATTTCACTGTTCAGCACAGTTTCCATAAAAATTAAATAGAAATGAAGAGTTGACTCAGTGCTTGAATCTTAGGCCATTTTGACCAGCATCTTCATTCTGTAGGCTTTCACTCTGAGTGCTGTAATTAAATGTATTATTTTTTGTTTACTACTTTTTTATGACTACCCTGGTATCAGATGGTTGGGTTACATTTTTGTGACCCTAATCAAGTGCCATCATCTGTCCTCATGCATTTCTAGTGTTCAGCTATCCACATTGACTCTGCAGTCCCACGAGGCTAAAAATGATGATGATTTTGTTCATGAGAGACCAAGCATCTGAAATCTCTTTTCACTCACAGTTTGAAATAGGTGCAGTTCTTTCTGCAGTAATGCCTGTCGCTGAAGGGCATCTCCAGAACTTATTTGCCAGCTTATTTGAAGTAAACAGTATGAGGAGGAAAGCAGGAATCTTGAGGCCTGGCCATCCCTTCCTGACCTTAAAATGAGTGTAAGGGAAAGACTTCAAAACGAGAAGAGTCTCTGTTGCACATTTGATGGATGACATCAGGCAGAGTGGACACAAAACCAGTGCCAGTATGAAGCAGTGAGCTTACAAACTGCAGAGAGCAGAACTGATGATGAACTTAGACAAACCCAAGAAAGAGATGTTTATTGGACTTGAGTGTCAGTGTGTGCTCTTTCTGCTACTGGAATGCCAAGGATGCTGTCTCAGTCTGTCTGTTCTTGTGAAAAAGATAATCCATCATTGTTATAGCCCTTTCTTTCCTCTCAACATGGCAAAAGGAGCAGGTATCATACACTAAGTGCATGTATACCTGTTTGAATCTTCCACTGCAATGACAAACTGGTGCTGGGTCCAACTGTGTCAGAAAGGATTATGGGACTTTTGGAACGTGGTGCAGAAAGCTTGCATGCACAGAAAGTCACGAGGCTTGCTGCCCAGTCACTGTTCCCTCAGAAGGTCTTCCTCAGCTGCTCTTACAGCTCTTTTGCACTGGATCCCTTTCGCATGATGAGTCACAGACTGACATGATCTGCAACTGAAAACAGCATTGATGAACTTCCTAACTCTTAAAACCCAAAGCATCCAGGCTGGCTGGAAAAACTCAATAGTCACCGCAGCTGAGAAGCCCTCATCCTGGGTATCAGCTGCAAAATGGGAAACCTGTAAAAATACATGAAGGAGTTGTTTTTCTCTTTACATTTCTCTTGAAGTTGGCCAGCACAAACCTTTCAAAGCTCTTCCAAACTTTCTTTAGAGGAGGATCACAGTTTTCCCTGCTGTATACCGATAAAATGAGCAAGCCATTGTCTTTTCCTCCTGTAAGGTTTGTATGCTCTTTTTTACAGGACTTTTGGACACCTTGTGAGTGTTCAACTTAAATGCTTGTTGGTTTAGCTGGCAGTGCTTCCACAAACTGAGAGTGTGCATGTGTAATTTCTTACCTGGTCATCAAAATAATACTTGGGTCTGTCAGCATATCCTTTTGGATTTTTCCAGGAAGCCATTTAACCCCTCTGCACCCCTTTAAAAGCAGACAGAAAGCATGTGCCAAAGCTCACTGAGGTGTAACTGCTTTATTTCTGTATCTTAAAATAGCATTTTTAAACTCCTGTAGTTAATAACTTCCTTAGAAAGAAACCTTCCTCTAATCAAAACAGCTGAAGTTTTGCAAATACATGTGACTTTTATTCCCTCTCTGGAGCCCTAGAAATGTATGTTTTTTTCCCCCTGGATATTCCACCTTAAAGAAGTTCGTGGATATTCTAGGACTGGAAAGCTATGAAGGTTTGTATTCCAAAGCTGTTCCCTATAGCTCTACTTAAACACAGTATTCATGTCCTTACCCTTGAACAAAACTGATTTCAGTGGAAACTGTCAGTCAGATTTTTAATTTGGTATAAGTTCCACTGTAATCCAAAGGCCTTTTCTCAATTTCAGTTTAGTTTTTAGAAATAATATAGCACATAATGATATTTGCATGTTGTATGCATATTCTACTCTTGTGTATCTAATGTGAAAAAATAACCTGTTTTTCTGTGGTTTTTTTTTCCAATTAATGAAACAGGAATTAAAAGAAACTTCCAATGTTGCTGTTCATCGCAACACACCTGCATCGAAATGAAGGGGTCTTAAGGGTTTAAGTTACCTCCCAGTATTCTTTGTCTTCAAATATTTGCCAGTACTTTCATAAGCAACTAAAATGAAAATTTCCATATTATTTGCCCTTTTACCTTTTTTCCTCATAGTCTAAAATCTCAGTTTTTTTAACTGAAGCCATCCATGGGGAGCCATGCTAGGAAAAGAAGAAACAGAAAACCTCTAAAGAAGATGATTAAAATAACTGCTGACAGGTCTCATAACTTGGCTTGGCTACCAGCTCTCAGACCAGAGCATTCCAAAATTTAGTCTAGTGTTTCATTCTGTTGGCTATTTCACAAAGTGGGGAACTTGAGAGTTTTTTTTCGATATGTCTTTTGGCAGTCTAAGTAAAGTGGTAATTTATGCAGTTGCCTCTCTTAACTATGTCTCTACTCAAAGGTCTTCAGACGTCATAAACCCACATCTGAAAATGAATGAATATCTATATTATCTCCAGTGCATCTGAAATTTTTCACATCAAGAAAATACGTCAAATACATTAACAACAGGCCAGTTGTACTAAATAGACACTATTCCATGTTAATACCTCCTTAGTTGCTTCAGCTGTCTATCCGCTAGCTAACAAGCAGAACTCTGTGATATTATTTATATTGAAGTTAGAGAAAATATTAGACTGCTGCATCATCTAAGCTATTTGACATATTACTAGTTTCTAGTCAGCTAGAGAATACAGCTATCAAAAGTGGTTAATTTTTACAAGAGGCAGCGATTAGCCTGGCAAATCAAAATAAAGAAGAAAATTGCAGGTATGATGAGGTACATCTGCAAAATGAGAATGTTAGGCCAATGTTAAATAATTACTTCTTTAAAAGCACATGAGCAATCATTTTAATAAATGCAATATGTTTTTTCTTACCTTTAACACCTGTTATGTTGGTGCATAATTCCTTCACTAACAATCCTTGTCATCTTACCTATGGGAAACAATGTTGCATTTTTTGATTTTCATATTGTTAGAATCAGAAAGTAATATATGAAAGGAAGCTGGGCAGGAAGAAGAAAATATTTTAAAATGCTTTTCCTTCAAAAGATTAGGAAAAAACCCACAATTTTTGCAAGAGTTTCTTTGTTAAAATCATCATTTTCCAATTTTATTATTTCTTACAAAATAATTTTTGTCCACTTGAAAATGAAAATATTCCTAATGCAAAGTCACCAGTTTTAGACAACCATTTAGGAAAAGAGAGGAAGAATACAAACCTTTTTAAGGTAATCCCACAGTAAAAAACCTTTTAATTGACCCATGATTTACTCCTGGCAACAATTTCCAGTTCCAAAAGTTAGGACTTGAATGTTTTCCTGTGCCCAATTTACAGCCCACTGAAATCTATTAGGAGCCACAGTAGCAAGTGATAGTGGTGGAGATGAAAACTTCTGTTTATAGCTGTAGGAGATAATCCTCTGGACTGAAAGGACCCTTGAGTTGACTTGGTATAGCTGTTCTTAGACCATCTAATTAATGAAAAATAGAAAGAGACTACCCACAGTGCAGGCATCATCTCCTTCTTTGTAGGCTTTTAAGGGCAGGACACATAACTTTATGTGGCTTTTGAGGGGAAAGAGAATGACTAAGCAGAGAGATGGCCTCTATCCTTCAGTTGTGCTTTATGATGATAATGTCAAAGTAAAGGAATGCCAGGAAAAGGGAAGAGTGTGCTTTTAGAAAAGAGCATAACCTGAAGTATTTTTCCCAGTCACTTGTGACAGTGACATATATTAATAATCCAGCCACTAGGGATAATGTGATAATGGCAGTGCCATAGTGGATTGCATTTGGGTCACAGATGTCCGATGCTTATGGCTCTTCTCTGCATTAGGGAGCAGAGAGGTTGTGTTTCCAGGTGAGCCGATAATGTTCTGTGAGGCAGCCAAGCTTCATCATTTACTGAATAAGCAATAATACATTGATCATTTGGGAAACCTGTCCTGTGAAGCTACTTGGAAAATCAATCTTTGACTGATCCATGCATTTTGTAACAGCAGCATATACAACAACTCTTAAAAACTTGCATATAATGCTCTGTACTTTCAGCTGGCTATCTTGTGGGGATTTTTTATAGAGAATACTTAAATATTTGTTCCAAGTTCAGTTTAGTGTTAAAAATTTTTGGTATTGCCCTTTTCTTAGATCTTCTAAGTTTCTCAGATACTCTCATAGATGGGAAGAAAAAGGAGCTTAAGTAGGCAAACTTACCATGACGAGCAGAGAATTGTAGATGGATTGCAGTGGTGAAGAGAGGTTGAGCATTAGGAAAATTTTGAAAAGGTATATAGACTGAAAGATTTTTAATAAGCTATGTAAGGCACTGCAGAAAACTTTTTCCTCTGTAATGGAGCAAAATTACTCTTTAACTTAGAGCTGGTAGTTGTCCTGGTTTTCACAGAGATAATTTTCTTCATAGTACCTGGTACAAGGCTGTGTTTTGGATTTGTGCAGGAAACAGAATTGACAACAAAGGGATGTTTTAGTTATTGCTGAGCAGTGCTTACAGAGTTTTTACTGCTCCTCATCCCACCCCACCAGTGAGGAAGCTGGGAGTGCACAAGGGGTCAGGAGGGGACACAGCTGAGGCAGCTGCCCCCACCTATCCCAAGGGATATTCCATAACATATAGCATCATGCTCGGCAGCTAAAGCTGGAGGAGATGTTTGGAATGATGGCATTTGTCTTCCCAAGTTACCATTATGTGTGATGGAGCCCTGCTTTCCTGAGGATGGCTGAACACCTGCCGGCCCATCAGAAGTGGGGAATGAATTCTTGGTTTGCTTTGCTTGCACTTGCACCTTTTACTTCACCTACTGTTGTGGGAAGATGGCAGGGGTTAAAAATTAGAAGAGGTTAAGAATTACAGGGTAATATGCCACAGCTTCTCCCTCCATGGAACACAGTTGAATTGATTCAAAAAGTTTCCCTGTACAACAGTAAACACCTTCTATAGGAGTTGCAACAGAGGGTGAAGCAGAGTGGAGACACTGCAGCCTCTCTCCATAGGAATCCCTGCAGGAGAGGAACATGGTGGTACTTTTTAGTTCATAAGACCATATAGCACCTGTCAGCTAAGAGAGATAGATGATGTCTTGCTCAGCCAACAAGTGTGGAGAAATCTCTGTCCTCAGATAAACTTGGTTCATTAAAGCCTAATTGTTGCATTAATGCACATATCCATCCCAAAGTTACCCACCAACCACTGCTCACTGGGCATGTGCTCTGTCTTCTTTAGATTGTATCTTTAAATGCAAAGTGAGAGAATTTTACACCAGTCAAAGGTATTTGTGACTGAAGTCACTCAAGCTCCACTTAAACATAGAGAAACAGTATAGAAATTAGTTGAGAATGGGCAGAAAATCAGGGAAGACTCCACTGACTGCTGGGACTGGTTGATGGGCTGGATCTGTCTTCCTCTACTGTAGGGACACCTATATAGAAAAGAACCATACTCTACACTTGCTGAATATTGCTGTTAGAATTAGAGCTTGCTTGATAGTATAGTAAATTGCTAAACATGTTTTTGCAGTCAGATATTATCACTGACAACACTCGAACCTTATTAACTCGTCACAATTTGTACCAATAAAAAGAGTTATTCCATAAACTCTTGGAATGAATCCTTTACAGCTACAAGCAGTTTCTGGCAGCAGATAACACATTCAAATAAAGTGGGAAGACCTACTGAGGGGTCTCCATGCTGTTGGCTCAGCCCCTCCCTGAAAAGCACAGTCTAATCGCCCTCCAGTCCAGTGAAAGTGTTGGGTGAAATGTCCCCTTATGAGATGCTGACAGACTGCTCAGACACAAGGGTTTCGGCTTTTCCCAGGCACTGACAGAAAAAAAAAATCATGAAGGGTCAAGGAAATCTCACCACATTAAGGGTTGAGGAAATCCTCTCCTTTTCATGTGACAACTGTCTTTATCTGAACCCATGAGTTTTCTCACTTTGACTCTTGATTTTCTCCTCCCGCTCATGGGGGGAAGTGAGTGAGCAGCTGTGTGGGACTAAGTTGCCAGCTGGGGTTAAACCATGACTATGTCTGATTGTACTTTACAGTCATCATTCAGGGGTCTATTGCAAATTGTCATGTTAATGAAATAAATCACCAAGTGAACTAGAAAAAAAAATATTATTGCAGCCTTGTTCTTTTCCCAGAACTGATTCTGATGAATCTTGGCAGCTTGGAATTTCCATATCAGAAAAGCCCATAAACAGTTATTTAATTTTCTATCAGTATTCTCTCTCATCAGACTTTCCATAGAGATACATTTGAATCTTGTGCAGCAAAAAATCTGGCAAGCAAGATAAGAAATAAAATGGGCATAATCAAAATTCTGTGGCCTGGCACTAATACAGTGCTAAAATCCACTTATCACACTACCCCTTCTAGATTTTGTATCTATGTAGCCGAATAGAGTCATTAGCTGCAACTTCATAGCTATCTTTTTCTACCCAATCATTTGAAATGTCTGGAAAGAATAAATGGCATATATTGAAGAGGCTGCAATTGCATTTCAGAGTCATAGAAAAATCCATGACTTAAACATCAAACCATGAATCTTCAACTGAAGTGCTTCTTTACATTATCTGAGAATTGTAAAGTTGGAAGTACATCAGAAGTCATAGACAGATATCTAAGTGCCTTCTGAAGTGGATTGGGCTGCCAGCAAAACCTCTCTGAACCTGACTTAAAGGGAGGACTTGATCAGAGAAAACAGGGTACAAAGGAACACAGATAAAGGACAGTATACATGAAGGTATACATGAATCAGGTGTACACGAAATCATAAAGTAGGTGTACACGAAGTTGATTTCATTTCCGAAAGGTGCCTACCCAACAAATTCTTAAAATCTTCTATGGTGGAGGTTCCATCAACTTTGATTGTTGGTCAATTAAACAACAATTGACAACTTATTCCTGTTCTTTGTCATCCTTAAGAGAAAGTTTTTATTTTCCAATGCTGAACAATGTTGTTAGTAGAGTTGACAATAGCTACTTCCATAATTTAAAACACTAATAGTGGTTTTACTTATGGTAGGCATAGAGAGGTGTTTATCCCCTTTATCAATCCATGTCTACCTCTTAAATATTTGAAAAGGCTATACACGTCTCACGATTCCTCCTTCTCTTAAAAAACCCCCAATTCCATTTTTTCCTTTCTTCTGGTAAATGTTGGTTGTGTTTTACTAATCCTGTTCTCTGAACCTTCTTCAGGTGATCCACATCGTTTCTAGATTGCCATGTGGAAAATTCAGTGACTTTACATACCAGACATGTAAAGACTTGTCCTGGAAGAGATAGAGATGATAGATCATAGTCTTTACTTCACAAATGGAATGTTCCCAGATTCATGCATGTGAAAACCTGAAATGCAGGCATAGGTGAAGCTGTGCTTACTCAGTCAAACTGACGGTGACTGAACTTCAAAATGTGACACTCCAGATAAGGTTGACAGGCATTCCCAGATGATGTATCCCTTGCATTATGAATTCAATATATTCTGAGTCAGGTTCTGCTGCACTGCACCCTTGTGAAGCTGAAACCTTTATACTGTAGAAGGTATGAAGTAGCTGTCATTTCTTTTGAACAGGCTATTAGCATCAATGGATTATTGCATTTTGGTCCACTTGACTGAAGTAGCCTTTCTAAAAGACAGATATCCCAGGTGGAATGATTGGCGATATGCCAATTTTATCTTTGGGCCCCTTACATTCATTGTTTCCCTCACCTTCGATATTTTGCATGAAACACAACACCCATTTTGAGTTCAACAGCATAAGGTTCTGCTGCAAAGCGAAAGCTTTGTCTGATGCCTCCTAGAAATACCTGGCATTTGCTTGTAAGTTTGCAGAGAAAAAAAGATTTCTCACTATGATGTTGCACTTGAGAAATATCATTCAATCAATAAACAATGCTTAATTGAAAATACAGAGGCATTGGAACTGTGTCTATTAACTTTTCTGCATTAGAGTATTTTACTGTATAAGCAATAAAGTGTGTAAGATTAAAAGACTAAGACACGTATTACTGAATCATTGCTCTTCATGGGAAATTGCTATAGAAGATACTTCAACACACATTTTGCCCAAAAAAGAAGAAAGAGTAATGGCATTCAGTAGTCAGCATAACTGCTTTGAGGGATCTTTGGTGAGCGTGATGCACACTGAGGTGGACAAAGGAGAGGGTGGAACGGGCTGGAAGACAGAATCAGGCTAATTTTAGAAATATGGAGAATGAGGTAGAAGACTACTGGAAAAATGCTTGCTGTGGGCTAGGAAACTGTCTTCGCTTGTCTTCATGTTTTGTGTTCACAAGTATTTGGATGCTTATAAACTACCATCAACATCTAATAAATGCTGGCACCTAGCTGTTTCAAAATTTCTGATTCTACCTGATTTTGAAAAAGCCAACTTAGCTTTTCTTTCTAGTCAGAATAGGAACCTGAAGAATCAAGAAGATTTGCTGTGAGCTAGTACCCACTTATACTACTGTGGGACAAACAGTGAAAGAACTTCATACAATCCAGATATCCTTGTTTTTTTATTAACATAAGGAGGAGGGGGGGGAATGGCATAGAGTTGAATACTTGTATTAGAAAAATAAATGCAAAATGGCCGGGCAGTCTGAAACACACTGTTACAAAAGTCTTTTCTGTAATTGTAAGAAAGCTTACAGAGAGGGTCATTTGGCTGGAGGTCACAATGTCCCAGCTAATATAAAAAGGGACAGCTTATTTTCTTAGATCAGCATTGTAGCACAAATAAATGACATGGTGTAAAGGTGTATCTTAATGGCCAACCTAAGTTACCCAAGCCTAATAAAACTGAGGAAAGTGCTCTCAGATTGGTCTGGGAATGATGCAGGTTCTCAACATGCAGTAGAAAGTCTACTAGTGACAGCATGCCAAAGCCTAAATATTGAGGGAAGAAGCAGCTGTCTCTGAGCTGATAGAGGATCCACTGAGGATCCAAGGGCTAAACTGACAATACAACGATTTATGAATGTTCAGATGGACTTGAAATCTACAGAATGCCAAGGATGTGAGCCAGCATTGTGGATGTGCCTTTGTGGTAAAGAACACTAATGGTATTAGACGAAGTATTGCCAGCAGGCTGTGGTAGGTGTTCCTTACCCTTTGTTCAGCACTAGTGAGGCCACACCTGGAGTACTGTGTCCAGTGCTGGGCTCTTCAGTACAAGAGAGACCATGGACAGACTGGATAGAGTCCAGTAAAGGACTGTGAAGGTGATAAATTGATCACCTTTCCTGTGAGGAAAGCTGAGGGAGCTGGGACTGTTCAGCTTGGAGAAAAGGCAACTCAGGGAGGTCTTATCAATGTCTATAAATACCTGAAGGGAGAGTGCAAAGAAAATGGAACCAGGCTCTTTGGAGTGATAACCAGTGACTGGACAAGGGGCAATGGGTACAAACAAAAGCATGGGAGATTCCCGCTGAGCATCAGGAAACACATTTTTATTGTGAGGATGACTGAGTAGTGAAATAGGTTCCCCACAGAGGTCACTGAGTCTTCTTTGAGACATTCAGAAACTGGGCTTGGTTCTAGGCAACCAGTTCTAGGTGACCCTGCTTAGGCAGAGATGTTGGACGAGATGACCTCCAGAGGTTCCTTCCAATTGCAACCATTTATGTGATTCTGTGACACTCAGAAAGTTAAGTAATTTGCTATAGTGCTAAACATGAGAATAACAGAGAGTGAAAGCTTCAACCATCAGTTGTGTGGGAACAGCCTCGTGAGTGGGGTCCCATAGCAAAGCCTTAGAATTTTGCAGGGCAATTTGCCAAATGGTTGAAGAAACTGTAATGCTCCCCTTCCAGTGAAAAACAAGTGTGGGCAAAATGTGTTAACTCTCATGCCTTCTTTAAAGCTTTAGTAGAAGAGAAAGGGATTTATTGCTCAGGCACATGAGCGTACTCAGCATGAGAGTTGTCTCTGCGTTGTAGAGGTGGAGGCAGTGCTGGTCTTTTTGCTGACACTGATTGCAAGGCTTCCAGAATAGACTGCAGTAATAAAAGTTTTGCACAGGTAAAAATACATGCATGTCCCAAGTCTGCTGTAATGTGGATGCGTCTATACTGCTGTTTATGGAACTTTATTTGCCCAAAGAAGCTCATAGAATGGTTTTGCATATTTTTGTATCAGTTTAGGGTTTCTGATGTTAAAATACATTGAATTTATTTATTTTATCTGCCTCTTCCCTGCCTCTTTCTGTTTACCTATTTATTTATGTTCTTTTTATGTTTCTCACATCCCTGTCTTATTTCTCCGCCTTCTTTATATTCTGCTTGCATACTGTGATATCATTGGCATCTAAGGAAACCCCATCAGCATTCACAGTCACCCCTAGACCAGTCTGTTAGAAAGCATATTGATGAAGAATAGCTGATGAATTCCCAGCACCAGATGTTCTGTCCGACTGCTAACAGCTCAATGAGAATTGTGCTAAAGTATATTGCTCAGTCATCTTCATGATCTAACAACATCTGGTTCATTTGCAGGTGCCCTCTGTCTCAGTAGCATTATATTAAATTCTGTGCATTGTATTGTAAAGGGACCTTATTTATTTTGTATCACACTGTGGGGAAAAAGAGCTGCTTTTGTCAGTAAATCAGTCTCCTACTAGCTGATGAAAGAAAATGACTAGAAATAAATGAGTTTATTTGCTGCTGCTTAGATTCCCAACTTTCAGATAATCCAGACATTTCAATGGCTATTTTCCGTCTAACCACAGTATTTCCCCTGCACAATTGTTACATAAAAAAAAAAAAACCAAACCAAAACAAAAACCTACACCCAAATCTACTTACCAGCCAAAACCAAACCCCACTCCCCACAAACAAACAAACAAACAAAAAACCCAAACAAAAAACCAGAAATTAAATTCATGGATTTGCTTTCATTAATTTTATTACTTCTGGAAATGCAGTCACAAGTTGTTAATCTCGTGATTGTGAAATTTCACAGTGCAGAAATTCAGAAAATTATGTTTTTGGAAGATCAGATAGCCGAATGACAGGCTGTGACAAAATTTATCTGCAGTGCAGTATTTTTTATAGAGTGATATGACACTGCCTTGTCCTATACAATATTATGAAAGGCAAACCAACATTGCTGTTAAAGCCATGCTTGACTGGGATCCGCACAGGTAATTTTCACTGCTGGCAACCTGAGGCACCTTAGAATTCCAGACTTTGTGGTGCAGAATAGATGACGGAGTGAAGATCCCCAAGTCAGTCCTGTTCTCAGCATGGTGTTTTCTCAAATATGAATTTTGTTAATCAGTTAATTGCTTCCCAGCTCCCTAGGTCCCACAGTTGATTTTCTCTCTCTTGTACCATTCAAGAAGAGAGCTATCTTGCTATCACTGATGTGGTTGGTACATCAGACCTGGGCAGTGCAATGTCTTCTTGGTCTGCACATTAGTGGGGAGAGCAGCAGGAGCTGCCAGACTCTGCACTTGTTGCAAGGGAGCAGTCTGGGTCTGGATGTGCAGTCCTACAGGTGTGAAAAAAAACCCACTGCTGTGAGGCCTGATAGAAGACATTACAGCCTCAACAATAAGCTATTTCTGCTGAGAATGGCCACATCTAAACCATCCACATTGAAGGCAATCTAAAAAAATACAAAACCAAAAAAACCAAACAGAAAACCCCTGTATGACCTTACATTGCCCTTTCTATGATGACAGCTTAAAAAAATATAATCTAACATTAATTCTACTTCTGCATACAAGAGACCAGATTGATTCTTTTAATCAAATATATGTGGCTCATTCGGAGCCAAGTTTATCTCTCATATTTATCATAATGTAAAGGCTTTATCCAGAGATACAGATCCAGAGATCTGATGGGAATGCAATGAAATTCAATTCTTACTTGTTCATCTGAGGACTCACTCTGCTTTAATTTGATTTGCCCACTAATATTCTAGTACCTGTGTGAAGGGACATGCTGTTTCTTGCTACTGAAATAGTTTTAGTAGTCTATTACACACCTAACTGTGATATTCTTTTATTTATTTTAATAGGTCTGTTCAAATACACAGAACTATTAGGGGTCAACTAGTAGTCTAGTCAACTAAGCACAGACAAAATAATCCAATGAAATCTTGGGCTGGAAGTCAAATTCTTTAATTGATTACATAGTTTTCCTTAACTGCAGTGGGAGCTGCATCCGTGAGAGTGGATCTGAACCAGTTCCAGCTTGGGGGCTGTGACTATTGCTTGGATATGAGCCATATTATCCTCTTTTGATGGCATAAATCTGGTGTAAATATAAGCTGTACTTGGCCAGCAAGCTGACCACTGTTGACACAGATACCTCCTTGTTGGTCGTATGGGTTAAGAGCAAAAGAAATCCTCATCCTAGTCCTGTTCCTCACCAAACATCTGTTTGAGAACTTTGTGTTGATACTGTCTTTCTATTAGCCCAGTCTGTAATGGTGTGGTTAGAAAATTGATTGGTGGTTGTTCTTCAGTTCAAACACAAAATACAATAGGCTTCTATATAATTAAGCCTTTCAGCTCTGCAGGGAATATTGACAGTAGAACAGTACTTGACATTGATGGTTCACATACAAAACCTTATATGAGATGTGTCATTTCTGCCTCATTTATGTTACTCTCAGAGCCATGTTGTTAAAGACATTCCTCCCAATCAATCAATTTCAAATGCACTGTGTTTTCTTGCTCTCAAAGCCCTTACAGACATCTTCACAAGAGCAGGCTTTAATTCTCAGAAATAATAGACAAAAGGCACACTGAAATAGTGTGATAGAAAAATCCCTGAGCTGTTGCCCAGTGGTTTTTAGCCAAAGAACACGGTTCAAGTCAGCACCCACTCTGCAGCAGTGTTCTCCTTTGGATATAATGTTTGTCCCCACTTATGTACTTTTTTTCCAACATCTCCAGTTATCCTGGTGTGGTTAGGGTCATAGATGAGATGTTCTTTGCTATTGACAGCGTGACTGAGTCCTGTATTCTGTTTCCAAGCTGAGTTGCACATTCTGTGATAAAGCAGTCTGTCAATCAGACTGTCCCTCAGGCAGGACCAGGGATGTCACTCATCCAGATAAGCCACCCAGCTCTTAAACTAGGATGTTATGGGGAGAATCTCTGCCATATCCTGTTCTCCCCAGAAAGCAGCTTCACAGACAGCATAGACAGTGTTGAGCACTGTTAAATCCCCATGTGGAGATGTATCTTTGGTGAAATTTGGCAGTGCTTCTTTTTCATCTGCATTCCACCCGATGCACCTCACTTTGTAGCAGAGAAGGGCAGGGCAGCCTATATGTGGGAATATGAGTATGAGCACTATTGATTTTTGGGACAGGTGAATTGCACTGTTGTTGGTAGCACCTTTTCTGTCTTGAGCAAGACCAGGTATGGATAAGCATTCCTTTGTTTGGAAGCTGTTTTTAGCACTGGTTCCTGCATACTTCAGTTGCCCTGAAGAAATTTGTTCTACTGAATTAGATATCTAAAGTTGGCATACTTGACTTGCGTTTATCTTGTCACAACAGAATATTAGGAGGAGAGTTGTTCTGTGAATTTTGCTGAGAACAATGCATGTGCATGTGTAAAGGCATCCTTCATGAGCTTGTTTGGATGCCTTTCCTCTGGGTTCACTTTTCTATTCTTAGTTCATTCCCAAGAGTGTGTTTCTTCAATTTGTGCTTAATTTGTCACATATCTTTTCTTTTGATATTATCATGTTCTTTGGTAAGGGTAGGCCACTTTTCTATCATTTGCATGATAGTATTCCTTCTTTTTTTATTTTACTATTCCAACAAGATAGTTTTTATTCCCAAGAAGCTGCTAATGACTGTAATTAGATTTCTTTTAGATATCATTTTCCTGATTTTCTTCAATTTTCTTATAACATTGTTCTACTTTTTTTCTAATATTAGTCTTTATGGTTCATTGGATTATATTACTATTATTGATTTTTCCTTTTTGTTTTTCAGAGGTTTTAATGATTTTAGGAAGTCATGCTTTTTCACTAGCTCTTCTGACCAACTGCTATATTCCTTTCTCTTTAAAAACTTGACTGTTGTGTTCTTCTTTAATTTCTTTATTGTCTCCTCAGTCAAGAATAATCTAAATATATTTCCTCATTACTGGCCTACCTGTTTTATAAAGGAAGGGATTTATTCTAATTACTTCTTGTTCCTAAGTAATTATTCACAATTTCATTGTATTTCTTTGGGACAACCAATCTCCTGTATTGTCCTGAAATACTTTTTCCTATGTAGGTTTGTTATTTCAAGGGAAGGAAAGTTTCAGAACAGAAAACAATGCTTTAGAGTTCTCTGTTGTTCCCCTGAGGTTTGGATTTCTTGTACATAAAATATTAGTGCAGTCATTAGTTAATTTTTACTTTGCTTTTCTTATTGATTTGATGATGCACTTGGTGATTTAGAGTAAGACAATGGATACTCAAGTTTGAAAAAATCACACAAACCTAAAAATCTTAATGCAAGTACATTGTTCCTTCAACCTTAACTCTCTTCTTCAGCGAGCAATGCTAACACTGATATGAGATGCAACAGTCTCTCTGAGCTGAAGCAGACACATGTTAATGGTGCAGACATGAACTAGATTGTGTATCAGCAGGGGCTGCTGTGAATCAATAGTTTCCTACCTTTCTGCATAGGTGTTTCTGAGGGGAAAACATGTGCAGACAATCATGGAATACTCTGGTTCAGCAGAAGCTGGGGACACAGTCCCTGCACATCTGTCCTGGACATATGTGTGCTTCAAAATTTGGGCAGCAGTTTGGGGCTATCTGTGCTTTGGTTCCCGTGTGTGTGGAGGTGAAAGACTTTCAAGGTGTGTAGGTGTGATTTGGAAGTTCTCTTACTGATAAATTTGATTGCTTGCTCTTGGAAAGCAGTTGCTTACAATGAAACTTTTCCTTTTCTTTTCTTTTTTTTTTTTCTCTTTTTTTTTTTCTTTTGCTTTTCAAGTACAGCTCTAAAGTTTCATCCTTAAATATTGTCAGAAAAATGGATGTTAAAAAACTGGATGAGGATGCAATAAAACCAAATTATTGTTATTTTTAGTATCACTTAAACTTTGGTATCTGCCTGAGTGGCCTTGTCAGAATAGCCATTTCCCCTTGTCACCATTAAAAATTAGTGTCTTGCTATTGCTATAGAATGGGGTAAGGTTTGTTGGGATCTTTTGCTCATTTTGATGGTAAAAGTAATGAAAGAGTGAAAAGGCAGGTAGTCAGAAATATTTCTTGTCTGAAACCAGTATCTTTACTGAAATAATAGCTTCAATAAAGATGTCTTTTCTCATTTCCAGAATTCAATTTAAATAATAAAACTATGGAAAAAGCTGTTCATGTGGAGATTAGGCAAGTTGTTTGAGATATGGGGAAATCCAGGCCATTGCAAGTACACTGTCTGATTTTAAATATGTATTTCCCATCTCCAAATTGAGTGCATTTCTTTCCTGGAAGTGCTTCCTAACTGAAAACACTGGTCTTCTTTGTATGACACTTTTTAACTTCAGCTTCCAAAGAACTTCACAATGCCAGACAAGTTTCATAATTCCTGTTGTTTTCAGAGAGACAATTGAAATACCAAACAGACAGCATGCTTTGCTACACTAGCACAGGACATGGAACTGGAGCCAATGTCTCTTAGATGTTCACTCATCTCCCAAAATACCCTCAATTTTCTCAGTTATTACTATACACAGTGATACCAGCAGGTTCTCCAGCTGCATATCATCTCATTTATTCTGTGATATTGTTCATGAACACACATGTTAGTAGGGTGTATCTTGCTCTGAATGATTTCTATTACCTCTCATATCATGAAGGATGTTTGATTTGAAGATAAAATGCATGTATGGAAGGCAAGGTCCCTGGGATCTAGTTCTGGCTGCTGTACTGCTTCATTTTTGTCTGAGTGATTATTCCTGTGTCTTGATTTCAACAGTTCTGATGAATAAACTGTAAACTAAGTCTGGCTCTATCAGTGCTGTGGGGCTGAAAACTAAATAACTGTATAATGTGAAAAACTGTTCTTGCGAAGAAATTACTATCACAGAGCAAACAGTGCCAGATTTCTCTTCCTAGACTGGTTGGGAGACTCAGATGTAATCACTGCCCTGCCTCAAAGGGATAACTGTGAGGATAAATATATTAAGACTTAAATGATCTGTGATGGTAGAAATGGTTGGCCATGGAAAGTCCACATGGAATTTGATACTAACCATTTGTCAGCTGTTGAATTTGATTAAACAAATATGATTTTGCTCAGTGTAAAATTCCCAATTCTAATGTATCTTTCCCTTAAAAAGAAAAAAGTGACTGTATCTCATGTTTCTAGATTAAATCTCAAAAATGTATTTAAAGTAGCTTAGATGTTTAAATGTAAAAATTGCCTCTTGAAATTACTTTTCCCCCGCCATTGCATTCTTTGGAGCTGACTCATAGACATATTTTAATGCTAGAGTTTGGCAATCTTCTATGAGCTGAATTGTCATCCAAAGGTAAAATCAAAATATTATTATAACCCTTAAACCAGGAAAAGAACATTTTATACAACAAAACAAGGTCAAAACCTGTCTCTTACTAAATGGGATAGAAAGAGTTGGATGTCAGTAACTTGTGAAATTTCTTGGCAGAGTTTGAAACCAGTCTTTGACATGGTCATAAGTTAACTACCGTACAATTAGTCCCTGGTGCAAACCTAGACTATTTCAATATGTGGTAAAAGAGAGAGAATTATGGTTTTTTACCTTATTTATCTCAACAGTTCCCTGGTCTGAAATATTTCCTGAAGATGGTTCTTTGATTTAAATATTTACTTATTATTATGTTTAACTTAACAAGAAAAACTGAACAGCTACTGAATTTCTGCATGCTAGTTTTAGTTTTGAAGTTCAGGTTATAATATATCCTCCTGAAGCTCAGAGTTCCACTTTTGGGGTGTTATTTTACTGTTTTGGGTATATAGACTCTTATTCTCTTTAGTTGAGTGATATTCTTGGAGACATGATGCAGTCTACAACTTCCTTGTGAGAGAAGAGGAGGGACAGGCACTGATCTCTTCTCTGTGGTGACCAGTGACAGGACCCAAGGGAATGGTCTGAAGTTGTGTCAGGTGAGGTTTAAGTTGGATATTAGAAAAGGTTTCTTCACCCAGAGGGTGGTTGGGCACTGGAACAGGCTCCTCAGGGAAGTGGTCACAGCAGTAAGCCTGACAGTTCAAGAAGTGTTTGGACAATGCTCTCTGGCACATGGTGTGACTCTTGGGGATGGTCCTGTGCAAGGCCAAGGGTTGGACTTGATGATCCTTATGAGTCCCTTCCGATTCAGCACATTCTGGGGTTCTATGAAACTATCTGGATGTGACAAAGGACAAGACATGGAGAGTTCCCAGGCTCCTCCTCTAGCAGCCACACTTCCAGCTGCTTCTGATGTTGAGGTTTGGTATGAAGTATCTCTTCACCCTCCGAGCTGTCCTCTTTCTTCAGAGAAGTAGAAGATCCCAGGGGTGGCTGTGCTTAGGACAGAGCCTAAGTTACTGTATAAAGGGGAACCAATGGGAAGGGTGAATTTTCTTTTCCCTCTAAGACAGCTAAACCAGAGTCTCCGAGGGATTACTGTTTTTTGCAAGGAATGCTAATTAAAAGAAATGGAGCCTATAGTTTTCCTCCAGCTTTCTGGTTTGTGAGGACACCTATGGATTACACACCTCATAAAATACTGGAATGTGAGCGATGATACCTTTGTACATGTACATGAACAGAATATGAGTCCAAGCTGCAGCTTCTCAGTGTTGCTCTAGTCCAAAGCAATTCAGAAAAATCTGGACTTGCATTCTTAACTCCCATGTGTCTTCAAACGAAGTGGCAAAGGCATGGAATCTGTTAAACACAGCTCACCACTTTCCTCCTGTGCTTGGGGTGAGAAAACTGCCTTGGGCTGTGCATGGCATTCCACTCCAAAGGATCCCTACCAACCCCGGAACAATGAGGGAGGTGATGTTTCACAATAGTGAGATTGAGATGAGATGAGATGAGATGAGATGAGATGAGATGAGATGAGATGAGATATGAGATGAGATGAGATGAGATATGAGATGAAAGGGCTCTTTACCAGAAGAACTGCCCACTTTCGAAGTCACACTTGGTTACTGGAAAAGGGCTGACTGGGAAATTATTTTTTAAATTTCTGCTGAGGGAATCTGGGTTTATCTCCAGATGTGTGTTGTTCCTACTTTCCAAAGCTGAAAGCCTTTTCCTTTGAAGACAGAACTTTCTGCTATAACTGATATAACTGATGGGTTATTCCCATCCGTTTGAGAGAAGAGAGCTACTGCTTGAAATGATATAAACCTGTGTCCATGGATTCACAGTGCTGGGATCATTACTAGCTGTCTGAAATCCCTAAAGTGCAAAGGTGATGTGTGTGTCTACTGCTAAATCAACAATATACATCAGAACTAGATAGCTTATTGCTCTATTAAATAATGGCCAGCTGCTGCTGTCTCAAAATCTGGCTACTGTATACATTAAACAACTTCTATAAGTATTTCAGAAGGACATAAGCATCCTTCCTACATTGTTTAGAACAATTAAATGAAAGTAAATGCCTGAGTCATGGTTCATACTGATTTGTTTGGAAATCTGTTTCTCAGATGAAAGTCATAATGAAACCTTTGCTCTGTTCAAATCCCAGTGACACCAGACACAACCATCTTCATTTAGGCTTTATAAGTCTACAGACATTTGTTTGATTTATGCTATGGTAACCAAGGGCAGAATTTGATCATTTACCTTAAAAAAAAAGGGGAACTTCTCTTTAGAGTGCATACAGATCCATGTTTTAGGGCAATGGACTAGAGGAAGAACAAACTAAGAACTGTGTACTGACAGTAGCTGAAGTTGTGAAGCTTGGATTCCTGGAAGGCATTCACTGACTCTCCTTTGCAGTGAGGGAGTCCAGCATTGAGAATAAAAGACAGAACAGTGTCTTTTGGTATTTGCTTTCATTGTTCTTATTTTAGCTCCATGTTATGGACAAACAAATAGTTCCAGTGGGAATTATCATTGTAATAAATAATATTATCTCCCAAACTACAATTTTTAGAAATCTAAGCACAATAGAGATAGCGGGATGACTATTCAATTTAAAGATAATATATGAAACTACATGAACTTGGCAATGCTGAATTTGATGATGTCCCCTGATCTTACAGCTGGGTCCTGTAACAGAAAACATCTGTTTTCTATTATGCTGAGTGTATTTTAGCTACCTAGCTCTTTCTACTGTTTCCAGTTTAAAAGCGTTCCTTTTACAAATAAATCAGTTTCAATAGGCCTGTCTCTGCTGAGCAATGACTCTATCTCTGGGGAACTGGAAGCGAGCCTTACCAACACAGTGAGTAACAGTGCTTTGTCTGTCTGCAGAGTGCTGAAGATAATTGCTTCCTTTCTCTGGACAAGGACAGCTTTCTTTAGTCCTAGACCTCTTGCTCTGCTGTCCCCTGCACCTGCTGTGTTTTCCTCCCACTTACCACTTCAACTGTGCCCTTGATTTACAGCAGTGTAACCCTTCTGCAAAGGACAGGGAAGCATATAATATTCCAGTCATTATTACATATCGTAACTAGAGAACATTGTAAGAAGTGAAATTAGGACCCCATCATATTTGTGGATAAATATATGGGCTTTTTGCACATTCAATCCAAGCATTACACACTGATGGTATCTTTGCAGGTTACCCTGTCTTCTGTCATCAGGTGAGTTCCTGATGCATGGGGAACAGTGAGAGTTTTCTTATTTTTATTATTATAGACAGAAAGTTAATGGTTTTATAAAGAGAGCTTATGGAGCCCTTTAAAGATGCCTAATACATCCTATGTTGATTATGATTTTTGTACCGTGTGTATAGAGCAAGTAGTTCTAATGATTTCTAACCTTCCTGTGTATGGACAAACATTATAGAAATTATCTGTCTGTATAAATGTATTTGTATATATGGAGAGCAGAATCAGGCTCTCAATAAAACTTAGATAATATAATAGAAATCCATTTAAGTAGGGATGTACCCTCTGTTGCCCTTAGTCTGCTGAACAGTCTGGTATTTTTCCTCAGTCATGAAGTCGTCTTTAAACAAGGTTCTGAAGGACTCAGATGTTCCTGCATTTTCTTGGCAGCTTAATTAACCAAGAAAACTGAATAAGTTAATCACAATCTCTTCCACAGCAGAGATGCAACAGAAGTAAATGGCACTTCACCAACCTTATAAATGTTTCCAGTATCACTTACACGTCCACACTGTAATTGCTGAGCTAGGACTCTGTCCCATACTAGGAAGACGCTGTATGAGACCAGTCAAACACGTTCCTACTGACTTTTAAAATGCCTAATCTTGAAGTATGGCAACTGCATTTGTACCCTGTGAAGAGAGATTCACTCTGTGCATCCCACTTGGCAGTCAAGTGTGTCTACCATAGATTGCTTTACCATTGTGGATTCTTTTCAGCAGAGATAGATGCTTGTCGTGCAAATGGCACCTACCACAAGGGGAAGCCTGCTCTGCTTGAGGGCTCTTAGCACCTCCACAACCCACTTAAATGCTAAAGTCTCCTCCAAGACCTTCTAGACCGAGAGACTCGCCTCCTCTGTTTAATGCAAGCTGGGCATCACCTTTTTTCCCCATGGCATGGCAAGATAGTTTCTCATTTGCAAGTGTGTGAAGAGTTATGTTTCAGGGAAAAGGCATCAAGGATGAAAGAGATACTGGGTTTGCTGGGTTTGATCCTTGCCTATTCTGGATGCCAAGTACCTTTCGTATTTTAAGGTAGTAAAAAACGTGTCAGAGTAGAAACAAGAGTAGCAGGCTAAAAGGAGGAGAGGAGAGGGAGGTAGCTAAGTCTCTACGTCTTAATATGTATTTTATCTTGATACAGTGTTCATATCTATGGTGTAATGTAGTGGAATACAACTACTGGACAGGTTTGTTTTCTTTATGTCTCATATGGTCTAGGGCAGTATTGCTGTTACTCGCTACACAAGAATCACAGCCATAAATCACCATCAAAACAAAAATGGATAAGGTGACATTTTGGGAGGTTAGCCACTTAACACTCAGGCCCTTTTCCAACTTGTCCTCTCTGAGTTAATTAAACAGCTACTACAGAGCTATTCTATTTGGCCCTAACTTCTTTTTCCATGACATCAAATCCATGACTTCCATGATATGCACTGACATCCCAGAGACTGAATGGAGAGTATCCTATGCAAAAACATTAAATAATTACAGCTAGAACTGAGGAACCAGTGTTTCCAGTTTCTGCTAAAAATATCTGTCTCTAGTGATTCTGACCCCACAAGGAGTGATCAAGATCAAGTATGCTCCAGGAGTGAAATTAGGATTCTCTGAAGATTTGAGGGAGAGTATGGATCTTTGCAGGCTAAATACTTCATGCATTAAGCTGTACTACTTAGTTCCTATTCTATTTTAGATCTCAGATATTCAATTTGGATCCATCTTATTTAAACTGGAATTGTATCCACAACTATACTTTTATTTGCACATTTGACTAGAGGTACCACAGTTGAAAAGGATTGTTTCACTAGGTCGTATCAAGCAGAGTTTATGAAAATCTCACAGATCAAATATTCTGTTGTGAACCTGTCAAAATCCATGGTATTCTGAGTTGCAACAAGGACTGACTTTGATCAATGGGAAAAAAAAAAAAGACAAATAGATCATTAATCATTATTTATTTTATATACTCTTTTTCATGAATTCACGGTTCATTACCAACCCCATGTCTCCAAGGAAGCACAAATCAATGATATGATTTTATGTTGGATTTATTTTTTATGCTATGCTTAAGAAGCTATCCATTAAAAGACACCTTCAGAATAAGAACTTTATAAGGATAAGTGACTGCCTGGCCACTGAATATCATCACTCCCTGTTAATATAATTACAAATATTTTTAGTCCATTTACAAATTTGTATTATATTTTATATCCCAAGTAAAATACCATGTACATACTCAAAAGATAAACCTTCTAAACTTTAGTTTATCTAAATTTGCTACACCTAACAAAGGCAGCAAGATAGTATATGTGTCTCAGTTGAACCACCCAAGAAAAGACTGGACAAATCTGAAGAGCTCAGGTAATCCGTCACACAGATGGATGAAGAATATGATGCAGACAAATTACATGCTGCCTGCTTAGGCCAACAGATTGCCCATTAAGGATAGATAATCTGATAATGATTTAAGATGCATTTGTGGGCAGAGGGGAGCAGAAGTTCTGGCCAAAGTTGTTCACACTGAGTTGGAATAATACCAGTGAATGATAATTTATTACCTAGAGCCCATAGCACTGAGTTGCAGCTAGATGGTTGGATATAGTACTCAACCTACCATGCCAGAAATGTGCAGCTGGATAAAAGCCTCTGCTCAATTATACTCTGAGGATGCTTTGTGTTGGCTCTTCTCCATAGTGAGAGTTCTGAAGGGCATGCAGCGAGTGTGCCACATCACCCTAAAGTCACGTTTGTACTTCTTATCACTTTTCACATTTACCTCTATTTCTTTTTTTGCAAAGTAAATGCTAGCACTGAGGCTGATGCTTGCACTCCAAGCCAGGAGGCTAATTTTTGGTTATTTGATGTTACAGCCAAAGAAAATACTGCCTCTTAAACACAGAAGGCACAAAACAAGAGAGCATACCACCATCAAGCCTTAAAATACAGATCTAAATCTTACTCCAGCTCTGGACTTTAACCTGTGGGTTTTTTGCACTTGAGAAGGTGATTAGTAGTTTGCAATGAAATAAGTAATAAAGTTGATAAAGAACTGTTCTTTGGATCACTTACTTTATATTAGTAAATATCCTTATTTCTGTTTTCTTTGCTTATTTCATTGTGTTGTCCCAAATAAGAAACAGAGAAATGGTATTTTATGCTGTGTATTTCTAACCCTTATAAGATCTTTGTACTATATGTTGTGATTTATGCATCATTATTTAATACGAATAGTTATTAAAGTGCTTTTTTGTGTGTCAAAACCAACGTATTTAATGAAGTCATTATCTCAGCATGCTTCACACTGACACTTTTACTGCCACCATGGTATAAGCATGTACTCTGTACTGCATTCAAAAGATGGCTTTGGAACTGCATTTCCTTTTTGTAAGCTCCCTTCAAAAGGAAACATGAAACTGCTAGAAATATTTTGATTTGTACACTATGCCAGAAATGGGATCTATATTTGAGGTCTTTGAACAGTTGTGAACTGCAATAGGAATGCTGCAGCACTGAACTACACCAGGATTGGTAATGGATCCATGCTTGCATTCTTCCACTTACTAACAACACTAAAATAACTGGGTTTGGTCAGTTAGGTCTCCTAACACTTTTATTATATAAAATAACTAACAGTCAGAAATCCTCAAATTTAAAAGACATTCAGGCATCATTTGTACAGCAATAATGCTTACTCACCTCTGAGTAGCTCAGGATCCCTATGGGCTTCATAGTACTTCTTCCCTGTTAAGCCAACATAAGTAAGAATAAATAGAGAATTTTTTTCACCTCTTATACTGTCCCATTGGCATAATCTGAAGTATTTTAAAACACCTCATATGCAAAGACATTTAAAAAACCCTATAAATCAAACAGACACTAACATCATAGTCTGGGTGGGAGAATTAAAACAATGAAATAAAGAATGAAAGTAAAAAATACTTGCTGGCATCCAAGGGGTTGTGACTATCCTTTGCAAAGATTCACTTGTCTAGACCTACTCTGTGTGTCTGGATTATCTAAACATCTAATGTTATTTAGATAAGAGATCTGAACTAACACTGCTTCTTTTGTTTTTAAGGCTGTATTCATCCTCCCAATAGGAGAAACCACTCCATGTCAAGCTCTTCCTTACTCTGACAAGACTGCCTCTTGCAGGCAAGCTGGCTTGTCTTCTGTATGCTCAGTGGAGTAGGCAATGTAGGTGTGATGCTGACACCACAGGAGTCCTCATCTCAGAATTTGTGCCAAGATTCTTAAAAGTCTGGTTGTACAGTTAAAACTGGTTGGTTTTGTTATGGTTTCTAGCTGGTGGTGATAACCAGTATTAGATGTCTTCAACTGAGAAGTAAATTGCCATAGTTTTACGACTAACATGCAATAAACTGTTATGCTGCTAGAAGAAAATCACTTTTGTACATATAGCCTTACCCAAACTGTTCTTTTTGCACATTGTGTTTTTTTCATTAGACACAATATGTTTAAGCAGAGCACAATGTAAGCACTAATTTTTCAAAGTAGCACGTCCTTCTCTTTTTTAGAAAAAGAAGTGTTGATGCATTTGTATAAAATATTAGAGATAAATGCAGAGCTCCTTCTAAAGCATAAGACAGAGGAGAAAAGCTGTTAAGAGAGCCAGGTACAATATTTGGCCAGGAGACACTCTTAGTAGCTTTGGGACTGAGAATTCATGACACTAAACAGTTTCATATGAACTGTTTCCCTAAATAAATCCTATCTTTGAGGATAAGGCAGACAGAAGGTGACATTTAGGCTGACCTTCCAAGAAAACCAATTTTGTTTTTATTATTTTAACAAGAGCTAAAGACGTTTATCAGAGCATCTGCTAAATTTACCCTGATTTTGAAGTTTGATACAACAAATTATTGCTTAGTACATTAATATGAATTATTAATAGGTTTTTAAAAATAAAAGGAAATCTTGACCTGCCCTGGTTGGGCAAAGGCTGCAAATCCCTGACCTAGGCTTCTTCATACTGTGAATCCAAGGAAGTATTATTGTAAGGTTAACTGCATTACCTCAATTTAGTATTAGTGTCTGTAGTTAGGAGCTATTTGCTTACTTTATTTCATATTGGTGCAACATTTGCAAATTATGACAGCTTTCAAAGCTGCATAAAAATTAATCAGTGCTCCGGAGAATCACACAATTACTTGTAAACATGAATCATTTTGGGTCATAGTAACTGAAACTGTGAATAAATGAATGTTAACCATTTCTTTTCCAAAATGAGCCTGTTTATAAAGGAAGAAGCCTTTCTGATGGTAATCACAACGACCCAGTCACCTTAATACATAAAAATCACAATCTGTAACACTGTAAAGCTTCCTACATTTTATATAAAGCTATGTATGAGCTAAATACATTTAGTTCTGTAACCCTGTGAATTACTTTATGCACAGCAAATGCATTAATAAGATTCAGATGTCTGAAACATTTCTCTGTGTGTGTTCCCTTGGCTGTCCATGGACCTACTGAAAATCACTTAGGTCCTAAAGTGAGTGAGTGAGTGAGTGAGTAAGTCAGTCATAGAACAATTTGGGCTGTAAGGAACCTCAAAGTTCATCTTGTTCCAATCCCCCTGACAGGGACAGGGACACCTTCCACTAGATCAAGTTTCTCAAAGCCCCATCCAACCTGACCTTGAACACTTCCAGGGATTGGGAGTCCACAACTTCTCTATGCAACCTGTTCCAGTGCCTTAACACTTTCACAGTAAAGAGTTTCTTCCTAGTATATACTATAAACCTACTATCTTTCAGATTAAAGCCATTATCCCTTGTCCTGTTACTGCATGCCCTTGTAAAATGTCCTTCTCCATCTTTCTTGTAGGACTCATTAGGTACTGGAAGGCTCCTAGAATGTCTCCCTGGACCCTTCTCTTCTCCAGGCTGAACAGGCCCAAGTCTCTCGGCCTGTCTTTGTAATAGAGATACTCCAGCCCTCTAATCATCCTTATGGCCTCCTCTGGACTCGCTCCAATGCGTCCATGTCCTTCTTACATTGGAGACCCCAGAGCTGAATGCAGTATGGCAGAGCTTTGGACAGCTAAATAAGTTACTGCCTTCAGTTGTCTTGTCCCTGTGGCACTGGGGATCAAGCTGTACATGAATTATCTGACACTCTAAGTACATTAAAGGTAAATTGGCTTCTTAATGCATGAGCCTAATGAGTCAATGGCCACCTCACTGATGGAAGGGACAATGAAGCTGGAAGTACTGATCTGGTCAGTGTTGTTCTGTTGTTCCTGCTTTGGCTTAATCAGCTGCAGTACAAAGAGTAATTTACCAGAGCAGCATGGGGCTTGCTGTTGTACAGGCACACAGCCTCAGTCTTTGTCCTGTTTCATCCTTGAGACTGCAACCTTGCTAATCTCACAACCACTGTAGTCCAGTGAGTCTGATACTGTGATTAAAATGTAGAAACAACACCCATATCTTTTAAACATTTTGCTCATCATGGATTATAAACTCCATATTAATAGGCTCAGTGTTGATTTTGTGTTTAGTTTTTTGGATTTTTTAACTTTGTTTTACCACTGGAAGTTTAGAGACTGTGTAAGTTAGTAAAAGGGAAAAGGAAGGGGAAAAATACACATATTCCTAAAAATTCTGTAGTTTTCACAGAAATGAAATGGAGTTCAAGGTCCCAGTCATTATCACTGCTTGGTTTATTCATTAAGGGTAACAGCTCCCTCTTCCATTCTGTCCTGAATGAATTCCATCTCAAAAAAGTCTCAGATTTCAGAAACACGTGCAATTAGCAGAACAGAGCATGACAAGAGTAGGAAAAAGCATAAGGACAGTCAACTAGTTGATATATTTCTGCTGACAATCTGGTGCAGAAACAGATCAACAACCTACTCCCTTGTTCTGTGAGAAAGGCCCCTGCTAATTCCTATGTGAACAGTATAACAGTACTTTTCCTGAGTAAGGACTACACGGCTTAGCTTTCCTTCTGGTTTTCCTCAGTTCAGAGCAAGGACTTTACAGCACCTGACAAGTGGTAGAGAACCATCTGTGTTGGGGTGGATGCACAGCATGGAAGGAAAACACACCTGCTGCACCAGAAATACAGTAGATGCATCCTTATGCTCACTGGAGGGCAACTGGTCAGCTTCCAATGAACCTGAGCCATTGCACACATAACTGGATAACATTGTATTTGTTGCTGAAGCAGCACTATTGTTAATATGCGTCAGAAAATGTCTGCTCTGTCTCTCCCTGCTAAAATGTTGAAGTACTTCATTCTGGGGTACGTTCATTAATGTCTCCTTTCCAAGGGGTTTGTGATGGATTTAGTGGGATGCTAAATGTTTTGATTTTTCATCTGGGGTTAATTAAAATTTATTTCAAACACAGTTTGAAGATAACAGGCCATATCTCTGAAGGGCACATGCCTTATGTGCCATCAGCTAATATGAATGCATATTCCTTGATGTTTTGGTAACGCCTCGTAGATGTGCTATTTTAAGGGGAAGCATAGAATTGTCTTTGCAATATCGCCTGACAGGCCCTTTCAACTGATCCACTCAATGTGTCTATTCTGGAGTGAGAGCTTTGGTTTTCTTTTTTCTTTATGGCCTTAGTAGCTGAACCTTAAAAATAAGGACTAAGGGTAGTAAAAATAGAATATTATGCAATTATTATATAACAAATATGACAAGATCCAACTTCAGCAGATTCCAAAAAAGGGTGGGAATAAGCAGAACAAAAATAAAAAATTTCAAGGAAATATAGTTTGGTTCTCATCAAGATTCTTCTAAAAGCAAGGGAGATCATGAGAAAGAGCAATTTCTAATTTTTAAATGCCACAGGATAACCAATCATAATGTTTAATTTAGAGCCAAAGAAAGGGATTCACGTGTTAGTGCGCCTGTGCACTGTAGGTTTATTAATCTGATTCATCAGTAGTTGAAGGAGCTAGTTTGAATGTCATGCAACAAGTAAGCATGAGGAAGAATTTTTTCTCCTTTCCCCTGGAAAATTTTTACTTTACAAATATTACAACAGAGCATAAATATGCCTTGGACCAAAACAACTGCTGAAGCAATTTTTCATTCTAGTCCCTTCTACTAGGTGACTTTGTAATATCAACATCCAGTTTTCAGTGAAATATTTTTAATTAAATAAAAAAATCAATCCAATTTTTGAAATCATCTTCTTTTCTTTCTACTAGGCCAAACAAAGGGTTAATGACCAGGAGACGGAAGATTTTTGTTAATTTATTTTTGTGGTGAACTGAAATTTTACTTTGTCCCCTCTCATTTGTTACTAAAGGATTGATCAGTGTTGAGAAAATGAAAGAATGATCAGCAGAGAAAACTACACATCTGAAATTCTATTTTGAAAGAGAAAGCAATTTTTTCCCTCCACTTTATTTTTTCCTTAACATTTATCTCTGGAAAGAAACAGAGTTGAAAACTGAGCAAAATGTGAGCTTTTTCCCCTCTGAAACATGCCACTGAATTCCTCCCTTCTCTTTTCCCCTTCATCTGCTGTAGTTAACATGCAAACCTTCTTGATGTCGTAATATGATTATGAAGGAATGGTCTAAATATTTATTAGAGACTTTAAATTTATTATTACACTTTCCTGTGCAACTCATCCAGTCTTACTTATCAGCTGCCTATCTCTCTGGAAAGAGCTTTGAAAGCAGTAAACAAAGGAAAGCATGAGAAATGTCTTCCAGGACCATGGGGTGCCAAGCAGGCAGATGTGGGCTTGTTTTTAAAACTCTTCTTGACTTTTAAGGCCTCTTAACTTCTGATGGTTCCATCTCACTTCTTGAAAAAAGACACATTGACATGTCTTGGGCTTCTTATCCAAAAATTGAATCATTTCTGGGGAGGTCTGCTTGGATAGAGGGGAAGTTTTGTGGATAAAGCTGAGGTGGATCACGGGGAGCTCACTGATAGCAGGCTGGAGGTGCCATTCCCTGTCCCATCCTACACAAGCCCCCTGGAACTGTGGTCCTGCTGTTCCCTATCTGCTATCTCAAGAGCTTGGCTGATCTGATCGAGACAGGTCTGTTCTCTGAATCCACACCTTCACATGTGGGGATGCCTTTTTTCCTGCTTTTAGTGAGCACTACCAGCTCATGGAACACTCAGGAAAGCATGAACATGAGGCAGCACTTGAGTGCAGAGGAGATGGGAGTCCTGTCTCCTTCATTCAGCAGTCTCCTAGATGTGACTCAATTAGCTGTAGCATAGCTCTTCCTTCATAAATTTGCATATTCAAACAGCCACTACATTTTCTTTAAAACACAGTTTTGGAAGGTGATCAACAGGAGCAAGAGGTGCATCAGCATGTCCAAATGTGAAAGTAATAATGACAAAACTGCACTTTTTCTATGGTCCCCTTCATGGTTTTCCCATGTTAATTAAGACTTCAACACTCTTGCCAGATATTTGTGGCATGAGAATATGAAGAATCTTGACCAAGGTCACATAGGAAGGAACTAGAGGCTCCCAGGAGGCTCTGCCTTGCAACAATGAACTTCCCTGTTGGAGTTAGAGGAAACAACAGTGCTGCTTAATTGAATTGGCATTCTGTGCCCCCTTCTGCTTCCTGGAAGCTGTAGAAGTCTAGTATCAGTAAAGGCGAAATACTCCTGCTCTCTGATCCAGTATTTGATTTGAACCAGATGCCCTTTTTGTTCCCTAATAAGGGCTCATCCCCTTTGGGAGTAACTCTTTGGCATATAAAAAGTTCTTCTGGAGGAAATGCTACTTGGCTTGGCAGGTCTCAAGAGAACACTAAATAAAGATAGAGTGAGAGGTGACATTTCCAAGCAGTGCAAGACTGTCTTGGGAGCCTTTTCTACCCTGCAGCCAAAGTCTCCGGCATCCGAAATCTGGTATCCTTGGGTGCTGCTGTTGCTGTTTATTTCTTTTTGAAGGATGTTTTATGCTTTAAGTTTCAGAAATGGGGATCACACTGCAGATCATCTATGAGAAATTGTCTCTTTTTCCAGGCACTGCCCAAAAATCAGGTTTGTTGTTTTGTTTTATTTTGTAATGTGACTGTTGGTTGTCATTGTTTATCTTGCACTGGCAACCTTTCAGTCCCAGTACTCCCTCCAATCTGCAGTTAGTTAACTGTGAATATATTTAATTAAAGCTACATCTTACAGCAGGGGAAGTATTAGCAGTCTTTATATTGTTAGGGTTTCTTTTTGTTTTTATTAGTCTTAGTGTTTTAGGACTCTCACTATGAAAATATCATGACATCCCTATCTGCTTTCTCTTGACAGAAGCTGTAGCCAGCTACAAAATGTAGACTTCAGTCTGTGAGCTGAGAGAAAACTGGTCCCTTATCAACCTTGTCTTAATTGTGAAGCACTGCAGTCATGCTTTAGGTTTGTGTCACCAGATTTTGTACTTCCTCATGGTAAATACTTCAGCAATGGAAGTTAATAGTAACACCTGTCATCGACTTGTGTCAGCACAGTCAACAGAAAATGGGAAAGAGGGAATATGAAATAGAACAAAACTCATATATAGATTTGGAGGAACCATCAAAAAACCATCAATGTTACAGTATAAGCTAATAAGAGTTAAAAATTCTCCTTCAGAGATGTAATTACGTCCTGATTCCAGAGAGGACACGGTTAATTATTGCTGTAGCCAGAAGGGGGCATGGCTAGGACCTGGAGGTTATTCTATACCACCTCCCCTCATTACTGGGGGCAGGGGAAGGGAGTGTTCTCAGAGGAGCAGGGGTTCCTTCTGGTTGAGTAATTGTGGCAGAGGGAGCAGTGGGGTGGTCCCAGTCCCAGTTCCAAGCTGGAGGGAGTAGTGGGGTGGCCCTGTTTCTGAGCTGGAGAGAAAAGTTGGGCAGCACCAGTTCCAAGTTAGAGGGAGTGGTGGGGGTAGCGTAGCTGCAGTGGTGTTGGGCCGAGCTCTTCAATGAGTATTTTTGCATGTGAATCACTCTGCCTTTTGGACACTTTTGTTATTAATGTCGTTGCTGTTATTGTTTGTTTTCTTATCTCATTGCTGCTTCCAGTAAATTTTTCTTACCTCAACCGCCACTGCAGGGGAGCAAGAGGCAGCGTGGTTTGGAGAGTCTCAGTGGGAGCACTACACTGGGAATTACCATTCCTAACTTGTGACAAATTACCTGACAGGAATCAATTTTTTTCCTATTTCTCTGCCCCGCTCTCTTCCAAACACACTCAAGCAGTTGCCACTGGTGTTCCCTTGCTAGGGGTTAGACATTTCCTTGCTGGTTCAAACCATGATCTTCCACCAGCAAATCCCAGAAACCTTCAAAACCCAAATATGCAGCCCCTGTCATTACAGCCTCTGTCTATTTTCTGCTGCATTACCAGTGAACCAGTCTGCCCAGTTTCGAACCAGGGACCTTTCGCTTGTGAGGCAAATGTGATAACCACTATACTACAGAAACACCAAGAATTTATTGTTTTGGTTTGACTCTTGGCAAAATGCCAACCACCTCCCAGTGCGACAGAGTTTCATTTAAAAGAAGTGAGGAAAAAAACCTTAAAACTGAAACTGGTATATATACATATATTTACACAAATTTACAGCATATA
>JAWWEU010000001.1:36141908-36156301 GCA_035583155.1 Acropternis orthonyx | reverse complement strand
CCTCTGCTCCGGGCTTCACTCCCAGTCCAGGCGGGTGAGGGAAAGGGAAAATTCTGCAACCTTAAACCCATAACAATATGAAACACAGCTATGTTGGTAGAGCAGAATACTCTGCCTAAGTGGAGGTAAAAATGCTTGAACAATACCCTATTTACCAAAGTTATCAGTAATGGATGGAGAATGGGAGTCATGCTGCTTTCGGTCCTGGAGGATAGTGAGACCAGCCTGACTCCTCAAAGCCAAAGTTAAACACTGAGGAAGAACAACATTTCCTGACAGAAACTGGCCCTGGTGATGGCATGGCAGACAGAAATTCCTGATATAGGAGCCAACAAGCAACAGTACTGACAGCTTATCTAAGGCTGCTGAGCTGACACTGCTGGCTGTACATATGTGACTGACAGTCAATCCCTTTAGACTATAAAATCCCAGTCCCACTTTTGAATGGCAGTGTCTTCTAGCAAACCCCTTATTGGAATGTGTGTTCAGATTCTTCCTTGAGTGGGGACACTTCTTGAGGTTTTATTCTTGAGGCTGAGCAAGAGACTTGCCCACAGTTGAGTATCAGTGAGCATCATCTATCTCCACTTAATAATTATTTTGACAGCTACAATATCATTGCTTCAATATTGCTTCAATATTGCTTCAATCAATAGTGCACTATATTAGTAGTTGTAGCTATCTACTCTGTGTAGCAAATAATTCTGATTAAGGTTTTTTAGTCCAATCATTATGATCATCATTTAAATAAGTTATTTATTTTAGTCCTATAAATAACTTGATTTGCCATCCTTAATCCTGTGTGACAAAGTCCTACAAAGGCTCAATTACACCAATTATAATCCTTTAGACATAAACTGTTGACAAAGTCTGGAGCTAAGACTGGATCCAGCCACATCTAGGCTCTGCTCTGAGAAGGAGTTTAGAAAACAAGGGGGTCCTTTCTGCACCTTGTGACACAGACTTTTTCTGAAGCTTCCATTCTGACTGTGGCAATGTCTGCTACTACAGTGTTCTTTTACTCCCATCACTGAATTTTTTTAGAGGTTGGTAGAAGAAAGGAAGAAAAGGAAATGTCTGTTTCACAGAAAACATTGATACTTTGAATCACAAAGAAAACTATCTTCTAAACTTGTTCTAAAGTGGAAATTATAAAAAGCTTGTTTGGGAAAAACATAAAAGTGCCTTTAAATTTTTATAGTTACATTTTTTAATGCCTTGCAAACATTTATCACATCTTCTTGAACCACATCACAGCATTTCAGAAGATACACTGTGAAATTCTGTACCTCAAATTACAACAGTCATTAAATACTAACAAAATTATCTGATTTTCTGAATCCACTTGTTTCTACTGTAATAGTGTGATATGACACACAAGAGAAGAAGGCAAGCAACTGGTCAAGTAATTTAAGGAGCAGCTGTTTTTTGACAAGTTGTGTTAGCTTGTTAATGTACTAAGCAGCAAGGAGAGGAGCTGGCACTGCAAATGCAAACTCATAGTTTTTACTTGTGCCTTTCTGCTATGGCAGAGTCAAAATATGGCTTGTGCTCTTATTCCTTTTTGCTGATTGGATTTTGCATCACTTAGTGTGCTGGATCAGGGTTTCAGTTGCATATCCACACTCCAGCCCACCTTGGAATCTGGTGGTAGGAAAATACAGGACTAAGTCTCCTTAGACTGAGGACGGAACACACAGGTTTGATATTAGCTCTAAATGTAATGGTCCTCCTCGTTTATTTGTGCTTCATTCAGTTGTCTTCTTCCTTGCTCCACTACCAAGTTTGAAACTTACCAAGATCAGCCATTACATACATTGATGAATTGCTGTAGACCTGGAAATTTTAGATGCAGAGCTAAAGTCCTCAGATTCCCTCAAAAAAGCATGTCTTGATGGAAGAAGGACAATCTAGATGACACTGGTAGCAAGTAGCTCTAAGAGTAACCTGATGAGAATGTATTTCCTTTACCAACATGTAATAAAACAAGAAAAGGACAGAAATGTTGAGAAACAAATTGTACAGCTCACAAAAACACTTCTCTCTGAACTAGATTTTTCCTGTTAAAAGAACTAATTCTTGTCAAATAAAATCTTATAGATTTACATCCTTAAAAATGCCAGTACCTTAGTGTTCCAGTACTCTCCTTGTAAATGCTGGGGAATGTTATCTGATGAACTAAAAAATTTATTTCCTTTGGGAAGCAATTTAATTACAGAAAAATGTTTTTCATTTTCACAGAGAATTGACTATATTTTGTTTGTTTATTTCTTTTTGTCTCTGATGTCAGTCCATTACCTTTATTGGCAGGAAAATGTAAACGCATTTTACTCCTGGCAAGTGTATTTCACCTTCCCCTAGTGTCTCTTAATCAAATAGCAAAATTATCTTGGTATTAAATTATTGAAAAATGATGTGGTTTATTGACCTTTCCACTACAAATTCTTCAAAAATAATTAACTGTTTAGTTGATACCACAATTCACATTTTTGGCTTCCTAAGCAGGCGATGATAGATAAAATTCCACTAAGGGTACAGGGCAATAAAAGTACATAAAAAAAAACCTGCTTAAGAATACTCAAGAATATAATTCATGATTTAAATTATTTGATGCACTTCAAATTGTGCATGTGAGTGAAAAAAACTTTTCCTTTTTAGTAACTTTTAAAGGGTGAAACTGCTTTCATGTAACAAATAACCAAGTAAGGAGTAATTGCTGCTGTAATTCCAAAAGTCCAGCATAATTAAAAATAGATGTTATTCATCTATTCTAGTTTATGAACTGTTCATAATACTTTAGGCAAAAAAGGATGAATAATTCTTATTTGGGGGGAACAAGAGCATTTTTTTCAATGTTATATCATATATTTTCCTTAAGAATTGGAATTACTGAACAATTAATTTTAAATATGCATGAATTGAAGAAACCATGTCATTATTATCTACACTATTCCTTGGTTTTTTTCAATCAGTGGAGCTAGACTTGCAGGAAGAAAAAGTGCTTGAAGAAAATATGCATGAAGAAACCATGCAGTAAGTATTTGCAAAAAGTGTGTGTTCATAAAGAATATGCATTTATATTTTCCTAGCAAGGCATCCAGTAACAAAAAAAAATACTATCTTTGTATGTACTCCATGTTTTTTTCATCAGCTATAAATCCTGACACTTATTCAAGGTGTCCCAGCTTTTCTATTTCTTCCTTTTGTTTCTTTTATTTTTAGCCTACAACATAGTCCCAAGCAGAGGTAAATTTTTCTCTTCTTAATCAATATGTAGCAAACTCTGCCCTGTAATAAATTCAGCTTTGGCACACTTGCCTTTTGGAGCAGTAACGGGCCTCATATCCGGGGATATTTCTTTTCTTTTCATTGATGGATCTCAGTGACTTCTTATGCTTCTCTCAAGTGAGAGAATGGAAGTGAGTTTGGTTACAACCCTTAGTTTCAGTGAGGATTAACATAACCCACAATGGTACTGCTCCCAGGGGGAAGCCTTTCGCCAACATATCTTAGATCTGCAATACAGAAAGATGACTGCAGCAAAGTTTTCAGAGGCACCACATAAATAAGGAAAAAGAGAACAGTGCAGTCATAGAGTGTGGTTGGGGGAGGACACTAAATGGTTGTGAAAATAGTTCACTTACTACATAGCTGCCTGCAAGAGGTTTTATTTCTCAGTTGTGGAATTGGTCTCACACAAACTCCAGACCCACTTTCATGATGCTGTTGGTTGGCTCAGTGTAAGTAGCCTCACCAGAAGCTGTGTTTCATTTATTTGCAAGGGTTTGTGTAATGCTTGGGACTCCAGAGGAATAAAGAACATTAATTCTAATATAAGTCCTTATTATACAATGAGGAAACTTTCAGCTTCTCCCAGAAGACTCTCTAGTACAAAAGCACAAAAAATGTTCAGACAAGTAAGACTTGTCCTAACTTTCTACCTAGATAGTTTTCAAAACAATGGCAGTCTAGAAAAAAAAACCCAAACCATATCATCAGTTATAAGCAAATCATAAGACTCTAGATAGTCAATAACACTTAAATGTGTTAATAAACTTGAAATGCATTTAAAATAAAGGTTCTCAAGACAGCAGCATTTTGTGTCAAGATTTTCATGATGGCTCTCTCTAATAAAACTGGCTCTACTACTCAGAATACTGAGAGAACAAGAAGAAATACAAGCCACATTTCATTCCCAGTCTAACTTACAAAATTCCACATACCTCATCAGTGTTGCTTCCCATTTACTCCTGTACAAGTCTTTGATTTAACAAAGCAGCTACATACGAGCTGAAAGCCCTCACTGAGCAAACAAATCCCTTTACTTAACTGCAAGCAAAGTTAGGCTGGACCTCAGTGCTTGGGTTTTTTTAAAGTTTAACGTGTGCCTAAGACCTTTACTGGATGGGAGCCTAATTGAATAAAATAGGGGATTTGAGTCTATCCCCTATAATCTTTTCCATAATATTCACAGTCTTTCTTCTCTAAACTATCTTTCCTGATACTGTTTACCTTGTCTTAGTCCTAAATGCAACATGATCCCCTGAAAGTTCCACATGTCACTGGGCTTCATAATAGTGAACCTCTGACACTGTGAGATTGCCTCTGTAGGTCATACTGAACAAGAAATATGAGTTAAATTTGCAGTGCAATTAATTGCCAAGTAAGAACATTAAGTATCGCTTCTACAAAAATAGTTGAATTCTGGAGTAAGACCCCGTAATTCGAACAATAAGATGCACATTCTCGAGAAAGTTCAAGAGGATTTTAATTTAAAGACAGACAGAGAAATGTTGTGTTCTATATTAAATTGAAAAGGAAGCATCAGAACTAACTTAGCAATCTTGACCCAAAAACCTGATACAAAAACTGGAAGCAGTAGTGAAGTCAGGACCGTGCCTGGCTGATGGGAGTCCTGGGTGGCAGTCCCCAGTCATTGTGATGATTGCTGGAAGGTATGTTTGCAGTGGAAGGCCTTTTCTGAAACTGGATCATTAACAGTCTCCCACTACTCTGAGAGATATTATACAGTCCTTTTAATAAGACAACAGAATTCTAACACCTAAGTTCTTTTTTCCTCACTACTCTCACTGGAAAGCTGTTCCAGCACTGTTGCACCTCGTCTACGATCCATGCTAAATTTAATCATGACCAGGGTATATTTGTTCATGCACTGGTGTTCCTCTTTATTTAAAGGCTGGTAGAGTGCATTGCCTCATTACTGTTTACACTTTTCCTGCCAGCTGTTGTTGCTTTGTCTGAGCCCCATATCCCCATGTCTCTCCAAGGCAAGCAGATCTTGCTCTTTCCCTGTATTTGCATTACTCCTCAGCTCCCTTGCAAGTGCAGCTGTATGACACAGTCAGCTTTTTTGCCTCAAGTTTGTACTACTGTCATGCCAGCTTACAGTCATTGCTTATGTGCTTTTGTGTTTGTTGGTTTCGTTTTTTTTTTTTTTTCCCCCCTGGTTTTGTTTGTTTGATTGCTTTGTGTTGTTTGATTTTCTTTCTGGTGCTGTTACAGCCTTTCACCTGCATTTGGACTTCTGGTGATATTTGTATCTCTGGCAGTAGCACATTTTGCATTTCAGATTGCCTATCTGTACTGGCAGCAAAACTTGTCTTGAAGACAACTTAAAGGCATCTTCCAGAAAGCAAACTTTTAAAGACAGAATAATTAGGGCAGATATATCTGAATATCTCTTCTCTGCATTGCATGCAAATTTCTTTCTCAAATTTGAAGACAGTAGTGAACTTCCATAGAAATAGTCTACATAAGTCCTTCAAGCAAGTTATACAAAGACAAATGTAACCCCAAAGTATGTAAGAGCAATAAAGTTGTCTGTGGGACTCTTATAGAGGATTGTCATGTGTGACAATATGAGTAGACAAAGAATGAACTCTTTCTCATGGGGGAATTTCTAATATCTGTAATACCTGATTGAAATCTGGTCACTTTTTATCTTGCTCTTATCAAAACTGCTTTCCTGATTTTGCTTTTTTTGTGTGTGTGATCATAGAAGTCAACTCTGTTTCTGAGAGGTCCTTTGTAAGCTTCATGCCCTCCTTTGCCCCTGCCTTTCCACCTTTTTTTTTTTTTTTTCTTGCCCTGCTCACTTTGTAGTAAAAGTGCAAACACCAGTTTGGCAGAGTTAATGAAGAAGAACATGTCAGCCTCTCAGATCTGCAGTATTGATGCTTTTAACTTTATACTCTTCCGAGGAAAAATGTTTTTCCAAGAGTTGGGGAATTACGAGTGTTTATTTAATGTTGATATTTATGACGTCTGCATAAGCATGTTTCTGGATGTTGTATTGTAGACTTTAAGAGTTTCTGTAAACTATAAGAGCTGTAGTTTGTGCTATAATTGTTTAAAATTTTTCAGTTAACCAAGATTGATGTTTTCCTGAGGAGAGCCTTGGGAAACTTGGATACTGCAGATTATTTGCCACTGACCTTTGTGTCCTGACACTGAATGATCCACCTTGGCACAATGTTAGCATGTATTACATCACCTTGGGATGCAAGCTACAAGATATGTAAAAGAATGTTTTATTTTTTGTCCTAAATTATTGCTGCACACTGTTAACCAGCTCTCCCTTTTCACCTGCGAAGTGACTGTGCTGATATGAAGCTGTTCTTGACCAATTTTTCTTGTTTCATGAATTGTTCAAAGACTCATGTTCAAAGACTCAAAGACTATTAATGACTATTGCTCTCTTTGACAGATATCACCTTTTTATTACATACTTCAAAGGGATGAATATTTGGTGGTAGTGAGTTAGTGTGATTGTTCAGTAACTTTTTTTTCCACACCAGCTCTGTTCAATCACTTTTATTCATGCCCTGGAAACATAAAGAATCTCCAGTGCAGCTCTGTAGTTAAACTGGCATATGCAGTAACTTTGCCTCAGTCTTCACCAACAAGTGTTCTAGCCCAACCAGCCCAAACCATGGAAGACAAAGGCAGGGACTGGGAGAATGACTATAAGAGAAGGTCAAGTTCAAGACCATCTAAGTAACTAAAGGTACACAAGTCCACAGGATCTGAAAAGGTATTTCTGAGGGTATATTCATTTCTGTGGAACAAAAAAACACAGAATGCCAGTGCTTCCAAAATGGTTTTAGTTCTGAGTTCTGTTTGCTCTAAATTATGATGGTTTTGGGGAAAAAAAAAAAAAAAAAAAAAGGGCAAGCAAAGAACAATGAATTAAGGGATCATTAAGCTTGATAGGCTGTGTTATTTCTCTCTTCAAATGTTCCAAAATAAGACTAGCAATTTTAATTTTTTTTCAAAGAACTGCTCAAACAGAATTGATTGACTAAATACAGAAATCATTGGTTGAGAATCTCTGGATTTCCAGTTTGGGGGAATATAATAGTTCCTTTAACCTCTAAAATAAATTCAGTATACATTTTAACCCCTGTACTATTCTCAGACATGGTCCCCACTCAAAGCAAAATCAAGAGAAGGCCCATAAATTCAGTGGAAAGTGGACTGGACCTAAAAACTTCTAAAAGCTACAAGAAGCTGAGTGTTAATGATCCATAGATTTGTGGTTCAGTTCTGTAATAAGTCTTCAAGAAAATCGTGCAAAGAGTTGGAAAAATAAATATAACTGACATTTCTCTCAAATTGTCATGGAATGCACTCCAGCTGTATTTATTATACACATTTTCTCCATGTGCTATGGGCTTGCATTCTTTTGTGATGAACGATGTTGCCGTGTGTTGGAGTTTTCATGCTATCTCTCTTGTTTGAATCAGGAATGTGTAGGAGGTTATTTGAGGACAAAATACTGTAGGACCTCTTGTCATACTTTTTGAACTTGTAACATTGAGCTGAGCAGGGCCAGAACGGTTTAGGAGAGTTCAATGGAAGCAGAACACAACCTGCTAATGTTACCAGGGGACTCATGCCTTGCTGTCCATTTTGCTGTGTCTACAAGAATTGAGGATCAGAACTCCATCTGCCATTGTCTGACTTTTCATTTTAAGTCTTTGGACATAAATTTTACCTCTCTGATGAGGTAAATTGTGGGTCTGGGCTGTGCCTAATACTCCTAAACACTATGGCAGCAGTAAATAAAGCATTACCGTGAATCACTGCAGCTCCACTGAAATTAATAAAATTGGCTGCCACCCAAACCTGGAGAAGCATTTCACCCTAGGGAGGCCTCTGACTTCATCAGGGAGCATCCAAGAAAGCAAGCTGATCTTGTGGCATGCAGCAAATGTAAAGATCCAGTTTCAGAAGGGGAAAGAAAAGATACAACATGTAATGCCATAAAAGCCATATGCCATCACACAGGATATTACTCACATGGCACTGATCTTCAGAGTGACATACACTTTGATTGTTACTTTACCCTTATGTTGTGACTACCACGATGCTAGAGTTATGGGAGAAATGATAAACAGCATGTAGTTTAAGTTCAATGAGAAAGTTTCCAAGAAATAGAAGTTCATTTGTGGGGAAACCTTTCTGTTTCTTGTTTCTCTTGTGATTGCAGTTTTCTCCTAAAAATGTTGAATTCTGAAACTTGTTCCATACTTTTTTCCTTCAATGGAAACAAAAAATGAACTGGCATCCCAAATCTTTTCCTAGATGATCCTCTCTCTTTCTTAGATGTGTGCTGTTACCCCTTGGCCAGCATCGCTTTCTGATTTTATTGACCTCTCTCTCTCTTGCATTCCTGGCTGTACAGTGGCTCACTTGGAGATTATTTCCTTCTTTGACCCCAATGAAAGGCAGTGGTTGGGAAACTTTCCTGGGATGTGAATGCAACAGCGTCAGCTCTTTGAGAAAGGCCCAGCTCTCCCACTACTGGGCAAGTGCTCTAATCACTGAACCATAATGCAGGATCTGCACTTTTCCTGTTCTCTGTAATGAAGTCGGCACCAACATTTCCTTCCCCTCCCATGATCTCAGTGTTAAGGGTAAATACTCTGAGAAGGCATACTGGACCATCCTTGGGGATGCGTCCTTAGGGATGCATGTAGAATTTAAGGGCCTGTCTGCCTAAATCTAGATTGCAACAGAGCAGAAGATGAACTGCCTGGATCGCTCTCCAGGCTGGAAGGACACAGTGTTGTGCTCGCCACACATGCAGTCCCTGCAGAAACTTTCAGGAAGGTCACAATATGCTGACAGACGACAACTGGGAATTTAGGCGATTTGACTCTGGATCACTCTCAGGGAGATATGCAGAATTCCAGCTGTAGAAAACTTTTAAGCCATATCTGTAACATTAACTGTAACACTCAGCAAAGTGTTGTAAAGCACAAAAATGAGCTCTGGAAGAGTAGATTTGAGTGGAGTGGGTGTTGATGGCAAGTAGAACTGGAAGGTAACTGTGCAGTCAGGGTGACTGCTTATGCAGTAGAAGCAACATTATCAGAGAAACTATGTGCTCAGTCTGTAAGATGGCCTGCCTTGACAGTGCTCTGTCCAGTTCATAGGACAAAGTACAAAAACTGTCATAATCAGAGGATGGATGTTAATGAAACAGAGATGTTTGCAAGTCACAGAACTTTTCTAATTATTCAGATTATAATTAGCATTTATATCCATTTCTGAGTGCTCTTACCAATAAGTTTAAAACACATACTCATATGCATCTGGGATGGTTTAAAACCGAGAATGAAGACAAAAAAGTTCCAGAGATCCTTGGGAAGGCATGACTTAGGCACTTGCAAACTCAACCTTTTCTATGGAGGAAGAATGTAGATGTATTACTGTGGCACTGGTCTCTGCCAGACTCTTCTTGGAATAATGATTCAAAGCCCTTGGCTGTTTCCAGGGAGAAAGAAAATAGGGATGTTTTCTACAAAAACACATTCTTTGCTCTGTACATAGATATGATGTAGGATCCAATGTCAACTGGAGCATGAGTCATGTACTCCACATGCCTTATAGCACTTCCTAAGGGGGGCAGTGAAGTGCTGGCTCATGAGTCATCAGCTACATGTGAGTGGGCAGTCAAAGCCTGCATAAGCTGATTTTTCAGAGACATTTCTAATGGGCAAACATAGGATGGGAATTATTTTGGTTTTGTTTGTGCTTGCTGCGGCTTCAGCCATGGCCAAGGCCCCATGTTATTAGGCCTGGCATATCCTACAAGTTTTATTTTCTGTCATTCCAGCTTTGACATGCTTGTCTAGAGAAGTTTCATCATCTGCTTCTCTGTAAGCAGTTTCCATTTTCTTTGCATTACAACTGAAACAAGGCAGTGAATGGAAATAGCAAACACAAAAAATAAACTCTACTATTTCTTTTTCTGTTAGGGCTGCTTTGGCACCAAATTATGGTTCTGGTGAGTCTTAAATTCAAAAGATGTATTTGCCTCTTCACTAGTTCTCATTTTAATGTCATTTAATGATATTAAATAACTGTAATCCTCTGCCCTGCTGTTTCATAACTTCACCTAGCACTTCATACAGCCACAGAAATCCTGCCACATTTTTTCTGACACGGGGGTCCTGCTGCAGCCAAAACTCTCCACCGAGTTTCACAGGAGTCATGCCCTACTTGTACTCTTTACTGCCAGGGTCATGTGTGGGTCAGTTGGTTCCTCCGTGCTTTTATGGAACTGGACAAAGATGGTACTTTGCTTCCTTCCATTTTTCTCTGTTCCTTTGGTATGTGGCTCACAATGAGCACAAAAATGGCAACTTTCCGAGTTATAAGAGAATGACAACCAGCTCAAGCTTGACTGGATGAGACTCCTCAGTACTGCTCATTGGGCTTGGCATCTCTCAGAGAAACAGCCGTGCGCTGCTGCCAGCTGTCACTGGTGCTGCTACCTCAAGGAGCAGCGTGTGCATCACAATGCCCCCTTTAAAGTGCAGCTCCTCGTGACTCACCACGGTGTTGTGTTTGATATCTGCTAGCAACAAGCATCTTTAAAAAAACTTTTTCTCAGTGTAAAAGTCAGTATCCGGTGCAACTTTTCCCTCCAAAAAAACCTCACCCAAATCGAAAGCAAACATGAAGACCACCACAAAAAGCAGACTGACTGCAATACGTATCTACCCGAACTAGGGACACTGTGGTTGCGGAGGTGCCCACAGTCCCTTTTTCCTGAATGCAGTTCCATTGCACACCCATTGTGCCTGCACACAGCAGCCGGCCCCTTCCCGTGTCCTGCAGGGACAGCTGACGGAGCAGGATCAGACTCCTACTAACTAACACTGCCCGTCCCTTCCCAGCTCTCAAGGGCCTCCTGTACTGCCCGAACAGTAGTTTCTTGGACAGCCTCTGTTTCACCAGAGCTCCAGAGCAGTCGCATGCACAGACCCTTACCCTGCTCCCTCCTGCTTTCAGTATCGCATTTCAGCCGGGGCGGGGTTGGGGGGGGAAGGCTGGGGGCAAGGGCGATCCCCCCGGACGGGACTCTCGGTGGTCAAACACGTTTCCCAAGGCGGGGAGATGCGAGGAACCAGCCGTGGCGGGATAGGGCTGTCCCTCCGGGGGCGCGGCGGGTCCGGGGGCGGACAAAGGGGCAGCCCGGCCGGAGGGCTGGGGGGCGGCGCGGCGGGGCCGGAGCGAAACGCCCCTGGGCCGGAAGGCAGGGCGGGGGGTGAGGGGTGGGTGGGGAGAGGGGAGGGAGGCTCGGCCCGGCTGAAAAGGAGGGCTCGTCCGCCCGCCCGGCGCCCCCACCCACCCCTCGGTCCTGCCCCGCAGCATGGCGCTGTCCTGGAGGAGCTGGCTGGCCAACGAGGGGAGCAAGCACCTCTTTCTGGTAGGGGCAGCCCCCGGGGGGAGCGCCCCGAGCGCTGCTGCCCCGCTGGGCAGGCTCCGGAGGGGGCGGCGGGGGCCGAGCGGCGCCGCGGGCCGGGGATGCGGGAGCCGCTGCCGTGCCCCGAGGGATGCCGAGCCCGGGCGGGACGGAGGGATGTGCTCCCTGCGCGGCTCGGGGCGCGCCTGGCAGGGATACACGCCGGTGCCTCGGCCCGGGACAGCGCGGGCGTCCCTACCCCGCCGGGCTCGGCACACGCCGCGCGTGTGCGCTCTTTGTTAGGCGCTCTCTGGGAGTTTGCGGGAGAAGATGCAGCCTCTTGGAGGTCAAGTTCTTCCCTCCTTTGTCTCTTTGTTGCTGGTTTTTATTCTTTCAGTATCTTATTTGAAATATCCAGCTGAAGATGTTGGGTGGCGTCTCGTGTGGGGGGGCTTTGGCAGCTCTCGTTTAAGTCACAAAGTTTTGTGACGTTCGATGGAAGTGCAAATTTCACACGTGGGGCTATTCCTTTTGATATTGAATATTAATATACCAAGCGCTTGAAGCTTGTTTTCCCATTCCATTTGCGTATTTTTCTGAAACTACAGACCTGTGAGTTTTATGAAATTAACGCTGAGACGTTTATACATGTAACTTTCACTTATAATCTCTTGTTTCTGTTTCATTTCAGTTTTTTTGGCTCTCCCTCAATGTGTGGTTCTTCTGGAAAACCTTCGTGCTGTATTATCAGGGTCTGCAGTATTATTATTTGCATCAGATGTTAGGGGTGAGTGACCCGGACATTACTTTTTGCCCTGGAAATTGGGATGCTGGGAGGTGGGAAAGGGGCAGAATGCATTTGCTAATCAAGGATGACACAAACTCTAAACTCTTCAAAGTGGGGAAAGGTCAAGTAAGAAGTTACAGGGATACTTCTGACAGTTGTTTAGGAGTAGAAGGTGGATGCTGTTGAGAAGAAAAAGAGCCAGTCAAGTGCGGGACAGCTATTCAGCCCCTTCCTCTCCTCCCTCCTGGTGTTCCCAGCTGCAGACAGGCTCACAGGAACACAAACATGCCCAACAGATGACTGGAACTTCACTTTTCGTCATCAAAACATTAGCCAAGCTATGGGCTCATGATGGCAAATTCTTTGTAATCCACTGGATATACATATTTGCTGAAGGACTTCTTTTAATAAGTCTTAGTTCTTTCGAGTCTTTGTCATTCTCATAGATACTCTGTTCTGTGTCAATCACTGTAATCTATATAATTTTAGTTTTGTTTCCTAATAATAAATTCTTGAATTCTGAATGGTTTAGTGAGGATTTTAGTATTTTACTTTAGCCAGGGCAACATCCACCACCAACAAGTGAACCTAAAAAGATGATTTGAAGAAGTTGGATACTGGTCTGTCTTGTGAAGTTACCCACAGCTACACCATTGCAATTGCTTGTAAAATACTTATATCTTGATAAAGTTTTCTCTTTTTTTCTTTCTCCTCATGGTTGATTCAGATGTGTTCAAGCATGAATCTTAGCAAAGTTAGTGCAAAAAAGAAGGAAATGAAAATACTTAAATCCTTCATGGTGATGGCTGTCTTGCCAGACAAAGCAAGAAAATATGTTTCGTTTTACCTTAATCTCTAATGGCTTTGCAGCCCAGTGTATCCACTTGAAAACTCTATTCCTGGCAGAGCAAGTGGGTTGTTTGTAAAACAAATCTTCTTGGGTAACATGTTGGGCCAGATTGTCACCTGGTATCAATCAGCCAGTTTTTCTCAATTCAGACGACTTGTCTGCCTTGTACCAGCTCATCATCTGGTCTTTTTGTTTGTTTTCTTATACTTCAAAATCAAAGAAACATACAAAGTAACTTCATGTGTGTTCAGAACCTTTGAGATGATTCAGGGAACAGATTCCTTGTTTTGGTTAGGAGATGAGGACCATGCTTTTGGGTTTGTTGAATTGTGTCTGCATGTGTGGGAAAAAATACCACAGAATTTTAGATACTTTTCAAAATGAGGTGGAAAGTGAAGAGCTAAGTCTAAAATAAACTTTTGGTCAAAATTCTGAAACTGATTTTAAAATTTTGAAAATATAAGGACTGTAAAATGTTCTTGCAATTCCCTTTTTACAGCCTGTCTAGATACAGTCAGTAGAGCCCAAAGTTAGCATTTCCCCTTCTCTTCAATATATTTGTATAGGTATTAATCATATGAGAAAACTGAACCCAATCTAGTTTCTTCAGAAAATGGCATATGCATGCCTATACTACAGCTGCTGTACCTTTCACAGGGATTTTTGCCCCTCTTCTTTTTCTCTGTCGGTTTGTGTAGAAAAACTGGCCCATGGCCCATGTGCTTGACCAGTTTCCTCTCTGTTCTCTACATGTGTGAGTGGTTTACAGCCCCTTTGTGCCATTTCTTGATGTCTGAAAATTTTGAGATTTAGATTCCTCATAATTCAACAGCTGGTATTTTTTGTCTTAACAAAATGAACTCTTTTATACATACTTTCATGACAATTCAGTCCTTTTCCCATCCAGTTAACAAAAAATGCCAAAAAGAAATGGCACTTTTTGAATATAAAAAATTTTTTTCATGTTTTTCAGTGATGTCTGCTAAGGAGGTTCGGGGGGGGGGGGGGGGGGGGGGGGGGGGGGGGGGGGGGGGGGG
>JAWWEU010000001.1:36109660-36141519 GCA_035583155.1 Acropternis orthonyx | reverse complement strand
CCCCCTTCTCTCTTTGTATGCTACAATAGCCTAAAATCTCCTTAAGAACTTTTGGACTTGCATCACTGGAAGATTTACCACAGGTAATTTTGTTTACCAGGTAGCAGAATGGAGAACAAGAAGAGTTGCAGTAGGAAATCAGATTATGATGTGAAATGAGATCTTGAATTGAATATCCTGAGCGTATTCAACTCTGCCATGTTTTCATGCCATGCCTTTCTGATGTGAAGAAGGAGAAAGAATGAAGTTAGTCTTTCATTCAGTGGTCACTGAAGTGATTTACTTCAGCTGTCTACGGAACGAGGCTATTTTTATTCCCTTCCAGTTGCATTCTCTGCAATGCTGAACTAGATACATAGCACAGGATTTAAAAATTGTTTAGGTACCTAACTCTCACTCAGTCTTTCAAGGACAATTTTTCTCATCCTAGTTCTGCACCTGTAAAAAGGCACTAAGAGCACAGCAGGGCCCTGGAAGTGCAAAGAGAACAAATAAGTCAAAGGCACTAATGTGCTGGGAGGAGGTTAATCAGACTGTTATATATTACTAAACATCATGGCTAAATTTATGTTGTGTTAAATATCTCTGCTTTGATGGATTTGAGTCCTGATAAGACCATGAACCCTTCACTGTGAAATCTCCATCCCTGGAGGTTTTCAAAACCTAATTGGGAAAAAAACCCTGACCAAACTCAACCTGAGTTTGGTGTTGAACATGCTTAGAGCAGTTTTGAATAGAGGTATCCCAAGGTCCCCTCCAGCCAGAATAATTCTGTGATTATGTAATGTTTGCAGTGAAAGTTCTCCAGAACCCAGTGGATGTAAACCCCTTTCTGGTACTTCTGCTTTGTTGACCCATCCCGTTGGATACTGAATTGCTTGTAATGTTTCAGATCATAGTCTTAGTGTATGAATGCATTCATTGCCATTGGTTCAGGAACGTGATTCAAATAAAGAATCTCAATTTTTTTATAATTTAATAGATGTTAATTTGTGATCTTATATTGTTTAAAGAAGATAAGCCTGTAAATAAACACCCAGCAGACATGCACTTCTTATAAAAGAGTGTGGTAAAGAGGAAAGGAATAGTCTCATCTTCATGCTACTACATGACTACATGTTACTACAATGTGTGGTAGGCATGAGTTACATACAGAAAGGAAGAGTCATAAATTACTTGACATGACTCCAAAACCTTCATTGTTGAAGGTTTTGTGTCTGTTCAGTCAGATGATTAATTTCTTCATGGACTTCAGAGTTTCCCCCTTCACGTTAGCTTGGCTCGGACCTGACCCAAAATTTCAGTCCTAAATTTGGTACTGGCCTTACAGAACTCACGGCTTGCTTTTAACAGCATTGTATGCAATACCTGTTTCTTGTTGCCTGAGTTTCCCATGAACAAAAGGAGCTTTGGGCTCATTTTGCCATAAAAGGTCTCTTTTCCCCTATTCCCTCTCTTGTCCCTGCACAAATAACTGTAATGTAGTCAAATGTTAATGCAAGAGATAAGCTTCTGAGTTTCAGACCAAAGTGAAGAAAACATATTTTCCAAAGGATCTCTTTGAGAAAAGATTGAATAACTGAAAATGGAATTGAAAAAAAAACTGCTGCCTCACTTTTTTATCTATACAGTTGCTGCCTTCTTACTGTGCAGTATTGTACATAGCATTTGTCATCTTTATTCACTGCTTGAAATATGTTCCAGATGTTCCACTAACTTTCATGTCTCTCCTTGCTAGTTTATTGTAACAATAGAGTTTCTCTTAATCGAGGCCAATTTCTGCTTTCATTGATTGTTATGCAACCACACTGCAGCCTCCTTTCCCCCACATCTGAGCAGGGGAGGCAGCTGTGTATCTTGAGCCTCTCTTTTTCCCAGTGCAGTGTGTCCTTGTGATTTAGTTGTCTTTTGACCAGGCTGTTTGGGAGTTGCTCTTTAGAGTGTTACATGTAGCAAAAGATATCTAATAATAGATTTATGTTGCTATGGAAGCTATATATATAGATACATATATATCTACAGAGTTCCCTAGGGAAGACTGAGGGTGTTACAATATTTTATCGAGCTAGTCCCCTTGAATTTACAAGTAAATCTTTTCCTGCTGTCTCCTTACCTCATTCTAGATTTTTTTTTTGTTTGTCAAAACATTTTTTTCCTTCAGCCCTCTGTCCTCCACAGCCCACATTTTAGCATCATTGCTGAGATTTATTCTCAGCTACATCCAGGGATGAACTTGGGTTTTTACACCATCTCTCTCTTCTGTTTGCTTCCTTTTTTTCCCCCTCAAGTTCAAGTGGCAGTAATCAAGTGAAGGATACCCATATTGTTAAGCTTTATGGGAAAACTTTCACCTTTGCAGAACTTGTTGTGAAACTGTCACTAGTGGAGGTTGAATTAGTAGAGGTATATCACAAATGATTAACTGAAAGTTTTACTACTGTATCATCTAGGCATAAGTTAAAAATAGTCTTGTCATCATTGCTCCTCATTCTAAGATGATCATGGCATAATAGTCTATGTAGAACAGAACTGAATTATGGTCAAAATGTTTCTTTGCTTGGTTGTTCATTATATTGTGTATTATTGCAGATATTCCATGCTAGTCCAACAATGATAGGTTTTAAAATAGCTGCATCGCACTCCAGAAGACTGGTTTTACAGCTTGTGTTAGCTACTGTGTTGTGATAAGGGGAAATAATTCAATATAAAGAAAGGCCCTAGTAGCAGATATTGCATCATTTTGGTGTGGCTGTGACTCAGATAGGACACTAAGCAACTTCCTGCTCTGGCCGCAACTTGCAGTGTGTTGTGAATCTCTTGGAGGGACTTGGATACCCTTAATCCCTTGTTTCATGACCAAATTTGTGGAGTTTAGATTGTGCCGCATCTAGCAGGATCAGTGTTTAAGCTCTTATTGCTCATGTTTTGTGGTGTTGCTATAGAAGAAGGATGATCTTGGAACACTCAAATCTGAAAGATAATTTGAGATCCCTTCCAGTCTGTGTGCATGATTCTGCCTGGCACAAAAAGAAACCTGTAACTCAGCAACACTGACAAGTAATTTTTTAAATTGTCAGTCCCAAGGTCAGGGTTCTAACATTGGATTAACTGACTAATAGATTAATGAAGATGAAACCTTGGTCTGAAATCCTCTAAATGAATACACTTTGCCTGGAGATTACCAGAGAAGTTGGAAGCTATTACTGAATTCAAGGTTAAGTTAGTTCCTTTCTTCAATTTGAGTGATTGATTAAAGCAGAAGGAGGAGTACATCCTACACAAAGGCACTGCATATAAAATGGGAACATGACCTAAACATGTAGACAGAAAGAGAAGGAAAACCTTCAAAGAATATGTGTGGTGAGTTACAAGTGAGCAGTGAGAATATTGATTTTCAGTAGTGCAGGGAAGATAGCCCATACCTTATGAAGGAGCTAAAAATACTGTTGCCATTGTCCTCTCCTGGTACTTCTCCCTTCCAATAATATATCCAACTTCTGATTCATGTATGCAAGCATAAGACTAAAGTCGAATTAGCATAGAGAATTGGGCTGCTGTTAAATTCTTTGTGTAGAGAATTGCAGGTTTGTTTTTTTTTTATATATACTTTTTTGAAATGTGATTAAAAAATATTGCATTACTTAATCTTAAAATAATTTTAGAGGGTTGCAGTACATGAGATTGGGATTTACAGACTCCTTCCTTGAAATCTTCTGTCTTCAGGAACAAAACCGGGTCAAACCTCGTAGAAGTTTTCACATATTCTGGTAGGTTTCCACTACCCTTGCATTTTCCTTCCTTTCAGCTGCTTCATGTTTTTGTTGCTAGATCTCCAGCCAGATCTGAAAGGCCTAAAGGGAATAACTGCTATGCATACACGTCAGTTCTGTCCTTCATCTTAGATTATCAGTGCTCTGTTACTCAAGACAAGGAGTACTCTATGAAGAAAAGGAAGTTGGGTCAAAAGGAGGCACGTTGTGTAGCACAGTTTGTCCCACCTAAGAAAAGAACTATTTTTAGCTTCTCTAGTACTGATCTGGAGAGGTGGTCTGTGACCTACAGAGCAGCATGTTGCTTATGAGCCTTCCCAGAACCCTTCAAGTTGCCCTGAACCATAGGAAATTGATAAATTTTGAAGAAGGGCTTCCAGAGAGAGCATCAAGTGTGGTGTCTCTACTGCACCATGACCTGTTTAGGGTTGTTGCTTGCAAGTAGTGAAGTCTTGAAAAACAGAATCACATCACTTTTGGGCATGGAAGGATTTACAGTATTCTTTTTTTTTTTTTTTTTAATACAAGATGGGCTTAAAAGTGAAATAGGACAGTATTTGTTGAAGAGTTCTTGTATGTTTTGAACTACATATTGAACATTTCTGTGCACAGCAGTGGCAGGTAGTGTTCATCTCTGTTTATAACTGACAAGCCTTAGAGTATTCCATGGTACACAGTGAGCCATTATAGCCCTCAACCTAATACTGAAATCATTTGCCTAACTAGCAGAGAAAGCTCGTTTCCCCTGCTGTGCTGGCAGCAGCGCACACAACATCCAAGGAGAACTGGCTCTTTGCTTCTCTGTCCTGTTTTGTATGTTGTGTGAGCGTAGCCAGGAGCCCATCAAGATTTCTGTGAGTCTGTACGTCAGACAGGGATAGCTGGAGAAGCCCTTTTCTGCCCCTTTGGAGAAAGTGGTGATTGCTGTATACTTGTCTGGAGAAAAAAAATCTGATTTTTAGGATTTGAGTTTGTGGATGGTCCAGTTCCCTACTACCCTTGCCACAGATTTACTCTGAATTCAAGTAATCCTTTAGTTTTTCTATGCCACCTTGCCCCTCTGTGAAATGGGACAACAGTGTACTTGGTACTGGGTAGGCAGAGTAGAGAAGGAGGTGATCAAATGCTTGGATTTAGTATCAGCAAAGCTGGATAAAACAGTGTCCAGCAGAGATTTGGGGCATTTTTTTTTTTCTTTTTGGTCCTACAGAATTTTCACACACTAGTAAGGTAAATAGTAATTTTTTTTTCCTTCTTTTTCTTAAGACATAATAACTTTAGGAAGAAAAGAGGATTATATTTCTCTCTCATTTCTTAGCTACTTAATAAGGATATGTATTCCCTTCTAGGCCCAGTGAGTTGCCTTGGAGCAAAAGTCATCCTTTATTCTACTATTGTTTAAAAATCCAGCAATGTACTATGTTCATTTGTTACTATGCCACCCAGGCAATGCAAAGGAAGTTAAGAAGGAGATCACGTGGAAACCATTTGGAAAGAATTAGTTTAATATTGGTATTTTTAGCTTTTGGATATATATTAAGAGCAAACTTAGTACTCTGTTTTCTTCTTGGTCTTACATGAATTTTGATCCTAAGCGTTGTTAAATGTGTTTACCACTGTTTTCAAACTGATCATGGGCTTGTTGCGGCAAACATTGCCCTACTTTATTTTTCAGAATAAAATCTTACATGAATCATTGGTAACAATATTTGAATGACCCTTTTCTAGAAGTGCGCTGCATATTTGGAAACATTGTCTCCTGTTCTTGGTCTTTTTTTTGGTCCTTTTTTTGGTTTTTGTCCTTTATAGAGGTGCTGATAGCATTGAATTAAGATTAATGTAAGGGCATTTTTCTATAGTAATTGCATTATGAATGAATATTTGCTATATTTGTTAAATACTGGAAAAATCCAAGGGTTAGTAGGGTAGCTTTTTCTACCGTCATTGCTGATTCCTATTTTTTGAACCAGTTAAATTGTTTGGTATTTTACTTAGGATTGTAGAATCATGGAATATGCTTAGTTGGAAGGGACCCAACAGGTTCATCCAGTCCAACTCCTGGTGCTGCACAGGACACCCCAAGAGTCACCCCATGTGCCTGACAGTGTTGTCCAAGTAACTCACACAGGAATTATAGTCTCGATTCTAAACAACTCCAAACTAGGCTGTTTTGTTGAAGTTTTGTTAGAAGAATTGTTGTGCCTAATAAGGAAAGTTTTACATAACTGATGTCATGCCTAGTTTGTTTTAACTCAGACAACATAAATTCTTGAGAAGCTAATGATGTATCACATAAGTCAAACAAGTGAAATTATTAAAATTTTCAAACTGTTTTACTTATTGTACTGCAACTTTTTTCAGCTTTTGGGTATTAGTCAAGAGCTACAAAATTATTCAGTTTTCTGCTGCTGTTTGCACAACACTAGTTCTACTTAATTCTTGGATTTTTTCAAGTCATGCTCATTTACTCATTTACCCATGCTCAAATACTGTAGCACATAAGCAAGGTCTAATAAAAATGCTTATGTTTTTAATGACCACGGTTTTGAAGTTAGTGCTTTCATGAGATGTATAGCTCATTTTTATCTTCCCTTTAGAGGATTTAATGAATATAGTCTTTCATATTCAAACAGCACATTATAGAGACATTTTACTTGCCACTAAGTCCAGTAATTTCAAGACTACTGTCATTGTATCTCATAGTCCAAAAATATTTACAAGTCACTTTAAGCTACTTTAGGGGGCAAGGATAGACAAATATATTTTTTGTGGTGATTCACATAATTTTTTGTATTTTACTTTGAAGCAGGAACGGACATTAGCATTTGGTAATATCTCAGCTCGGTTGCTGAGGTTGTGGCTAGTGTAGCTGGCACTCAGTTTTAGTCAGTGCACGTGGCTCTGGACCGCTTGGGAGAGTCCTCAGCAGGGAGGAGAGGATGATCTGAAGCCTGAAGGACATGGCTTGTGAGGGAGAGTAGGGAGAAGAATTCCTCATTGTGCTTGTGAACAGAGTGAGGTAACAGATGAAGTAGAAGCAAGGGAAGTTTTATGTAAGGAAAGAGACGTCTAATGCTACATTAGAAGAAATAGCGGAGGACATCTGGAGAGTGGGAAAGAACTTTAACATGGTTCATTTTAGTCTCATTTTCCATCATTTAGTAGGTTAGAGAGAGTAAGTTCCTGGGATTTTTTGCTGAGATTTACAATAGAGACCAAGGTAGAGCATATTTTGTGCAGTAATTGCTCCTACTTCTCACAGGCAGCTTTTGAGAGAAGGCGCCCTTAGGACTGCTCTGTTCTGTGGAAGCTGGTAGTGTCTGGTGAGGAGGTCCCTAGAACTCAGGTCTAACTAAATAATGTAAAGTAACTGGAAGAGAAACAGCATTTGGGTGGAGAGCTTGGTGCTTCAGCTAGACTGAGCATATTTACCTTCTGTTTGCCTGCTGGTGCTGTGCCTAGATGTGGTACATGGATGTTCCTAGATGTGAGAGAAGGCAGTTATGATGGTTTATGGCACTGAGAAACTCTTGTCATGCAATTGTGCTTGAGATCTTGGAAGATATTTTGAAGTGCAGTTATTTTGTTTATATATTCATACATTTCTGTGACATGTATGTAAATCTGTAAAGAAATAACACATAGTAATTACAAATTTTGGAATTTCAAGACTTTTCTAAGAATTTTTGTGAAAAAAATATATTTCCACATAAATAAACACTTTTTGTTGCTTTCCAATTTTGTTTCTTCTTATTAACAAAGATCTGAATATAGTAGATGTCTCACAGACTAATTTTTTTTTGACTGAGAAAGTAACAAATGCTCATTTTTGACATAAAATTTCATTTTGAAAAATGAATAAATCTTTAGTAATTTTTATTAACCTATTTTTACCTGTTCAATCACATACTACTACAGTATTTGAGTTATCTTTAATACTATATTACTTTTTTATTAGTTTCTTCAGGAGTTGAAAAACTTGGGGTTTTGAGAACATTGTTAGAAATATCCTTCCAGAAATCTGTTGATAGTCTGAAAGCATCTTTTATATAAGCTAGTAAAATGGTAATTCAGCCTAATAACTAGGAGAACAATGGCATTTTGCTCACTTTTTTAAAAATCATAAACGAATGAGGTAATATAATAAGATTAAAAATACAGGGTTATGACATGAATGTGTGCTCTGTTCATTTATTTGACAAGTGTTTTTGTTCTAATTATGTAAGTTCCAAATATATCAGTGAAAGCATTAGTGAAATTAGATTTCATTACAGTTTCCAGCTATTGAGTAATTAAACTGAATAAAACCTGCTTTCTTTAGGTCCAAATATGGCATTGCATAATGTGAATGGATGAGGAGGTCTGTGACAATTCCTTGAAACAATGTGATCATTTCAGTTTAACTGAATCGATGTTTTTTTACATGTTTTTGTCGCTTGTTTACCAGAAAATCATTAAACTTAAATGGCTGTCTAGAGTCTTCGTAGTATTTATTGCTCTTTTTTATTTAATTATGCCTGTTGAAGCTTTCAGGTGATTTCTCAGTGGACACCTATTGTTATCTCAGATGTTCCCATTCCCTGAGACTTTGAGCACTGATGGAGATATGGGCTCTTTCAGTAGAAAGTTGTCATTTGTTAACGTTGTTGTTTACAAAATTAACTTTTTATAGATTTTTTATGCAAAGGTGAGGACTCTTTTCTTCCCTCTGAAAACAGGATAACATGCTGTGTGTACAGTGGTTTTTCCAGTACAATGAAACATAATGAAACTCCACTATTCTGATGAGTCAGAGAGCATGGGAACTGTTTGGTTTCGCAACAAAGAGAAAGAAATGGAAGTGACGCTTGTGCCATTCCTTTCTCCCTGTAATCTAACTCTTGCAATATTTGTTCAGCTAGGATTGTGTGTTAGCAGAGCTTCGGCATCTGTCCTCAACCTCAACTGCTGCCTGGTTCTTCTACCAATGTGCCGTGTCATCTTGGCCTTCCTGCGAGGATCTCAGAAGGTGAGTACTGTCCTCAGAAGAGGACTCTGGTCCCTGTTTAGTCGATAAATAATAGGAAAAGAACCTGCTGTATTCCTGGTTATTACACAGTATGTGCCTGCGTGGTGCAAGTACCAGACATTAGGCTAGACTATGGTTGTGAAGATGATGCCATGGCTGACACTGTCTGGTTTGATTGACCTGTTGTGAGGACAGTTTCTTCAGTGCATGTTTGAAGGATGGGAATTTGCTCTGGAACTACAACTAGATGAAGTCTCCTCTGTGTTTCTGATCTGTCATATTAGAGGAATCTGTGTCCTCTCTACTGCAAACCAACGGAGCAAAACCAACTTTGTTTCTGCATGACCGTAAGTGTGCTACTAGAGATGATAGAGCTTCAAATAAAAATACCCAAACTGATACATTCATTGTTGTGGGAAATGAAAAAATGTTCTGGCAAACCTAAGAGGATTTGTTTTCTATATCGGTATTCAGTAAGCAATAGTTGACCTTCTTTCTGATTTCCAGGTTGCTTTTCTGTTAATGTAACTAATACTTTTGAGGACCATTTTGCTAGGAAGTTGCAAACTGAATCTGTGAGCTCTGCTCATCATGTGATAATACCTGTAAAATCTGATGCTTATTGATGCATATGTGTATGCAAATATACCATTCCTTTTGATCTTGCTTATAAAAGAGTCAGTGATGCCTACACAATTAGTGTTGCAATTCCCAAATTTCAAGGCCAGAAGGTACATTATATGCTCTTGACAACCATGTAATACAGGTCTGACTGCAATTTCTTCATTAAGTCCTCAAAATTGTGCCCTTGCCGTAATTCAGTAGTTTTAAAATTTAGGTGCTATGATTGCAAGGGTGTTAAACGTCATAAAAGCTGAAGCTGCTATTACATTGCTGCAGTTGCTGTTAGTAGGGGTTTTTTTGCTTTGTTTTAGAAAAGATTGCTTGAATTCTTCTCTTTACTAGGTTGCCAGCAAGAAAACCAGAAGGCTGCTAGACAAAAGTAAAACTTTCCATGTGACATGTGGTGTTACAATATGCATCTTTTCAGGTGAGATCTTGCTGTGCTGAGCAGCAGTGTGATGGGGAATCAGGCTGAAGCAGTACTTTGAGGTTTTTCTTCTATAGTACATTTGGGGGTAGTCTTGCTCTGTGCTTGACTGTATTATATTTTAAATACGTTCTCCGATGCATTCGGGTTTCGGTTCATTTTTGCTTTAAACACGTGGGCATACATTCTAATGCTGAGCCTTTCCTTAAAATTCTACTTTCTAAAAGTACAGGTCAGGTCAAAATCTGCCATTACAAGTGACTCTCATTGTGCCTAAGGAATTTGGGTGTAGAAGGGTACTACAGGCTTCCGTGCAGAGGAGGGAGCAGTGGACACAACTACCCAGTTTGGTGAAGAAGAAATATTCTTGGCTGGACACCTTTGAATGTTGTCTCTCAGCTGAAGCATTGCAGCACAGAAATCATTGCTGTAGTGTTAAAAAAAGTCTTAAAATACACACAACCTTCTGTCATGAATATTTATAAGCTGATTTACTTTAGAAAAAGAATCCCTTGGTCCCTGATGTGTCTCAGGCAGGTGATGCGATTATAGCTTGGCTTCTGAGTGACCACTTTTCTTCAGGGGAATGTCCATCTCTTGTTTACAGACCTCAACTTTACTCATGTTTGGTTCTTTTTCAGTCTTACATGTTGCTGCTCATCTGGTGAATGCTCTTAACTTCTCTGAGAACTACAATGAAGAATTTCTGGCCCTAAATGCAGCAAACTATCGTGGTGAGGTGAGCCAACTCTCCTTTCATAGTTTGCTTTTAAGCATATAATTTAAATATATGATTATTTTCCTATTGAATTCCATTGTATGGTCCATCCTATGATCTATATAGTGCTGCTGTTTTGTGCACTGAAAACTCACCATCATGTGGATTGCTGTGGATTTTACCTCTTTCTCTGGACAAAGCATTTATTGAGCAATTTCTTTTTAAGGCAGCAGGGTTCAGTCCTATTTGATTGTGAGATGGACAACACAATCATCAAGTCCTTTCACCTTGTGCCTTGTTCTCCTGCTTTTTTTCCTGCTAGTGTCTGTTCTTTGAGTGGGCCAGGTTGACGTATTTCTACTGCTTTTTGGGAAAATACATTCTGCATTTCCACTATTTGGAACACAATGAGATTTAGAATACAATGAAAACTGATTTTGTGATTTTTTTAAGCTGCAGTGAGTATATATATGCATATATATGCTAAGAGTGGAATTAGTTGTCTGCATGAACTAGGCTGGAAGCTGATTTCTACTTGTGAAATACTTGATATTTTTGCCTTCTTTGACTTTGGTGCACATTTTTGGAGCCACATCAGATTCCTAGTCCCTTGTCCAGGTGCTTGCTTCTGTATTTGGCACTGGAAAGATATTTGCAGATTTTAGAAGCAAGACCAGAGTCCGGGACTCTTTCTTCTTTGGGCTACAGTCAAGTTCCCTCTTGTTTGTATTCACTGTAGTCTCAAGTCTGCATTTCTCTTCTACCAGTTTCATTAGGAAATATTTACAATGACCCTATCGCAGCTGCATCCTTTCCTGGAAAAAGAGAGTCTGACTCACCCCCAGGCTCATGAGGACCAGCAACCCAGGTCTTCCACTCCCAGGGTGATTGATGTAATCATGGAGCTATTCTATGGCAGACATGCCAACACCAGCTATTGTGCTGAGCTTCTTCCTTGAACTGAGTGTGTGCTTGTGTTAGGATCAGTCTAACAGACTTAGCCTCATCAGGAACATTAGCAGGAACTTGCCTGAGGCAAGAATGTGCCAGGGTGTGCATGGCAGCCTCCACTGAGCAGCCTTAGGAATGTTGCAGTAGAAAATGGAGATAACAGCAAGTTTTTGGGAACTCTGGGATCAAAACTCCTGGATTTTATATACTTTAGTGGTTTTTAAGCATTTGTACTTGAATTCCACTTAAACCCAATTTTTAACTGTGGTGGGCAGTCTGGATGCTGTTGTTCTTCTCTACATGTATATTCACATCTGTATACAACAAGACCATAGAAAGGGACACTTCATTTTCCTTGCCTATATGAAAATTGCTCTCCTCCTCTCACTGTATTTTACTGCAAGTTTAAATAATAATAAAAAATTTTCTCCACAATGAAGACAAAACCTCTGAAGTATAGGACTCAGGGGAAGTGAGGCAGTTTCCTGTGAGGTTCACATATCCCTTCTTCCTTTCAAATGTTGTGAAGGACACAGGAACATCTGTCAGATCCTTTGTGTTCAGTCTTGCTTCACTAGAATCCCCTGCAAATCTCTTGGTGATGCAGCTGGCAGTAAAATGCTTGCCTCTTGTTTTACATTTAAATTCAAAATTTCTCCCTCTTCTACTCCCCTCTGTCCTCCCAAAGGGATGAGGTAATTGAGTAAGGCTTTCAAAAAATAAGTGTCTGTAAAATCATTTGAATCCCAATTTTTCGTAGCAGATCAGAATTGTCTTCAATGGGGAATGCAAAGACTAAAGGTTTAGTTTGTCGAATTGCAGTCAATGTAAACTGCTACCAAATACCAAATTCATTTGTGTGTCCAGATTTAGGGATTGCTTATGTCTTAAAGTGCATGAGCTTTATGAGCTACTTATTATTGCTGTGCTGTTCATATAGCTATAAAATCTCATATGTTGATATTATTTTCTTTTTTGCTTTTCTGCTTTTCAGGACCCAAGGAAAATACTTTTTGCAACTGGTAAGGAAAACTGAATGACAAAGTTTGCTGCTTCTCATTGTCACTCTCCAGACAAAACTTTTTGATCCTGTGTTCACATGCTTTGTTGTTGAATGTCGTCAGCTAGCTTGAGTTTTGTTATTTGTGTTAGCATAACCTGGGTTTGCTTATCCAATAGTCAAGAGGGAGGGGTTACATAAGCCCCATAGTAGGATGAACAGCATCTTCAAAGCTGTTGTTGTACAGATGAGTCAGCAGAAAATAATTAGTTTCAAACAGAGATTCTGCATAATATTAAAACCAAATTCCTAAATGATCCAATTTCTAGAAAAAGAAACATAATAGAAAAGAGGTCTTCTTGCTTCAGCTGGTTTGTTTAAGGGTTGGTTTGGGTTCAGTGCAATCTAAATTGTTACATGGGAATCAGACTTCATCACTCATAAAGCATAAGTAGACAAAGGCATTTTTGGTGCAGGAATTTAGAAAGCAGTGTTCGGGTATGGAGGGGCAGGCACAAGCCTGAGCTATAGTGCTTCAGAAGCAGGTGACGGTCCTTCTGATGCCATCACACTTTCACCCTTGTTTAGATCAAACACAAAAATCCCAGCTTCGTAACATTTAGGGCATAGTCCAAAATAATCTGGATGGACAGCAGTGAGAGAAGTTCTAGATCTGTCAATCTTAGCAGATGCACTCGAATTAGCAGCTTGCATGACAGTGCTTTCCAAAAACCCTAGAGAAGGTTTACATCAGCTGACAGCAGAAGAAGTGAGAAAGTGAAATAATAGACTTTGAGGTATAAGTTAACTGCTAACTGGAAGCAGGCTGGGTCACTGGTGTAGTGACTGGATCAGGGGTGGAGGCTTGAAAGATGGAAGGGGGTGGGTGGGAATCAAACCAAGGCCCTGAGGTTTATATTTAATATCATGGATGAAGGAGAAGGACTTGGAACAGAGAAGCAGTGAGAGGCCCAGTGAGATTTTGTCCTGGTTTGTGGGGACACCTTGAGACCTCTCTAGTTGAGAGGTGGAACTCCTTTTACTCTCTGTCAGCCAGTAAAATACTGCATTATCAAAAATTTGAGCACAGTGTTGCAAAAAACAGTGATTCTAAATCATCTTTAAATATAAAATTACTCAGATCAATCCCCATCCTAACGACTAGCAATTTACACTTATTTGTGCTGAAGGAGTGCCCAGATAGGGAACAACATTTCACTGCAATGGGAGATGTGCAAATATGCAAAAAACCTCCCCGCCCCCAAATTTCTTCCCAGACAGTTTAGAGCAGCAAACAGAAGGAATAAGGAGTCAGCAGGATTTGTAGTGTGATGGCTTTTCGGATTAGTCCAGGAAAGAACCTCCTTATATAAGAGTGCAAGGCAAACTGTGGGAGGAACAAGTATTCAAGTTAGTTAGTGAAGGAAAAGAGAGATGAGCACAGGGTAGAGAGGAAACACTTAAAAATGCACTGAAAAATTGGGGCAGGGTGGTGAGTGAGTGATTTCAGTTTGATGGAGAAGAGAATTAAAAGCTGAATTGTGACCTGTGACTTGAGTGACAGTGTAGAAAGCTGGATCAAGTGCTGTATTGCAATTGTATGGGAAGTATTTGTGTCAGAGGGGAGACTCATTGCATGCTACACATCAAATTAGATTAAGAAAGAAGAAATGAAGAAGACAGTGGGTAGAATGCAAATTTTTTTGCAACTGCTTTTAATTGTAAGCTTTCCTCGAATGAGTAACATTAAGTTTTTTATGAGTCCATGATGAAGCTTCCATTGGTTGTAAGGCTCGGATTTTGCCCTAAAGTTTGTAAAACTGAGGAGTGATTTGGGATATATCAGATTTTGGGATCAGACTTTTCAATGAGCAGATACTGAGATGTTAATAAAAAGCTAAGATTTGAGATTGTCTCATTATTACTAAAGAGTCTAAAATCACAATCAATTATTAAAAGAATTAGCTTGCTCTTGTCATTAGGATGTGATCCTGTAAAAGATCATGGACCATTACAATATGTGGTTTTGCCATTTACATCCGTGAAAGCTGGTTGAGACATTTGTATTTTGACATGAAGCAGCACTTATTTAGATTTGTGCCTGGTCACTGGCCTGACTGACTTTGTTTAAAACCCAAACAGATGGCTTTTAAGGTGGACAGAAACTATGCTGAAAAACTATAGTTCTTTGAGGAGTAAAAGGTATTGATGTGATACTCAGATTTTAGGATCTTAATTCCTGGGATGGTGATATTGAAGATCAGATACTCAGAGATCTAAGTGGTAGCTTTGGTATTTTTCTGGTCTATCTTTAAGCTGGTGATTCACTGTACTCCATGGGCAGGATTCTGCTTTAGTGTGGGATCATAGACTCACAGAATATGCTGAGTTGCAAGGGACCCATCAGGATCATTGAGTCCAACTCCTGGCCCTGTGCAGGACACCCCAAGAATCACAGCATGTGCCTCAGAGGGTTGTCTCATGCTGTAGAAATATTTGTTTCTCTCCTTTGACTTAAAAAAGAGTTGAGGATAAACTAGTTCTGGTACAAGTCTGCATTTGAGCAAATGAATCCAGTTGTTAATATTTTTAAGCTTTCCTTCTCAAATGTTGCCTGCAGATCACTCTCATAGACCTTGCTCTGTGGGCAGCAATTTTAAGCATGATACAGTGCCATGGAGATTAATTTCAGGCTCTTCCTCATTCCAGAATGAAATAGGTTGGCGAAGAATTGTAGGGACAGCTTGCATAGAAACCGATTTGCTTGAAATTCTCTTCCTGACCAGGTTTTTAATTGTGATGATCAACAGAGTTTAGGATTTGGAATAAGAAAGAGATACAGAAACTAGTACAATCAGTCTTACAATAAACAGTGTTTGTTCTTGGTTACCTGCTTAGAGACAGATGTCACGAGTAAAAGATTATAGGAGCAAAGACTAATGTGAAATTAGTGATGCATGGTGAAATGCAAGGGAAGGGGTAGTTTTCTCTGAGAAGCTGGGAAATTACACAACTGTTCTTTCTTATCTGGTTTGGTACATGATTTGTCGACAAGAGATAAATACATGCATGAGTTTGATTAAATCATGATTTGTATATCTAATTCCACCTTCTTAAAAGATCATGCTAGACAAATATGCATCTTCACAGTTCAAATACAAGTTAACTTATGTTCCTTTTAGTTCCAGGTCTGACTGGAGTTATTATGGTGTTAGTATTATTCCTAATGTGTACAGCTTCCACCTATGCCATCAGGTAAGATGTAACCTCATCATTATGCTGAAAAATGCCATGTTGGTAATCATATTCTCCTACTGATTATAGTGTTAAAAATACCAGTTTTCTTGCCCCATTTTTTGCTGGCTTGCAGTAAAATTAGCACAGTGAATCTTGTATTAAAACAATTACAAATCCTGAATTGATTTCCTTCTGAGAAAAATCCTGTGTGATGAATGTGCTCAGTTAAAAATGTGGACCTTTAAAAATTCAAATAGTTCTTGTTTTTTCTGTTTATACAGGGAGGCAGGAAACTAAGCATATGCAAACTTCTGTCCAATGCATGCATTAAGTGCACTGGAAGTAAAATAAGATGATATCCTTATCTTAATTATTTTCCCCAATTAGTTGTAACAACAAACTGTAAAATAATATCAAAAAACCCCAACAGTGAAACAAACCAACACAAAATTATGTTGCTTTTTAAAGTTCTGCTTCTGGTTGTCAGATATATTCCTTTTTAACATGAATTAAAATTCCAAGTTGCAATGCAGTGTTGCCTCAGAGCAGCTGATGGGATTTCTAAAGGTTTAGTCCTCCAGTGGGTTCCCATTCTGTACCAACATTACTGAACACTTAGGATAATACCTGTGAGTGACTGGTACCTTGGAGGATCCAGCACAATGTTGTAGTCTTTTTAAGGCTTGGATTCTGCAATTGAACATATGAAAATGAAGGGGTTATTTTTGTAGCACTTGAATTCAAAGACTCTTTATATAAATGTATCATCTTAATTCAGCCAACATGGAAGAATACATTAATTATGTAGCTTCAAACATTAATGGTACTCCAGTGATGTGAGTTGCATATGTGACTTGGAACTTTGTTGAACTGATCTGTTTTTCCTGAGTAGAAATGTTATCTGGCAATGTTATCCTGTGATTTGGGAAAGTAGTTCAGCAAATACTTGTGCATTTTTAGTAGACAAGGCTACTTCCAGGGTTGAGACCTTTGTGAGGCACTGCAGGCTACAAAAGGGCAGGATTAGGCTGCTGTACCAGATGCCAGGATGGCTGCACATGGCATAGTCCACACAAATGGCCCTACTTGCAAAAGAAAGGCAGCTTTGGGAAGATGGAAAAAGAAAACAATTGCTTCACTCTGCAGCAGTGAGCCAGAACAAAGTCCTGTTTTCTTCAAGGCCATAATAAATTAGGAAAAAAAAAAAAAAAGAGAGCATCATGTATTAATGATTGGGAAACTTAGAAAAATACATGTAGCTGTAAACATATTCTTGGAAATAATTTTGTGGTTCATGCAACATCTTTTGAAGTTGCATGCTTTTTGTCTCCTTCCGCAATTACTGTAAGGGCAAATACTTTCACCTGCAAAATTCTGAAGTAGATTAACCAAAACTAAATTTAAATATTCAACTCACCTCAAATGTTCAGAACTTTGCAGTCTAATAAATGCATTAATTCTGTGAATAATGTCTATTTTAAGCTCTAGAAGGTAAAAGAAGGACTATATGTTCTGAAGAACTATAAAAATAAGTGTATCGCTAGGAAGATTATTGAATGTATTAGAGTACTCCATGGATCTGTAGGATACACAGTTTAAAGATACAAGTAAGAAATGCATAAACATTATAATATTGGAAAATATGCTTCATGGTAATAGTTTCAAGGGTTTACATCCCCTTAATTTAAGGAGGTGAAGTTCAGAGGGCCTGCTTGCGTTTAGGGAAATTTAATATGTATGAGGAGCCAGGATTTTATATTTGTTATCTGTAGGAGTGCTGAAAGAAGAATAAAATGCTCAACTGGCTGGAAGCTGACATTTAGGTGTATTCAAGACATGTAGAAGAAGTGTACAGTAATTTTAATCAGTAAGAATAATTAGTTGTTGAAAGCAACATGTCAGAAGCAGTCCAGGGATTGACTTTCCATCACTGAAATTTTGGAAAATTGGTACATTCTGAAAAACGTGCTCAAGATCCAATAGAAATTAATTCAGTGTGCAGGTTTTGGTATTAAGGCAAAATACCAAATTAAAGCAAAGCTGTCCTTGTCCCTGCCCATGGCATGAGTAAAGGAACTAAATGATCTTTAAGGTCCCTTTTAACCCAAGCCATTCTAGGATTCTATTACCTGTTTTGAGACTGAAGGGAAATTTTATGCTTTGTGCCTTCCAATTGTGCTTCCACTCCCCACACCATCATCCTTTATTTTCTTTTTACTGATGTTTACTCCTGTAGCTCCTTACAGGTACTGATGAGTGACTGCATAGAAATGCCTGCCAGGGTGAAGGGAGTTAGAAGTGGCTTAAGCAGCTTCAAGGAGGAAAAAGTGTTGACATAGTGTTGAGTGGGGGGCTGATGGCAGGGTGGAGGGGGAGTTTCAGAGTACCTCACTGTTGATGGGTTCCTTCCTTTGCTTCCTTTGTTCCTCCTTTGCTTCCTCCCTTGTTCCTTCACTTGCTTGGATTTTATTTTGGTAGCCCATGTATTATCAGAATTATTTTTTCTCTTGTGAAAAGAAAACAAGTAAGTCCTGTATTTACAGATACAAATGCAGTTTATGTGTCAGTTGTATTGAATCAAGAGCACCTAGTTGGTTATGAGGAAGACCATAGGAGGGGAAAAAATTCTGGGAAAAAAAAAAAAGAAGTTAGGTGTGTCAGAGGAATTGCTTCTTAAACCACATTCTCAGACTTAAGAGGATGTATTTTATTTAATAATTGCTTTAACTTATGAATGGGAGTAGGTTTTTTGGTTTTGGAAGGGACTCTTCTACCGTGCTGTGTAGTGTGAGAGTTGTGTTTGTGTGCTGTGAAGTATTGTATTTTCTTAACCATTTGGTTGTTGTTGTTTGTTGGTAATTATTTTACTTAAGCAAAACCCAAACAAGCTTAACAGAAAACAGTTCCAGATGGGTATTTTCTTTGGTCTTGGTTCTTTTTTGAATTGCCTAACTAATTACTAATGAAAGGAAGTGCTCTTTAACCTTCACCTCTCGTGCTCTTTTAGTGGTAATGTTCTTCTTCTTCCTCCCAAAACCAGCACTCCTGGAGCCATATTTTGAGGCTTCCTGTCCTGAAAAATCCACCTGTGCTCTTGTTGTCTCCTTGCTCTAGTTCCTGTTCCTACCATATCTCCTTCCACTCTGTACCCTCACAAGCTTTTAACCTTCTCACTAGCTCTTTTGCTGCTGTCCATGCTGCCTGTTTGTGTGTTGTAGCCTTAGTGGCACATTAAACTGTATCAGGGCAGACAGAATGCAAGGTGACACTCACTGTAAAGGGGTTGAGTTTTGAGATGGGAGATGGAGCAACTGTTCTAGCCATGAGGCTCTCCTAGAGACTAACTGGGACCTATGAAAGCAGTGAAGTCTCTGAGTTTTGGCAGAGTTCTTCAGCTGACTGTACTTCTACATCCTCATCTCTCCTTCTCAGCTTGTTACCTCTGTGCCATGCACTTGTTCTTCTCAACACTTAATTGCATGTGAGTACAATGTGCTCGTAGGAAAATGTACAGGGCTTTGACTATTCTATGTCATGTATAATGATGTCCACTGTCACAGGTCTATTTTTAATTAGCAGTGATTCCATCTGAGTTGAAACAGCATTGAACCATGGTTTATTCTTTTCAGGGTTTCAAACTATGACGTCTTTTGGTATACACACAACCTTTTCTTTGTCTTCTATATGCTGCTGATGCTGCATGTTTCTGGGTAAGTAAATGGAAAATGCTGTCTCTTTTCCTGAAGCACAACCAGAAAGAGCAGTTTCCTTGATTGTTGCCTTTCCTGAGCCTGCTTTTGCACAGTGGGCCAACTTCGGGACAAGATGCCATCCTCTACAGTTTTTCAACAGGTGTTTATTTAAACAAAGATCAAACTGTAGGTTGGAGAACTATGTGCTACAGCCAACTAGCACAAACTTCTTCACTTTCAGTACTATCCATTGTTCATTTTACCAGTGTCTTGAGAGAAGTCAAGAAAACATTATTTCTTAGTCTACGCCCTCTGTTTAATGAGACAAGCATGTGAAGCACAGTTGCTCATCCCTTGCTTTTTCCTCTCTACTTTCTGTTTGATTCCTAAGGAGAGGGAAGCAATGGCCTCTCCCTAATTACCTCTTACTACTGTGATACCAGCATTTGCTAGTTTTTCTTCTTGTTTTCTTTGTCTGTGAAGTCTTCTCTGTGGATGTGGATGCAGAGATTGTCATAGAGAAGGGAAGGTGTATTTGAATGAGGTGTATTTCTTCATGGCATCAAATATCTTCTGAAACACAGGGTGCTTCAGTGTGTTGCCTGGCAAGATCATGGTAGGAATACGTTGTTGAACAAAACTCGCAGCTTGAGATCTGATGAATTTTAAAAATTAGTTCAAAACAATTGAAACTCCTGGACACAGTTCCCCTTCCCAAAGTTTGTTTTGTGTGTGCGTGTGTTTGTTTAGATTTTTTGTTTTCTTTTGTGTGTGTGTTTTGTTTTTTGCTTGTTTGTTTTTGTGTGTGTTTTGGAGTTTTTGTTTGTTTTGTGTGTTTGGGTTTCTTCTGTGGCATAGCTCATGTTCACAGCTGGGGAGGATGGATCTAATGTGTTCTCCCCATCCTGGGGCAGGATGAGCTTTTTCTAAATTATTCTTGATAGGTGTTTTTCTAACTTCTTTAAAACATCTGGTGACTGAGATATGACCTCTCTAGGCAATCTGTTCCAGTGATTGCCCTTGGGCTGTCTTTCATGTCCAGTTTAATTAATCTCCTTCACTGTGTTATCTTTTGCCCATTGTATTCCTAACTAGGTTCCATTTACCAAGTTTGCAAACCGAGGCTACAGTAATATGCCAGGCATTGAACAGGCATCTTCTGGTACACAGCCTCCTTGGTACTGAATTACAAAGGCATTCAGTGCAAATCTGAAAGAACTGAGCGTCAGTAAAAAGTGGGAGAGGAATTAGTCATGGAGAGTGGGAGTCAGTTCAAGTTTAGGATACCTAAATGTAGGTCTCTAGATGTTTTCTAAGTGTCTTTCTCTCATTATGGCTTAATGACTTCTGATAAATACAGTCAGTGGAGTCTGAAGGATGTTGCAACTAACTTGCTGTTACAAAGGTCTGCATTCAAATGAACTGGATTGATTTCTGGGCCCCATCAGTGATGCTGATAAGAACAAGAGGAAGTGGCCACAAGTTGCATGAAGGGTAATTTAGACTGGATGTTAGGAAAACTGTCTTTACTGAAAGGGTTGTCCAATATTGAAACAGGCTGCTCAGGGAAGCGGTGGAGTCACCATCCCTGGAGGTATTTAAAGGACTTGTAGATGTGGTGCTTAGGGACATGGTTTAGTTGGAACATAGCAGTACTTAGTTAAGGTTGGACTCAGTGATCTTAGAGGTCTTTTTTCCAACCTAAACTATTCTATGATCTCTTCTGAGAATGAAAGAAGCTTAGATACCCACACCCAAATTACTCTTGTGTGGCATGTCTTAGAGATTTGCAGACAAATAACCAGATGCTCTGTAGAACAAGGCAGCTCCTGTGGCTGAACTGTGCAGGTAGTTTGAGTGAGGTTTTGCCTGCCTAAGGAATAAAGTCCTTCCACAGTATTGCTGGATTCTTGTTTTGTTTCAAACTGTTGTATGTTCTTACAGTATCCTCTTCTTCAGGTAGCCAGCCACATCTCAGCAATATATAATGATTCATCTGTCATATGTTACTGCTTTGTTCATTCATCCCTCCCCTGAGGGAGAGGAGACTCTTCCAGGAATCATCCTTAAAGGCTTTTGTTGACCTTGTACTTTTTGCAACATGACTTTGAAACATTTTAGTGGCTTAAGACTTGGTGCATATCTACTTTCATTTATCTACATTTTAGGTCAGTAATAGCAACAACAAAAATTAATTTATGTAGAATAAAACCTTGATGTTTCTAGTACCAGTGTAAGGAGCTGTAAAACATGCAAGATGTTTGGAGCCAGATTCCCAGCAGATCCAGATTTGGTATTACTGTGGAGTTCAGTGGGTTATTCTGGTCAATAGGAGCTGAGAATAAGCCCTTTATCCTGTCACTAGAGTTATTCAAAAGTTTTTCTTCCAAGGGGTGAAAATTCTTATGATTCCACCCACACATTGACCTTTAGCAAGACCCTTCACTCGACTTACCTTGAGCTGAGCAACAGCGGATGGATGAGGAGATGGGAGCAGTGCAATTCCCTATAAAAACACTTAGAATAATTGACCTCTAGTTTAACATCTTTAAAATCTCAAGAAATAATGATATGTATTTTCCAGCTCTAGCCAGAAGTGAATTTTGTCTCTATTTTGGGGATGACAAATTGGGACAGAGGTTGATGTATGCTCTTGTGCATCCTCCATGCTGTGCTGCTCAGCCTGTAGCACACTTTCACATGACTTTCTGATTTTGTCTCTGCCATTATTGTTTTCTAAAGATGTCTATCTCTTACTTCTTGACATCCACACTGATTTTTTTATATATTCAAGTGTTGTACCTTATAAATACAGGAGGATATATTAGGCTTCTTAAGCACTGCAGAGAACTCAACCTTTCTGGGAACTGTTCTTGGGTGTATAAGACTTGCTTTTCCTTGACAACTTCATTGCTTCTGTTATCAGGCAGCTTTGTCATCCCTGTTTGCCACTCAGTTAGCATGTTTGTAATAGTTTAAACAAACCAGAGATCACTGGAAGGGATGTTCATGTTTGTAGCTACTCATGTTTCAAGGCAATCCTCTTCTGGATGTTCTGAGACAAGAGAAGCTGTGGGAGCTTCTGGCAGGCTTGTGCACAAGGTTGGCTGGAAAAATCCTGCATGGGCTTTGACTTCCAGCTAAATCCAGGAGGCACCATAATATTTGTGAAGCAGGGAACTAGCATAATGCTAGGGGTATCTGTCATTTTGCAAGTATGTGATGAGCAACAGTGATGCCAGATGCAAGTGATAGGCATGATCAAGCAATGAGTGCAGGCAGGAGCATGGGGGTAGGTGCAAGGACACTTCCCAAATGATTCTCCCAGGGTCAGATGTGGAATTTAGAGTGAGAAGGTTTAACATCCAAGCTGACTTTATTCACTGGACCATGCGGGAAGCTTACTACTAGCTGTCAGGACTGCATTTTCGTAGGGAAGATTGCCAGTAACCTGTCAGACCCCATTTAAATTGGGAATATTGCAGATGTCCTGGTTCTCTCTCGTCTTGTGAATTCAATTCTGTTGCTGCTGCTGCTGTGTGTGTGTTGCGGGGAGGAAGGGGTAGTGTATGTCCCTATGTTTGATTGTATGTTTAAGATGAGCCTTCACAGCATGGCCTAGCACTCAGAGCATGTCTGGCCAGACATTGTCTCAGTATGCCTCATTTCACCACAGTGCCATCCTATACAGGTGTCATTCAGCCCTTTGTTTTGTTTTTTGGTTGGTTGTTTTTTTACGGTATTTTTTTTTGTACATTTATTGTCATCAAATCCAGATTTAGAGACAAAGTAGTACTTCTGAGGAATTTTATTACTACCGTTATGTCTTCTTCCCTGATTTCAATGATTCATTCATGTGCTGAGATACCCCAGAGTGTCTCAGGTTTGCAATTCTTGCTTCAGAGTTTGCAGGTGCAGCTAGAAAGTTCTTACTTCATTTTACTATAAATTTAACTTTGCTTAACCCCCCCAAAAAAAACCATTGACTGCACAAAACAATTTGCCGGAAGGTTGCTTGGCTATCATGCAGAACTTACTTTTTGCCTTCTATCTATTTGACAAGATAGGGCAGTCCCGTGGCGTAATGGTTAGCACTCTGGACTCTGAATCCCAACGGCCTGAGTTCGAGTCTCAGTAGGGACTTGTCCCCTGGGCAGTTAAATGCCTCCCTGCCATTTGATCCCGTCAGATCTCGGATGCTCAGCAGGGGCAGCCCTGGTTAGTACTGGGTGCTGTAGACAGTCCTGAGGATTTCACTGTCACTGTCCAAGCTCGTTCGGCTGTGGCAAATGGACCTTAGGACTTAAACAGTGGGGCCAGTTCTGTGCACGCTGTGCCTCACCGGAAAAATCCACTGTGCAGGCTGGAAGGGCCACACCCACGTGGGGAGAGCCCTTCCCCAGATCTTCGTTCACGAAGTCTGGCCATTATATTATATATATATTTGACAAGATGATATCCAGAGGAGGAAATTATAGGATTGTGTGCAAACCTGGTAAACACCAAGTAGCAGGAACATTCCTGCAGTTTACGACTTGGCAACTTAGGCCACTTCTGCTACAAGATTGCCTTAAAAACAGGGCTTACTGACTGTAGGGAGGATGAGTGAAAACAGCCAGCCTGTGTGTGATTGAACAGGAAATGTGATTACTTAATTTTTTTTTTCAAAGCTCCCACAATATTTTCCCCCTCTCAAGCAGTATTAAGCTTGAGGCTGTTCAGTGGGGAAGTGCCAAGTGAGCTGGAAAAATTAAACATTGCCTCTAGTGACAGGAGGCTCTATTGTTGCAAATCTTCAATCTCATTGAAAGTCCTGAAAGCAAATGGAATAAAAATTCTAACAGAAAATGAGGCTTGTGATTGCTTTCTAAAGCCCTCTCCAAATTAAGATGTTTGGTTTTTACTGTTTCTACAGTGTCTTTACTATTTTTCTTTTCCTGCAGGGGAGTGCTCAAGTACCAGACCAACTTAGAGGAACACCCTCCTGGTTGCTTCAATCCTAACAAAACACTCAGACAGAATCTGACTGTGCTGAAGGCTTTTGAAGAGCTGTTTCCTGACTATACTACTGAGCCCTTCCCAGAGGACTTACCAGTACCAGAACCCTTTGTACAAAATAACTTTATGAGAATTTGTTCCGAGGAACCCAAGTTCCAGTCACACTTCCCAGAGGTCTGTATGATCCGACATTTCAGGTATTACAAGCCATGCCAAGTCTTTCAGTCAGCCATAACCACTAATTATTGCTTTTTCCAGACCAGATGTTTTAATAATGGAAAATATTAAAACCTTTTGTGGCATTCAAAGATTCAGGGAGCTAAAAACAATCTGTATTAAACTCTGAACCACATTACAGTGTGATGCATAGGAAAGGGAGGGTAGAAAAATGGCAAGAGATTGGCTGTAATGTTATTTTTTGTATAAAACAATAAGACATGCATTGGTTCTGCTGTAAATGTGACTTTAAATTACAGCATAGCACTTCAGAGGAAACATTTATATAACATTTTATAAGGTCCCTTTGTAGGCATTGTGTGACAGGAGTTAGTTGAAAGAATCAAACACCATTTGTTCTCTGTTTTTGCCATGCAGATGCAAGGCCTAATACTAATTTCTGGTTTGCAGTTGGTTGTGGTTTGGCTTTTCTAGCCTGTTGTTTGCAGTCAAGCTTGTTTTATGCGTGGTGTGGTTAATTGAGTGTGATGACAGCAGGGATAGAAAAGCCTTTTCTTTTTCTGTTTTCCATTTTCCTTTTGTTTCTTTGTTTTGTGGCAGCAGCTTTTTCTTCATCCAAATTTTCTCTTTGCTTTTGAGAAAAGCTGGGCTGTATTGGCAAGTAGCCTGAGGAAGCTTGGGAATGTGGAGTTCATAAGTCCAAGGCCCACCATTCAAGATGGTCCCATAACAGACCTCACGAGAGTTTTTCTTTACTATTACCATTGTTTTCTCTTGAACACGTACGTCCCTTACTAGCTGTAGTGGGAGCCTGTTTTTCTATAGAGGATGTAATCATAATAAGAAACAGTTAATTCTACATTGAATTCCTCCAACAAAGTTATTTAGACTGGTATTTTATTGTGATAACACTCCTGAATTACAAGCATCACTGTGTATCTGGCTCCACATGACCCACAGGACAGTAAAGACTCTTCTTGGGAACTAAAGATGCCTGTTTTAGAGCCATTTATGGGAAAAGAGACATGGAAAGAGATGGCCACTCAGTGTTCTCCTGGCAGCTTTGTAACACTATGTAGGACTTTCTATGGATTTGGAAGTGTTGTGATATCAAGTTAAAAAAAAAAATAATCTGTGAGCTACTAAAACTTTTAAGGCTTTTTTTGTGGAAATTAAATACTCTGCTGGTTGTAAGAGATGCTGATATGTAACTTCAAAATTCGTGAAGGGAAGATGGGTGAGAGTCGAGGGCACTCCAATGCCATAGCTGGAGTGACTGAGCAGATGTGGAATTTGTAGTAAAGTCTGCCATAAGCTACTGGTAATTGACTCTTAGGCTGAGATTTAGCTGAGCAGCTGCAAATGTCTCCATCTGGAGTAGTCACCCAGGGCTCCCTGTATAATCACTGCAGAGAAATGGGCATTTCCAGTTCATTTTCTGTCTAGCATACACATCTTCCATGAGGGCAAATGAATTGTGATTCAGAAGTGCCCGTTTCTCTCTGTTGTCTATGCTTTTACAGTAGTTTAATATAAACATAAATTCTGTAGGACAGGAATGCATCTTTCTTAGGTTTTCACTTGAACCTGAGATGATCATAAGAAGGTAATAGTCAAGTAATACTGCAAGACAGGCAGTGTTTTTCCACAAAGGTTAACTGATTATATGGTATTCTGGTCTGTTACATTTTGAAACCATGTATGTCCTGGGTCTTTCACCACTGAAACTGGATGTAATCTAACCACCTAAAAACAGAATAACATGGTAGCAATTGAGGTAGTTAGCATTTTGTACTGATGAGTTTTCTGATTGAACTTTACTGTGCTTGTGGATGCTGCTGCTGGTTAGACTGGTTAAGGCTTCAGAACACATTTGAATTTTTGCACATAGTGAGATGTGGAGGTTAGATGTGGAATGAGGTCCTGCAAGCACCCATGTAGTTGTGAAGTTAGAAAATTTAATATTAAAAGTGCTTGAAGTAACACTTTTGTTCTCCTATAGACCTGGTTTTGGATTTCTGGACCTCTGTGCTTGTACTGTGTGGAAAGGCTGTACCGCTACATCCGCAGCAATAAACCAGTCACAATAACTTCAGTAATAAGCCATCCCTCCAATGTCCTTGAAGTAAGGATGGTGAAAGATGACTTTGAAGCAAGGCCTGGTCAGGTGAGTTAATGTGCCCCTGAAAAATCACTGCCTTGCTGTAACAGTGTCTGTAGGCATCACTGTCACTTTATAAACACTAGCCCATCACTGAATGTTTGAAAGTGTCTTTTCTATCATTTTATTTCAGTATGTCATTCTACACTGTCCGAGAGTGTCCACCCTGGAAAGCCATCCATTTACTCTTACAATGGTAAGAAATGCTGTTCTTTTCTGTATTTTCCCTTTTATGTATATTTGGTAAGCAAATGGTCTTTATTTCTCTCAAGGTGAAAATTCTCTCCAGAACATCTTATGTTTCATTTATGAGGGTACCAATGAATGTGAAATGGCATGATTATTATGTATGACAGTCCTCAATACATATTTAATTTTCTCCAGTGTTGAGGAAATGATAATGGGAACTTTTTTCAAAGTCTTCTTTAAGGGCAAACCAGTAATAAATAAATGAATAAAATCCATGAGATTTTGGTAATTGTTTCATAAAAGAAGTTTCAGCCACATTTGTAGACCTTAATTGTAATGAACTTTGTCATCTTTCCTTTTCAATGAGAAGCTGTTTCTGCAACTGCCTTTTCCAAAATAAGAAAAATGTCAAGTTTAAAAAAGAAGTTTGTAAAATTATCTTGTGCTTTATTTTTATATTGAGATATATTGATGACTTAAAATAATATACCAGTGAAGTATACTCTGCTCAGTTGGTCTAGAATGGGAATTGGAACCTCTGGAGACAGACAGGAATAAAGTGAAATTTTATATAAATTTACCTGAAGTTCTTCAGGAGTACACAGTGCAGAGACCTGGGAGGTGCTGCTAGAAAATCACTGTACTGATTGGCCATGGTGTTACAAAAGCAGAGTTTTTAGAAGAGGATATTAGTGGCAGCCTTTTCATTCCAAAGGGAATAAAGGCTTTCAGATTGCCTGAATTTTATGTCCTTCAAGAAGACCATTAAGATAAACATTCATGTTTGATTCTTTTCTTTGGACTGATAACTGATACTGTATCCCCACTGAGTCATTCCTGGTGCTGTGGAACAACTGGGATGTTTTACTGCTACCTGAAATGCAGAGGGCACAACCTAGACTAGTTCTTTGGGTTTGTGGAATGTTTTATTTTGTTTTGTTAACTTATTGTTCCGTATGCTGAGCTGGGGGTCATAGGAGAGCCCACACAAAATTCCACCCAAAGTGAATTTTGTACAGTAAATCTGGGAATGAATCTCACTTAAAGGAAACTACCTCTGAATAGCGTAGTGAAACATTAATGGCACTTGCATAGCCTGAGTTTTCCAAAGCTTTCCTGGTCATTCACTTTACTGGTAGAAAGCAGAGGAATGTGTTATTTATCTGTTGTTAACTGCAGCAGGCACTCTTCAAGGCTGTCCTCTGTATATTGCATGAAGCTGACTTGATATGCAATGCTGAAAATTATGTGCATTTATGAGGATGATGGAATGGTAGCTGGTTTTCTGTGCAGAATGATTTAGTCAGTATTCATTTATATTTTGTATTACTTTAGTGATCAGAATATAAATTTAAAGAACTTAGTTTAAGTCTTGGGTAGCTCCTTACACTCACTTGGCCTAGCATAGCTATATTTAATAAAGTTATACCTGTATCAGTAGGCATATCTTATTTAAACATTAATCTCAAAACATCATGTTACTAATTTCTGACTGCCCATCTCAGTTCAAACTAAAGTGATAGTAATAATTTGATCACCAGTAGGAATTGCAGAGTTTGGAAACTATAGGACTCTTACAAAGGTTTAGTCTTAAATTAGAACACTGCTGAAACAATGGATTGTGTCGTTCTGATTGCCAGAAATAATGCTATCAAGCGATATTCAGTTTGGTTCAGCAGTCTTTTCGCTGGCAAAACTTCATATTTGTTGTCATGAGAGTTTTTGTCAGAGGAGAGACTGCTGACATAGACCTACTGGGTGAGATCATAGGGTGAAGTTGAATTAGATGCCAGATTGCTTGCAGGAGTTGAGGATTTCAACCAGTATTTAAAATGGCATACTCTAACAATGCAGGTTTTGACAAACTTTTTTTACATATGAGCTTCTAGATCTAGGAGCTTTGGAAAATGGATCTCTGCAAATTTGTTTTCTCAGTGAACTTTAATAAATAGCTCATTTATATATAGATACTATGCAGTGTGGTTCCGATATGTAACTGTAGTTGATAAATTACTGGTTTTGTAACTTTAACAGTCATGTATTAAATATTTAACATTAAAACTAGCAATTTCCACTCATGCACAATGCATTAGATTTTAAGTAGGTAGTACTAGACCAGGCAACTTCTGTTTCTGCTCAGTGCTTTATGCTTTAAAGTACAGTGATATCCTTCAGCATAACAGCATATCCTTCAAGATGACATATAAATTTTAACTATTAAAAGATATGAAGTTATCACTGAGTTGCTATAAGCATATTTTGATGGAATATCAGCTGTGCTGGAGAAATGCTTTTATTGGGTAAATGACTGTTTTACAGTGTAATGAGGATTCAAAATGACTGGATTTGAAGTAGTCTTTTTGCCCAACCTAAGTAAGGGACAGATTTCCACGTCTTTCTATGTCATAGAATATGCCACGAGTTGATGTCCTGCTTAGAGTGCTTTTTTGTTGTTTTCCTTTAATACGACGCCAACCATGGGACAATGCTTTTAGAATGTGTAGGCAAAAACTTAACTCAGTTGTTTTTGTACTCTCATCTGACCTACTTGTAGTTACCAAGCAAGCTGGAGCACTACAGCTCCTACTTTAATTGAATACTGATAATCCCTGGGTAATTCTTCTAGCTTGGTGTAGGAGTATGGGGCTTAGATCTACAGCAAGAACAGCATGAGGGGTGTGTGGGGCTTCAGGTGCTGGAAGTGCAGTGCAGCAATGATGGCAGCAGAACTGGAGGGGAAGACTGCAGTCTTCTTCCTGACTCTGTTGTCCTGCTTAGAATCATAGAATACCTTGGGTTGGAAGGAACCCTTAAAGGCCGCTTAGTCCAACCCCCCTTGCAATAAGCAGGGACATCTTCAACTATCAGGTTGCTCAGAGCCCCATCCAACTCAGCCTTCATCTGTTTCCAGGCATGGGGCATCTACCACTTCCACCTCTCTGGACAACCTGTTCTAGTGTTTCACCATCCTCACTGTAAAACATTTCATCCCTATCTCTAGTCTAAATCCACCCTCTTTTAGTTTAAAACCATTACCCTGTGTCCTATTGCAACAGTGCTAAAAAGTCTGTCGCCAGGCTCTATGTGATGTCCTGTTTGTGCTGATGAAACATCTCATTGTGCCTGGAGCATGCTTGAAAGACAAAAAGTGACCAGTTCAGTCATATCTTTATACTCTTAAGTGAGGATGATAAGCAAAAGTGGAACGGAAGGCGTGAGTCAGCATGAAAGAGTTGTGCAGATATTTTACTAGTCCCTTCCCTTTTTGAGGTTGTGTAATATTTAGAGTTTAGCTCAGTTTCTTACATAACACCAGGGTGGAGGAACACACAGGGAGGCTGTGTAAAGGCCCTGAATCCACTCCCACTGCACTCTGGCAAGGCTCCCACGTTTCACTTGGAGCCAGAGGGAGCTCTGAATTGTAACCAAGGGAGCATTAAGAGGCTTTATTCTCTTTGTACCCCCTCTTCAGGTTTTTATATACATTGATAAGGTCCCCTTGAGCCTTCTTTTCCTCAGGCTGAACAGTCCCAGCTCCCTCAGTCTTTCTTCATAGGAGACATATTCCAATCCTTTCCTCACTTTCTTGGTTGGACATTCTCCAGTATGTCCATGTGTCTTGCAGTGAGAAACCCAGCACTGGACACAGGCCTCAAAGTGTGGCTTCAGAAGTGCTGAATAAAGAGGAAGGATCACCTCCCTCAACCCTCTGGTATTGTCTCTTGTACGTTCTGAAGTTGAGACCCTTGGGGATCGGTTTTCTCTCATGATCAGTGTAATAGCTGGCATTTTTTAACTCCATTTTTTAAGTGTGCCTCTACTGGTTTTTATTCACTAGTGACTTTGTACTCACTAGCATGAATTCTTGTCTTTGTCACCTGTTGGAAAGTCTGGGAAAGGTAATAAAGAGATGGCCCAGCATCTGGGATTCCTGCAGATGACCTGCTGGACAGTTCTAGGTAGTGCATAGCAGGCTACTCACTTCATTGCTCCATTGTCTTTGATTTCACTTTAACAAAAAGAGGTTTTTTAGCATATGCTATGATTTTTTTTCCAGCAATTTCTATACATAACTGTACATAGCTGTTACTGTGCTATGTAAAACAGTGTGAGCAACATTTTCAGTCCTGTATGCACTTATGTCCAACTTACTCATTTTAAGACAGGACACTATTGCATCTTACAGTTAAATCTGAGCAGAACGCAGTGAGTGCCAAGATATTTTCTTCTGTAGTGGGGAGAAATACTTTCTGTATATAAGTATTCTAGTTGAGTGTTTGTCAACAGACAAATCATTTTTGTGTGTTTCCACTTGACGATCTGTTTCAAGGAGATGTCTTTCACACCAAGTGCAAGATCTGGTCTGGAGATCAGATGATCCAAAGAAACATCAGAAATCTCTCTAGTGCTTTGCTTTCTGAGACTGACACTTCTTTACACTTTTCTGGAAGGAAGTGTGGACCTCATCTGCTGAGGATTTGGGTTTAGATGTAATTGTTTTAGGCAATCCTTGAAGACCTTGTAAAATAAGCCAAACATTATCAATAGTAAGAATTTCCAGTAGTAAAGATGGTGCTTCATTACAGTTCATATATCCAAAACATTGCTTCCACTCTTTGGCACACAAGGCCCAACCTCTTAGCCAAAAAAAAAAAAAAAAGTAGTTTATTCTTTCCTCTTTTTTATGTTTTGTGAAGTGTTTGTTTCCTTTGTCTGGTTGCTCTTTGCTTTAACCTGTATGAACAAGACGAGACTAAGTCTTGCAGTTTATAGTAACATTGGTGTTTTTTCCATCTCCCTCTTACATTTCACTTCTGGTGTTGAGCACTTGAATGTATTATTTGCAGCAGCATGAATCCATAATACTGACCATTTGTAACTTCATACTTCCCCCCCCCCTTTTTTTT
>JAWWEU010000001.1:36097420-36109560 GCA_035583155.1 Acropternis orthonyx | reverse complement strand
AATTCATCCTTCCCCCCCCCCCTTTTTTTTTTTTTTTTTTTTTGCTAATGAATGGCTTCAGAAGTAGATTCCTAACTCGCATATATATTAATGTCTTACAAGAGGTGTCACTTTTTCTTCCATGTTTTTGGAATTCCTTGCATCATCATGCAGTGATTGATAGTTAACCTCATTGAAATAGCCTTGTGTTTTGCAGATGTTAAGTACTTCAGAAGATGTCTTGGGTTCTCCCATGCAGTTTCTGCTGAATCTGCTACAGAGTCAATGCACAAACTCTCATGAGCTGCAGTTTAGACAGCTTGACTATCAAAAGACTGGTGTCTACTCGCAGCAGCTCATAAAGTTTGGTGACCTTGTTATTTCAGTAGTGTTGATTTTCTTGTGGCAAAGGAAGGTAGGAAACAATTACGTCACTTCATGTAGAACTTAGACTGTAACAGACCTTGAAATAAGGACAAAACTAAGAGGTGAATTCTAAATTTGGAGATGGCTCAGATCTCAGGTTTGGTGAAACTTTTGCTTTGTAACAACAATCTATAAGTGCAGGATCAAATAATATGTTACTCCAAAGTTTTGACAGTTTTGGTTGTCACTAGCTGCTGTCATACCTCAGTTTGCCCATGGACCTGAAATCTGAATATCCTAAAGTTTCCCTTGATGACCTTTTATTTGTTTTTAGTTGATGTTTCATGTGTCTCAAAGCACTCCTATTGAGACTTAGACACAGGTAACTTGCACAAACACTTGAAGAGCTTTGTGTCTGTATAAGACATACTTTGCATATCTGCTGATTAGTAGCTTCATGAGATAGTTAGAAAAGGCAGATGGCTTGGAAGTGTCACATATAAAGCAAAAAATCAAAACAAAGAAACCAAAGCAAACACTCCAGCCTTAAGACTCCAGGACTTTATGTGCTTTATGATAGCATGAGTGACTGCTTCTTCATATCCTCTGAAGAGTTTTGGTTCTTCATTGTGTGTCCAGGTACCAGTTCTGGCAACAAGTAAGCAATGATTAACTACTTGTGACAAGAGGTTTGAAACATTCTTTGAAACTGGAAGTTTTATCCTGTGTTACAATGTGTTCTGACCACCCCTCCTTCAGCGCTGCACAACAAATCTGCTTTTAAATCCCACTGAAGTAGGACCTGAAGAGTCTGCTAACAAAAAGCTCCAAGAAGTTCTGCCATTTTGCTGGTTCTCCATCTTGTTGTGCAGGTGGTTAATTTGAAGCAGATCACATTAGGAGGATTAGTAGTGCCACATCTTTCTTCCTTTCCTTCCACATGCAGTTCTGTATGAGTAAGAAAAGAAAAACTCCAGACAGTCTTGAATTCTCTGCTCATATAAATGTAGGATCAAATCCTTGTTATGTCATTTATGGCACATAGCAAGTTAGGGGGATGGTATATGTGCCTTTTTTTGACAAGTCAAATCTGAGGTTTTAGGAGAGGGGTAAGTTTGCATATATTTGGATCCACTCAAATCCAAGTATATATTATTGAGGAAGAATAGTTGGCCTGATTTAGTATCCAAATTAAAATTCTATAAAGTAATTATTACTGAATTCCAGGCAGAGAAACTTAAATCCATTAATCACCACAGAGTAGGTAGAGCAATTACCTGGAAGAGGTTTCTGAATACACGTTACAAGTTATATACTGTACCTAAATGTCTCAGAGATATTATTCATAGGTTTTCTATCTTTAAAGTTCTTGTTTTGGTTTGATTTTAGTTTTCTTTGTTACCTGTGCACCTCTGTTTGAGTCCGTTTAGTATCTGGATTTAGGCATGATGGGATTACAAGGTGGCGGCCCTGATCTGTGCATTTATGTTTTGGGTCTTGATTCCTTGTCAGAAAAGTCTCAGCAAATAATACTTGAGTATAAACAGCATCACAAGTAACATATTTGCTTTTGTAAGGGAAAACCACTGTCTTGTAGATCCAGAGTTATGTTTATCCCTGGATAATCCAGGGTTCATTTAAAGTAAGTGAAGATATTAACAGTATAGCAGTGAAGTTTTAGCTCTAAGCTTGTTTTAAGCAAGAAATTTTGGTTTGCACAAGGAGATGATGGAGAAACATGTGTCCTGCACTGTAAACTTAAGGAATAAACTATCCAAAACAGGAAAAGCCTAGGGGCCAAATTCTGAAATACTTCATTAAAAAAATGGAAAATTTATTGGAAGTTTGCCTGAGTAAAAAGTACGTAAGGACATAAAAAGCTAAGTTCATACTGTCAGATAAATATGATAAAAACAAAATCTAGCATGATGACATTCTAATAAGATTTGTTACATATCTTGTGCAAATAGTTATGAAACTTGTCTTTATGAGATGATTTGCAGAGCGTTTAGGGAAATTATGAAATATGTTGCTGGCAAACTAAAGAAATCCCTAGAGCTTGTCTGCTCTTTGTAGAAGTAGACTATCTAGCAGCTGTTTGATGAAGAATTTAAGTAAAACAAAAATAGAATAGATTAATGTTGCAGATGTTTTTAGTACTTCCTTAGACTTGTTTGTTTGGTTTGGGGATTAATAGTTTTGGGGTTTGTATGAAAACCCTACGTAAACCCTGACTTTCATTTAAACTTCAAAATCTGACTCTTTTGGGTGAAAGGAACACAGAAATTGTTGCATTCAAGTTCTCCTTCAGCAGGTGCTTTAAACAGAAGGTGGCAGATTCCTCTCATAAGCAGGTTTGGGTGTTGTGGTTTGGGTTTTTTTTTGATACTACGAAAGTAAATGTACAGTATATAGTAAGCATCTACTGAGTTTAGCAAAGAAATGTGTTTTCTCTCATCAAGAGGTAGTGCTTTTAGTTCAGCTGCTGGGTCAGGTTAGAGGAAGGTTTAGGAACTGCAGGACAATGTCAAAATGGAAAAAACAAAACAAAACAAAACCAAAAAACAACCAAAAACCAAACAAGCCCAACTTTTAAGCATTAATATAATTAACATGTGGATAAAATATTAGAGGAAATGAAGTGCCTTGCCTCTTGCTGTCCTAAAATTAAGACCATCTTACTGGTGGGGATCTCCCCTTTAGCTTGGCAAAATACTCTGTTGTGCTGGCAGGGGAGTTTGGAGGAACAGATTATTCCTCCAGGTGTTGATCTGACTAGAAAACCTGTTGACCCTTGGATGATTCTTTGCATTAGTGCCTCACACCACTGGGAGCCAGTTAGCATGGGTCTGGAGTTGGCCCATGGTTTTGCTCGGGAATGATGGAGAATGACCTTTATGTGCCATTCATTTTCCTTGTTTCTATGTTTGTCAGCTCAGCTCAGCATTGCTCGGCAATAGGTCCACATACCCTTGGAGGACTGGGAGAGGCAACCTTGGGCAGAAGCATTGTTCTGCTGCCTTTTACTCCTTCAGGGGCGAAGGTTTACATCCTGAGCATCTCAAAAAGTTGTGGTTTGGTTTTTTCCCCTAGTTAGCAACTTGAAATTCATAAATTTTGTAGGCTGAATATTGCTAAATTGCAACATTTTTACTGTGGTATAGAAAGTTGGACTCGATGATCCCTATGGGTTCCTTCCAACTTGGGTGTTCTGTGGTTCAGTGAACTGTAGCCTATCTGATGGGGTGAAGGGGGAGCAGCAAGTTTTTTGCCTTGGTTGAACTGCAAAGAACTGCTGATTAGTCTGTCAGACTGTATCTTTGTAGTGCATCCGTAGCAGCAATAGAATAGCAGTTGGGCTATTACAGACCTCCTAGAAAACAAATAAAGACATTTCATATTATATATTCAATGATTTATGTATTTTGTGCAACACTGTGTATTTTACAAGTATTGGTCTATTTGCAATTCTAAGACATCTCTTACATTAAAGATTTGTGGTTTCTTGTGGTGCAAGAGTGAAATCAAGGAACAAATGCTCATAGATAGAGACCTAAGGAAAACAAAGATAATTCTGAACACTGAGAGTGATTTAACAACTGAGTCTGGAGGGACGGAAGCAGCAAATAGTGAACTACAAACTCACGGGAATTAGTGGGTGTGGGTTTGTGACTTGTGTTACAGAGCAAGTTAGATCGCAGATGACCAGAATGATCCTTCTTGGAACTGCAGCTGCCCAGTGATGCATCCTGCAGTGTTATGGTGTGTTTTTTCCACTAGCTAGCCTGCAGGTATTTGAGGTTGTACAACAACGAGTAGATGGGAATGGAAAGTAAAAGGGAAAAGTGTTTGGGATATGTTTCTGCAGCTGGACTGCTTGCAAGGAGTTGGCTGTAGAGCTGGGAGGGCTCTGGCTGAAGCGATGAGTATTCAAGGCATGGTGGTCTTACCTTGATCATCCAGACACCCTTGATACTTAAATCATGTTCTGTGGTTAGGATTTCCCCACATTCAAGATGTTATAATGTCTGCTGATGTCTGCCAGTTAAATTAGGATAGCTGTAAGGCCAAGTCTCTAACAGGGAAAACTTTTAGACTTTTAGACTTTTAGACAAAATCCAATCTGTAAAGTAACATGAAACAGAAAAATAAACAGGCACATTTTAGAAAATCTCCAAGCCTTTGAGGTGGAAATGTGTTTAAAAGAATAACTCCACAGAGTAACTTTTTTCCTCTGATATTTGCTTCTTATGGGATTAGTTAAAGCAGGGATAGCCCAGTGTAACAGAGTTCACCTCCTATGAGTCAGACTGAAGTCTAGCTACTATTTTTTGGCTACCTTTATATACCATGCCTGTGTTTGTCATCACTCCTCTTTAATTTTCTAATGTCAGAATGAATCATTTTGGCAATGTTTATATCAGTTCTGTATGAAGTCAGACAAGCTGCAACTTACTGATCTTACGAGATTCACATTTTCTTGTCAATTGACAAAGTTGAAAACCTTTTATTTATTTTTTTAAATTATTATTATTTTTTACTTTTTCCCCTTTGCAGAAGGGAAAATACATTGGTTGTGTTTAGTTCTTCTTTTTTTCCCCCTCTTTTCCAAACATGTCAAGCCTTTAATGTGCTTTCTTGAGCTCAGTAAGGGTTTATCTGAGTGTGGAGCAAGGATGGGCTGATTCATCGGGGTTTGCAGTGCAGCTGGTTCACCCTGGCAGGCTGCAGCATGGAAACAGCAGTGTTTCCAGTCCCTGCCAGGATTTCTGCAAATCCACATTAGGATCATATCCTGACTTTTTCCTCAAAGTGAAAGTCATCTTTGAAGGAGTTTCCTTCTAATGTAAACAAACTTCACAATGAAGTTTTTAATCCCCAAATCAGACACTTTGTTCTTCCAGCTGTGGGATAGATCTTCTTTGTAACTTTGGGCACTATTTGGCATCCTACTACAGCACCAAACTCCAAGGATGGTTCTTACTATGGTACAGTGTACTTGAGAGCAGGATCTCCACAGGAACTTGTAAGGAGCTTTATTTGCAGAGCCACATGGGAGTACGGAACTTGGGTATCCCTTTCACCTCCATTCTTCTGACAACAGATATTATGCATTGTTATCCTGGTGTGTGCATTAGCATTTCTGTGATAGCCTGTAATCTAAACCTAATATCTCTTCAAAGAGGCCTCACAGTAGAGTAGTACAGAAGAACTGGAAACATTCAGGAATGAACTTTCTATTTTCTTGCTAATCTGCTGTAGACTCACTCCACTCCATGCACCTCAAGGCCTACTAAGAGCATTTTAAAATGCTGAATAGTATTTAATATCATTACAATAATTTCAGTGGGGTTTGTCCTGTTTCTTGTTCTGGACAGGATTTTTGACTGGTGATAGATACTAGTGATGTTGAATATTCAAGGTACTCTAAGCTAGAAGCACAGATGCTCCTAACATAGTTTTCATTTACTTTGTTGTGCTTTCATATGCACAGATTTCTAAACTGCTCACTGCCTTGAGCAGATTTTTGTATCAATACAGAATCACAGAATCACTTAAATTGGAAAAGACCTCTAAGACTGAGTCCGACCATCAACCCAGCACTGCTAAACCGTGTCCCTAATCACCACATCTGCATGTCTTTTGAACACTTCCATGTATGGTGACTTCCTTAGACAGCCTGTTCAATGCCAGACCACTGTTTTGGTGAAGGAATTTTTCCTAATATCCATTATAAACCTTCCCTCGTGCAACTTGAGGCTATTATAGTAGGTATAAAGTGTCACCACTATGATCTAACAGTAATTAGTTCACTCACTTTATAGTCATATAACAGCAAGGCAGAGGACAACTGAGAACTGTGATCACAATGTGAAACTGATAAATAAAATACATTTCAAGTATGTATTAGTCTAGAAGTGCATTATATATTGAATTATTAAGTTTATTAAAATTGTCATTGAAATTTTCTCAGCATAGACATAGATAGTAGAGCTACAGTTCCTAGTGACTGTAATTAATGTGGTGGTTTATAAGCATGAAGTTCTCCAGGGATTGTTGCAAAATTCCTATGTGATAATTTTCATTTGTATTACAGGTTAGCTTGAAAAAAAAGGAAAAAAATATATGGGAAAGTGTGGTTTTTATCAAGATGTTGAGTAGTCTGTATTCCATATGTTTTATCTACATATAAAATACTATAGTTTTGTTGAATGTGAAAATACAAACTAAAATAAAATTAGGCATTATAAACTTGCTCACTTGTGATTAACAGCTCTGAGGAAATCTACCAACTTACTAATGCTAAGAACATAGTTTAGTTTCTCTGGGAGTGTAAATCTGCACAGCTCTTAAATTTAACAGAATTCCTTTGGCTCCCAATTGCTTTTGGAGGAGGGCCAAGTGCTGGAAGATGACTTGATTAGTGTAGACATACCTGTAAAATCTTTCACTTTTTAAAAGTATAGACTGCTTAAGGTTAGAATAAGATTAACATAACTTCATGTAATCACACTGTCTGCAACAGTTAATTTGTGTATCATAGCATTTTAATCAAATGAATGCAGCAAACAATATTCATTTAACTCTTTGAAATGTGGAGAAGACTACTGAAAAGCACTTACAACCTTTAGTTTAATGATGTCTACCATCCCTTCTCATTACAGACTATTCAAGTTGGTGATTTGCCTGTTTGGAAAACATGGTTTATTTAAGGAAAAGGAACTAAGAGAAAGTATTTTTTTAATTTAAGATTGACTAATCTTTACAGTTTTCTACTGGGCAATAAAGAAGAAAGGGCCTGCATGTAAATCAACACAGTAGTGCATTGTTTCTTAGGGCTCTCAGGTTAAAAGCAGCAAGGAGAAGTCCAAATGTTATTTGCCAAAAGACACTTAAAAACAATTTTAATTGTCTTTGTTCACAGCTGCAGAGAGGGCATGATGAAGTGCTGAGGGCACTTTGGTACACCTTTATTTGACCAGGGCAATAACTCCAGGTACTGGTACATGAAATGACTGGCTGGAAAGCAGATCAGCAGAGAATGGCCAGGGGGTCCTGGTGGACGCTAAGTTGACCATGAACCAGCAATGTGCCCTAGCAGCAAGAAAAGCCAAGAGCTTCCTGGGCAGTATTTCTTTGGCTGCTGGGATATGTTGTCTAATGGTCTTGAAAAAGCCACAATTTGGAAACTTAATTGTGTTTATGGAGATGAGAGAGGTAAAGTAAGTGTTCTGTTCAGGAAAAAATATAAATACACATTTCAAAGTTAAAATTACAAGTATATAGGAAAGTCTAAATTTGGAAGTGGCTTCTGGAGATCTTCTGGTTCGACCTTCTTGTGCCAGGGCTGTAGATTTGGTTTATTGAGGGTCACATGAAGCTGAATTAGCAGGGGAAATTGTATGATTTCTCTACCTATTCCACAAGGAAGAATATTTTTCTTATATCCAGATGAAATTTCCCTTGAAACAACTTGTGCTTCTGGTCTGTGGTCGTGTTGCCGTGCATGGTGCTGAAGACAGGAGAGCACTTTCATTATTGCCATAGCTGTTTTTTGTTTCTTGGAAGACAGTGATCGTCCTAAACCTTCACTTGTGTGGGTTATGCAAGAACATTCCCTTTTTGACCTCTGTTTGTATGTCAAATTGTCCTGTCCTCTCATTATTTTGGTGGCTCTTTGGTGGACCATCTACATGCTTTCTCTCTTGAACTGGGAAAATTCACTCCATGTAGCCCAGATGGGCATGTTTCTTCTAGTAAGACTTAGCAGCACAATAAGATTTTTCCAGAACTCTCTTAGAATCTCTCATACCCAGTTATAAGTATCAAAATAGGTTTCCTAAAGTCTAAAGAGAAATAAATCTCACTTTTATTGGGTTATTTTCAGAGTAGTGCAGAAAGGAGTTAGTCACAAAGGTAATGTAAAGTATAACAGGTTTGAACCTGTTCTTGCTGGAGAAAGGGTATTCTGCCATTAACTTCATGGAAGGAGAAATGACAGACAATTTTATAGAAGGTGTGCTGAACTGGGACTGTGAATAGTTGGACTAAGAAAATCAATCAATCTCCTATGAAACAGAGAGCTCTGGGACAGCCCAAAGTGAAAAATAAACCCTGCAAAAGTCTCTTAAAGAAACCTCCAGGAGCAGAGACCTTTTTGCTGCCAGTATACAACTTCCTATCTGAGAAGCTGCTTTTATAAGGAAAATTGGTCTTGATATTTTGCTAGAAGACAATTCAACTAGGCATAGCAAACCTTGACCTCATTGTGTGAAGCTTGCCTGCATCCCTCCCTTGATGCAGTTTTGTTTTTGAAGTCTGAGGCTTGCTGAAATAATTGGGACTCTAGCTTCCTCTACTATGTTTTTACAGGAAAACTTGGAAGATGACAAGGAGTTTAGTCTGTCTAGTAGTCAGCAATCTTAACAAGAGTGCTCTTCCCCTTCAGGAAAATGGAATGACTAACTGGGACTTTGTATTCCCTGATCAGGTTTGCCAAGTTACAAATAATACTAACCTTTCATCTGTGTCTGCTGTTACATAAGGAACTGACAGGAACTGCCCCTCAGCCCTGAGGCCAGTGGTTTTGCACCTGACAACAGATTATCTTGGCCATTATCTATTAATGGCAAAGGGCCACAACAGAGCCAAGAAGTGTCTTCACAAGCGTGGTGCATGACTGAGTACTTGGTGCTTGGATTCACTATCTGGACATCTTTTATTTATAATATAGATGTATTTCTTGAATTTAAGGCCTCCCCTCAGAATTCAGATCTGTCTTCAGTAGAAAAGAAAAAAAAGAAACAGGAGAACTATCTGTTAGATATTGGTTTCATGATGGAGCTTGGATCAGTCGTTAACAGGTCCTAAGAAAGGCATCAAAACTGAGAAGTAATATCTGTTGTCAGAAAGAAATCAATGGTGTTGGTTTATAGAAGGAAAGTGAAGAATCTTTTCTTGAGTAGTAGTTCCTTGTTCTGTTTATGTGTGCCATCATTTGGTGTAGCTGCAAAAGCTGTCTAGGCAGTGCATTTGAAATGTCCCTGTAGGCTAACAAGGAACAAAACTGAGGGGGCTCCTTAGACTTCTGACATGGCTTGTCTGGAGGTTTTTAGATACCATGGTGTGGATAAGACTGTAAATAGTAGCATTCCTGTGTTGATAGTCACTAGCAAATAGCCCTGAGGTGAGGGAACATGTGCAGAGTGAAAGAATGGTGGCGGCATAGTGATTTTTATGATGTGCCATGCAATCTGTGCTTTTTCCTTTGCAAACTGTGAGCTCTTGGGAAGTGCAGCAAAATCTCAGTTTCTGTTTAGAAGAAAGTGTTGGTTGTGTGAGAATTATCAGTTTGAAAACATGGGCCCTGACGTTCAAGAACCAGAAGTCTCTTTAATGCCTTGATTTAGGAGTGACGGGGTGGTTCCTGATTTTGAATGATATGTCAGTAGTAGGAGTATTTCCATACTGTTGTATCCTCGGTTGGTATCATTGCTGAGTACTGCTTAGTGAAGTGGCTGTTCCAAATCACACCCCCAGGCACACATCAGAACTCCTCTGTGATTAGGAGAAAGGGTTAAGTCTGAAGGGAGACTAGGCATGCTTGGCTTTCTGAACTGTCCTGGTGACAGACTTGCTTTTTAAAGGGTATAACTGCTGGTATGGCTGCTCAGCAATGACCTATTTACACCGGGTTCTGTCTTAACAACTGTTATTTGAATGCATTTTGGTGTTGTTTTGTTTTGGTTTGGTTTGGTTTGTTTTTTTTTTGTTACTCAGAAGTGGTCCTTAATATATTTAATATTTTTAGTGCCCTACAGATACCAAAGCAACGTTTGGGGTCCACCTAAAAATAGTAGGAGACTGGACAGGTATGTAGAAAAACAATTCCTTTTCAGAGATAAATACCTTTACTTGAACTGTTCTCCCTTTCTGGCTTCAGCACAATTGCTCTTTGACTGTGGTATATTCTAAGTAGAGATCGTTCATGCTTGTTTTCCCAAAGTTGTTTTTATTACGTTCTTAGTGCAAGCCCTGCTTTATTCAGATGTACCATTTCTTCAGATAACACATTTTTCCAACTACTGACAGAGTCTCTGATTGCACTGTAATAACTTTCCATATTCCTCCATTTCTGCCTTTTTCTTACTGTCAGGTGGCCCACTGCCCCTGTGCAGTGCAGTGCCTCTGTGTGTAGCAGTGTCTGCTGCAATGTGCAGCTCCCAGATAAGCGGATTTTGATGCCAGCAGTTTGGGTGGCAGCCAGTTTAATTAATGCCTGTGGTACACTGAGATTACAGGTTTGCTTTCATGTTCTTCCATGCTCTTCCAGTGCTCTTTGAATGTCCTCCAGATCAGGGGTGTAAGGCAGGATTCCCTGCAGAGGAGAATGGTAATTTGGTGCTCCCCGTGCCAGTTGGATACCCCAGCAATAGTTGTCATTATTCCTTGGCGGCTGACTTTCTTCTTGCTTAGCATAGCATTTCCTTGTAAGGAAGACAAACACACAGCGCCACCTGGTTTGTTTCTCATGAAGAAATATTTTCTGTGTTAATTTGTATCAGCTTGTGTGTTTGTGGAATTGAGTCAAATGAGCTTGTAGCCCTAAAAAGGATTAGACCAATGCAGGGATAGTAAGTCCATGAATATTTGTTGAACTTTCTGGTCTGGCTGCATATTTGCCTGTGGAAGACTTCAATAGATAAAGGTTGGGAGGGCAATGCCATATGCACATACATGCCATAATCACCCTGATTTTCTGTTCTTGCTTGAAGTATAGGATGTTGGCCAGACAGGGATAGATTATGGGCCTAATTATCCTCTGTTTTGCCTCAGAATTATGGCTCTTTTGTTGTTAAACATCATTGCTACGTGAGAGAGGATAGTAGGCTGTTTGGAAAAGTGGGATGGAGAAGTACTAGTGTCTTAGTTTGAAAGGGAAAACTAAGATATCTGGGGGTCAAGAGAGCAAAAAACTCCCTCAATTAACCACACTAAAACTCAATGTAGATTTTAAATTAGGGAATAGGTTTAATTAGATGAACGGCAAGAGGGCAAAGGGGAAAATAACAGCTCCCAAACCAGCTCTCTCTCTCTATATATATATACACACACCCACAAACTGAGGACCAATGAAACAACAGAACAAAAGAACACGAAAAGAAAAAAAACCCTGTTTGGAACGTTCTGTGATACTAGTCACAGACAGTGAGTGGCACTGTTGCGCTGCAGTGCAACCACGCTGCTCCTTCCTGGGCCGCGTGGATGAAGCAGTAGGGGCACCGGCTTTTGGCAGGCAGGACAGCAGGCAGGAAGTGGAGGCAGACGGGACCCCACCTGGTCAGCAATGGCTTCGATGGACTGGGCAGGTGCGTGCGGGGGGGCTGTACCCGCTCCGGCAGCAGGGCACAGGTGGTCAGAGGTGACGGGCCAGGGGCGGCCACTGGCATCCGAGCACCTGGAGGGGGAGGGAAAATGTCCGACTGCAACGGCGGGCCAGAGACGAGGCTCGGCTTGGGACGGGACGTCTCAACGGCAACGAGGCAGCAAGAAGGAGAGGACTGACCGGCTTGTCTTGATGCCCCCGGATCCACAGGAAAACTGCAGAGAGCTGCTCCGATGCAGCGAGGCACCTCCGGAGACTGCAGACCTTGGCTCCGAACACAGTGCTGACCAAACCGCATGTGTGTGTGTGGAACTGATCCAAAACCAAAAGTAAAAAATGTTCCCCTCCTTCCTCCCTCCCCCGGAAGCTCCCCCCTCCCCACCCCCTCCCCTCCGCTCCAGGCTTCACT
>JAWWEU010000001.1:36087221-36097320 GCA_035583155.1 Acropternis orthonyx | reverse complement strand
CACTCCCAGTCCAGGCGGGTGAGGGAAAGAGAAAATTCTCCAACCTTAAACCCATAACAACTAGCTAAATGAATTCTCCAAAATAAGTGACATTGTTAAAGTTTTCTGATTATTACTGTGATATGGATTGCTGTCTGTTAGCATTTAAATATTATTCTCCCAACTTGGTATCTACAATCTCCACTGAAAGGTCTGCCTATGTTGGACTGCCTGAGGTTCAGAACACTGTCACGTTACAGAGACCCTTTATTGTAGTAGTTTTGCTAAAGAGAGAGATCTCTCCTGGAGTCAAATGTGCTGTTGAGAAGCAGATGGTTTACACAACCCTCTATGCTGCATCTGTACCATGGAGCCCTGTTCTCACTCGCTCCCTTAAGCCCTGTGACAATTAGTGGTCTCTAATCTGCTGCCTGTTTGAGGAAGGATTATTATATTTGCCACATTCCTTATTATCTTTCTTAAGCATGCTCTAAAGGCTGCTTCTTCAGACAGGATATTAGAGTGGAGGAGTTTTTATGAGACATACTGTCATTTGAGCTCTTCTCCTGACCTATTCTCTCTGCCTCTATTCTATTTATTAACATTCTCTTTTGTATCACATTTTCACATTCCTGACTGTTTATACCTGCCATGAAAGAGACTTAACAATTTATTTCAGAGAACTAAATTGCAAACCTAAATTAAAAGGATACAAGAGGACTGCAGATATACTGAGAAGAACCAATTAATTTGAGGCATTTCTCCTCTCGATGGCTTTAGCTTCTGCTGCCTGTACCTGGGAGATGTGGTGAGGGATCAGTTTCCTACTTGGACAGGAGAGGGGTTACAGATTGCTGGCAAACCAGTTCTGCAAGTTGTTTCAAGTCAAGTCTCTTAATGCTGAATCTTGTATTTTGAAAATTAATTAGAATACATTGTGACCTTAATGACTTTGTTTTGTAGATTGGGAAAGCAACTGTATGTCACAAGATAAAGGGTAATAGTATTTTCAGCTATTGATGAGAAGGTGCTGTTGGTGGGAAGTCATTTATTGCCCATATCCCAGTGCATGTCACTTTAGATTTCCAATAGAATAAGCTGAAAGAAGTGGCTTCTGGAAAAGTCAGTCACTCTAGAAATAATGTTTTGCATGGGAGCAGGTATTTAGTAGATTTTCAGGCAATGCTATTATTTGCTTTTTGAAGCAAATGATTTTGCAGCAATGATTTTAATAATGAAAAACATAGGACAGAAGAAGTAGGGAAGAGAAGAAACCTCAGAAGTTGTAGCTCTGAAACCTTCGTAAACCAAACTGTAACCCAAGACCTCCTGTTTCATGCTCCATTCAAATGAAATGGTGCTGAGCTTAGAAGAGCTGAGAATCAAGAATCTGCCCTTTTCAGAAGCAGATTCAGATAAAGGCACAAACTTTCCTCCTATTATAGAGGCACGCACATCCTTTTCTAATACAAATCTGATATCTATTTCTCACTGGTGCTGTGGTGATATTCATAACTGTATAGTGCTTAACTATGTTCACCAGAGAAAACAGACACACAAGCCCTGGTATTGTTGTAAATGCCCTTAGATGCCTGTATAGCAGACACTTTCACCTGAAATACTTGCCATAAGTCCCTTTGTAGACCTCTGACCTGCTTGTGTGTTTAGTTTAGGATGAGACAAGCCAGTCCCCAAGCATGCCCTTTTCTCTTCATTCATTCTCTAGGTATCACTGCCTCAGAGATAGTTGGTTTAGTTAACTGACCACTGGTTGTGATTTTTCCCGTGTAAAGGTACCTGACTTGATTTTTCCTTCTGTCTTTTGCCGTATGCCATGGGTATTGTGGATGCTGGGACAGCTATGTATACAACTGTTGGTTTAGTATTTGCAAAAGGATTTTAAGTTTCTTTTGTCTCACTTACTGTCTAGTTTGTCCTCAGGTTTGTTATCTATCAGACTTACGCCTCCTCTGTCCTTGCTGCTGCCTCAAGTACTACTACTTGTTTAGTTTTAAAGCTGACATTTCATCTGGCACCTCTGGAGGGAAAAAGAGAGGCCACAGGCTGTGCCTTGCATCCAACAAGTTGACAGCAGTGAAAAAACACATGGCAGTGTATCAAGACAATGTGTCTGTTTCCCTAGACAAACTTCAGGGTGTGAGACCTAAAGTGATACTGATGATGCAGAAGTAACAGACTTCAGGAGTCCTGCAGTATGTGTTTATGGAAAACAAATACAGAGCACTCAGAGGTGCTGAGGTGAGCTGCATGCCTCAAGGCAGTAAAACCTGGCTGTTATGTTGCAGTGTGTTGCTGGCACAAATTGATGTGGGACTTTGTTTAGATCCCTGATGCTGTTCTGTGCTCTACAGTGGTTTTATCTTGTAGTGTCATCATCCTGCTGTATAACTGTGTATTATCCTAGAGGTGTTTGCAAGTCCTGTCCTGAGCAGCATGATGTTTATTTTGGGGATGCCCTATGAGCATCCATTGGATCTGAGAGTTCTGTCCTAGAGGTTACTAAATGTCATGGCAGCAGGAGGAGGTGATGTGCGCTGGAACTGTCTAGCTAGAACCAGAACAGACACCACTCTGCATCACCATAATAAACTCCAGATCTCGTCAGAAAACACATATCTTTGCTTCATTCTTTGTGCTACAGATGAGGATAAGCATGATCACTAGGTCATTTAGGTACAAACTACCTTATTTTGAATGCTGACATGGTAGGATGGAAATTTTTGTTAGGTGTTGTCATAGTCCTTTTTCTGGAAGGTCCAGATTTGGAGCAAGAAGTTTCCGGGGAAGAAAACCAAACAAACCATTTTTCAGTTAAAAACAAAAGTGTGGACCTTGTTTAACTCCCTATGGACTAAGACCTGAGACAGCAAAACAGTACACACCCCAAATTTCTTATTTTTAAACAGAAAAAGAAAAAAAAAGTGATTGGTTGTGATTTTGGAGGCTGACTAAGGATTTTTTTCCATGTTTGCCAGAAGAAAATAAACATACCTTTTGAGTGGCTCTGCAGGAAGAATGATTTAAACTTTCTGGTCTGGGAGGGTTTGTCAGGAGTATCTGCATGACCTGGTTAAGCCCTTGAAACTCCTGATTTAGAGGATGCCTGAAGCATCCCAAGGCTCACTGTGCATTGCTGCGCTTACCTGGGATTTATCATCAAGAGTAGGATCTAGCAAAGAGGCAGTATTTTGTTTCCAGTGACCCTGAGGACAGTTTGAGATGTATAGAAGTAGTGGATCATTCAGTCAGTCCCTACTGTATTGTTAGTAGATCTTGACTTAGACTGGAGAAATGTGTGGAGCAGAAGATGATAAGAAGGAGTAATAAGACAAAGTCTGTCTGGGGAATGTGACAAGGTTGGCCCAGGTTGACTGTAACTGCTGCTGAGTTTCCTGAAAAATATCTCCTCACTGGTGATGAACAGTTGGTCTGCTCTTTTGCTATTACCTCAAGCTCTGTTTGATTTGGGTCATTTTCATTCTGTAGTAATGTGTACTTTGATGTGTTTAGCTGTTCCATGAGGTTCCTGGCAGGATGTGAAGGTGTTAATGACGTGGTGCTGTCTTTTGTTCCAGCAAAATCAGTGTGTGGTTTTGGAAGAAGAGAACAGAGATGAGATAGATGTTATTTTCCACTGTTAGATTTTATGACTAACAATTCTTATATTACCGGGGAATCCTACTTACACTTCTCAGGAAGATATCAGAATTATGTGCTAAAAAATCTAATTGTGTTTCTTTTGAACATAATTTGACATCAGTAATAAAATAATAGTTACTTAACAATTAGCCATAGTGTGCTGTAAAGAATACTAATTTTATTCTTTGCTGTCATTAATGTTCAGTAATTATTTGATTTATTCCTGAAAACTGCTGAGTATAAAACAGGATTAAGAGATTGGAGAAAAAGGAGAACAGATTTAGTTTACTGACTCAATGCTGAAAGAACTGATTAAAGAACTAATGCTAAAGGTGAACACATCTGAATTTTTGGCTGTAGAACTGGGTTGTTTTACATTAGTTGAACTCCAGCTGTCTTAGTACCAAAAACAGTGTAACTTGAGTCAAATCCAATTTGAACAGTTAATGAGCTTTACCTCTAGAGAGGAAAAAAGATTTTTAGGTGAGAAACTTACCTTGAAGGAAATTTTTTCCTACACAGAAGTCCTTTCTTCATGCATCCTTTTCTTCATTAAACTTCCACTTTTTTTTGCATATCTCAAGCTCTTTTTAATAATGTAATGATTATATAAAATGACATGGCTCAATGATGTAAATTTACTTTTGTCCTTTGATAGAATATGCACAGGATGTATGGATGTTACTGTAGTTCAGGACTGATCCAAGCACACAAGGTTGCAGGATTTCTTGTCATGCTTCAGATGTTTTCAGTACTCTCCTGAGCTACAGGAGTGGAACCTGTGGAGCACATTAATGTGTAGCATCTGATAGGATCAGAATGAATGGAGTCAAAAAGAGCAAGAAGCTGCTCTCTACTTGGAAAACAATTTCAAGATAGAAAATCTTTAGGACATGTATTACGACTGCCAGGAAGATTTCTGGTTTTGTAATCACTATTTATGTGCTGTGTTTGCCTATTTAAGAAGGCAAAGTTGCTGTTGTGGAGCTGCCTGCCTTTCACCATCTTTCTGTTAATCTTTGCTTAGGCAAGTCCCATTCTTATGTATTTTCTGTGCAGAGGTACACAGCTGCTTCAAGCACTGAATATACAAGTCTGGCTGGATTTTCAGTTTCCTAAGTGATGGCACCTTTAATGAGCTCTGGTGTGTAATGGTTTCTGGAGGAATAGCAGAGCTCACATCAAAATGCCAGCTCTTCATGCATACCTGCACTTCCCAGGGGGCAATAGATTCCTTAGATGCCATCCAAGTTTTGCTGAGGAGTCCTTACCAAATGTCTAGTTTTGTTCCTAGTTTATTGAAAGTTCTCCCTTGGGGACAGAAGGGAAAATCAGACATGCTTCAGACTTAGAATTATGAGTTATCACAGTTAAACTAAAAATTGGTGGTTAAAATATCTTAAAAGTAGATTTAAAATGTTTCTTTTTGAGATCCTTTTCTAACAGATTCCAAAAACTGCTAAGTTAATGAGCTAAAATCTGTTTCAGATTTAGAACATAAAATAGGAAAAACCTCTGTAAGAAGTGTTGATATTTATGATCTTTATGATTAGAGGAGACTGTTGCCTTTATATGCTCCCAACTCCTGCATGATGCTTGATAGCTTCTTAAAATAATTTCTATACAGAAGTGAATAAATGAAACGCAAAATCTGGGGTTGAAATAGTCTGCAGATTTTTCAGCTTTAACCTTGGAATATTCATGGGCTCTTTTTGTGCTGTTTATGAAAATGAACCTTGACTTTATGATGGTCACATAACTTCCTGTTTTCTTTTTTGTTGTTGTTGTTGGTTGCGGGTTTTTTTGTTTGTTTGTTTTGTTTGTCCTCTTTATTTTTTTCCTCATTTGAAGGCAAGAACCACCTCTGGGAAAAGTGTGTGCATTTTAGTTGTTGCCTCTTTGTGTGTGAATACTTAGAGAAAATGAGCATGACACTTTTGAACTTCCTATTTGGTTACCTATTTTACTAAATTCAGCTACTGAGAACTTGCCTTTGTCTGGCTCTTTGTTTTCTGCACCCTCTCCTAACATTCCTTTGAAATACAGAAGTGGGCTTGCCTTTCAGTAGCAGCCTCACTGTTGGTTTGGGCTGTGGTGCAATTTAAAGTGTAGCTCTCTTTTGCCATGAAGACCACTAGTAAAGGTGGTTGTTGACCTATGATGTCACCTTGTACTGCTCCTTATTCCTTGGTTTCTTCTACTCATCTGCTTATTTCTACAGGTGCTCTGTATCAGAAGGGAGAGGGGGCTATTACTTGCTCAGAATTTATTTTGTGCTCAACAGTTAATTCTGTGGTAGTTAATTAAAACTCCCACAACATTGCAAATGTCATAATGATCAAATAACATGGTCAAGTGACGATTTCATCCTATTTTCACAACAAACATTATATAGCTTCTTGTTGTCCTAGTATTAGCATTGAAGTTCTAGTTAGGATATCCCATCTCCTTTATTGCCTTATTTTTCCTCCTTCTTTCTATAGGCATATTCACTTTTTTCCAGCTGCATGTCCTCACCCCGAACTTCAGTCATTCTTGAAACAGTTTCAACAGAAACCTGTTCCAAAATGGCTTTCCATTCAAAGGTGCACTAAAATCTTTGTTTCCCATGACCTTGTCCATGGGAAACAAATCTTACACCCCAAATTTTATCATCAGTTCCCTACAGTCCCTTGCAACTCAACTTTGCATTCATATGCCACACACACACCTTCCTGTTGCTGCATCCTGTCCTTTGACTTCTGTGTATGCGTTAGTTCTCCGATGCATCAAGTACTAGCTGAAGAATTTGAGTTTCACCATAAGGAAATAGAGGCAATATGTAATCCAAGAATTTTTAAGGGGCATCTTGCAACCACAGCTCATTTCTGCCCAAGTCCTCCTCTGGAGATTGATCCCATTAAGTCATAAATATTATTAATAAAAATCTGTCACCAACCAACTGTGTATTTGTCCAGCTGCAAAAATAGGATTCTGGTGTATGTGGTAGCCACAAAAGGGTTAAATTGTTCCTTTAAAGAACAAATCAAACCAAACCTCAGAACTTGCACTGAAAGTACCATGTCAAGACGGTGGGGCAACAGCAAGAGTCCAGACTTCTCCAAATAGATATTTTGATATCTGCCCTGAACAGAAGCATTTAGTTTAAAATGTTTGTGGCTGTGCATTTTATATGAACTTAAACTGCACTCTGATCACAGCTCTGTAGTAGACTATGAACCTTGTGGTCTTGTGTGTCAAAATGTGGATACGCCAATGCAGAACACAGATTGGAGGCAAGTCCCGGATAAGAATGGAGTCAGACTGCCAGTGCAATCCATGTTTTAATATAAAGGCATCCTTTTGTGAGTGTCAGTCCACTAAATTAATTTGTAATCAAACCCTGATTTTTTTTTCTTGAAATTTTAAAAGGCAGCAAGGCAGAAATGCTTTAAATACTCTGTAAGGTTTAAGATGCTGCAAGGTAAATTAATGACTAGTGCATCCCAATTTTGAAGGAAACTTGAAATGGTGATTGCCACATGCTGAACGTGGCATTTCCTAGTGAGATAGAGGACTCATTTATCTCAGTATTAACTAAAGTGCTGTGAAGAGAAACTATTGGAGGGAATTCATAGGCTGGAAGTTACTTTCCAAAATGCGAATGTGCTCAGTGTTGTACATGGAGTAGACTATGCTGTGACAGCAATAAATGGCCCTTTGGTATGAAATCCAGCAGCTGATGGGCAAGGTGCAGTGTGTATTTTGTTTCACTGACATTACAACACACATTTTTGCAGCTCAGGCATGCTCCTGTTCTCTTTCTTTCTTTATAGCTGTTTTTGCTCAAAAATGGGGATAAAGTGCCAGAACTATTTTCAAAAAGGATATCGTGACACTTCTTATTTGTATGGTTTGTGACATTTGTAGCAGAGTACCAAAGTACCTTATAATGACATAATAGTCCATGAGAGGCAAGTTTTGTAGGGAGAAGTAATATCTTTTATGAGATCAGCTGAAGCAGCCAGGAAAACCAGGTTTTCTTTCAGGCATGCAGTGCCTTCAGCAGATGTGATGAAGAGGCAGTGAAGTCAAAGCAGAGAGCAGGGAATGAAATAACATTCCTGGCCACATTTTATAAGTGAGTTTTTCCATGAGAAATATAAGCAATAAAATTGCCTAGTAAATGAGTGGAAGATACCCCCTCCTTTTTAAAAGAAGTTCATTTCACTTTTTCATAGAGAAATACTGCTTGTTTTCTCAAAAAAATCATATGGTCAAAAATACTGTCTGAAAGCCAAAAATATCACTTGTAAATGTGATATCTCCCCACTGCCTCCTAGGATTTGTATGTCTCCAGCTTTCTTTATCTTCACTTGGCTGGCTTCCTGGTTTAGGGTATACTTGCTGTAATATGTCACGGTCTCACTCTCTCCTGGAGAGAGGAACACTTGCATCTTGGCAGACAGAGTGCAGTTTCTGGCTGGGAAACTGGGAAAAGATGGGCACGTGAGAAAACTTCACTATGACTTGCATGAAATGCTGCATTTTATTTATATATATGTGCCCACATATATCCCTATACTTTCAGCATTTCAATGTGTTTTTCACGTTTTAATAATTAATTTTTTTCTTAAAATCTCAATATCCTAGATAAACAATGCTTTGATTGAAATCACTTGCCCATCTACAGAGAGTAAAAATTTGGATGATACTTTCCAGTAAGCATCACTGTGCTTTTAGTAATTTGAAGGGACCCTGTTCTGCATATAGAAGCTGATAACCAGTGGATGACTGCTTAGCTTTGTGACTTACCTGGAAGCAGAAAATTCTAAGACAGCTTAAAATGTTAGTAAAACATAAAATGCTGTAGCATGATCATGAGTAAGAGAAAATGCTTTTCTGCTGAGGAAAGTGCCTGGAAAGTCTGTGGATGCAAATAGGCACATTACTGTTTTTCTATGTATTGAAGAAAGATGGACTCAATGGAAGTGGCATTTACTGCGTGCTGTTGACACATTTTTCTGTGTCGAAGGATTTTGGGGAGAGGAAGAGTTTCAGAGATTATTGGCTATTTTGAGCATTGCTGAAGTGGCTGCTGTGATGATTTTAGTGTACTGTCAATGATAACTAGCACACCTACAGCCTCCGAGAAGCCTCCTCGAGTTATATGAAATTAAAATAAATTGGTGGGCAGTTTGTGCTCTTCACTGCGACAAGCAGTTTTAAGGACTATCGCTTGTTGTAAATTTAACATATTCCCTTATTCATTAAACACACTGTAAGACTGTAAGTGCCATTTCCTCAAGGAAAATGCCACAGACACCCACGCACATTTTCAAAGTTGAAACTGTGGTGCATTGCTGTGCTTTGCCAAGCGGCTGGTGCCAGCCTGCCGGCATAGGGCTTTCCCTCAGGGATTTCACTTGCACTGTGTTAGCTGAGTGTCTTTCAAGCTTAACTGTAACTGGTTTAAAAAAAAAAAAAAAAAAGAAATTTGTTATTAAAGGAAGACATTTTTATAATTTCTGTTATTTGATGTTTTCTTTTTTTTTTTTTTAATGGGTTGAGTATTATGCTAATTGTGCCCCATCATTAACAAGTGTGGCAAATAGAATTTTCTTAGTGCAGTTTCCAAATAAAGCAGCAGTTCATTAATCTAAAAATTTATGGAAGAATATTTCTTTAAAAATCTCCCATATTTCTCAACATGTATGTACCAGAATATACCATTTCCGCATGCAGAGAATCATTTCTCTGCTGCTATGTATTACTGAATTGGTGATGGTGTGTTGATGTATTGTTATGTGCCAGGTCGTGACTGGTAACTAAAGAATCAAAAGATAGATGTCTAATGACAGTTTATAGTTATAGGAGCTGGCAAAATCACTTTTTCAGAAAAGTATGTGCCAAACCATTTGCTTACAGTGATGTGAGGAACTGTTTGATCTAAATTGTGTTAAACCACTAGTTCTTTGTTCTAGAAAATAGTTATCAATGTAGTATTGCATAGTAATATTTTTCAGCTTTTCTGTCCCATTCAAGGCTGGGAATACTTTTTCTGCTGACTTGAGTAGTAATAGAAGTTCTGTCATATATAAAATCTCATTAGTATTTCATTAGGTTCCTACCATTATATTGAAAGATGGAGATGACAATCTAATAGAAAATTCCACAGCATATTTTAGTGAAAGTCTACACAAGAGCTAGTGCTAAGTCAACAAATACAGGTATTTGTAAGAAATTTCTAATTAAGAATAAATGAAAACTACCCAGACTAGGCTGTATGTAGTAGTTTATATTCAGACAGTTGGCTGGCTTAAGTTGTCAAGAATTACTTGTCTAATTCTGATGTAAAAATAATCATAGAATCATAGAGTCAGCTGGGTTGGAAGAGACCTCCAAGTGCCACATCCAGTCTCAGCTTAAAAACCTCCAGGGACGGTGAATCCACCACCTCTCTGGGCAGGCCATTCCAATG